>CM076582.1:186342539-186942539 GCA_034641835.2 Pinus albicaulis | reverse complement strand
ATCACATCATAGTAACTTCTTTGTCACATTTTTATCCCAGTGGACCGGTTAGCTTAGGTAAATGTAGGAGGAGGATGTTACAAAATCAGAAAGACAGAAATATTCTCTTATATTGATAATTACTTGTGATATTCTTGAAGTCCTATTAACTTTCCTTTATGTTCTTATTTTATCTTCTTTTCATTAAGAAATCATCAAATCAAAAACATGAAAATCAACAACACCAGATATAAGGAATGAGTCAGGGATAAAACCCCTCCCTAGGGGAAAACCTAATCAAACTCTTCCACTAATCAAATTGAGACAAACCAAGACTTTAGACCAGACGAAACGACCTTCCTCCTCCACCAAGTCAATCTTCCAAGTTGATTGTGTAAACTTCAATAGTCTCTTCTTATCTAAAGCTTCAGCCAAATAGCAATCTGAAATTTTGGCCCTACTGTAGATCTGAAATTTCGTCCTCCCCAACGAATTCATAATTTCACACATGTGAGGAAAAATAGAGAGAAAATTGTCTTCAAACTTCTTTTATAGGGTTTCCTCTTCTTCGTTGGGGTTTTTCTCCTTCTTCCTTGAATTTCGCACCCTCTTTTATTCTCTAGCAATTGCAAATCGAACTTGTTATGAATTTTCTCCAAATGAGATCGAGTTGCTACCTTTATATAGTGGATTATGCCTCTCAATTATGCTAACTTATCCATGTTGAGGCTGACTTGGTGGAGGAGTCCTAAATGGCCTAATTTACATAAAAATAAATTTATTTCTTCATAGTTAAATCCCAAGAAGGATCTTTTACATGATGACAAGGACAAGGACTCTTGAAATAAACCATGGAAGCCCACAATGGAGGCTTTGACCTAAAAGTCATTGATCGAAGCATGAAACCATTGCTTTAATAAGTGAATTTATTTTACAAACAAAAATTATTTTTCTTTCTTTTGACAAATACGTTACATTATGATTCAAATACAATTATGAATAAAGAAACTAGTTATATTTTTCAATGTTTCCTCTTAACTAGGGGGGTATTCATAATTACACATATACAGAGGTACATCGAAGATCTCAAACTGATATGCTCTATAAAGAGTCACAACACACATAGTGCCATAGATTAGATACTTGACCAAGGTACTCTAATCGGGTGGGACTAAGTTGTACTCAATGTGTGGATCTCTATATATTCATAAAGATATGAAAGTACATATATAGAAGTCAACTTTCGTAAATGCACTTTCATTTCTGCATATGTAGGATTTATGTATACAAATGCTTCCATATATTTATGAATATACAAAATCTGAGCATATACGGAATCCATCTTCCATTTATGCATGCTTCCACATATACATGCATAAAAAAGAGCTGTACATCTACAAAAATCATGTTTTGTATATGCACACCTTATATATATCCACACACACACAGACACACACACAGAGATATATGTGTGTGTGTGTGTGTAAGTGATGGCTTATTTATATGCACAACTTCTGAATATGCACATACATATGGAAATGTGCATATATGAAAGATGGATTCTGTGTATTCGCAACTTTTGTATTTGAAAAAAATTCTATATATGCACAACTTCTATACATGCACATAGATATCAAAGTGTGCATATACATAAAATGTTTTCCATATAAATGTAAAGCTTACATTTTTTTTGCACACCCTAAGTTAAGAAATGACTCTCTAAAAACAAACTTAACTTAAACACATTAAATTCCTCACAAGGACCATATGATAAATTATAGTTTCGATTAGACCACGAGATAATATATGTGAATATGAAAATTTTTCACATATACAGAATTTACGCATATACGAAAGCCATATCCTATATATGCATGCTTCCATATATATGTTCATATACAGAAGTAGTGAATATACATAAGCCATATTTTGTATATGCAAAATTTTTGTACATGCACATATATGTGGAAGTGATTAATTTTGTATATGCCCAACTTTTTTACATGCACATATATATGGAAGCGTGCATATATGGACAATGAATTTCGTATAAATGTACATATACAAAAGCTGTGGATATGTGGAAAATGAGTTCCATATATATGTGAATATATAGAAGTTGTACATATACGAAAGTTGTCCTCCATATATGCATGCTTCCATAAATATATGCATAAATAATATGCTCATATATAGAACCCATCTTCCATATAGAATGCTTCCATATATATGTGGTTATACAAAAATTGTGCATATTCAGAAACCATATTCTACATATGCATAAAATTGTATATGTGAATATATATGGAAGTGATAATTTCTATATATGTGCAGCTTCTATATATGCACATATATGAAATATGGATTCAATATCTATATATAAACCATATTCGATGTATGGACCTTTGTATATGCATATATATATGCAATACCATATAAAGAAGTCGAGTTTCATAAATGCACTTGCATTTCTACATATGTGTGTTACACTAAAAACTGTCACCTTGACATTTTGCTGACTGTATGAGCTCATTAACACTCATACATGCCTCCTCTGCAAGTCTTACAACCTTTGTTCCTCATGTCAAGCCTTGAAAATCAGAGAAAAGTTCCTAAAAATCTCCTAAACTTTGGTATCACACTTTCTCTATATATTTCCTGCGGTCCCGCACCTAATGTTCAGCTCTCCTGTGGACCTAAAATGCACTTTCTCTGTGTTATAGGTGCGGACTCCTGTAAAACTCGAAAAGGCTAGAAAGTAAAGTGAAAAAGTTGAATTTTGGTCAATTCTAGAAGGTTCTAGATGAGATTTTAGGATTATGTTAACGCTTTGATAAGGTGCATGTAACTCCACACCTTAAGGAACTAATCCCTTGATGTGAGGAGCCTATCCCTTTGAAGGAGGATTCTATCCCTTCAAAGGTGGAACCCTAACTTCCTCATCTTCTCTATAAAAGGAAGCATTGGGTAGCCTCAAAGGGTTAACAAGTTTTTGAAGTGAAAATTTTTGAGTTGAAGTGCTGTTAAGATTTAGACTTCTTTCTGCTGAGCTTTTGAGAGGAAAGATCACATACCTCTTTGTGCTCCTGGAGGAAGAGTGCAAGACTTATCAAAGTAGAAGAGACTCCTGCTTCGGACCCTGGGAAGGCCTTTCGAACATCAAGGCAAAGGTTGTAAGGTTCTTCTGTATATTTTAAGATTAATACAAGCAAGTTTTGTTTTTCTCAATAAATTGTCGTTCGATTGTTTATTTCAATAAGTTGTCGTTTGATCATTTATTTCATAGATTCCTTGATCACTATGATAGGTATGTTTTATAATTATTTGTTATACAGGTGCTATTTAATATTTTCTTGTTTGTGATTGCAGGTCGACGAAAGACGACACTTTCTTGCGATGAAAGAACTCCTGTTGCGACGGAAGGATTTTGATGCGACGGAAGCTTTACAACTGCAAATAAGCATTTGGATCTAAGGTAGGATCGACACCTTCATAGCATCTATTTGTAAAATGAATATACTTAGAGAAAGACAAACTTAGTTGTTCATTTGTTGCTATATTGTCTTCTGACACTAGGGAGATCGGTCTTGTCCGCAAGAACGATTTATCCGGCCAACAAATTGACGACTCCGCTGGGGAAAGAAACTTGTTGTTTTTGGTTCTCTTTTATTTTGATTTGAGGAAAAGTTTTTCCTAGTTTTTGATTGATGGATATCTTCCTGGGTAGCTTAGGTTTTCTTTGTTTTTGAAAATTTTGAAATCTTTTAAGTTTTTCTTGAACTTTTATTTGGACCGCACTTTTCCTTCTTTGGACAGTGCGGGCAGTTTCGCATCTTTTCTTTAGTAAACAGTGCGGTACCGCACCTGTTACTTCTGGAAGCCTGCGGACCCTGTTAGATTTTTTGAAAAACTTTAGATTTATTTTTTCTAGTTTAGTTTAGATTTAATTTAGGATTCTTAGCATCTACCCAGATCTGTATTTTTTTGTCAAAAATCTCTTGTTTCTGAATTTCTTTCAACAAATTCTTCATCTCATCAATCTCCATTAAGTTAATTGGGTGTTTTGAGTCTCTTTTTTGAGAAATTCTTAATTTTATTTCCTTTGGTCATTAATTGAAGGTTTGTCTCAGTCTTTTCACAATTTTGCATCTTTTTGCTTTTGTTTTTTCAAAAAAAATTGAGTATGAGTGTTAATTGCCTTTGAGTGTTTTTTGATCTTTGGAACTCTCACCCAATTTTCTTGACTTCCACTTGATTGGTTCTTATATTACATTAGAATCATCTTCTGTTTGAGAATTCTCTTGCATAGATCACATTTGCATAATTAGAATTCTCATTTTCAGAATATGAATGAAAAATGTGCATAGATTACATTTGCATACTTTTCAAGTGAATTGTGCATAGATTACAATTGCATAGTTTACATTCTGAAAAATCAATCATAGATTTAGATCAGTTTTCTTTGATTTGAATTTAGATGTTTTTGTGCTTGTTTTAAAAACACAAAAATATAAAAATTGTTTTGGGATTGATTTGCATTAGTTTTTCCTGATGAAATTAGTGCATTAGAGAATTTGTTATATTTTCTCTTAGTGATCAATTTTATTGCATTGTTGGAAGTGTATGGAAAGTCTCTCCTTACCTTAGTTAGGATTCATTGAATTGAAAAGATTACATTATCATATTCGATTGCATTCAGTTTTGGGTCGGGTCATAACACCATTGGTTTCATATCCATTTACCCTTTTGAGTAATAAAAGCCTAAATAACACAGCGCTTAATTAAAATTCATCTAGTAATTTTTACATTTTTAGGGCTCTTTCCACCAATATAGCTTAGGCTAGTGTCTTGGAATAGGTTTTAGTTAACTCTCCAAGACAGTAAAACAAACAAGTAGTTGATCTTGCAGTAGGAAAAATTCCAATTGTTACATGTATGCTCTGGGAAGCTCCTCCTAAAGGAGTCAAGCACGAGATCATATCTGAACTAGTGAGGTAATCAATCCTTCCTCATTGGGAACGATAGCAGATATACACGTATTAAAAACGGTAAACCTCGGATTGACCATTGTCGAGGAGCCTGGGGTCACTTATCGGCATACCTTGGATTATGTCAAGGAGCCTTCAAGGGGATTGAGCTTTGTTACTCTGCCCTTGCGTGTGTGTCGGATCGTAGACTGTTCCCCCAAGTATATTTGTTTCTGTTGGTAACCTTAGTGGCCATAATCTATAGGATTCTTTCCTAAGGTGACGGTGGAGGGAAGATCTCACTGTACCTGGAGCAGACATCGACTAGACTCACTTGGACTCTCTGGGGGGTTCTCTTCACTCGAGATGGTTTTGTGAAGAAACTTGTGCCAGTCTGTTTCATTAAGCAGGTTGTCAGGGTAACTGTTCCAACCGCCCTTTCTGTATTAAATTATACGATGTTTGATTTCATCACCAACTAGTGTTTTTAGTACGGGAAGTTACTGTTTGTGTGTGGTTTGACTCCTAGATTTGATAGCGCGTGTTAATTTGTTTGTTTTTACTTTTAGAGACCATAGGTGTGAATTGTGAATTTTAATTGTTAGGTGTAAATTGTTAATTGTTAATTTTAGTTTTAAATTGTTAATAAAATTCACTGAAGTTGAATATAATGGCAACTGTTCTGGAATTTACCAACCAAGGAACCCCTCTTAACGAGAATCCTAGTACTTTTCCTTGTTTTGGAAATGTTGGTCCTCCTTATATGGCTACATTGTCATTACCTGGATTTACAATAGGTTTACCGATATGGTTATTTTCAACTTCGTTGGCCCTGAACACTCCAATTGTTCCACCTCAATCAAATGCTTCACAGAGTTCACCATCTCAACATCACCAACCTTTTGTTGACCCTTTGCCTTCTTCGCCTAACATTTCTTCCTCTTCGCTTGGTAAAAGTCTTGACACTAGTAACTAGGTGGCTAAAAAGAAGAAGAAAGGGAAGAATAAGAAGAATAAGAAACACCCTGGATCTAGTTTCCACCATCCAGGTTGCGAGGAGTTTTATTATTATACAATAGACTATTCAGTATAGATGGTTGCGCCGATGATGTGTCTACACTATTGATGTAATATTAAAATCATTTCTGTATCAGAACAAGTTTAGTTAGTTTTTGATCTGAGTATGGGAATGCCTACCTCAGCGATGATATGATTACATATATATATTTTGCATTGAATTTTTTTATAGGTTCCGACTGGGGTGTCCACAGGATGATCCTTGAAATGATAAAGTACTTCACTCTTCATATATGACAGACTTCATCTTCATCTATTTCAGACTTCGTACTTTAGGGGGAAACCTGTTACACTAAAAACTGTCACCTTGACATTTTGCTGACTGTATGAGCTCATTAACACTCATACATGCCTCCTCTGCAAGTCTTACAACCTTTGTTCCTCATGTCAAGCCTTGAAAATCAGAGAAAAGTTCCTAAAAATCTCCTAAACTTTGGTATCGCACTTTCTCTATATATTTCCTGCGGTCCCGCACCTAATGTTCAGCTCTCCTGCGGACCTAAAACACACTTTCTCTGTGTTATAGGTGCGGACTCCTGTAAAACTCGAAAAGGCAAGAAAGTAAAGTGAAAAAGTTGAATTTTGGTCAATTCTAGAAGGTTCTAGATGAGATTTTTTAGGGATGAGTACGCTTTGATAAGGTGCATGTATCCCACACCTTAAGGAACTAATCCCTTGATGTGAGAAGCCTATCCCTTTGAAGGAGGATTCTATCCCTTCAAAGGTGGAACCCTAACTTCCTCATCTTCTCTATAAAAGGAAGCATTGGGTAGCCTCAAAGGGTTAACAAGTTTTTGAAGTGAAGATTTTTGAGTTGAAGTGCTGTTAATATTTAGACTTCTTTCTGCTGAGCTTTTGAGAGGAAAGATCACATACCTCTTTGTGCTCTTGGAGGAAGAGTGCAAGACTTATCAAAGTAGAGGAGACTCCTGCTTCGGACCCTGGGAAAGCCTTTCGAACATCAAGGCAAAGGTTGTAAGGTTCTTCTGTATATTTTAAGATTAATACAATCAAGTTTTGTTTTTCTCAGTAAATTGTTGTTCGAATGTTTATTTCAATAAGCTATCGTTTGATCATTTATTTCATAGATTCCTTGATCACTATGATAGGTATGTTTTATAATTATTTTTTATACAGGTGCTATTTAATATTTTCTTGTTTGTGATTGCAGGTCGACGAAAGACGACACTTTCTTGCGACGAAAGAACTCCTGTTGCGACGGAAGGATTTTGATGCGACGGAAGCTTTACAACTGCAAATAAGCATTTAGATCTAAGGTAGGATCGACACCTTCATAGCATCTATTTGTAAAACGAATATACTTAGATAAAGACAAACTTAGTTGTTCATTTGTTGCTAGATTGTCTTCTGACACTAGGGAGATCGGTCTTGTCCGCAAGAATGATTTATCCGGCCAACAATGTTTGATTTTTCACAGGCACACTTCCATATCTATCTACATATACATAAGTTGTGTGTATACGAAAGCTATCTTTTGTATATTTATGCTTCCATATCTATATGCATATATGGAAAATGTTCATATATGGAGGTTACGCATATAGTGAATCCATATTCCGTATATGAACACTTCCATATATACATTCATATACAGAAGTTGTGCATATATAGAAGTCATCCTCTGTATATGTACCTATATATGGAAGCGATGGTTTATATATATGCCTAGATTTTGTGTATGCACATATATGAAAGATGACAATCATATCTATATAGAAACCTTATTCCATGTGTGGACCTCTATATATGCATATAGATATGCAGGTACATATATAGATGTTGACTTTCATAAATTCATTTTCATTTCTACATATTTTTTATTTTTTATATGCATGCTTCCATATTTATGTATATGCATACTTCCTTCCTTCTTAACTCTTCTTTCAGTAGACCTTCAAGTTGCCTTTTTCTTTCCTCCTTTACCTTAGCTCTAATACCATGTTAGAAAATTAGAAAGGTAGAAATATTCTCTTATATTGATAATTACTTATGATATTATTGAAGTCTAATTAAATTTTCTTTATGTTCTTCTTTTATCTTATTTTCATCAAACAATCATCAAATCAAATAAATCAAATCAATGACACTATATATAGGCACTAATACATGACCAAAACCCCTCTCTAGGGGAAACCCTAGTCAAAATCTTCCACTAATTAAATTGAGACAATCCAGGACCTTAGACAGGACCAAAATACCTCCCTCCTCCACCAAGTTAGCCTTCCAAGATGATTGTGCAAACTTTAGTAGTCTCTTCTTGTATAGTAGGTTTAGCCCAACAACAGTCCAAAAGTTTGGCCCAATTTTTCACCCTCTTTTATTCTCCAGCAATTGCAGATCAAATTTTTTTTGAATGTGCTCCAAATGAAGTTAATTTGTTGCCTTTATATAGTATATTTTTCCTCTCAATTAGGCTGACTTGGTGGAGGAGACCTAAATAACCTAATTTACGTAAAATTAAATTTCTTTATTGATATATAAATCCAAAGAAATATGTTTTACATGACGACAAGGATAGAGACTCTTGACATAAACCCTAGAAACCTAGAATGGATGATTTTACCAAAAAATAATTGACCCAAGCATGAAGCACAGTCTTTAATAAGTCAATTTCTTTTACAATAAATTATTTGTATTTATTTTCACAAATACATTACATTATGAATCAAATACAATTATGAAGACTGACACTAGTTACAATTTTCAACAAGTTGTGCCCTAAAATCTAACCACGAACCTTTTAGCTTTGCCATTTGTTCTATGAGAAGGGGACATTACAACCAAAATTAAAATTAAAGATTTAGGGACATACATTGACATATATGTAGCTTTACTTTGTAATAAAATTATCCTCTTCTTGAGATACAAGTTTTGAAAGGAAGGTTTTCATATTTTCTAACATGTTCAAATAACAAAAACTTCTATCCAAGTTTCCTAACTAGATGTGGAATCCAAATTTTAATATTATCAAAGTTAAAATATCCAAATTTTCCAAAATGGATGTCGATTTAAACTTTTAATTTGATAGATATTGTTTGATATGGGAAGTTCCACTGACTGGGATTCAAATTGTTAGTTTTATCTACCTTAGTGTACCTTTGTTTGTAATCTTTGCTATTTTTATAGGTTATTGGGACTCACTAAGCTAATTTTATCTACCTTACTCTACATTTTTTGTAATCTCATGCACTATTTTGAATAAATTATACTCATGAAATCCATTACAATATTTGATGAAGTGGATGATAATGTGCTTTAAATAATAATTTTATTTGGAAAAAAACGTTCAAATGCCAAATAATGTATTTTAAGAAACCAAACTTAACTTAAATTTTTTTCTTCTTTTGATTTTGGTTGTAATGGCCCCTTCTCATAGAAAAAAACGGCAAAGGGAAAAGGCTTCTAGTTGGCTCTCACAGAACAACTTGCTGAAAAATGTAAATTTAACTTAATTTTTCTTCTTCTTTTGATTTTGGCTGTAATGGCCCCTTCTCATAGAACAAATGAAAAACGAAAAAGGTTTGTGGTTGGCTCTTACGGCACAACTTGTTAAAAAATGTAAAATTAACTTAAATAGTTTTCTTCTTTTGATTTTGGTTGTAATGACCCCTTCTCATAGAAAAAATGGCAAAGGGAAAAGGTTCGTGGTTGGTTCTTAGGGAAAAACCTATTGAAAAATATAACTAGGGTCAGTATTCATAATTGTACTTGAGTCGTAATGTAATGTATTTGTAAAAATAAAGATAAAAAAATATATTGTAAAAGAAATTGACTTACTAAAGCATGGGTTTCATGCTTGGGCCAATGCGTTTTAGGTCAAAGCCTCCATTGTAGGATTTTAGGGTTTATGTCAAGAGTATGTGTCCTTGTCATCATGTAAAATACCCTTCTTGGTCTCCTCCACCAAGTAAGCCTCAACCTAGAAAATTCAACATAATTGAGAGGAAAAATCCTCTATATAAAGGAATTAAATCGATCTCATTTGGATCACATTCACAACAAGTTCAATCTGCAATTGTTGGAGAAGAAAAGAGGGTGAAAATTTCAAGGAAGAAGGAGAAAAAACCTAGTGAATAAGAGGAAACTCTAGCGAAGAAGTTTGGATACCACTTTCTCTCCATTTTGACCCACACGTGTGAAATTATGAAGCTGTTGGTGAGGCTGAAATTTCAGATCTGCAGTAGGGCCAAAATTCTGGAAGCTATGCAGTGAAATTTTGGACTGTTACTGAGTTGAAGTTGTTGAAAAAGAATAGACTACTAAAGTTTTCACAATCATCCTGTAAGATTGAATTGTTAGAGGAGAGAGGCCTTTTGATCTGGTCTAAGGTCTTGGTTAATCTCAATTTTATTAGAAGAGGAGTTTGACTGGGTTTTCGCCTAGAGAGGGTTTTTCCCCTAGTTGAGACCCTATATCTGGTGTCGTTGATGTTAGCGTGAATTCTAATCACAAGCGTACGAAAAAATCTCACTTTAGTTGTGCATTACAAACAAACCTAACATCAAACATGGCTATCAATTTCCTTAGATCTGTAGTAGGTGATCAGAATAAATTCTACAAAAATCCAGATCTATGCAGTTAAAGACATTAAAAAACAAAATAAACAAGAGTATCTCCATACATCCAATGGACAAGACAAGAATTTATAAAGAATTTTTTGTATTAGGACACCTGGGAAGGGAAAATAGAAAGATGTTACTAGTCCCCCTCAATGGGATGGGTTATTGTATGTACTCAGTGCTTTAGATCTAAGATCTCTCTCTTGATGGTGTAGAAAACCCAGACAAAAATGGAACTCAAAGGGAGCTTAGAAGAAAAAAGTAGAAAAATATGACAATGATGGAGGATCAAAGTCAGACCAAAAGTATAGATCAAAAGGTGATCTCAAGGCAACGAAAGGTAGTGAATGAATGGAAAACCCTTCTATTTGTAACAAAATATTGAGTTAGTCTAGGTATTGGTGCATAATTAAAATATTATTAACAAAATCTAGATCCAACTTACATGGAATATTTTATTATTTTTGGTGGAGGGAAAAGGAATTTAAATTTGGTCAAATCCCTTCATTTAGAAATAATAAATAAATAAATTATTTATTTATTATTTTAAGAATGTGGTGAAGTAATAATTAAATAAATAATGATTTATTCAATTATTTATAAATGATTTAGTCAAATTTAATAAGGAATATTATTAAATAATGATTTAAATAATTATTCCTAGAAAATAATAAGATAAATAATGATTTATCTAATTAATTTCTTGTTTTGGGTAAAATATGACCAGGAATATTAATTAAGCAGTGGTTTACTTAATTATCCCTAGAGGAAAATCAAACAAATAGGGATTTATTTAATTATTCCTCATGGGGTTTCCTATTTAGACCATAAATAACTTAATAAACTATGGGTTATTAAATTATTTCTCATAGTGAAAAAAAATTTACTATGGTAAAATTGGTCTTACATGGTGTATTTTATTCTATCTAATAGTAACATGTTATATGACCAAAAATTGGTGTAACATATTTCCCTCCAACGTGCGAGCGTGAGGAGCTAATCATATGACCGAAGTACGTTGTACGAACACAACCAGTAGACACTGGGGAGAGTCATAGAGAGAGAAATATAAGACTGACTGAAGTGAGAGAGGAAAAGACCCTGAGGAGGTGAGACTTACAGGTGTAACAAGTCTCTTTTATGAGTGAGTACCTGATCTGAATGAGGCGGGAGAGGCATACCTATGCCCACCAAGATGGAAAAGTAAAAAGAATAATGGTGCGCCCAACAAACATGGGAGTGAGCTATATAATACATTTTGGCATAAACATGGGCTAGATAAAAAATATAATGGATCCCACATACATATTGTGCCTGGGACAATAGCCAAGACTTATACAATAATAACTTAGTACATGAGATATAATAACAACCAAAGAGGCCCTATAAAACAGGAAAGGGATCTGAAAATATGGATGATACATCCAAACTAAAAAGGCATTGCAAGCGGCTGAGGCCGGAAACATCAAATATGTAGAGCTACATCCAAGGCTATAATAAAGAAGTCATCCGGGTATGTGGGGGGCTACCTGAAGAGCCACCACCTCATGAGGTCTTAAACATCCCACACAAACTCGAGAATCACTTGTACAATATGTTGCATTACTGAACCATAAAGTATACAGGTCTTGATCATGCCATAAGGAGCTGGAACTGAGAAACAATCAATTCAAAGGGAAATAAAGGGTCCCTTTTCCTAATCTGAGGCACTAAACAAGAGTGGAAGCTAGAACCAGGGTACACCACCCTCTAGACCTGTCTTCTGGAATGAATAAGCTGATGTCAACAGAAGGAGGTCCGCCATAGGTGAGGTAATAAGGGATCCTCAACTAAGGCACCAGGGATAATAGTAGAGCGACTGATAGATTGACACTAGGGATGATGGTGGAATGGGAGGTACTGAGTAGCAGGCTAACGACTTCCCTTGTTAGAGCATAAAGGGCATGGATGACCTGGCAACTACTGACTCAAATATGGAGGATATAGGGGGCAATATAACTAGGGGAAAAAATGTGTTCCATGAGAGAGGTACAAAGAAATGAAGGATGGAAGGCTGTGATGGGAAACAAAGGGAACTTGGGACAAACTCCATGGATGCGATGATGACTTAACTCATATTCTCTAAACAAGGGCAACTCGATGATGGTTCCATACAGAATAGGCTCAGTGGGGACCATGAGTAAAATATGGTTATTCACGATAAAAATTGACACGAGTATCGAAAAGTATGAAGGAAAAGTGGTGCCCCAAGTGCAAGTGTCATATGTGAAGAAATTCGATTTTGAGAAGCGGTGAAGTGACCCTTCTTGGAAAAAAGGCTTCCAAGTGAAGTATCAAATCACCAAAAATAAAAGGATACACATTTGAGTGCTCGATGAGAGCTTTCCAACGGTACTGACGGTTCGTCAAACCGAGCTACAGTTTGGTCACAATTGGAGAAATAAAAATTGGGGTTTTTCTTTTAATAAGGAAATTTCCCTCCAACTTGATTCATTTGAAAGTTAGCTGTGGTGACTGTGTAGAGGAGGAAAAGGCGATAAATATTGTGGAGACCATAGTAAACAAACCAACCATTGGAATCGATATCCGTGTCTTTCATGTAGATGACCTTACCCGTCTAAAGGTGGCCTTAATGCTTCTTGGAAGGGTGGTCCTGGTGAAGAATCAAGGTAAGAAAAGAATATGGGAATGAATTGCTAGAGAAGGTCTAGAATCATCCCTGCCTACCAAGTCAAACTGAGGGACCAAGTGGTAAGTATGGTATCACACAAAGTAGAATATTTGAAGAGAGGGTATCAAGCATCTACGATATATGGCTCGCCAGAGAGGCCGGTAGGTCCAACTATCCAAGGAATGGGAGGACAATCGACCATACCTAGATTGGTGGGGTCTAGGCCAAGACTTATGGTAATCATATGAGAAGATGGCTAGGGGTGCCATCATGCCCCCAAACATATGTGATGGAGGGGAGTGATCTGGTATGCAAAGGTAGGAATGATGCCCCTAGCTAGAGGATTTTATGGAGCGCCATGGTGTTCCAAGTGCTGAAATAATGGATTAAAGGCTTCAGTATCATAGGCACTAAATCCTCAAGAGGATGATGAGAAGGTATAGGGGCATAGGTAACCCCAATCATGTTATGGTCATTCCAAATGTATTTAGAAAAGTGGAATCTAAACACATCTTTATGATGTGGTTCACTATTTGTTTACGTTATGGTTATCTTCCGTGGGAAGAATGGATAGATGCAGTTCGAGAAAGGGAATGGAGGATTACCAATATCTTTTAGTTTTTCATATATGAAACAAATGGACTAAATTTCTGGGTTCGCATACATGGTGTCACTATTACAAAGAGTGGATTTGGATATAATGAACTGGTGCTCACCTAGAAAATACAGAGGTTGGTCAACAACATTATCTAAGGCATTAGGTTGTTGATGTAAGATGAAGGAATGATGAAGTGGATCATCCCTAGAGTGATCTGAAGTGATATGGAACTCTAGAGTTTATTCTAAATGGGGAATAATAATGGTACTAGATTCGACACTACCAGATGCACTAGGAAGGTTATGGAGAATTGCTTCTCCTGGACTCTCAAATATGGGTGCCCCTTACCAAAACATTGGGTGTCAATTTAATGACCACAAGGTGTATGTGGTTTGAATTCATGGTTTTGATGTAAGGGGGGATAGATAAAGTCAAGGGTGGTAAATTCTTCCATACTGTCATCATTGTAATAGAAGATGAGGTGACTGGTGGAAGAAAGAACACATGACGCAGCGAATCTACTTGACTCATCATCATGAGAAGAGAGGTTCAAATGCACATCGTCACGGGGGGTGATAGAAGAACAAGTAGATGAAGCATCTACCAATGTTCAGCCCAAGGTGAGCGCTTAAGGAAGGTTAGGTGAAACAGAAGGGGATGCCCCAGAGGGGTCTTCCAACATGGATCTCATAGATGATGACAGGTAGAGGATAGTGGCCGAAGGCTCCATCTTCTCGACATCAGGAGGGGGAATGCCAATGGGAGGGGATGGGTCCTCTGGTTGTGCTGAAGCATAACGCGCAAGTAAGGGAGAGGCAGACTCATTGCGCTCAGCCTCGTATTGGTGAACCACTTCCAAGGAGGTGCGGTAGTCTGCAAGGCAAGGATAGAGGTGGGTATAGTGGCCATCGAGATCACACAAGACACATGGGTGATTTGCGTGCAAAGTCTTGATTTTATTGGCTGAATTCGGTAAATTAACATGGAATTCTGGAACATCAGACTCAGGAAACACGACATTGACCATAGGTTTGATACGAGGCAATTAGGGACAATGATGAGTGACATAACCATCAAAATCACACAGAGCACACATAGGTATACGTGTTGGAGGCTTAGGAGGAGCAAGTGCAGTCTGGGAAAACTTGTCCTTAGGTGCCTTTTTGCGGGCTTTTCCCCCCTCAACTAAGGCTTTCGCATCAGGAGTATATTCTTGTTGAGGTGGCTGAGGCACAAAAGCAAAGGGAGGAGTCATAGCGACCGGTTGGACCAGGGTCAAAGAAGGGTAAGGTTTGAGCTGACTAGATGGGGTATTGGTTGGGGGATCAATGTACTAGACTGGGATCGCTAGGGTCATGTTGGGAAGGGTCAAGGTAGCCATAAAAGGTACCAAAAATGCTCAGGTAGGGGGAGCAAGAAACAATATCTGATCGGAGGGGTAATGGCCAGGTGGAACAAATCCCATATGGTTAAGGCTAGGGGGAACCATTCCAGGAGGATAAATAGGATCAGGGACA
Source organism: Pinus albicaulis (assembly GCA_034641835.2). Taxonomy (NCBI): domain Eukaryota; kingdom Viridiplantae; phylum Streptophyta; class Pinopsida; order Pinales; family Pinaceae; genus Pinus; species Pinus albicaulis. The sequence goes on along the minus strand of CM076582.1, from coordinate 186,927,150 downwards.
CCAGCTACAGATGAGGGGCCTTGAGGAGGAGGTCTTGAAGGCTGAGTCAAAGTAATAGAATTAGGTTGCAAAGGGCGAGGCTGTTGGCTAGTCAAACAGGAGCATTTAAAGTCGGATCGAGACGATTGCATCATGAAAAAATTTGATGAGCTAGGGGTCATTGATAGGAGGGGGGAGACCATGGAATGAACCAAGAAAAGAGGAATCTTTATAGACTCTAGGTGAGACATTGGTCGAAGGTTCAACTGCTTGTTTATTGGCCATGAAATAAATAATAGACTCTGGGAAGGTCAGAGACTTCGGTTTGTAATATGTCAACTGATCTATCGTAATGATCTTTCCATTGTGAGGAAAGCACATATTACTTGTGAGCCCTGGTATTGTACCAAGAGTGCTGCAACTCCCAGGGGTTGCCCTACTTTACTTTATCAACTCGGGGTTTGTACAAACTTGTAGGTGACAGTGCTATATACATAGCACATATTACTTTACTGATCTATAGTAATGATCTTTCCATTGTGAGGAAAGCACATATTACTTGTGAGCCCTGGTATTGTACCAAGAGTGCTGCAACTCCCAGGGGTTGCCCTACTTTACTTTATCAACTCGGGGTTTGTACAAACTTGTAGGTGACAGTGCTATATACATAGCAGATGCATTCTTTTCATGTCATCTTCTTCTGCTTTACGAAAGGGTGCTATTTCTAAGGGTTCTCAGTGAATTCTATCACACTTCAATGAAACTAAGCTAAGTTGCAGAAAAGAAATGACATTAGGGGAATTTTGATGTCTAAAATGGGCGTCCTAAGAAAAATGTACAACAAAAATAGACTTTTTAAGAACCAATAGGATTCAAGATGATGATGTCAACCATAGGGGATGATTCACCATTTTTAAGTAAAAGGGTAAAAATATTAAAAAATAATAAAATAATAAAACTACTTTTTCAACTCGTATTTTCAACTTATCTCCCAAAGTTTTTACTCAAATTTCAAGAGGGAATAATCTTTGGATGCAAAATTTAATTCCTCATCCAAGGAGTACCCATGTTGCATAGTTTTGATGGACCCTGCTATAGGAAAAATGAGAAATACATAAAAAACGTGACTACAATCACGTTTTTAATGTATTTCTCATTTTTGATGTAGAAGGACCCATCAAAAGTATACAACATGGGTACTCATTGGATGAGAAATTAAATTTTTCATCCAACGATTACTCTCGCTCGAAATTTGAGTAAACACTTTGGGATATAAGTTGAAAATATGAGTTGAAAAAGTAGTTTTTTTTTTCCCTCTAAAATTTGATGATGTAATCAAATCTTATTTTATTATTTCCACTATTATTTTATAATTTCCTTAGGAGGCCCATTTTAGACCTCAAAATTCCCCTAATGCAAAAAGGAAACTAAATTAAATTGCTAAAAAGAAATGAAAGGAAGGAACCTAAACTAAATTACAGAAAGGAAATGACAGGAAAGAAACAAAAATAAATTGCATTAAGCTCGCCAAATAGATAAAAACACTCTATTTATCCTATGGTTTATCTACCATGCTTCTACCTATGCAACTAAGCTATCCATGACTCAATCCGATTTGAAAAGGTGTTGATTTTGCAGCTTGGAGGAAAGAAAAAGGCTAAAAAGGCTAATGGAGGGTTTAGCACATGAATCAGGGCTCAGAAGTGGAAATTGGGGGTTTAAACCTTATAATGTGGCGCAGAATTGACTTTAGAGAGGAATAATGTTGCAATGGCAGAGATGGAATGGAGGCAAAGGTTGCGATATGAAATGTTGCAATTGCAATATCGTAAAACTAAAGGGATAGTGGAAAGGTCGTTTGTGAGCGGGAGCGAATTGTGATCAGGTAAGTCTTGCGAAGTGCGATCTGCGATGGGTGACATGGCAGTGGGACTATAGGAGGAGCATGATCACAATATTGCAATTGACCGATAGGAGCGGTAAGTGTTAAAGAAAATAACATAACATGTGATTTGTGATGTGCGATGCAGAGTGGTGACGTGGAGGCGGAGCTGATATCGCAGTTGGCATTCAAAAGCGATAAGTGTTAAAGGAAATAGGGAAATGTTGCGGGTTGCGGTGAACGATCTGTGATGTAGCAGAAATATCACATCCACATTCAGAAGTGGTAAGTGTTGAAGGAAACAAAGGAAAAGGTTGTGGTGAGCGATTTGCAATGTGGTGGATATTGCAGTCAGCGTCAAGAACGGTAAGTGTTAACGGGAGCAACTTAAACCATGCTGAGTGCGAAATCCAAATTATGGTAGTGGGGATTTCGAGGAGGAAGGAGGAGGTCGAGTTCTTGATGGTTTTTGAATGTTTTTTACGTGTTCTACATTAAAAAGGGTAAGGTAACCATGAATAACAAAATAAATAAATAAGGCGGGCTGAAGGGCTTAAGTGCATTTAGGGAAAAAGGTGGGTGCAACAGTTGCAAATAAGAGGCAAAGGAGGAAATGGAAGTGTAGAAACCGTGTTCAGGCCATGAAGGCAGAGAGGGAAAATGAAGTGGGAGGCACCTCGGAGCTACTCTAGGATTTTAATTCTTATTCCTACAAACAAACCTGCGGATTCATGTACGAAAAATAGTGGAAACACATGACAAAACAGTGAACAGAAAGTAGTTTTTGGTATTTTTGGAAGGTTCCCCCTCCTCGAGCTCTATTGACAGAGATGAGAGGGGAAGAATTCCTCACATCTTTATCGATTTTATCAACTATTCTATAATGCAGATAAGAAAATTAGATATACAGAAAAAGACAACGGGGAGAAACTAAAACATCAATAAAAATACCAACAAACTAGCTAAATGTTCAGAAGAAAAACACGCTAAATGGCATGAAAGAACATAATGGAAACAATAGAGGAGATGAGGCACATGGATTGGGCCCTGACCCATGAGCCTCGCTCCATAAAATTAGATCAGTAAAACAACATCTGACTACTCATTAAATTACAAAAATTACAGTCTTATTACATCCCGAAGGTCTTAAACAACAAAAGCCTAATATCTTGCAGAAAAAGTTCTGAATGGAATAAAATCGACTAGAATGAAGTGGAAATCCACCAGAATCCGCCCTAATTATCTCTTTATCAACTTTATTTATCCTCAAGGGCAACTACCAACAACTCCCTAAAAGATAGGTAATGAGTGCACTTGACTCCAAGTCAAGTATGGATTGAGTGCACTTGGTATTGAGTTGCTTGGCTGCCTATGGAATTCGAATTGCTGGAGGGGATCTCATGAGGATCCTTTAGCTTCCTTTGAGAGTTAAGGAGGGTGGAAAACCCCCTTTAATCTCTCCAAGATTTCTCCCTAATTTCCTGATATTGTGCTCACTTATTCTTCAATCTTGATCTTCCAGTGGCACGGAGCAAGTCCCTAAATCATCTACAAAAATAACCAATATTAGGCAAAAATATGCAATTACCTTTAAAACTTCCTAAGAAAATATTGAAGCATAAGAAACATTATTAAGTGTAGAAGGAGAGATTTAATATACCCTTTTATGTGCATAAGAAAGGTAGATGGGCCTAAGAAAGGTTAGATGGGCCTTATTTTATGTCTAATTTAGAGGCCCATCATCACCCTCCTACTGAAATTGTTGCTCATCCTCTGAGCAACCTATTCATCCTCCCTACCTTCTCCTTCTTCCTGCATGTTGGCTTATTTCATTTTTTGTTTATTGGCCCATGCACTACTCCTCGTGCTAATCTTCTTGCTATTAGTCTTGCATTTCTCCTTGCAGGTGCTTCATGGAGGTCCTCAGATGCCTTAAGTAAATCTGGTTTGCATGCCAAGAGGTGGTGGATCCACCTTTTATTTTATTTTTTCTTTTCTTTTCTTTTATTTCTTTCTTCTTCTTCTTCTTCTTCTTTTTTTATTTTTTTAAATTGCATGCAGAATAAACCCACAGCGCTTTTTTTGTGAACTGATTTCACCCTTGGTTACTCCTTTGCAGGCACTCCTTTTCTTTCATTACATGAACTGCTTACTACCCACTTTCTCAAGTCATTTTTACTTTTTCTTGTTCCTCTTCTTGGTGGAAAAAGTGAGGCTAGTTTCTAGATAAGGTTGAGGTTGCTCTGCTACTGATTTTGGCTATATAAAAAACTTTTCTTCTCACACTTTTTAATGTTGTATTAAGCTAAAATAGATTCGAAGAAAGGGTCAGATGATTGCATACCTGAGCCTTACCATTGATTTTTTTTCACATTTGATATTGAAGCTACTGTTGAAGTTGCTATTGAATCTGCATGTGGCAGTCTGGTTGAGGTCCTTTTGGAGCATTTGAGCACATGAGGAGGAAGTCCAAGTTTGATTGCCTTCGATTAAAGTGTTTACCAAATTTTATTTTTGTGCCAACTTGTTTTTTTCTGCTTGCAAAGGTTGGAGAGCACCTACATTCATTAGAGAGAGATACATGGATAAATGCAATTTGTTTTTTTTTTTTTGTAAGGCCTACTAGCTGCCCCAATGAGGTTTTCAACTAGTAGGTCTGCCTAGGTGCCTCAAAGAAGGTTTTCACCTAAGATTTTTTTTTTTAGTTTTTTTTTTTCAACCCAATGACTGCCTCATTGAGGTTTTCAATCAGTGAATCAATCTAAGATGCCTCAAAGAAGTTTTCATTTGATATTTCATTATTTCCCATTTTTTTTTCTTTTTCACTTTCCTTCTCTACTTGAAAAAACAAAACCTTTTTCGAGTATAGGAATACTTCCAATGGAACCATGTACACATCAATATGAAAAATTAAATCATGTGCACACTTGGAATACATGCTCTGACATGTACCTGAATATGAGAGATGAGTTTCTTTGACTGGGATTGTATGAAGTATTGTTGGAGAAGAGTGTGTTGGTACAACTTAATGACTGTTTGGAACCATATGTCAATATAGTTGTGACGTCCTTGGTCCACTTGGTGAGTTGGATCACCTTGGATGTACTCTTCTATTATGACATTCAAATCTTCCACTTTTTTTTATTGTTCTTTTGAACACGTGGAGGAATGGTGGTAAACATGAGGAAACTTTCTTAACATCTGATTATGTTGTTGGCTCTTCATCAAGTGCAGCCCTTGACATTTTGATCTCCTCATTTGGATCTTTTTCTTCTTGATGTTGTCCTTTAATGACATTAAGAAAATATCTTCTTTGCGATACCTTTCTTGAACTAAGATGCAGACCATTTAGATCAAGAGGATATGTTTGGTAGTGTTGTACCTCAGCATTGTAAGTGGGCTTAGATACTTCATGGTGTGGGTTTGGAAATGGTGGTATAGGTAGTTGAGTGGGACTGGATATATGAGATGGATGTGGTTGAGGCTGTGGTTGTGGTGGAGGTGGATGGTAGGGATAACATGGAGTTGGGTATGGAGGATATTGACGGAAATATTTAGGATGTTGAGTATTTTCCCAATAAGGACCTTGCCAACCATGTTTCCAAGATTGCTTTTGGGGTTGAGATAGCTAAGGTTGCCAATGAGGGAGTGTGTCCCAATTAGTTTGATATGGATGTGGATAAGCTTGAAATTTTGAAGTGGGTCTTGCATCATATCAAGTTGACTAGGTTGCCAGGGTATCCTTGGAGCAACATAAAATAGCTTCTTTGGTGATTACCTTGCTTCATTGTCTTCCTAGTAAAGTGATTTAAATCTGGGAAATGATGAACAACATTTGGTAGCATATGATTTTGCATGGATAACAAAAATATGAGCATCTTCTTTTTGTTCATTTTGAATTCTTAACATTTCTACTTGTTCCCTTATATTTCTAATAATTTATGTTTTAAAATTATCAAGCAAGTTTCCAAGTTCCTGTTGCCTTACCAATGTTGATGCTTATTTACTTACTCTTTCCCTTCCTCTTGATATGTGCTTTCATGTTTCATAAATTTCTTCAAATAACAATTGGTATACATCTCCTCTACTCATGAGATTAAGGAAATCAATCGACTCATCCCTAATCATTATAAGTAAGAGTGTTTTCAGTGTGTCAAATCCTAGATGATGTAATTTTTCCCTCTTAAAATTATACATGAACCTCTCTATTAGATCCTCAAGGCTCTCATCTCTTCTTGGTTCATTCTAAAAATTTCTTCTCTAGGATCACGATCTCTATATTTTTCTAGAAATATCTTTTCCATATCATTACATGATCTTATTGAATTAGTACCTAGTGTTGAGATTCAACAAGATGATGAACTTACTGAAATTGAATCGCCTTCACTAAGTGGGCCCATAGGCTATTTTTAGGTGCAAGTCTATTTTTAGACTATGTCTATTTTTAGACATGGTGATCATATTTCATAAGTTGCAGGACACTATTTGTGGATGGTTGGTCAAGTTGGAAAAATAGATGAAATTCTATTTTTAGAATATTGGGTGAAGTTTATTTATATATCATCGATCTAAAAATAGAGGTGTCGATTATTATTATCTCTTAATAATAATCCAACAATAAACAACAACTTATTCTCTTGGAGCACTTAATTTCAATGCACAGATTTGGAAAATCAGTGGGCTGAAGGAATTACCCAATTCTTAGGGTTTACTGGTGGTTCTTGCATGGAGGACTTAGTTAGAACTGAAGTGGAAAAGTTATGACATAGTTGGAAGAGTAGTTACAGGAGTTGTTATTTAGTTTAACTAAGTTAATGGAGTTAAACTCAGTTGAGCTAGTTGTATCTAGTCTAACTGAATGATACACTAGTGAGAGTGGAGTGAATTAATTAGTTAATTAATTCACAAATAATAACTCATTAATCAACTGAAAAAATATAGCAGTTAACTACAGTGCATGTCAGTTCCAGTGGAGACCCAGTGAAGAGATAGGTGAAAGGGCAAGATAGACTATCTGTTGTGACTATAGTGATGCCTTGATTGCACCACACATGCATTGGAGTTTCCAATGAGGATTGTGAAATCAAGGCAAGGGTAATTAGAATTCATTCAGAGCTATTCTTCAGCAGGGATTGCAAAGTGGAGGCAGGCTAGCAAGTGGTAAGAAATCGGTGCATGGATTTGCATATGTCTTCTTGTTAGTGTGTGACGATTGATTATACTGGGAGCTTGATGTAATAAGCTTTGTATGAGATTTTTACATGATCTCCATGATACATAATATATGATAGTTGGGATTTTAAGCTTTAGGCTTTCCTGTTAAACAACTGTGTAATGAGAAATTGTTTTTATTGCTTCATGTGTTTGCAATTGACTTTAATTTCTGCAAAAGATTAACAATGGAAGGATTATGTATTTAGCAAGAAGATAAATATTGTTATATCAGGAGAATATGGATATATACATGCATCTTGTTTACAATTTCTACACCTAGACTCATGAACCATTTAAGAGCTCTATTCTTCAATGTTGCAGGGAAAAAAGTTTTTTAATGTGTGATAAGTAGCCATAATACCTACAAAGTATCTCAAATTCAAAGAGAAATGTTTCTGGATCCTCTATCCTCATACCATGGAAGTTTTAAAGGAAATATGGAGGGATGTTCTTCATATGTACACTGATGTCCATATCTTGAATGGTAAACCCAGTAAGATCTTATTCGTTCTCATCATATCCATCCATATCTTCTACCTTCAAAAGTGTATGGTGATGTGGTTCTTACTGTACCATGTGGTCAAGTGGAAGGGTTGGTATTGGAGAAGTATTTTTAAAAAATTTCTTAGTATCCCTACTCCTATGAGGCATGAAAATTGTTTTTTTTTTGTATTTTTCAATATTTCAGAAACAACATGAAAAATGAAAGAAGAAAAGAATGCTAAAACATAATCAAAGCATCTACTAGACACCTCCCCGGAAACAGTGCCAAAAAGTGGTGAGCCCTGGTATTGCACCAAGAGTGATGCAACTCCCAGGGGCTGCCCTACTTTACTTTATCAACCCGGGGTTCATACAAACTTGGAGGTGACAGTGCTATATACATAGTTAATGCATTATTTTCATGTCATCCTCTTCTGCTTTATGAAAGGGTGCTATAATTAAGGGTTCTCAGTGAATTCTGTCACACTTAAATGAAACTAAGCTAAGTTGCAAAAAGGAAATGACAGAAAGGAAACTAAATTAAATTGTTGAGAATAAATGACACGAAGGAAACTAAACTAAATTGCAGCATGTAATATCCCAAAAGGGAGAATACAATAATACTAAAACACAATATAATAACTGTAGAAAATTAAACAATAAATCTAAATACACATCATAATGCATAGAAATAGTTGAGCCATTTTATTATGTGGAGGTGGATAAAACAGTACAACAGTGCTCAAATATATGCACTCAAGCCAAATACATAGGCTAGAATGACCCTGAAAACATGCCAAAGTAGGAACTGCATAACTGGAGAGCTGTTGGAAGAAATAATGAGATGTCCCTTCATCAGATGATGTACATATAACTGCATGCTAAAAATTTAAATGCATATCTATGGAAATCTAGAGCTCTGATGATACCAAGGTCCTAGATCTCGGCACTATGATGGAAACCCAAGATAACCCAGAAAGGAAATTCCAGATCTATGAGATTGGAAATTTACCCTCTTAGGGTTTGATCCCTTGACTTCTGGGTTATGTAGATCTAAAGTTGGATCTGATAAATAGATGGCTGCAATATTTCACAAGATCAGATCTAATATTGAAGGGTTGATCCCTTCACTAGATCCTCAAGCTAGAAGCTCAAGATCTAGCTCCTCAATCCTCCTTTGATGATTGCAGCTGATGCTACACAGCTACTACCAAAAACTGTGCAGTAAAGGATGAAGGCTCTCTATCCAGCTACTAAAATATGGAAATCAGCTATAGAATGATGGAAATAATGAATACAATGTGATGGAATGGTCCTCCACTGGATTACTAGTTGAAATGCTAACAACTTCCCTTCTCCCTTGGATCTACAATACTGGACTGTGCAATTCCTAATGGAACTACTACTACTAGGAGATGTATGATGGATGGCATGATGCTTGATTTATATATGAAGCACTGGAAGACTGAAATTGAATCTCAAGTTGATCAGATAAATGCTTCACCTGTTCCTTAGTTGAAATACTGAAGGACAACCTCCTCCTCTCAAACCCTAATGCAAAAATGCATTATTTCTGAAGATAAGTGGGCTGCAGAAAGTAGGAACCATATGGCACCAATGCCTGATGATGGATATGCTCAATAGGAAACCTTCCTAGAGTAGGCAATCAAAGTACCCTGTGGGTAAGGGTGGTATTTCCACTCGGAAACACCCTGTGCTAAAAAGCATTGCAGACTTAGCTAAACATCATAAGAGTGCATGGAATTTCAAATGAAAAATCCAGATCTAAAAAAATCAAAAATAAATAATACCAAAAGCCCGCCTCTATTGTTTCCTTCATCTTCATTATATATTTTTTCAACTTTCCATGCCTTGGCCCACCTCATAACTACATTGTACATGTGGACATAGGTATCCATGTTGACTGCGTTGTCTCTCCATGATCTCCATCATGTATGCATTGTAATGATCACCCTCTCCATCATGTGTTCATTAATGCACCACTTCCTCCATCATCTCATCATGAATTCTCTATGATCTTACATTTGATTCCCTCCATGATCTTAGTTGACTGCTTCAACCTCCATGATCTTTCTCATTAATGTGACATGATCTCCATTCCTTTCACATTAAGTAGCTGCTCCACTACTCCATTATGTATATCTAGATCTGAAATATCGACATACACACATAAAAAATGGATTTTATTTATATATGGGGTTTGTGGGTCCCTCCACCCTCTTATTTACTTAATTAATTATGAAAATTAAGAACTCTAATATTCCAATTATCTTGTGTAAAATTGGGAATATTACAATCCTCCTCAGAAAAATGTTGCTTGTCCTCAAGCAACTGCAAAAATAGATGCTAGAGAAATCTGTCTCCCTCCAAATGGCATCCACACAAGGAAGGTCTTCCCATTTGCTATAATGAGTCATGCATGTCCAACACCAAAGTTGCCTCTCTAGAATGTCTAGAGTGACCTCTAACTGTGTGCCTAGAGGTCCCTCCTCAATCATGAAGCTCCAAGTGACAACCATAAGCTATCCAACATCCTCCATAATACATTAGATACATAAAGATAGATGGTTCCTTCCATCAATGGAAAGCTGCAACTCACAAGGTATACCTCCATCCCATGCTACATGAAGTAAAAAGAGGCTCTTTATGCCTCCATCCTTAGCCTTGTTGGCCTTGTTGGATCTAAGGATCATCCAAAAATTGTGCAAAAGAAGAAGTAGATACATATGGGTAGACAAAGATTTCAAACCATATTCTCCCAATAGTAACCACCGCAGGAATGCTCCCTACTACCACACAACACCATCAAAATACCAAGTGGGTTGGCTATATTCTCTCAAGAGAAGCCACATCAACAATGCATATTGTTTCCCCACCACATCATCATCGAACCAAGTATGGTATCCATACTCTCCAATTAATATCCATCGGAGGAATGCCTCTTGTTGCCATCCTCCATCATTATCATGCAAAGAAGGGGAGTATGTCAAGCCATAATCTCCCAAAAGTAACCATAGCAACAAGATCTCTTGTTGCCTCTTAAAATTATCATGTAAATAATGGAGTAATAACATATGATTGACATGTCGAATGTCATATCAGCCCAATACAAACCAAATCCATCATTACATATCATGAGAGTACTAAGCCCTATTACAAAAAATACAAAACACATAAACATGGGAGATGTCATGTGATGGCCAAACTCTCTTAAGGACACCCAAGGTAAACATGCCTTCTTTTGCTACATTCTATCATTGATACACAAGGCATGACTCAAAGAAATATGAGCTATTGGGTGGTAACCATAATCACCCAAGAGCAACCAGCGTAGTTGTTTTAGTGTGTTTGGTGCACGCATGTCCGAAATCACACCAACTTAAGGGGTGTGGTTTACCCTCTTAAGTTATTGGTCACAGGAAGAAAATATATGGAGTCAAGAAAGTTAATGGAACATGCTAGAACATAAACATACTAGATAGAGAAATATCATGCATATTCAAACACAAAAATTAAACTAAATCTAAAAAAAAGAAAGACAAAATCTCTAAATAGAGTCAAACAAACTGCAGTAATCCAAACGCCGCAGCGCTTACGTCCCTTCTTATTGAGTGCTGTTAGGAAATGAGGATGAAAATTTAACCCACTTGCCAAGGGGCCCTTAGAACTTGGGTTCTAAGTCCTGATGCAAGTATGTCTTTACTTCAAAGCTTGCCTCGGTGCAAAGTCTCCCTCTCTCTACTATGGTGGACTGAACTTGTTGGATGGCCAAAAATTGAGTCCCCTCTATCTCTGCTTCGGATCAAACACTGTTGGTATTTCTTAGGGAAATTCCGGCTAGCATAAAAATGTTATCTCTATTTTTTCATCTCTTGGTGGCCTTTTATAGGAGACTTCAAACCCTCCTTCCCTCTCTTGGTACATTGTGGATGGTGACCTAAGAGAGGGGGATGGTTCCATTGTGTGCCACACTTATTCCATTGTGTGCTCCCTTGATGTCCTAAGGAGGCTTTGGTGGTTGTCTTTAGGTGGCTGTTACACTGAAATCTGTCATCCTGACATTTTACTATGAGTATGAGCTCATTATTACTCATACTTCCTCCTTTTGCAAGTCTAACATATCAGCTCCTCATGTCAAGCTTTCAAAATCAGAGAAAAGTTCCTAAAATCCCCTAAATATTGGTATCGCACTTTCTCTATTCATTACCTGCGGTCCCGCACCTAAAGTTCAGCTTGCCTGCGGAACCATACCGCACGTTCTTTGTGTCATGGGTGCGGACCTCTGTAAAACTCAAAAAGGCGAGAAAGTAAAGATAAAAAGTGAATTTTAGATGAATTCTAGAAGATTCTAGATGGGAATTTTCGGGAATGGATACGCTCTGAGAAGGTTCATGCATCCCTCACTTGATGGAGCTAACCCCTTGATGTAAGGAGCTAATCCCTTTGAAGGAGGATTCTATCCCTTCATATTTGGAACAAGAAACCTCCTCTTTTCCACTATAAAAAGAGGCCTTGGGTAGCCTCAAAGGGAGTTGAAGCTTAAGAGATTTGAAGTTAAATGCTGTTGAGATTCAGTCTCAATTAACTAAGACTTTCTGTGAGGTTAAATCACTCTTTCTGTGAGGTTGAATCACTCTTTCTGTGAGGTTCAATCACTCATCTCTAGTTGTCTTGGTTCAAAGAGTGCAATGCTTGTCAAACTAGAAGAGATTCCTGCTTCGGACCCCGGGAGGACCTGCACAACATCAAGGCACAGGTTGTAAAGGTTTTCTTTATTTGAATTTAATACAAATATACTCATTTCTCTCATTAAACTGTCGATTCATGGTTTATTTCATAAATTCCTTGATCATTATGATAAGTATGGTTTATAATAATGTCTATACAAGTGCTATGTAATCTTTTTTCTTGTTTGTGACTGCAGATTCACGAGGAACGTTCTTTCAGTGCACGGGAAGGACTTCAACGAAATCAAGCAAGCGCTGGATATAAGGTAGGCCTTACACCTATATAGTGTCTTTATGAATCTTATATGCTTAGAGAGAGATTAGTATAATTGGCTGTTTGTTGCTAGTTACTTTTAGTACTAGAGAGATCGGTCTTGTCTGCAAGACGGATTAATCTACACAACAAAATGGCGACTCCACTGGGGAAGGACTTATTGTTTTTGGTTCTCTTTTATTTTTGATTTGAGGAAACGTTTTTTCCTGGTTTTTGATTGATACACATCTGTCTGGGTAATTTAGATTTTTCCTGTTTTTGAAAATTTAGAAATATTTTAAGTTTTTCTATAATTTTTCCTAGGACCGCACTTTGCTATACTTTGACAGTGCGGGCAGGTTCGCACCTTCTGTAAAGGATACAGTGCGGGACCGCACCTGTCAATACTGGTTACCTGCAGACCCTGTAAAAATTTTAGAAAATCTCTAAGTTTATTTTTCTAGTTTATTTTTAGATCTTTGGTTTCTGCCCAGACTGATAATTGTTTCTATCAAATTTTTTTTGTGAATGAACTCCAACAATGTTAATGTTTTGATGATGTTCTAGAAGATTTTGCCGATTGGATTGTTTTTCCGCTTGGTCTTTGTAGTGATTCGAACTGTTGACAATTTGCAGTATCTCAGATTACATTGATCTCTTTTTGTCTTTTGAATCCGACCTGATTGTGAAAACATCCTTTATTGAGAAATTAAGCCTTTTGTTTCTTTGCAAATCTTCGAAAAAACTTGGTTCAAAGTTTTGAATTTCATTTTTTATAAAAACATATTTTGAGTGTTTTTGATCTATTTGTTATCTAAACGAATAGATTCTTAGTTTGCTGAACAACTAAGGAAAACATTCATAAAAAAAATCTTAAAAGCTTTTACTCAATTTAGATCATAGTTCTCAAGATTAGATTTTGTAGTTTTGAGTAGTTTTTGTAGCTTTCTTTCAAAGGGAAATTGTTTTTGTAGCTTCTAGTTTGGAAAGAAAAGGATTTTTCTTGTGAGCTTTGATAGTTTGTTGAAAAGATAAAATATTTTCTTTCAATCATTTTTCATATTTAAAGAAGGAATTAAAAGGATTGCATTCTCTAACTCTTTCTTTAGATAGCAGTTCATTGAAAGAAAAGGAATTGAATAACATCATAGGTGCATTTTAGTGTTTTTTGGAAGTCGAGTCTTCACATCATCCAAAGTTTCATTTCCGCACCCATTGACTTAAGAAACAGCTCATAAAAATAACGCTTAACTAAAATTCATCTAGTAATCTTTTATTTCTAGGACTCTTATCACCAACATAGCTTAGGCTAGTATCTTGGAGTAGGGAGTAATTAACTCTCCAAGATAGCTAAAACAAACAAGTAGATATATCTTGCGGTAGGAAGAATTCCAGTTGTTGCATGTATGCTCTAGGAAGCTCCTCTTAAAGGAGTTAAGCACGAGATCATATCTGAACCAGTGGGGTAATCAATCCTTCCTCATTGGGAACGATAGAAGATATACACGTATTAAAAACGGTAAACCTTGGATAGACCATTGTCGAGGAGCCAGGGGTCACTTGTCGGTAAACATTGGATTATTTCAAGAAGCCTTCAAGGGGATTGAGCTTTGTTACTCTGCCCTTGCGTGTGTGTCAGATCGTAGACTGTTCCCCCAGGTATATTTGTTTCAATTGGTAACCTTAGAGGCCATAATCTTTAGGATTCTTTCCTAAGGTGACAGTGGAGGGAAGATCCCACTGTACCTGGAACAGACGTCGACTAGACTCATTTGGACTCTCTGGGGGGTTCTCTTCACTCGAGATGGTTTTGTGAAGAAACTTGTGCTAGTCTGTTTCATTAAGCAGGTTTTCGGGGTAACTGTTCCAACCGCCCTTTTCGTGTTAAAATTCTACTAAGTTGGATTTCATCACCAACTAGTGATTTTAGTACGGAAAGTTACCTGTTTGGGTGTGGTTTGAACTCTTAGATTTTTAAGTGAATGATTCAATTGTTTGTTTCTTAGAGACTTTAGGTGTTTTCATTGAAATTTTTTTTTGTTTGCGTGTGATTAGATAATTTTTAATCGTGGTGGAATTGTCGAGACAATCCCGGAGAATACAAGGGAAACCTCCTGAATATTCACCAGGTCAACTTGAAGGGCTTCGAGCTCTGGTACCACACAGTAGCCGTAGACTTAGGTCAACAGAAGTTGAAAGCTCTGCTATAGTTATACATCTTGATCATCAAATACCTACAACAGAATACATTCAAGAACCGATTTCAGTTTCTGAAGTTACTGAAAATATTTCTCCTTCTGGTGAATTATCTGATGAACCTGAAATCTCTGAACCTGAAACTGAATCTTCTGTGTTAGAAACATCCTCAGGATTTGTTACACCAACTTCTAGCGATCCACGTTCACCTAGGGTAAGAAATATCATTACAGAAAATCTTCCCTCTGGACTTATTTCTATTGAATAACTTACCAATCCAGACGAAGACATATCTCTTCCCAACTCCCCTCAATCGTTAAATCTTAGGGAGCGTGAATCTATTTTCTACAGCCCCATTCGAACTAATCCTTGGTATCTCTCTTTAACAGATTTTTTAGAGAATCCGGGTCTTGCTTTTTATCCACCTCGAATTCCATTTCATCCTACACCCAGGGGTTATTATCCGTCATCTATTATGGCTGGAGAGTCATCCATGTTTTCTCAAACGCCTGAATCTTTTTTACATGGTGGTCCTTCTGTTCCTTCGAGATATCAGTCTTTGTCTGGTACTTTCTCGGGAGCAGCTCCTCAACCCATCGAAAACGTGTTATCATCTAGTTTTGATAGACTTAAAATTGAAACGTCGAACGCAGAGCAAGTTTTTATGATGTCTGGTAATATTCCCAATCCTCAAGCTCAAGGTAGTCAGTTTCCTTCTGGGGGGCAACCTCAGGGAACTCAGTTACCGCCTGGGGGGCAACCTCAAGGAACTCAGTTACCGCCTGGGGGGCAACCCCAGGGTAGTTAGTTACCGCCTGGGGGGCAACCTCAAGGTAGTCAGTTACCACCCGGGGCACAACCTCAAGGTAGCTTTTTCCCAGGACAAACTGTGGATTCATATTATTTTGGGGCGCAACCTCAAGGACAGTACATACCTCAGGGTTATCAACCCCAAGGACAGTACATTCCTCAAGGTCAACCCCAAACTCAATATGCTCCTCAGGGTCCTCAACAACCCCAACTTCAGTACGTGCCTCAAGGTTATCAACCTCAAGGGCAGTACCCAATGCAAGGTTACCAACAGCCTTCTGGGCAACCATCTGTTCAAGGAGCCGGAAATTTACCTTTTTATCAACCCTACGTTCAACCAGGTTTTGGTCCTTATGTTCAACCTTCTACGGGACAATACCCCAGAATGATGGTGTGGGATCCGTCCCAATATCAACAGCCTTTGCAGCCTAATGTGCAGTTACCTTATCAACCTGGCCAGCCATTGGTTTCTGGTTCAACTCAGCAACCTATTCAGCCAGCTATTCAAACTCCTGCACCTAGTTCAGTTCAGCAGGCTGGACCTAGTACACCTTAGACTCTGCCCCAAACTGCTGCAACTGCTGCAACGTCTGTTCAACCCGTCACACCTGTTTCTGGAGTATCTGTAGCCCCGAGTTCGGCTACCCCTGTATCTGTGCAAATTCCTCAAGTCTCTGTACCTCAGTCAGGACCTTCAGTTCAGACTACAGTTCAGATGCCTACAGGACAAGCCGGTACAAGTACAGTTGTTACGAGTCAACCTCAATTTAC
Organism: Pinus albicaulis; assembly: GCA_034641835.2. Taxonomy (NCBI): domain Eukaryota; kingdom Viridiplantae; phylum Streptophyta; class Pinopsida; order Pinales; family Pinaceae; genus Pinus; species Pinus albicaulis. The sequence continues at coordinate 186,910,814 of CM076582.1, read as the reverse complement.
TTATCAACCGTACCAAGGACAACCGCAATTCGGTCCCTATGTACAGAATCCGAGCTATCAACCGTACCCTGGTTATACTTATCAGCAACCTCAGTATGGTCTGATTCATCCTGGTTATCCAGGAGGTTACACAATACCTAATGCTAATCCGATTCCTAGTTATCCTGGGTATCCACCTCCTGGATCTGCTTTGGCTTCTCAAGGTTTTCGTGACCCTAACCGTCAATTACCGTTTATCGCAACTTTGGACTTACCTGATTTGACGCGCCTCACAAATGATCCCATTTTTTATTATCAGAACTGGCCGCCAATGCCTCGTAAGTTGCCCAGTGATATACCAAAATTTGAAGGTAAGTCAGGAGAGGATCCATCGAATCATGTTATGACTTATCACCTTTGGTGTGCATCTAATTCAATCATTGATGATTCGATTCGCTTACGTCTTTTCCAAAGAACCCTCATAGGTCTTGTAGCCAAATGGTACATTGAGTTGCCACGAGGCTCGTTTCATAATTTCAGTCAGTTAGCGAAATCTTTCTTGACTCATTTCCAGTTGCCTGTCAGATACGACAACGGCACAGAATTATTAACTTCGCTAAAACAATCTACGTCCACGTATATTTCTGATCATATTCATGAATGGCGACGTAGACGACGTTTGGTGAAAGTTTATATTCCGGATCAAATTTTGGCAGAATGGTTTGTTAAATCATTATTACCCAAGATCACTGAAGATGTAGCTAAGGCTGGTGTTGTTACTAAAGAGCAAGTAATTGCTCAGGCTCAGTACCTAGACCTCGTCTATACGCAGTCAGGTCTCTACATGAGAAAATTCCCGATCTTCCAAAACAAGGTCAGATAGTTGCCGCTCCTTCAGGGTCTCACGCCGCTGACGGTATGATTGGTACAGTTAGTTCTAAAAGTCAGAAGAAATCCTCAAAGAATTCTTCTCCAATAATAACTTTACCTGATTCCCCGAAAGGAGAATCCTCTCCCGAAATTTCCGCCGACATTCATGTCGTTGAGACATCTACGGAAAAATCAAAATCCGGTGGCAAAAAGAAGGGGAGGAATAAAAATAAAAAGAATTCGAAAGAAAAAACTGATAAAGAAGAATCCAATGATGAGAAACGTAAACCTCGCTATCCTTGCTTCATTTGTGAACAAGATAATTTCACGAAAGAATGTCCGTATCGAGACGAAGTTACGAAACTCGTTAAAGGATCACAACAAACTGCTGTCTTGAATGATCCTTTTCCAATTCAAGATAGTAAGATGATTGGTTCTTCCTCGACTACTTTAGAAGAGCCTATTATGATGATGTCTCATGTAAGGGTTGCGACGCGATCGCAAGATTACAGTTCTAAGAATCCCGTTAATGGCAAAGAAGGAGAGTCTTCTAATGCAAATACATCAAATACAACTCTTCCTGTTTCCGGTCCGCTACAGATCGCGAAACAAAATCCAGACTTGATAATCAAACCACCTGCTAAAGGTGTTCTTCGTAAATCAGCTTTCAATCCACATGCGAGAGCTGCTCAGAATTACAACATTGTTGAAGACTTAGTTGTTTCTCCTTCAGCAATGTCGGCTTTGGAAGTGCTGCAATCATGTCCATCACAGCGTAAATTATTATTGTCTACCATAGGAGCTGTTTATGTTCAGGATTCTAACCTTATAATCTTCGATTTAGAAAATAGTACACCACGTCTTCCTCATGAAATGGCTGTCCAGATTCCAGTGTTAGTCAAAAACAGACCTATCTTTCGGACTGTGATTGATGAGGGAGCTTCAACGTGTATTATGTCGATTTAGTGTTGGAAATCTCTTGGTTCTCCTACACTTAACCAATCTCCGACGATTCTAAAAGCTTTTGATGGTCGAGGTTTTCAACCTTTTGGTATTTTGCAGTATTTACCCATAGGGGTCGAAGGTAAAATCGTTAATCTAGATGTGGAAGTGGTTGATGCCCCTTTAGATTACAACCTTCTTCTGGGTCGTAGTTGGTCCTATGCTATGACTGCTGTTGTCTCTTCGGTCTTTCGACTCATAAAATTTCCATATCAAGGAAAGATCGTAACAATAGATCAGTTAACTTATTTTTCGTCCGACCCAGCCTCTACAGAAACAATCCAGCATGTTGGTAAAACGACTATCCCTTATAAGGATGTTGGAGTAGGTTTGATTAAAGATTCTGGTTTCCTAGGAACTTTTTCCTTTCCTCCTCCTAACGTATCGTCTTCTACTGCAAGTATTCATATGATTTCGTCAGACACAGTTATGTTTGATGATCCTTGGATCGTACCTTCCGAATCCGAGATAGATTCATTTGATGGCGTGATGCCTTTGAGTCCATTTGAAATTGCGTACCAGGCTGTACAGTCATTTTCCGACCCTTCTTCAACCGAAACCGATCCAATGAATGGGATCCAAGAGGAATCGCTTTCTATATCTAGTTCAGTGACAACGACATTTCCTGAACTTGTTCATACATATGAACAAATTCGTGAGTTTTTGTCTGTTGATGATTTACCATGGGAAGATCTACATTACCGATCTTCATTTTTACCTGAATTAGATCATTTTGAAAATGATTTCGCTTCAATTTTTACTGTTGAATATGCCAAGGAACCTCAGAATCCATTGCAAAATCCTGATTCTGAGTTAAATTTGGAAAATATATCTAGAACGGTTCTAATTGACATTTCAGTAAAACCAGGAATAATTGAAAACATTCATATAGGTGCTTGTTGTACAGATGAAGAAATTCAGACTTATAAAGCCCTATTTCAAGAATTTCGTGACGTGTTTGCCTGGTCTTATGAAGAAATGCTAGGAATTGATCCATCAATCGTAGTTCATGAAATTAAGACTTACCCGGATGCTAAACCTGTTCGTCAATGATTACGTCAAATTCATCCTAGAAAAGCTGCTGCTATAAAAGCTGAAGTTGAAAAATTACTTCGAGCAGGATTCATTTATCCAATTCCCTTAACGGATTGGGTATCGAATATTGTTCCTGTGACTAAAAAACAAGGAACGATAAGAGTATGTATCGATTATAGGGATATTAATCGAGCGTGTCCAAAAGATAATTATCCAACTCCCTATATCGATCAAATAATTGATGATTGTGCTGGAAGTGAATTGTTTTCCTTCATGGATGGCTTTTCCGGCTACAATCAAATAAACATACTCCCTGCAGATCAACCCAAAACAGCTTTCATTTGTCCATGGGGAACGTTTGCTTATTGTAAACTACCTTTTGGACTAAAGAACGCTGGAGAAACTTTTCAACGGGCTATGTCTTATGCATTTCATGACATTAAGCACATTGTTCAGCCATATCTCGATGATTTACCTGCTCATTCATTAAGTAGGGCCAATCATCCCATTCATTTACGAGCAATCTTTATGAGATGTAGGCATTATCGGATAAGGCTTAATCTGCATAAATGTGTTTTCTGTGTAGAATCGGGTCGATTACTGGGATTTGTTGTCTCGAAAGCGGGCATTCGCGTCGATCCATCGAAGGTCGAAGCTATCATTAAATTGCCTCCTCCTTCGACTTTGCGCCAACTCCAAAGTTTGCAGGGGAAAGCAAACTTTTTACGTAGATTTATTCCTAACTATGCCGAGCTTACAAAGGGTTTTACCCGGTTGTTGAAACAGGACATTCCGTTCTTTTGGGACGAGATCGCTGATCGATCTTTTGATGCACTTAAACACGCGTTGACCCATGCACCGTTATTGCATCCTCCCAACTACAACCAAGATTACATTTCGTATCTCGCTGCTTCTCATTCCACCATTGGGATGGTACTAGTTCAGGAAGATGAATCTCACAATGAACATGTGATTTATTATCTTAGTCGAAATCTTCATCCGACTGAAATCAAATATACACATGTGGAGAAATTGGCCTTGGCAGCTGTTCAAGCTGTCCAACATTTTAGACATTACATCTTGTTACGTAAAACCACGGTAATTTCTAATTGCAACCCTATGATGTATATTTTGACCAAACAATTGCTAAGGGGCAAATATTCCAAATGGATAGTTATCCTGCAGGAATTTGACTTGGAATTTGAGAAATCCAAGGCAAAGAAATCTTTGGTATTTGCGGAACTAATGTGTGATTTCCCCTCTACTGATACTGAAACAGTGGCAGAAGAGTCCATTGCGGACGAATCTTTGTTTCTCATCAGTACACTTGATCCATGGTATGGGGATATTATTGTGTATCTCCAAACCCAATCTTTTCGGCCTGACATTTCACGAACTGAGCGACGGAAAATACGCTTCCAATCCCAACAGTATAATGTCATTGGTGATACACTTTATCGTCGTGGAGCGGATTCTGTTTTCCGACGTTGTCTAACTCATGAAGAAGCTGAAAAGGTGTTAAATGGCTGCCATTCTGGAGCATGTGGCGGTCATATGTCTGGGTATGCCACAGCCCAAAAGATATTGCGTGCAGGTTATTTCTGGCCAACGTTGTTCAAAGATTGCATTTATACGGTTCGGAAATGCCACAACTGTCAAATTTTTGATCGGAAAATGCGCGCGCCACCCGCTTCTCTTCACCCTATAATTGCTGTTGGTCCTTTCGCGAAATGGGGTATCGATTTTATTACATGTAACCCTCACTCGGCCGGGGGGCATGCCTATATTATTCTAGCAGTAGATTATTTTACAAAATGGGCCGAGGCGATGCCTACATATTCAGCTGACGGCAAGACTGCTGCAACATTCGTATTTAATCACATAATTGCTAGGTTCGGTGTTCCTCAAGCTATTATTACGGATCATGGAATTCATTTTCGGAATGTCATGATGACTGAACTGACAGAACAACTTGGCTTGCGCCACGATAGTTCCACTCCATATTATCCGCAAGCCAATGGTCTGGTTGAAGCCATCAATAAAGTTTTAGTCACCATGATTAAACGAATCATTGGTATTCACAAAACGAATTGGCATTCCATGTTATTTTCAGCACTTTGGGCAAATCGAACCTCAGTCAAAACATCAACAGGTTTCACTCCTTCTCAACTGGTTTACAGTTTGGAAGCTGTGTTACTGATTGAATGCGAAATTTCGTCACTAAAATTAGCCATAGAATTACTTCCAGCTACGTCTGAAGAAGAGAAACGTTTCTTGTACTTAGCCCAATTAGATGAGAATCGACGAAACGCTGCAATAGCAAACGAGGCTCATGTTAAAAGGATAAAAGCTCAGTATGATAGAAATGTGACCCCTCGAAATTTTTCAGAAGGAGACCTAGTTTTACTTTATGATCAAGCTAACGACAAGCTAGGAGTTGGGAAATTCGTGCCTATGTGGCATGGTCCTTACATTGTGAAACGAAAGTTAGCAAAAGGGGCCTATGAGTTGATAGATTTTGACGGTGTCCCTTTGGATAAACCCAGAAATGGGCTTTATCTAAAGCGATATTACGCTTAAACGAGGTGTGGAGATTTTTGTTAGTTTAGATTTCTTTACTGCTGGTGTGTTTTAGATTAGAAAGGTGTGCCTAGTTTAGAAGTGTGTTTTTGTCACTATTCCTGCTTATCTGAGTTTTACTCTTGATATTGCAGATGTCGACGTCTCTTCAAACCTACATTGGTTTTGCTGATTGTGCTTGTCGTAGTACACGAAACATTTCTTCCGCAGCTTGGGTTATCTATTCACCCTCTGACAAGTTAGTATCAATGCATGGGGTAAGCTTTGGTCAAACAACAAATAACATTGCCGAGTATAGTGCAGTGATTGAGTTATTGTCTGAGTCCATATCATTTGGAATTCGGAGTTTGATTGTAAGGTTGGATTCTGAACTTGTTGTATTACAACTTAACAGGGTTTATACCATTAGAAATCCAGTGTTATTAAGGTTGTTTTTAAGAGTTCGTCTCTTGGAACGTGAGTTTGATTACATTGAATATCAGCATATTCCAAGACATTTAAATACATTAGCAGATTCAATTTCTTCTAGTATGATAAATAGACATTTGCAATAATTAAAAGCAGTAAAACAAATAACATTCATATATGTACACAGATAGCCGGCAAAATAGTGATATATCATAGTATAGGAGTGTGTTCAAAAAATATACATCGTCTTCGATCATAGGTTGGAAACACCTTATGATCGGCAAAAAATGATAATACAAAAGTACAAAAATATCAGTCTACATGATCATCCCATCACTGATGGTGATCTCGATAAGAAACAACTGCCTGGGCCACCCTGCATAGGAACCTCCTGAAAGGTCCTGGGACTCCAATCACATATCTCTGTAGCCTGAGAGGAATGTCATCTATGCTGGTCTCTGGTATATCTAGAGTCAAGCGCTCTAGATGATGCTCCAAATCAGTCAAAATCTCTACTGATTGGCCTGCTGGGGCTGGTGCAGGCGCAACTGGTTGTCTCCTCTCGAAAGGTTGGAGATGAGCTGGTCGATGTGGACCCACGTCTGTATTCAAAAAAAATTTGGTTATTAGTTTTCAAAGACGATAAAAAATTTTTAAAAAAATTATAATTTAGCAAACGTTGAAAAGTGTTTTACCTAAATCATCCCACTGTTCCCCTGCCGGGAGAGACATCTCTCCGTCACCGCGGAAATCTATCCCGGCATACGGAAAATCCTCTATAACAAAAAGTTGGCGATCCAGCCAACGAAAATATGAAGAAGGGAATCGTACAATCTCAGTGCCCTCAATAGCATGACGGGCCATCAGCGCGGACCAACGAACCATTCTCGGTTCTCGAGGTCTACCGGCATCAACCGCAATACTCTGTGGAGCTAATAGGGGGATCCTCTCCAGAGCAAAAGAAACAACAATGGATCCATATCCAAAGTTATTCAGTTTCCCATTTTTCGCTCTGGTTAGTTGGCCTTTTACATTGGCCAACACAGCTTCACACCAGTTAAAGATGGTGCCGCGATAACAGTCCACAGCAATGCGCATTTGGGAACCAGTAGCCACATGAAGCGTGGCGCTCCCACACATTTTGGTAATAGTAAAAGCTATAAATTTCAACTCAGGACGGATGATGTGTTTTATGTCAATCCGTTTGTCCCGAGGATTTTCCTGATCATTGCAAAATTCTAGTTGAAGACTAGCGACAGTCTGGCCACCTGGCCTAGTCCCAAACAAGGATACTTGTTCGCCCCTCTTGGACAAACCAGTCAAAAAGTATATATCCTCCAGCTCAATTTCGAGCCGGTGGCCACCAATGAAGAAGCACTGGTCCTCCACATTCCATCTGTCTACCAACCATGTTAAGAGTTCCACTTGTGCCCTCATGCCAGAGATGGCCCAGAATTTGTATAAGCCACATGCTTTTAATGCCCTTTGTGTGGGAAAATGGAGCAGGACGGCTTCATCTACTTCCTCGTGCTCTCGTTCTCACCAGATAAGCATCTTGTTAATCCTGCAATACAAAATAAGGCAAGTTAGAATGATCTTATTTGAGAAATTTTGGCAGATAAATGAGAAAACCATGCTTTAAAATTGACCGCGCGGGTACCGCACCCGCTCTTTGTAAACAGAGCATAGGTCCGCACGTGGGCTGTGTCCCGGGTGCGGTACCCACGATTTTTTCCTTTTACGAAAAATCGGGGTCCGCAGGTAACCTGTGTCCCACCTGCGGACCCCGCGGGCGCATTTTTTAACCATTTTTTGCCTTAAAAAATCAAACTAAAGCCTAAAAATGAATTTCAAATGGATGAAAAATAAGATAAGGAGGTCGTGGATTACCTGGGGCTGACGATTTTCGATTCCAACGGTTGAATTTTCCAGAATCTTCACGGGAACTTTTTTATCCAAAAGCTTTTTACTTTTCACTCTGAAACTGAACGGTAAAAATGAAATTGAAAAAGTCCTTTTTATAAGTTTTTTCGAATGAATGAATTTTTAATTTTTTTATTTTTCACTTTAAAAAGGGTATTTTTGAAGGCATTTTTACTTATCTTAAACAGGTATGTGTAATGTTTTGATTTTTTGTGCAGAAACAGGATTTTTCAGGTGAAATGATCGTTTTTCAACAAAGAGCACACTTTTATCCCTTTTTCGGACTCTTTCAAAAATTTTACGAAAAAGCGAAACCTTGGAGTCCTCTTTTAAGCCCTTTTCAGACTCTCTAAATATGAAAATATTGCCGAGTACTTGACTATTAGAACTCGTTAAAGTAAATGAACAGTCGTCCCTTCAGTATAAGTTTACCCCTTTTACGGACTGAAATGGACTATTTACGAAAAAGGTATACGTTGACTAATTACGATCAATAGAGTTCTCTCCCGCATTATTTTATCCTTTTTCGGGCTCGAGAGACTAAATTTACGAAAAAGTACACCCACGGAGTTTTCTTAAGTTTTTCTTCTGACTCCCTAAAACTGAAAAACACCGAGTTTCTCCTATACTGGACTCGTTAAAATTTAACAGTAAAGGACCTATTTAATTTTCAACAGGAACGAACCACTCCTTCTTAGGGTTCGAATTCTAAACTAAGTTGGACTCATCCGAAGGATGAGCTTATAATCAAGCAAATGTTATCCTCCTCAAGCTTGTCAAAAATAAAGAGGTACTTGCTAGAAATGGTGGGGGGAAAAGAGAGAAAAATGGGTGTGTTTGTTGTATTTTAAATCTTTCGAAAATTCAGTCAACCACTCTTGAACACGACACTTATATTCACCTGGGTTGGGAAATCCTTTGCCTAACAGTTAATCAAACCATATTGAAAGTTTTCAGCCGGTTTCTAGGTATTAGCTTTGGGTCAATTGTTACCAAGCCATCTGCAGTGTCGTTATGTGTTCAAGAGAACTGTTCAAATAAACCATTCATCTGCAAAATATCTGTCATCCATCTTTTGACCATCCCTGAGTCAGTCCTTGCCAATATATTTTCAAAACTTGACCTATGATTTCGTGTTGTGGGCTTGCCTACGACAGGTCACTTTCTATCGACATCAACACATTATCTAGGAAGTTGATCCAGAAATCATCAGTACCTTGAAATCTGCATGCCTCAATGGCAGGTTTCTCGCCTTCGACGACAGGTTGCATCATTGACCTTCGATCGAATGATCCCGTGACATGTTCGACTTCAGCTCATTCATTCACATTTCATGGATTGTACTGAGTACTTTGAGAGCCATTAACATTACTGGTGGTTTCTCTCACACTTGTTAACAGTTTTCATCATTGACTGGTAATCAAGTGGTTTCTACCATGTTCGACTTCGACACATTCATTCACATGGATAGAATCGTACTAGTTCGAGATGCGGAAATCAAGACCCTGGATCTAGTTTCCACCATCCAGGCTACGAGGAATTTTGTTGTCATCTATACAGTAGACTATTTATAAACAGATGGTTGCGTCCATACTGTGTCTACATATATCTGTACCATGATGTATTCAAAATCATTCCTGTATCAGAACGATTTCAGTTAGTTTATAGTTAGTTTTTATCTGAGTATGGGAATGCCTACCTCAGTGATGACATATATATGTATATATTTTGCATTGAATGTTTTTACAGGTTCCGACTGGGGTGTCCACAGGATGATCTTTGAAATGATAAAGTACTGCACTCTTCATATATGACAGACTACAGCTTCATCTATTCCAGACTTTGCACTTTAGGGGGCAATTTGTTACACTGAAATCTGTCATCCTGACATTTTACTATGAGTATGAGCTCATTATTACTCATGCTTCCTCCTTTTGCAAGTCTAACATATCAGCTCCTCATGTCAAGCTTCAAAATCAGAGAAAAGTTCCTAAAATTCCCTAAATATTGGTATCGCACTTTCTCTATGCATTCCCTGCGGTCCCGCACCTAAAGTTTAGCCTGCCTGCGGAACCATACTGCACGTTATATGTGTTATGGGTGCGGACCTCTGTAAAATCCAAAAAGGTGAGAAAGTGAAGATAAAAAGTGAATTTTAGATGAATTCTAGAAGATTCTAGATGGGAATTTTCGGGAATGGATACGCTTTGAGAAGGTTCATGTATCCCTCACTTGATGGAGCTAACCCCTTGATGTAAGGAGCTAATCCCTTTGAAGGAGGATTCTATCCCTTCATATTTGGAACAAGAAACCTCCTCTTTTCCACTATAAAAAGAGGCCTTGGGTAGCCTCAAAGGGAGTTGAAGCTTAAAAGATTTGAAGTTAAATGCTGTTGAGATTCAGTCTCAATTAACTAAGACTTTCTGTGAGGTTAAATCACTCTTTCTGTGAGGTTAAATCACTCTTTCTGTGAAGTTCAATCACTCATCTCTAGTTGTCTTGGTTCAAAGAGTGCAATGCTTGTCAAACTAGAAGAGATTCCTGCTTCGGACCTCGGGAGGACCTGCACAACATCAAGGCACAGGTTGTAAAGGTTTTCTATATTTGAAGTTAATACAAATATACTCATTTCTCTCATTAAACTGTCGATTCATGGTTTATTTCATAAATTCCTTGATCATTATGATAAGTATGATTTATAATAATGTCTATATAGGTGCTGTGTAATCTTTTTGCTTGTTTGTGACTGCAGATTCACGAGGAACGTTCTTTCAGTGCACGGGAAGGACTTCAACGAAATCAAGCAACCGTTGGATATAAGGTAGGCCTTACACCTATATAGTGTCTTTATGAATCTTATATGCTTAGAGAGAGATTAGTATAATTGGCTGTTTGTTGCTAGTTACTTTTAGTACTAGAGAGATCGGTCTTGTCCGCAAGACGGATTAATCTACACAATAGTGGCTTCAAGTGTGAAATCACTGTCCTGGAGTGTGCTTTTTGTGGTCTCAAAAAGTGACTGCCGCCACTCCCAGAATTGCGCGCTTTTCGGGTCAAAATGTGTGCAAAGGAGCTCTTATCGAAGGATTTTTCTCACAAAAGCATTTATGACTTGCTCAAATTTTATTTTTCCTCAGATCTTAGAGATTATTATACTTTCAAAATTCTCTAATGTCTCTCATCCATGTAAATCCTTCTGCCTGCCATTAAATAATGTCATCTTTTCTTGTACGATTTTCCAATGTTAACGGTTGCACCCTAATGTGTGTGGTCTAGGAAGAACTATGTAGCCGAAATACATTATAGTTTCTTTTTTGTATATTTTGCGTAGAGAGGGAGAGACATGTGTGTAGCTCAGAATTGGAAACACCCTGCACCGGTTTGAAGAACGACCATGTCTTGTGGGACCCCTGTAAGCAAATATAATACAATATATACAAATTTTCTACGAGGTGGGCATGTCCCATGCTCATAATGTTGTGGCTAGTTAAACAATTCTATTTGATAGATACATGTTCTATCTATGTCACTAATATGGTAGTGATCTGGTGGTTGATGATGAAAACTATTGATGCCCTCAGGGGCATTTTTTCTTTGACAATAGGTGGAATGTAGTACCCATATGCGTAAAATTGGTATGGCATATAACTGTGCATTGTAAGCATAGGTGCTATTTGGGACCTTCCCATGTAAGCATTGCTAAAGAGACGCTTATGAAGGCACGGGTCTTCAACAAAGTTGATCAAAGTGCAATGGTTGTAAGGTACAATACCATCTTGACATGAAATCTTGTGTTTTAGTCGAATGTTAGGAGGATCGATGACATCTATGGGAAATGATGTCTCCCACAGTGCCACCTGAGGATGCCCATTTTATGGAGAGGGGTGATCCAAAGTACCGCTTCCTTTTTGGAAAATGGTTGTTGAAGTCGACAAAATGGAAGCCTCAACCGAACAAGGGGGTCCCTGATATGAAGGATCAGGATCCTGGATGTGATGGGCTTAACATAGGCATGGTGGCAAGGGGTGACTGAAAACTAACGATGGGGATTCAGTGGCTCAAGGTCTAAGTATAATAAGCAGCTTGGTGGCAATCATAACTATTTATGATGGGGAAATCCCTGGAGTCGGTAGGACTTCCAGGGTGGGCATAAACGGGTTATGAATGTCATGGTGGCTTTTTCCTGAGGGTGTGATACTCCGACCAACGGTGTTCAAGAACTGCTGCCATGGGATAAAAAATGAATGAGTGGATGGGGGACATAGTGCATTGTTTGTGATCTTTGTACACTTACCAAAAGAATGAAATAATAGGGTTTGGTTTTTACAAAACACAGAGATAGGTGCCCCAAAAAATGAAAGTTTTTTCTCACTGATGATGTGAGGAGGGTGTTTTGCTGAGGGTGGGGGGACCATTGGCTAGTCTCATGTGTGAGGTTGATGAAGAAAAAGAAATTATCGCAAATGGGATTATGCTTATGGAGGTATGGCGGGCCAAATGCGAGGCACGGTAGTGTGCTTTTGATCTGCTTGTACAGCCTGGTCATCTGGGAAAGGGGTTTTATTTTGTATGGTAAAACTTGGCCTTATGCATGATGACTGAATGGGCATGAGGTGCTTCCCGGACTAAAGTGGTATGGCCATGGCGTCACTTTTTCTATAATATATGGTCTACTATGGGTGACGAGCACCATGGAAGGGAGGCTCTACCGACCAACGAGGATGTTTATCATGTGCAGGGGGAGGTGATGATAAACATGGTCAGATATGTGGAACCTATGGTTAATTTCTGATGGAGAAATGATGTCAGGATAGGCAGAGTTTCTCTGGGACTCTATCATGCTGGCGGTAGAATGATACCTGCTCTTGAAACTTTCAATGGATGGAGTTGTGGATGGTCCACGAGCTTTAAAGCAAAAAAAGCTACCTCAAGTGAAATCATCTTCTTTATAAAATATTATTGAAATTCATGAGCTTTAAAAAAGAAGATGAGAGAGGGCATACATGTCAGCACTGAAAATTTATTTTTTCGGGAGTGTGAATGTGTGGCATTGCCTCTGTTCGTTATGGAGTGTTGATCACAATGTTGCTTTTGGTTCATAGAATGGACCTTCTGATCTCTTGTTATGGTCCTCCAAAGTTTTTGAAAAGGGGGATATATAGGTGAATGTGGCCCTAATTCAATTCATTTGTACTTGTTGAGTTTTTGAGAGGTCAGAGGCTTCTGTGGAGCAGTTCTTGCCATTGTGGTCATCCTGAGCACCAAGGATTAGCAATATCATTCCCAGGTAACCTCCATGATGTCCTGCACTTTAATTTTTTTAGTTTTAGAGTGCCGAGGTCCACACAAAATTGGTTTGTACGGATTTTGAGTAATTTTTACCCTAGATTGTGCAGGCGATCGGGGTAAAAGAGCGCCCTCTGTACATGTTTTTTGGGGTTTTGCATGCCTTATGTGATCTTTTCCCCTCGCTTGTGAGAAATATAGGCACGCCTGTCTGAGGGACAAGCACACAAAAGGTCGAGGAATTTTTTTTTTATAGATTTTTTTCCTATTTTTGATGTTTTTTCTGTTGCTGATGGGTTCCTATTTGGATAACAAGTTGTTATGGAGGGAGCGAGATTGGCCCGAGATCCATATTGCATTAGTCGCTAATGGTTAGGCGCACTGAAATTTAGTGCAATGGGGCCTCCTATAGCTCGTGGAGAATGAGCTTCTTCGATCTTAGGACTGACTGCTACGTCACTTGATCCAGCATTGGCACAAGAGGCACAACATGTTTGTGTTGCATGGGACTAACCTTGATATCCATCTTGAGATGGATGTATACTTTGTGACCAGGCTACTACCTCATGGTGAGGCATTCTAGTATCCACTCCCTTCTGGGAGGGTATATTTGGAGAGGTTCCAAGCACGTCATTGTGGCAAGGCGCCCCTCATGGAGGGGTGCATTAGCATTTCCTTGGTGACAGACTTGGCCGAGTGGTGCGCTTTGGCAGCTATTGTGTGACTTGCAGGGTCATCAGCTCCACATCAGGCATTGGGCTCGTAGGTTGGAGTTTTATGCCGGCTGAGTTCCGGGCACTTCTTTGATTTTTCCCATTTTTTCTATGACGGGATGGTGACATAGCTTAACAAGGTCTGGAATGGATCAAATTTGTTTGCATACGCCATTATTCTATGCAGCATTATGTACAAGAGGGTAGTGCTATTGAGACCAGTAGTGGCAGTGCTTCCTGGGGGGGAATGGGAGCCTTGCATGAGTAGGTGGGATCCTGTGATTCCGGGAGGAGGTGGGGGTATGGCGGGGTGTTACTAGAATTCCACGACGAAGGCCTAGTTTGAGGTCAACCCCCAGATGTTTCTACCATTCCCATATGCAGGGATGGACTTCCGAGGGGATCTAGATATGGGTCTCCCTCCTAGTTATGCTTGTGGGCCAACATGTATGTTTATTTGTTTTCTGCATTTAATTGAGTATATATGTTCTTAAGTGTTTTGATGGTGACACTAACATAGTGTTGGTTGCCCTTGCAGATGTTAGCGAGGTGGCTCGCCCCATGGCTCTAATGATTGGCTAAGGTCCTCTTCGGAGGCCTCGGGGCGATCGTGGGGGGCCGGGAGGAGATGATGCACAACTTCAGGGTGGTGGACCTGGTGGTGGTGCTGGCCCTTCGGGAGAGGGCAGTAGCTCGACTATTGCCGAGGCTGCGACCTTCGACCGAGCGAGCTTGTGCCGATGTAGAGGCGACGTGTGTTGATGCGGCGGAGGCCCACATTGCTGAGCTGACTACTCTGGTGTCATTTCTGGAGGATTCCTAGGGTCGAGTGGACTACTTGACCCAGGGGATGCCTTCGCATGGTTTTTTGGATAACCTTGAGGAGGTCTGGCTGGAGACGGTGATGGACTGGGAGAGGGACTATTGGCCTATTTTACGTCGGGTGGCAGTCTCAGTTTTGACGGCGGCCACAGTAGCGATACCGGGAGTGGTTTTGGGTCTAAGTGCCCCACTTGGGGGAGCATCGCCCTAGAGTTTACTTGTACATGGGAAAATCACCCATTATGAGGATGCTCCCCCTACTTTTGACGAATTTTTTGTGTATCTATGTGTTGGATGATGGGTCAGTGACACTAATTTTTGTACTTAGACATATACACCATGATATATATATATATATATATATATATATATATGAGAGATATTTTTTGCAACTCTACATGTTGTGCCCCCTATTTATGTTTATGGATAATGTTATGCTGATGGATATCTATGTTTTTGGTTTTTTATGTATGATGGTTTATTCGAGATGCATTGAAATTTAGAATATTGTTAGCTATGTGATCAACTGTTTGGTTTTGACTCCTTGGTACATGTGTAAATATGATGAAGTCAAATTATCTACTTAATCTTTTTGCACACAAATATTTTCTAAATAGATGTGAATCTATTGTCTCAAATGTTTGGTTTAACTGCGACACTACTTACTGGGAATCAAGGTAGACATGAATATGGCGTATGCCCTAATGGAGGGCATCGCACATAAGTCTGATGATGGCATCATATTATGCCTGATTGTTTGTTGCTGAACTAATACACACACCATTTGTGTAGAGTGGTGATCAGTCACGGTGATAGATGACCCAGGCAGCTGTTGTTAAACTTTGCGACCACCTTGATGCTCCATTAACAAATCCAGTTGGTAATCCATTGCGGAACTCGAGCGCATTTTGTAATAATTATTTTGGTAAAAAAATTAAAGTGGTTGTGTTTGTGTACGTTAACTCTAGGGCAAGGCCAGCTTGGCCCTCATGGGTAGAACTTATTGAGGTAAAGGCTATTGGCGGGGTTGCTGAGGAATGCCTCATCCAGTTCCATCAAGATTTATGCCCCCTGAAGGAGGCAATGTTTTACGATGTATGGTCCTTTACAAAAGGTTTCAAACTTTCTTGGCCCTAGGGATTCTTTTACAACATCATAGCAGAGGACTAGTTCTCCCTCGGTGAATGAGCGAGGGTTGATATGGCGGTCGAATGATGCTTTTACCCTTTTCTTATGGGCCTCGTTGTCCTGTAGTGACTATCGTCGGCTTTCTTTGATGAGCTCTAGTTGTACTAGGCGCTGTTCTAGAGGCTGGGTATCATCGAGAAGTTCGATGGTGTCATGCAAATTCGGGATTCTATGGAAATGAATGCAAAAGCGCAAGGTACCTTGACCTTTTACAACAGGAATAAGGTAGAAATTATGGGATGTGGGGGCGGTTAAAATCCTATTTCTAATATGTGATGATACAAATCGTATGGTTTGTATCATTTCGTCAGCGTTTGGTGGGGGAAGAATCTCCATGATGGGAGTTTTTGTAAGCGCAAGGTTGGGTTCCCCGCTAGGATGGTCGATTTTCTGTGGGTGGAAATTCTTGTTGGTGCAGAGGTGCCTGAATGTTTCCATTAGCGAGCATACCTCTGGCTCATGGTTTTGCGCAATGGAAATGGTGCATGGTACCATTGTGCCAACTGATTATATTGTATGGGAATCAACACTACTCATCGTCCCCAATATGGACTCTTGGAAAGGATCTGTTGTAGAAGAGGTGGTCTTTATCTTCCGTTTCTGTGTTGTTGGCTTGTGTGTGTCTAACTCTCTAGGGGACTATAGACTTAATGCTACTTTTTCCACTCTTAATTTGGGGAGATGGTCACATTTAATTGTATGGTTAAAGTGTGAACAAATCCGAAAATTGATACGAGTGATCTTGTCTTGGTTAGAGAGAAGTATCTGTGGCAGAGAAGAGACTATGTGAAAACTACTTGCGAGGGGCTTTAGTTCTTTGCACTGATTGACGCGGTGGTCATTCAGGTCACATAATCTGCATGTTATCCTAGGTTTGGCCTGGATCATGCCTGGTTGGTGTGTCGTCCTAGTTTTCCCATCACGCCCGTGTGGGTGTGGGGTTGCTGGCCTAGGGGTGATGTACTTTCTGTATCATTTGAGTTCATCATCCCATTTCTTCTCTATTGTATGAATCATATCGATGAGGGGACTGACCTGTTGTATTTAAGTACAATGTTGTCCACAGTGATTTCCCTAACATACAGGGAATAATAGCCTAGATATGGGGGTCCGTCGTGCTTATTTTGTGGTCTGGCAGGGTACCAACGTCGTAACGCTGATAAATCAGGATAGATGGCAACCACATGGTTGGAAATTTTTCATAACGCGTATGTTGGTCTTCTTTGTAGAGAGCGGTTGGGGGTAACTATAGGTTCCATGATTGGTCTCTTTTTAGCTGACAAGAATAGGATGGATCTGCTCGTCACCTCCTCTTGGGTTGTCGAGCTGATCATGGATTCTGAGTTCATGTCATCTTCTTCGAAGAGGCGATCTATGGCTGAGTGAAAACTAGCGAGGGCTAACCGGAATCGAGGGATATAGTGGTAATTTTCCAGAAGGTGATTGTCGGTGCATAGAGGAAATGTGAATTGTGCTACCCACAATCCAACGTAGTAAACCCGTTCTATAGGATATCATCTGTGGATGAGTTCCAGGGCTGCGCATTCTTCGAGGAAGTGACCATATTCATCACATAGTGTGCAGAATATGACGGGAGGGGGTATGACTGGGAGTATTTCTGGTGCCCGTCGTTCCTCCTATAAGTATAGGATGATATGAGGTTTATCTCCAGCATACTGGGTGGAGGGATCCTCTTGATAGGATAGCTCGATGGCGTGTAAGGCATCCCTATATTTTGGGATCTCTGGGAAATGATGGGTATAGTGCCCATAATTGTTGCAGATAGCACATGCGTGACTAGTATGCAATGCTTTGCCTTTACCTTTGGTGGCAAGTTCCTTTTTATGGGAACGTGGCACCGCGGTGTTTGCCTCAGAGCCGAGGAGTGGTTTTAATTCATCCACCTCTGGGCAGATATGGGTAGGGTGACCTATTATGTCGCATATGGCGCAAACTGGTGATTCTTATTGTATGGTGGGAATTTCTCGCTTCTTTCCTCTCTTCTCGGTTTTCTTAGCCGTAAACATTGGTTTTTCAATGGGAATTTCCTTTGCAGGGATGTTTTCGACTGTTTCTTGAATGGGTGGGGCCTCCTCAGGACTGAGGGGATTTAACCTTGTGGCAGTGATGTGTGTGGCTCCTATCCCTGTAGGGGGAATGAGATTACAAACTGTGATTGGAAACGATATGTTTGGTAGACGAAACCATTGTTGTCAAAACCTGTTGGGAGACAAAACCTGCTGGGGGTAGAGGAAAGGGGTTTGGGAAGCGGCATAGGCTAGAGAGGCTACCGTGGCCAAGGACTCAGTGTCATTAATACTTGTGTTTGTGTCCTAACTAGCTTTGGAACTTGATGTGGACATCATGCACACTAGAGCCCCTCCGACATCAGGTGATGACTTAGGTATAATGGGGGGGTCTCCTAGGAATTATCCTAGGATGGATGATGTTTTGAATTGGCTCTGGCCATATTCTTGGTACCGTGAATGTGCATCCGAGGATATATATACATAGGGTAGAATTACATCAGTGTTTGTTAGGGGTCATTTCTCGCTATGCGTCAATTGGTCAACAATGATGATGCGGTCCTCGTGGGGGAACATCATCATGTGGAAGACAAAGGAGGCTATGTCTGACATGGCATACATATAACTCTGACCGAGGTGTATATTATAGTCCAAGTGAGCGTCCAAGACTTCAATGTCTATAAGGACTGTCTTTCCTGCTAAGCAGACCAGGATTTTTTGGTAGAGGCCGACACGGTTGAAGGACGACAATTGTATGCTCTAAGCGTGATGACTGATGGTTTTATTTTGGGAGACCCTAACTTCTGCCAATTTTTTTTTACATGATGCACGTGGATGCACCCTCATAAATGACACATCGATGAATGGTGATATTTTCGATCGACACTAGTATCTGAAAGGTGACCATCGGAGGAAGCCTAGGGGTGGCTTTGTTTAAATAAAAAGCTATTAGGCATGTATCGACAGGGTCAATGGTGCCTAACGCAGAAAGCAAGGCTTTCCGTTGTTTTGGGCATGACTGCAATACCTCCAAAGTTGACATAGCAGTGGGAGATTGGGCTAAATCATCCACGATGCTATAATTATGGGCCGCTTTGGAGTAGTTTCTTGCTCTCCTATTTTGTCCTTTAGCCATATTTGGAAATCGTTCAATAGGAATCTTTGAAATGGTCAAAGGTGTAGTTGGTGCACTAGTACTAGCCCCTAACGCGTTGGTGTCAATGGGGTTTCATAATTTCGTTTTTAGTTTTCAAAAAACATCTCTTCGTTAGTCATGTAGATTTCGTGGTTGTTTTTTCCAGAGTCGATGGGATTTTGTTGTTGAGTGCTAAGTATCCCTTGATGGGGGAATGGTTCCTGCATCACAGTTGTCTGCTAGGAAGATCCTACTTGTCCTTGGTTACTCTGCAGCTTCTTCATCTTAGGGAGATTGGAAAAATGGTGAGTGTAATGGTCATACTCACCACAGATCGAACAAGAGTGGTTTGTTCGAAGAGGTGGCCTTTTTCTCTGTCGTTGGGCATTGCTTGGCTCCTAGTTTTTATATCGGTTAGAGTTGCCTCCATCCTAAGATCGTGGAGGGCTTTGCTGGTTTTTGCCCCCCTATCTAGGATTCCATTTGGGATTGGTTTTTCCTTTTTTATTAACCATGTTAGGAGGATAGTTCTCCTTGTTATATGGCTGGCGTGGTTGGTTTTGGGAAGGCTGAAAAAATTTCACCTGTGCATTATTCTGCATAGGTGGGTCTTGTGCTGGGGACTGAGCATAATACGGTCATTGGTTTGTGACTGGTTGTTGGGAGGGAGCTCTTCCATCAGTAAGTCTATCTACATACTGGATCCCATGAGCTAGAGGATAGGGTCCTCCATGGTGATACGACGACGCCCTACTGGTCAAATTTTGCAGAGGCATATGATGACTTTGAAAACTATGTTGTGGTACATTCTTGGTAGAACCATACATGTAACTAGGGTTTTGAATGTTGCTACCTAGGTAACTTTGGGTCAATGACCTAATTAAACTTTCTGCAAAGTTCGATGCCCCTAGAAATTCTTTATAATTTTGCAGGCACGGGGCATTCGGTAGGATATTGTAAATATATCTTGACTGCGTATAAATCAGCTCGAGCTGTTGGGCCTTGCTAATGTTGTCCTCTTCAGATATGGGCCTTTATTGTGCCACATCCTTTGAAATTACTGTAGTGAGAGTTTTCAGGAACAGTTCCAATAGTACCCGATCATCGAGTTTGGCTCTAAATAAACTACGACGTCGTCGACATTCGTGGAGATGGTCCGAGATATGGACAGCAGGGGTTTGCTTAAAGTGTTTCAGTAATTCAATTCCAGAATCATGGTGGATGGGTAACTGAAAATATGTTTGGAATGTAGTGGCGAGGGCGCTAAAGGTTCTATGTGTAGTAGTGGGTTTCTCCACATACCATTTCGCTGCTACTCCTGTCAGAGTGCGTTTAAGTAGTCTTAGTCGAATAGTGTTGTCAATGATACTGTTCTATGAGCACCACATGTGGAAATTCATGACATGATTTCCTGGGTCTTCCGCTTGCTTTATGTCAAACTTTGGAATGTTCGAAGGGAGCTTCATGGGCATGGGAGGCCATATAGGGTTGTGTGCAATGGAGTAATTTGTCAGCTTGGTTACATTTGGTAGATTCAATGAAGCTATAAAAGGTGACTACAAGGTTGTAGCCATTACAACTTGTGAAAACACACCGTTCTAGTTAGGAAGAGGGTTTATCTATGACGTATTTGTGTATTTGACTGGTTTCCTGAATGGGTAGCACTCCTCTGCCCTCTAGGGGTTGTGGGAGGAGTGGTATGTGGTGTGGAGTTGGGAGGCCAACCAGGGTTCCCAACTAAGGATGCCCCAATAAAGGACGAACCAATAATGGAGACAATGTTCGATCTTTGACTCCTAAATGGCAAAAGACCTAGAATCCCTCCCGGTAATAGGGGGAGGTCCAAAAGACATGTAGATCTATGAGGTCTCGTTGGGTATGTTCTAGTGTCGACTAGGTCTGGCTTTGGAAATATTTGAGAGAATAAAGATTATGATCAAAGAAAAATTCTGATCGCATACATAAAAAAAAGCGAAAATAAAATGAATTTTCCCTTTAAATTAATCCTATGTGACGAGTCAATCAGAAAATGTGGTTTTTGTTTGTTTACATATGATACTCAAATACTAGAAGACCTAATCATCCTCATGCACTCAAATGTAACTGGGCCTTGAGAAGATATCTTGCGAGTGCTGGCACAACGTCTCGTAAAAGCTGGTGACGCCTCGAGTCAACCGAAGAAAATCCACCAAGGTAAGGGTAGAGGATCTAGTGCTTGCCTGCACCATCACCTATAGGGAAAGGATGCCATAATTTTGGCCACTAAGTACCATTGTCCCATGTGAGCGTTCGAATCTTGGGCTTCTTGGTAAGTCAGCTAACAATACCGAGTATTATCTAGGTCAGGTAGCCCCAACTGATATTGCATGCACTACGCCAAATCATAACCCTCTCTGAATCGGATCTCTGTCACACTCAGGTTTTATTTTCCATGGACTGACAAGTGGATTTAAAAGTTCCCTAAACATTCAACTTCTATTTTTCAAGAAGAAGAATGATCAAGGTGGCTTCTTGGATGCCTACCCCCTTGATCCTAACTTAGACTATAAATTCTTTTGTGGCCCCTGTGGGGAGAATTTAGTGAGTTTTGTTAAGTTAGTTTTAGGTGTCTTTTCTTTGCTTACTGTGTGGATGTGTGTGAGAAAAAAGCGAAAAAGCACATAGTTTGAACATGTGGATATGTGATGATCCTTTTCAAAATCCCCTATTAAAATATGTTCTAATGTTCCTTGCTCAAAAGAAAAACATGTGCGGATATGGGCCGCTTTCTATTTTTCCTAGTTAATTTATGTGATCAACTATAGGGATATGGTGAGTTGTGAATATAGAGCGTTCATATGCTTTCCTAGGATCACTGAAGGCTGCAAAGGCAGCAAATATTACTTGTTGTTCTATCGACAATTCAATCCTGGTCCTGAAATCCTAGTGCAAAAATTGAACTAAACTAATGACTTTTACACTAGAAAAATAAACTAGCTAAGCATGTGTGGAATTATGCCACTTACTTTGGCTAATTATCTAGGTGTGTTAATACCTAAATTTGCAAAACATAAAAAAATTTTAGAATGCAAGTTATTTTTCCCCCCTACTTAAACTATGTGTGAACTTTGCAAAAATCAACTTGAATTAAACTAACACCAAGCCTACCAAAAGAAGTTAAGAGTGAGCTTTAGCAAGCTACGAGGCACCTCAACTAGTGCTAGTATATGTATTATGGGCTACCAAGCACTTTACAAGCAGGAAAAGATAGAAATATGGGAGAAATTTAGCATTCTGTATTTTGCACGCAAAAGGCTACAACGCGATGTCTGCGCACAGGTCAGCTCTGAATGCACGGCCTAGGTGCACCTGTCTGAGGAAAAGCACGCAAATTCCTACAAGAATAATTTTTTGGATTTTTTTTGCTTCATTCAGTCACTTGGGATGAACTAGGGACTGAAGGAGAAAAAGGGGGAAATTTCAACCCAACTCCAAAGCATAGACGGAGGTCTCTGCAAAAAGGCACAATGACATAAACTTGTAAATAAATGTTAGTGGAGTCACCAATCTTGTGTTAGTGTGTTTGGTTCATGCATGTATGAAATCACACCAAATTAAGGGGTGTGCTTTACGCTCTTAAGTTATTGGTCATAGGCAAAAAAGATATGGAGTTAAGCAAGTTAATGGAACATGCTAGAACATAAACATACTAGATAGAGAAATAGCATGCATATTCAAACATAAAAATTAAGCTAAAAATAAAAAAAATAAGACAAAATCTCTAAATAGAGTAAAAAAACTACAATAATCCAAACGGCGACACTTACGTGCCTCCTTATTGAGTGCTCGTAAGAAATGAGGATGAAACTTTAACCCACTTGCCAAGGGGCTCTTAAAACATGGGTTCTAAGTCTCGATGCAAGTATGTCTTTACTTCCAAGCTTGCCTTGGTGCAAAGTCTCCCTCTCTCTACTATGGTGGACTGAATTTGTTGGATGGCCAACAATTGAGTCCCCTCCATCTTTGCTCCGGATCACACACTGCTGGTATTGCTTGGGAAAATTCTAGCCAGCATAACAATGCACTCTCTAGTTATTCATCTCTTGGTGACCTTTTATAGGAGAATTCAAATCCTCCTTCCCTCTCTTGGTACATTGTGGATGGTGACCCAAGAGAGGGGGATGGTTCCATTGTGTGCTCCCTTGATGTCCTAAGGAGGCTTTGGTGGCTTTCCTTAGGCAAATTCAAGTGTGAAATCACTATCCTGGAGTGTGCTTTTTGTGGTCCCGAAAAGTGACTTCTGCCACTCCCAGGATTGCGTGTTTTTCAGTTTAAAAGGTGCGCAAAGGCGCTCTTATCGAAGGATTTTGCGTGCAAAAGAATTTATGACTTGCTCAAATTTGATTTTTCCTTAGACCTTAGATATTTTTAAATACTTTCCAGATTCTCTAATGCCTCTCAACCCTGTAAATCCTTCTATCTAACATTAAATAATGTTGGCTTTTCTTGTATGATTTTCCAATGTTAACAATAGCCATGCCTCCTTATTCATTATATGAGTGTTATTTGAGGCATGTTTCAAATAAATAGGAGATTTTGGGTAGTAACCATACTAACCCAAGAGAAATGAGTGTAACCAAGATTCTTGCTAGCCCATGTCATATATCTGCAAGTGGTCATGCAACCCCTTGCTTATCATCCTCACTCACTCATCCCCATGTGGATGATGAATGATGTTTTGCATAAACATGGAATCCTCCCATTGTAGAATACCATCCTCCTCAAATAGATGAAGAACTTTGCACTCCATGATATGTTGACGTGAACCTCGAATGAGATCTCTCCATGATATTCTCTTCTCATCAATGGCCCTCCAAAACCAATAAGGTTCTGGATCTGCTACAGGTAGAAGTTCCTTTTTGAGCTGTGAGATGCTCATTGAGAAGAGCCATCTTGAAAGGGGAAAATATTTCCCATCTCAAGATGTCTACCATCTATCATCTTCTTCTCCATTTCTTCATGAATGAAGCTGCCATTTGATTGCTCCCATAAGGAATGAGTCCTCTTCTTCTCACTTCTGATCATTAACAGTGTTGTAGATCTACAAGGTGATACATGTGTTGTCTCAAAGTAGGGCACAATGTTGAACTCACAGCCAACCATTTTACATAGGATCATACTCATCCCATCTTCTGAAACTCTACACTTCAACTCATAGGGTTGAATGTAATCCATCAATGAAAAAATAGGATGGTTCTTCCTTTCTTCCTTGATTAGATCAAGGGTCCTCTATGCATTGATATGATGCTGCTTCAAATCAGTGTGTTGTTCTAATCCTTGGTCATGCAATAGACCTGATGGCATATCCCCATAAGTTTCAATAAGAGGTACTGAAACAATACGAGATGAAATTGGTTGCATACCTTGGATCAACTGATGTGTGGGAACCTCTTGCAAGAACACAAGAGTTCCTCCAACCAAGACAATGGTGTCTCCAACTACTAGTGTTAGCTCCCTGTAATTTGCAATATTGGGAAAGTCAAACTGCAGAGAGAACACTTGAACCACTTTGGGATTCTAGGATCTAGCCCTCCTAAATCCAGAGGGGGCTCTCTCCATTAAAGTGCAAAGACGGATTTATCTTTAAAGCTTTTGGGTAATGATATTAGGCTAGTTATTAAGAACGATGGTTTTTGTTTGTTTTGGATGGTTGAGCATGATTTTTAATTGAGTGGAAAGTCCTAAATGGAAAAAATTTCAAAGGTGTGAAGTTGCAAGAAATCAGAACAAGCTTTGGCTAAAATGATAGATATAACACTGGTTTTTAGTCCATTCGGCTATGGAGTCATAATAGGGCTTTAATTGTGCAACAATTTCAAGAGTGGTCCAAGGGGCAAGTCATCTATATCACAAGATATTTTGAGATTAAAATGATGGAATGGAACAATAAAAGTGTTGGAGGGGTGGAAACAGATAATAATTTCAACTAGGATTTATAGTCTGTCCAAAAAAGAAAAGCCTTTTAAGCAACTGTTTAAAACCAACCAAAGGGCAGGGCTCACAATAGACCTCTTTGGAAAAGCTCGTATTAAAGATAACTCAAGAGACAAACAATCCAGTAATCCGCATAATTACTTTCAGAAAGGATGAAAAACACATAAGAGAAACAAAATGCAACTTAAGATCAAATAAGATACTTTTAAATCTAGTCTTCTTTTAGCATACACTTAGGGAAACTTTTAGAATTACCTTTGGAGAAAGAAGCTAGAAAACAGGGCTCACCATCACTTTTCTAGTCTAACTTTAATAAGCAAATAATGAAAATAACATTCAAGAGAAATGTTTAAAGCAAACAGTAGGACAAGGGAATGCTAGCATTCCTAACTGCTTGAACTGTATTGAATCATTCTTAAATAAACAAATTAGAGGAAAACATTGAGATAAAGCTTATCATTCAGAGAAGGGTACTATAAACAGTAAGTCCTAACTCTATGCTCGTTGTTCTTTATCAGAGAATAATGGACAAAATGGCATACATGAAAGGGAAAAAAAATAACAAAGAAAGAAGCACTTCACCAGTGATATAGACCAGGATCCCAAGAAACAGCTTGTATATTGAATTCAAACTAGTTACAGCTTCAAGTCCAATGTTTCAGTTCAACAATCATCTTCACTTCTCAGACTAACTATTTGGTCACAAACAGAGCTTCAAGAGCCTTTGAATACTATTTACACATAGAAAGTTTCGAGCACAAGTATATTTCAAAGTTCTGCAACAAACATTGTTTCATCTCCTACAGAAGTATTTATAGAAGAAATGAGGAGGTGGGATGGGATAAAAGATCCTCAAGGTTCAATTAATACAGATTAATACTTCTCGGCCTTTGAGGGGATCAATGGAGAAGATTACAGATATTTGCTCTGTATTAATTGTTTCACATTTAAGAATTAAGCTCGGTGGTATGATTTTGTTGACTTTAAGGCTCTATGTCATCTTGTAATAACTCTGCTGATATTTTTGCAATAAATCTTTGGCTGAATTAACTGTTTGGCTGTGATGAGGCAAATATCCTCTGTTCTGGTCATTACTCGGCGTTTGTTAAATGCTGTGAGGCTACAGGTGGAATTAGGTAACTGAGAGGAATCAATTAGCCCCTAATTTGGCAGTGGAGGCATCCTCTGTATGATAAATATTTTTGATTTGTCTTTAACTATGTTTAATTTAGTGGATTAGGCTTTTGATTTTCAATCTTAGCTGTAATCCACCAAATCTGTGATTCTACCTTCAATTCTTCATCTATGGTTTGATTTGGTCTTCAATACTAATACTCTCTATTTTAATCATGCTTCACTGTGTCTTGTTGATGTGCAGGTGTACAAAGGGTTCATATGGCATCAGTGCCCATGATGCACCGATGAAGCGTGGAGTTGAACCCTATAGATGGATTTTATTTTATGAAAAAAGGTGTGGGGGATTTTCATTCTCAGCCTTTGGTTTTACTTTAAGATAATGGAAAAAACCTTTGAAACCTGCAAAATACACTCAAATGTTATAAAATCCTGCGTATTTGGGTAAAATTGCTTCATAGGTTGTAGCTAAGAGCGTAGCTGTTGGATGAAAGCATCCAACGGTGTAGATTTGTTCGCGGGGGTCAAAAGGAGAGCGTTGGGAGAAAATGGTGGAGATTTTAAGTTAGGGTCGTTGATCTTGCAGAGATCAACGGTCGGGAGTGATCCAGGCCCATATAATGAAAAAGGGCCACCTTTCGTGAAAATAGAAGAAAAACAAAGGAAAATAGTGAAAATCCCTTTGGACGGACGAAAAATGGATTAAGAAAAATTGGGGTTTCTTAGACGATCGTGGGCCATCGGATTAGATTGGACCCTGGGATCAACGGCGAGGATTGCTCGTTGAAGACCCTTTGGAAAAGGCGGAGGGCAATAGTTCAAAGGCCAGATTAAATATGAGCCGTTGATCTGCAGAGATCAACGACGAGGAGCGAATACGATGAAATGCTGTGGAAAGGGGGAAATTGATTTTTGAGGAGAAAACCACGAGTTTCGAGCGGCAAAAGGGCGGGTAGGTGGTTTCACCTTTTTGAATGCGATATGCATTCCCACCTAACACGTGGAATTTGAAAACCACCTATATCATCTAGCTCATGGGAAATTAAACTTTACGATTGAAATTACGTGAAAACGTGCATCAACCATTAGATCTGGGGTCTCAGATCTGACGGTGGGGAGTGAGCGTGATATTGGATAGATGCGCAGGTGGAAGGAGGTGGGGTGGTTTCAATCTGAGCCATTGGATCAAGGACTGGACGACTGAGATTAAATCTGGAGGGAGGCAGGACCCACAGGGGTCAGGCCTGTCGAGATTAATCTGGGCTGTTAGATGTAAAGGGTCAACGGTGGAGATTTAATTTGGGTTTAAATGGAACCATATACAAAGTGGAGAAAGGGTTAATATGGACCGTTGACCCGCAGGGATCAACGACTGAGATGTGGCCGAAGAACATTATAAGGCGGGGTGTATGAATTTAACCAAAGGTGGGAGGATTGATCTGGACCGTTCGATCTTGACACGTGGATGGACAAGGTGTAATCGGAGCTTTGCAATCGGTGGGGGCAATGGATAGGGGAGCGTCGATGTGATTGGCTGTGGGTCGTCGATCTGCAGATCAGATCAACAGTGGGAAATGAATTGGGAGACCACCAATCGGAGGTGGCAAATAAAATAATAAACTGCGCCAATGGAAATCTTCGATGCGATATGGAGCTGGCCGTTGATTGGTCCAAGATCAATGGTGGGGGAAAGGGTTGAAACAATAAACGACGGGCTTAGTGTAAAACCTGAAAAACGTATTTTTTATGAAAAACATAGGTTTTATTGCATCGGGGCAGGTTATATATATGTGGCTTGGCACTCGATTACGGGGCCTTGGATATATGGAAAAGCAAAGGGACCGGGGTTTATATAGATAAGGGCCAATCACATCGGAAAAATGGTGCGGGCCTTTTCAATCTACCCATTTAGAAAATCTCATATGCGAGATTATATTGACCGTTTGATCGGGAAAAGATCAACGGTTCTTTTCATTAAAAACATGAACCGACGGGTTTTAATATAAACCTTAGGAAAGTGAAATTTGATGAATTTACAAAGGGAAAACATAATTGGGAGGGTTTATTCACAAATTTTAGGGCCCGATTGCGAGCTCTGAGGTTATATGAAGCGGAAATGGGATCGGGGCTTATATACAAAGGGCTAATCGCATCGGAGGCTTTAACGAAATAAATAGACTTGCGCTTGGCCGATTTCTCTGATGCGATAAGCAATTTTTGGTCATAGTGATTGGTTCCAGCACCAAGGCATATGGTGGGGAAGTGGTTAGGACTTAGCCCAAAGGGGCTTAAGCCTATAGTCAAAAAACTTATTTTTATGAAATTTTCAATGTTTTTTGATGGATTTGGGGGTTTCGGTAAAGTTCAAAAAGGATTTTCAAACCTTACAAAATGGATTTTTCGAAGGGAAGAAGGGAATAAAGGGAAAACAAAGGAATTTTATGAGGAGAAAAGGGGATAAAAATAGAGGTTAATTTGAAGTGAAAGGAGGGGAGAAATGGGATTTTTGCAACAGTCTTTCTTTATGAAAATGGCAGAATTTCAGCATTTTGAAAGGGAAACAGCAGTGAAGGTTAAACAAAGGTCATGATGTCTTCATGAGTCTTCAAGAGATAAAAATTTTAGCAATAAAACTTGTTTCTTGAAGGCTAAAAAATGATTTAGCCATCATTTGATATGACAAATTTTATAGGTGGCTAACAGTGGCTCCACTTGGGGATGGTGCCTTCTTGAAGGCATCAAGAACTTCAAACTTGCATTCTCTGGGGGGCTGATCAGTGCCTCATACATTGGGCTGCAACTTTCTTTACTTTGATGATCTTCTTTTGCTCTGAAAAATGTTAGCAGCCATGAAAAAATAATGGATCTTCATCAACACAAGCTTTCTATCTACCCAATCCTACTGATCTAACATTTTTTCTTCTTTAGAGTGCACTTGGATTGGCAAACTCTTTTACAAAATTTTATTCTTTTGAAAGCAAGAAACTAATCTAATTCTACTTCTTATTTCCCCATGAACTCAGATTAAACAGTTGAGTTCATATGCTTCTCTACCTAATCTACTAATTTGTTAGGATTAAACAGTCTAACAGATTTTTATTCACTAATTTCTAAATAGAGATTTAAAAGCATACAAGTCAGGATTGAACATTCTAACTTGTTGCTAATCTATGGCATAAACAACAAGCTGCACATAGATATTATTTTGCAGAAAATTAAATCAAAATGGAAGGCTTAAGATCTAAAAATCCTGAGCATGACCTTCTCTTTTCTTTAGCTTTGTTTTTTGAGTTTATTCGAGCTAATTAGAACCAATTTACTTCTGTTTTCACTCAGAAATTTAAAATAGATATGAGTCATTCTTTCTTTTGGGATCTTAGGTTCAGATTTTGAGCATGTTTGAACCTTTAATTTCTATCCTAATCTTCCTAACTGATAAGCCAAGATTAAGCTGTTTGGAAAATCGAATTCACTAACCTATCAATATTCAATTTAAAACTAATTAGCCATGATTAGGCTGTATGACTAACTAGAAGTGTGTTTTTCAGGAGTGGCATTTCAGCTTGCACACTTTCAGATTTGTTTCTCTTTTTTGGTATGGGGCTGTACCTTTATTGTTTTTACAATCTACCCTCTTTTCTTTCTTCTACTGTTTTTGTATTTTTGTTTTTCTAACTTTGAATGCAATGATGGGTGAAATATTTATAATGAGAAAAAATATAAAAAGGCTTTCAGAACATTATAGGATCAAGAGAAGTAATGTTTAAGCCTCTTGCCATTGACAGGACCCCCAAACAGTTCAGCTCCATTCAACTCCTGCAAGAAAAAGGCATTGTTACCAGCAGCAGACTGAATGAGGTAAGGGCCAAGCCATAAGTTGTCAAATTTTCCATGCTTGCCCTTGTCTTCTCTCCTTGAATCCCACTTTAAAACTTTGTCCCCAACATTGAAATTGATGGCCTTTGTTCTTCTGTCAAAAAGCTTTTTTATGCTCTCCTGCTTTTGTAATGCTTTGTTATAAACCTCCTCTCTGGTTTACTGAAGGTGAATGGTCTGATTTATCCTTCTGATCATTTCATTATATTCAAACTGTGCCTCTTGAATCAACTTCATAACTGGCACACCAAGGCTGGTTGGAAAAATTGCATCTATACCAAGCTGGTAGGGTGACATTCCAATAGATTTATTCAATGTCAATCTGTCAGCCCAAAGTGCATGAACAAGCTTTGTATGCCAAGACTTCTTGTTGTCCTCCAACAGCTTCTTGATTATGTTCACCAAAATCTTGTTTGAGGATTCTGCTAGTCCATTACCTTGAGGGTAATAGGCCGTGGAATGACCCAATGTAATCTGATATTTTTGACAGAACTCAACCATCTTCTTTGATCCAAATGTAGTTACATTATCAGTGATGATCTTTCTAGGACAGCCAAATCTAGAGAGAATATGGGTCTCAATGAATTTTATGATGACTGAGTCATTGGCTTGCCTAGAAGGGATGGCTTCTATCCATTTGGTGAAGTATTCTGTTGCAGTGAGAATCCATCTATGTTGGGCAGAGGATGGTGGATGGATTTACAAGAAGTGGATTAACAAGAGGGAAAGTGGGCTGGAGTGGAGTGGTTTGAAGTGGATGTATGAGGAACAGATGTGGATGGACTAGGAAAATATTGTTGAGCTGATCTTGGATGAGAGACACCTAAATTGTGAAGGAAATGTAAATCAGGTAGTGTTGTTTCTCTACTACCAAGATGTTCACTTTGTTCTGGGGATGAAAGTGAAGACTCTAAATCTAGCTGATCTAAATCATCAAGTGACCTAGTTCTAAATGGATTTCTTAAGTCTACTTGTGATTGTTGTAGAGCTGTAAGATTTTCAGGAACTGAATTAGCTCTCAAGGGTGATCTGAAAACAGTTGAAAATTTAATCGTAGGAGACTTCCTAAGGATACTTTCAAGGTTATAAACTATCTCAGGTGGATTAGGGTCAGGGTGGGCTCTAGTATGGATCTTTCTAGGAGCCACTATGTTGTGTTTTTGAGACCCTACTTAACAAGAAAAGTTTAACCAAATATGACAGTCTTTAAGAGGTTAACTTATCTTTTAAACAAGAAAATTTTAATCCTAAAATCCTCTTACTGAGTTTGATTGATGTTATGATGATAATGGTTCTTCCCAGTGGAGTCTTAAGGTCTTTTTAGGATTGTGGAGTCGCCAAGTGGAAGTTTTTAGCTCTTTTGGAGGTAAAAGGTTTTATGGTCCACCACCATGTTTATTGAATACCAATATGAAATATTTTTTGGTTTTCTGAGTTACTTTTTAGTCCTATTGGTTCTTAAGAGTGTCCTAGATCTGTTTCAAAACTTAGCTATGGTTATGATACAAATATAGTCTACTCTTATGGCTAAGCTAGCTAATCCTTCAAGGTTTGATAAGGTCCTATGAGAATCCTAAGGTGTATTTAGTTTGTCACTGATTCAAACAAGTTTCATCATGATTACCATTTTCTTGGTAGTGCTTGAAAAGGGTTTCTTTTACTCACTGCACAATGTTCTTGAATTTAGGATTTTCCTGAGTCCTAAGGTGTACTTAAACTGTCATTTAACTTAGAAGGTTCCCCAGCGGAGTCGCTAGAAATGTTAGCTCCCTGTAATTTGCAAGATTGGCAAAGTCAAACTGCAGAGAGAACACTTGAACCACTTTGGGATTCTAGGATCTAGCCCTCTTGAATCCGGAGAGGGATCTCTCCATTAAAGTGCAAAGATGGATTTATCTTTAAAGCTTTTGGGTAATGATATTAGGCTAGTTATTAAGAACGATGGTTTTTGTTTGTTTTGGATGGTTGGGCATGATGTTTAATTGAGTGGAAAGTCCTAAATGGAAAAATTTTCAAAGGTGTGAAGTTGCAAGAAATCAGAACAAGCTTTGGCTAAAAACATAGATATAACACTGGTTTTTAGTCCATTGGGTTATGGAGTCATAATAGGGCTTTAATTGTGAAAAAATTTCAAGAGTGGTCCAAGGGGCAAGTCATCTATATCACAAGATATTTTGAGATTAAAATTATGGAATTGAACAATAAAAGTGTTGGAGGAGTGGAAACAGATAATAATTTCAAATAGGATTTATAGTCTATCCAAACAAGGAAAGCCTTTTAAGCAACTATTTAAAACCAACCACAGGGCAGGGCTCACCATAGACCTCTTTGGACAAGCTCGTATTAAAGATAACTCAAGAGACAAACAATCCAGTAATCCGCATAGTTACTTTTAGAAAGGATGAAAAACACATAAGACAACAAAATGCAACTTAAGATCAAATAAGATACTTTTAAATCTAGTATGCTTTTAGCATACACTTAGGGAAACTTTTAGAATTACCTTTGGAGAAAGAAGCTAGAAAACAGGGCTCACCGTCACTTTTCTAGTCTAACTTTAATAAGAAAATAATGAAAATAACATTCAAGAGAAATGTTTAAAGAAAACAGTAGGACAAGGGAACACCAGCATTCCTAACTGCTTGAACTGTATTGAATCATTCTTAAATAAACAAATTAGAGGAAAACATTGAGATAAAGCTTATCAGTCAGAGAAGGGTACTGTAAATAGCAAGTCCTACATCTATGCTCCATGTTCTTTATTAGAGAATAATGAACAAAATGGCATACATGAAAGGGAAAAAAATAACAAATAAAGAAGCACTTCACCAGTGATATAGACCAGGATCCCAAGAAACAACTTGTATATTGAAGTCAAGCCAGTTACAGCTTCAAGTCCAATGTTTCAGTTCAACAATCATCTTCACTTCTCATACTAACTATTCGATCACAAACAGAGCTTCAAGAGCCTTTGAATACTATTTACACATAGAAATTTTCAAGCACAAGTATATTTCAAAGTTCTGCAACCAACATTGTTTCATCTCCTACAGAAGTATTTATAGAAGAAATGAGGAGGTGGGATGGGATAAAAGATCCTCAAGGTTCAATTAATACAAATTAATACTTCTCGGCCTTTAAGGGGCTCAATGGAGAAGATTACAGATATTTTCTCTGTATTAATTGTTTTACATTCAAGAATTAAGCTCAGTGGGATGATTTTGTTGACTTTAAGGCTCTATGTCATCTTGTAATAACTCTGCTGATATTTTTCAATAAATCTTTGGCTGAATTAACTGTTCGGCAATGATGAGGAAAATATCCTCTGTTCTGGTTATTACTCGGTGTCTGTTGAACACTGTGAGGCTACCGGTGGCATTAGGTAGCTCAGAGGAATCAATTAGCCCCTAATGTGGCAGTGGAGGCATCCTCTGTCTGATAAATATTTTTGATTTGTCTTTAACTATGTTTAATTTAGTGGATTAGTCTTTTGATTTTCGATCTTAGCTGTAATCCACCAAATCTGCGATTCTACCTTCATTTCTTCATCTCTGGTTTGATTTGGTCTTCAATACTGATACTCTCTGTTTTAATCATGCTTCACTGTGTCTTGTTGATGTGCAGGTGTAAAAAGGGTTCATATGGCATCAGTGCCCACGATGCACTGATGAAACGTGGCGTTGAACCCTGTAGATGGCTTTTATTTTATGAACAAAGGCTTGGGGGATCGTCATCCTCAGCCTTTGGTTTTCCTTTAAGATAATGGAAAAAATCTTTGAAGCCTGCAAAATACACTCAAATGTTATAAAATCCTGCGTATTTGTGTAAAACTACTTTAGAGGTTGTGGCTAAGAGCGTAGCTGTTGGATGAAAGCATCCAACGGTGCAGATTTGTTCGTGGGGGTCAAAAGGAGAGTGGTGGGAGAAAATGGTGGAGATTTTAAGTTAGGGTCGTTGATCTTGCAGAGATCAATGGTCGAGAGTGATCCAGGTCCATATAATGAAAAAGGGCCACCTTTCGTGAAAATAGAAGAAAAACAAAGGAAAATAGTGAAAATCCCTTTGGACGGAGGAAAAACGCATTGAGGAAAATTGAGGTTTCTTAGACGATCGTGGGCCGTCGAATTAGATTGAACGCCGGAATCAATGGCGGGGATTGCTCATTGAAGACCCTTTGGAAAATGCGAAGGGCGATAGTTAAAAGGCCAGATTAAATCTGAGCCGTTGATCTGTAGAGAACAACGGCGGGGAGCGAATACGATGAAATGTTATGGAAAGGGAGAAAATGGTTTATGAGGAGAAAACCATAGGTTTCACATGACGAAAGGGCGGGTAGGCAGTTTCACCTTTTCGAACACGATATGTGTTCCTGCCTGACACGTGGAATTTGAATACCGCCCATATCGCGTAGCTCATGGGAAATTAACCTTTGCGCTTGAAATTACGCAAAAACGCTCGTCAACTGTTAGATCTGGGGTCTACGATCTGACAGTGGGGAGTGAGCGCGATATTGGATAGATGCGCGGGCGGAAGGAGGTGGGGTGGTTTCAATCTGAGCTGTTGGATCAAGGATTGGACGACTGAGATTAAATCTAGAGGGAGGCAAGACCCACAAGGGTCGGGCCCGTCGGGATTAATCTGAGCCATTATATGTAAAGGATCAATGGTAGAGATTTAATCTAGGTTTAAATGGAACCATATACAAAGCGGAGAAAGGGTTAATATGGACCGTTGATCCGTAGGGATCAACGACTGAGATGTGGCCGAAGAACATTATAAAGCGAGGTGTATGAATTTAACCAAATGTGGGAGGATCGATTTGGACCGTCCGATCTTGACACGTGGACGACCCAGGTGTAATCATATCTTTGCAATCAGCGAGGGAAATGGACAGGGGAGCGCCGATGCAATTGGATGTGGGCCATTGATCTGCAGATCAGATCGATTGTGGGAAATGAATCGGGAGACCACCAATCAAAGGTGGTGAATAAAATAATAAACTGCGCCAATGGAAATCTCCGATGCAATATAGCGCTAGCCGTTGATTGGTCCAAGATCAACGGTGGAGGAAAGGGTTGAACCAATGAACAACAGGCTTAGTGTAAAACCTGAAAAAACATATTTTTTATGAAAAACAGAGGTTTTATTACATCGGGGCAGGTTATATATATGTGGCTTGGCGCCTGATTGCGGGGCCTTGGATATATGGAAAAGAAAAGGGACCGGGGTTTATATAGATAAGGGCCAATTGCATCAGAACAATGGTGCGGGCCTTTTCAATCTAGCCATTTAGAAAATCTCCGATGCGAGATTATATTGACCATTTGATCAGGAAAAGATCAATGGTTCTTCTCATTAAAAACATGAATCGAAAAGTTTTAATATAAACCTTAGGAAAGTGAAATTTGATGAATTTACAAAGGGAAAACTTAATCGGGAGGGTTTATTCACAAATTTTAGGGCCCG
This sequence comes from Pinus albicaulis, assembly GCA_034641835.2. Taxonomy (NCBI): domain Eukaryota; kingdom Viridiplantae; phylum Streptophyta; class Pinopsida; order Pinales; family Pinaceae; genus Pinus; species Pinus albicaulis. Next base: position 186,875,397 of record CM076582.1, on the reverse strand, counting down.
ATTGCGAGCTCTGAGGTTATATGAAGCGGAAATGGGATTGGGGCTTATATACAAAGGGCTAATCGCATCGGAGGCTTTAACGAAATAAATAGACTTGCGCTTGGCCGATTTCTCCGATGCGATAAGTGCTTTTTGGTCATAGCGCTTGGTTCTAGCACCAAGGCATATGGTGGGGAAGTGGTTAGGACTTAGCCCAAAGGGGCTTAAGCCTATATTCAAAAAAATTATTTTTATGAAATTTTCAATGTTTTTTGATGGATTTGGGGGTTTCGGTACAGTTCAAAAAGGATTTTCAAACCTTACAAAATGGATTTTTCGAAGGGAAGAAGGGAATAAAGGGAAAACAGAGGAATTTTATGAGGATACAAGGGGATAAAAATAGAGGTTAATTTGAAGTGAAAGGAGGGAAAAAATGGGATTTTTGTAGTAGTATTTCTTTATGAAAATGGCAGAATTTCAGCATTTCGAAAGGGAAACAGTAGTGAAGGTTAAACAGAGGTCATGATGTCTTCATGATTCTTCAAGAGATAACATTTTTAGCAATAAAACTTGTTTCTTGAAGGCTCAAAAATGATTTAGCCACCATTTGATATGACAAATTTTATAGGTGTCTAACAACTGGTAGTGATGATGGTTGCATCTCTACAATTGTACCAACATTGGTATTTTTCTCCTCCTCATCACGCATCTCATCAATCATGCATGGGGCTCCAAAAGTCAAGAACTCAAGACCATTTGGTGGTGGTAGAGGCTCCTCGTCCCGAGTGATAATGGGGACATCTTATTTTAGATCTTCATGTATTGTATCCTTGATGATGGGAGATATTACTATGTGAGATGTCTCTGGTTTATTTCTACCATACCTCTTCTTTAGTCTTTGAATAAAATCTGCATAAGTAGACACTTTCATACGAGACAAATAACCGAACCACCAATCTCTTGCTTCACCTTCTAGGTGCAGCGCTGCAAACTCCACAACCTCTCTTTTTGATATAGAATATTTCGGGAATAATGTAGCCAAGTATTCCCTCCAAGCCCTCAATTTTCTTATGGAAGATCCATCAAATGTAGGCAAGAATAATCTATGCCTCTTTCTTTTATTGCTGCTTCTGGATCTTCTCTCTTCTTTGAGGTGCAAACAATGTTGGAGAGAGAGATTCTCATTCAATTCTCTTGCCAGTGACTTGTACTCAGACAGATATTTTCTTAGGGTCTCATGCCCCAAGCCTTCATCATATTCATACCAGTCCTCTTTCTCATTAAAGAAAGTGGATCTAGTGGAATAGTGTGAAGCCCTTTGCTTCTCCGGTCTTCTTTGCTGCTAATAAGAAGTATTGGGACCTTATTCTCTTTGAAACCTTCTTGAGGTTTCTCTTTGCCTTTCTCTCCTTGTTTCATTGATCTCTTTGGAGAGATCCTTCATAGCTCTAAAGAAATATGAGGAAAAACTTAATCCATTAATTATATTAGATCTCTACTATCTGCTTTTCATATGTTGTCAAGAATGTCCACAAGTTGATCCAAAGATCATGCTCTGATACCACTGTAATATCCCAAAAGGGAGAATGCGATAATACTAAAACACAATATAAGAGTTGGAGAAACGTAAACAATAAATATAAATACACATCAGAATGCATAGAAATAGTTGAGCTATGTTATTATTTGGAGGTGGATAAACTAGTACAACAGTGCTCAAATATATGCACTCAAGCCAAATACATAGGCTAGAATGACCCTGAAAACATGCCAAAGCAGGCAATGCGTAACTAGAGAGATGCTGGAAGAAATACCGCATTGTCCCTTCAGGAGATGATGTACATATAATTGCTGGATAAAAATGGAAATGTAGATCTATGCAAATCTGGAGCTCTGATGATGCCAAGATTCTAGATCTGGGCACTATGATGGAAACCCAAGATAACCCAGAAAGGAAATTCCAGATCTATGAGATTGGAAATTTACCCTCTTGGGGTTTGATCTCTTGACTGCTGGGTTATGCAGATCTAAAGCTGGATTTGAAAAATATATGGCTACAATATGTCACAATATCAGATCTAAGCTTGAATGTTTGATCCCTTCACTATATCCTCAAGCTAGAAGCTCAAGATCTAGCTCCTTAATCCTCCTTTGATGATTGTAGCGGCTGCTACACAAATGCTGCCAAAAACTGCACTGTAAATGAGGGAGGCTCTCTATATTGCTGCTAAAATATGTAAATCAACTCAATAATGATGGAAATAATGAATACAATGTGAATGAATGGTCCTCCACTGGATTACTAGCTGAAATGCTATCAACTTCTCTTGTCCCTTAGATCTGCAAGACTGGACTGCGAAATTCCTAATGGAACTACTATTGCTGGGAGATGTATGATGGATGACCTGATTAATGATATAGATATGAAGCACCGGAATACTGATCTTGAAGCTCAAGGTTATAAGATAAATCCTTCACCGGTTCCTCAGCTGAAATACTGAAGGAAAACCTCCTCCTCTCAAACCCTGATGCAGAAATGCGTTATTTCTGAAGATAAGTGGGCTACAGAAATTAGGAACAATATGGCATCAATTCTTGATGATGAATAAGCTCAATAGGAAACCTTCCCAGAGTAGGCACTCAAATTCCCCCTATGGGTAAGGGTGGGATTTCTGCTCGAAAACACCTTGTGCTAAACAACACTGCAGACTTAGCTAAATAACATAAGCTGCATGTAATGTTATATGAAAAATTCAGATCTAAACAGATCAAAAATCAATAATACCAAAAGCCTCCCTTTAATGTTTACTTCATCTTCATTATATAGTTTGTGAACCTTCCCATGCCTTGGCCCACCTCATAACTGCGATGTACATGTGGACATAGGTCTCCATGTTGAATGCACTATCTCTCCATGATCTCCATCATGTATGCATGGAATGATCACCCTCTCCATTATGTGTGCATTAATGCACCACTTCCTCCATCATCTCATCATGAATGCTCTATGATCTTACATTTAATTCCCTCCATGATCCTAGTTGACTGCTTCAACCTCCATGATCTTTCTCATTAATGAGACATGATCTCCACTCCTTTCACATTAAGTAGCTACTCCACTACTCCATTATGTAGATCTAGATCTAAAATATCCACATACACACATCAAAAGTGGATTTTATTTATCTATGGGGTTTGTGGCTCCCTCCACCCTCTTATTTACTTAATTAATTATGAAAATTAAGAACTCTAATATTCCAATTATATTGTGGAAAATTGGGAATATTACACCGAAAGGAAATGACAAGAAAAAAACTAAACTAAATTGCATTAAGCTTTCCAAACGACTTAAAACACTCTATTTATCCTATGGTCTATCTACCATGTTTCTACCTATGCAACTAAGCCATCCATGACTCAATCCTATTTGAAAAGGTGTTGATTTTGCAGCTTGGAGGAAAGAGAAAGGGCTAAAGAGGCCAATCGAGGGCTTAGCACATGAAACAGGGATTAGAAGTGTAAAGTGGGGGTTTAAACATTATGAAACATTATAATATGGCACAATATTGGCTTTGGAGAGGAATAACGTGAAATATGCGATGGAAGAGATATGATGGAGGCAAAGGTTGTGATATGCGATGTCGCAATTGCAATATCGCAAAAGTAAAGGGATAATGGAAAGGTTTTCGGGAGCAGGAGCAAAGTGTGATGAGGTAAGTCTTGCGAAGTGCAATTTGCGATGGGCGATGTGGCAGTGGGATTGGAGGAGGAGCACGATCACAATATCGCAATCGACCGATAGGAGCGGTAAGTGTTAAAGAAAAGAACAGAACACACGATTTGCGATGTGTGATGTGGAGTGGTGACGTGGAGTTGGGGTTGATATTGCAGTCATCATTCGGAAGCGATAAGTGTTAAAGGAAACATGGAAATGTTGTGGGTTGCGGTGAGCGATGTGCGATGCGTAAAAAATATCATATTGGCATTCGAAAGTGGTAAGTGTTGAAGGAAACAAATAAAAGGTTGCGGTGAGCGATTTGCGATGTGGTAGATATCGCAATCGGTGTCAAGAAGCGGTAAGTGTTAATGGGAACAACTTAAACCATGCAGAGTGCTAAATGCAAAGGAAAGTAGCGGGGATTTTGAGGAGGAAGGAAAAGGTTGAGTTTTTGATGGTTTTTGAATTGTTTTTACATGTTCTATATTAAAAATGGCAAGGTAAATTTGAATAATAAAACAAAGGAATGAGGTGGGTAGAAGGGATTAAGTGTGTTTATGGAAAAAGGCATGTGCAGAAGTTGCAAATAAGAGGCAGAGGAGGAAATGTAAGCGTAGAAATATTTTTCATACAATGAAGGAAAAGAGGGAAAATGAAGAGGGAGGCACCTTGGAGCTGCTTTGGGATTTTAATGCTTATTCCTGCAAACAAAGTTGCAGATTCATGTACGAAAAATAGTGGAAATGTGTGAAAAAACAGTGAACAGAAAGCATTTTTTGGTCTTATGGGAAGGTTTTCCCTCCTTGAGCTCTATTGACAGAGATGAGAGGGGAAGACTGCCTCACAAATTTATCGATTTTATCAGCTATTCCACAGTGTAGATCAGCAAATTAGATCTACAAAAAAATACAATGGGGAGAAACAAAAAAAACAATAAAAATACCAGCAAACTAGCTAAATGTTCAGAAGAAAAACTAGATAAATGACATGAAATAAAAGAATGGAAACAATAGAGGAGCTGAGACACATGGATTGGGTTGTAACCCATGAGCCTCAATCCCTGAAACTAGACCAATAAAACAACATCTGACTACTCATTGCATTAGAGAAAATACAGTCTTATTACATCCCGAAGGTCTTAAACAACAAAAGCCTAATAGCTTGCAACAAAAGTTCTAAATGGAATCGAATCAACTAGAATGGAGTGGAAATCCACTGGAATCCACCCTAATTAGCTCTTGATCAACTTTATTTATCCTCAAGGGCAGCTACCAACAACTCCCTAAAAATAGGTAATGAGTCCACTTGACTCCAAGTGAAGTATGCTTTGAGTGCACTTGGTCTTGAGTTGCTTTGCTACCTCTAGAATTTGAATTGTTGGAGAGGATCTCATGAGGATCCTTTGGCTGCCTTTGAGAGTTAAGGAGGGTGGACAACCCCCTTGAATCTCTCCAATATTTCTCCCTAATCTCCTGATATTGTGCTCATTTATTCTTCAATCTTGATCTTACAATGGCATGGATCAAGTCCCTAAATCATCTCCTTCTCCAAATCTGTATAATCTGCCAAATATAATCACAATATTCTACAAAAATAACCAATATTGGGAAAAATATATGCAATTACCTTTAAAACTTCCTAAGAAAATATTGAAGCATAATAAAACATTATTACGTGTAGAAGGAGAGATTTAATATCTCCTTTTATGTGCATAAGGAAGGTAGATGGGCCTAAGAAAGGTTAGATGGGCCTTATTTTATGTCTAATTTAGAGGCCCATCAATTACATGGAACCACAAATGGGAAAACGGACATCGCATAAGTGTAGCTATGACCCAATAGAATGTTGTAGTCTAAGGGGGCATCAATGACTTCAATGTCAACAAAAAAAAAATTGCCCGCAAGAATAATAGGAGAATTGAAAAACATGCCAAGGGGCTGGGAATAGTGGCCATCCCACACATGGAGGGTGATGGTGGAAGGGGCTAACTTAGGGGATCCTAGTTGTTTCCAAATAGAAGCGGACATCACGCAGGTGGATGCCCCCTCGTCATTGATACATTGAGAGATGTTGGCATTCCCGATCTTGACAGGTATTTGGAAGCTCAAGGATGCAGAAAGGGGTGGGTGCTCTGACTTTTCAACATCGAAGACAATCAAATGATCACCTGAAGGATCCATAGTGCCCATAGCAGTTATTAGAGGTTTTCTTTGTGAAGTGAACGACTGGAGAACTTCCAGCGCTGACATGGCAGTAAGGGATTGCGCCAAGTCAGCTACTATACTATAGGTGAGGGGGGCTTTACCAGAAGCAACGTTTCGGTGTAATTTTCCCGTGGGGATATTGGTATGTACCTCTGCCTTAGGCTGAGGGATTTGTAAAGGACCATTGGGTGTCGAAATTGGCTATGTGGGGCCTGAAGACGGGGGATTGGTTGTGGACGTAGTGGGGGACTTGGTGTAATGGCGCGACCAATTCTGAAGGTTGATATCGGTGGTATTGGCCTCATCAGAGTTCATCATGAGGATATGGTAATTAGAGGTACCAGATAAGGGAGGTTCAGTGGTTGCCTGACTTTCAGGGGGTTGGGTAGCCACATATCCTTGCTGGGGGAAAGGATTGGTAAACATAGTCAGTTGAATAGGCGCAACATTAGGAGGAACTGAAGAAGAGGCTTGTTGTCCTCGATATGTTGCTTGAGCTTACCATATTTGATTCATATAAGGTAAAAGGGGACAATCATGGGTATAGTGACCAAGAACACTACAACAAGAACAAGGCTTATTGGTACAAAGAGGCATGTTCTGCTTAGGTTGATCGCCCTATTGCTGGGTTGCAATGTTAGATATATTCCATTGGGGATTTTTTTCCTTGTTAACCTAGAGCAGGTTGGTTCTAGTTGCCTTTCCTCTTCTTTTTGGAAGTGGGAGGATTATTCGCACTATACTACGCATACACCTAACCCTGAGGTGGAGGCATATGTTGTTGTGGAGCTTGAGAAGTCATGGGAGGTTGAGATGCTTATGCTGGAGGAGCTGGAGCACTGGGCTACGGATATAAATAGTAAGGAGGTTGAGCAACATTGGGGTAAGAAGGTTGGGAAAAAGAAATTCCTGGCATTAGGGGATGCGGTTGGGAAAAGACGTGAGGCATGTTGTGTCCTAGATACATGCCGTCAGGAGGGGGAAAAGTTCTAGAGGAGCTAGCTCTTCCATGAAGGAAACCATAACCCATAGGAGGATGAGTGTATGGATGTGAAAGGGAACCAACAATATCGTATGTGGCATGGGATGCCCCTGGTGCGTTGGCATCACCAGGTCTAGTGAGATCAAGTAAGACAGTATAAACATAACTAAACTGTTCATAGATCAGGTCATATTTCAACACAATCTAGAGGGTTGCTTCCTCTGTCTGAGGAAAGTGAGATGCAACATCTTTACCAATAGTCGGGAAAAGGGATCTGAGAAACCAGTCCATGTGGACACGGTCTTCAAAAACAGGGGCTCGACATAGGATCTTCCTTCTACACCATTCTTGAATATGGCCAGATAGGCAGGTGGCAGAAGTTTGATAGAAAGAGTTCAAGAGTTTGGTGCCGGTGTCATAATGAAGGCGAAGTTGGAAGTAAGACAGAAACACCTTGGAAATGGTCACAAAATTAGTATGAGAGGAGGAGGCCTAGTTGACATACCACTTGGAAGCTTCTCCAATAAGCCTGCGCTGGAATAACCGAAGACAGACAGATTCATCGGTGATAGAGTTAGATGAACACCACATGTGGAAAGAACAAACATAGTTGGTAGGATCATCTCCAACATTTCCTTCAAACTTAGGGATGTTTGAAGGAAGCTTGGTTGGCATAGTAGGCTAACCTGGATCATGGTGTATGGGGTCATTAATCAACTGGCTGAAATAGGGAAGGCTTAGGCCTACCATATAAGGAAGCAAAGGAGCAATCGAAATAGTTCTTGTTGCGGCACCACTAGTAGAGTTTCCGGCATTAGGGCCGAGGCCACCACTAGCGTTAGGTATTGAACCAGACATGATGAAGGTGAAAGGTGGAGGAAAACCGGGGATATAAACAGAAGGGTAACCCGATGAACTAGAATCAGAGTCAGAATGGGGATTCCACAGAGGACGAACCCGAACCCTACACGGTGGGTAAGTATTCTTAACGAAAACTGAGGATGAAGGCCTTGGAGTCTTTGGGATAAATGCCTTCGGGGCGCAATGATGGGAAAGAGACACGAAACCCAATAAGGAAGAGAGGTAAATAAGGGCAAGGAGGTGCATATCAATTGATTACAATGTTTAAGTCTTGGCCTAATGGTGTAAACCAGACGCTCTTCTCTTTAGGTGTGTGTGTATGTGATAAGTGTTTTAGTTTTAATCAAGCCTAGACGTGTGTAGAGAAAAAAGAAAAAATGTGTTGTATAACTGTAAATAAAACTGAAAGCGACAATAAAGGAAACTGAAAGTGACAGTAAAATAAACAGCTAAAAATGCATAAATTTAAACCCAAGGAGGAGGGATTCCCAAAAACTAGTCTATGGGTGGGTGAAATATAGTCAAAACACACAAAATGGCCAATGGATCTAAGGTCAAGAGGGACAGTGATCTAAAGGTTAGATATGCTGGAAAGAGGTGCAGAAACCAGAGGGGAAAATGCTGAAAAATAGATGGTGAAATGTTACAACCGAAAGGGAAACAGAGGGGGCCCTAAAGGAGGACAATAAAAAACTGAAAAGAGGTGTTTTGGATGGATGAATATCCAATCTGAAATGGATTTGAAAGTGCAGGTTCAGATCTGAAAAAGGGTTGAAAAACACTGTAATCTCAGAAAACCTGCTTTAGCTAAACTCCTCCTAAAATGGTGGAAGCATACTGAAGCCCTAAGGGGATTGGTCCCTACTTCGACGAGTAAATATAAGTAAGTACAGGTCCAAGATGGGTAAAGACATAGGTCAAACAACCCTGAACAGTGCCCTTGACAAACCCTGAAAATTTCAAAAAGATTCCCGCAAAAAAGTGCAGGTTGTAGGTACTGACCTATTTTAAGCTGAGGTCACAGTTTTTTGGGTAGATATCTGCTACCTGAGAGCTGAGGTCGCGGGTTTTGGGCAAAAAAGTGTGACCTGCACTCCCGAATGCCTCAGGGGTAGGTTTCAGAAAAATTGTCATCTCTATCGCAGTTGATACCTGTTACCTGCGCAAATGGCCCAAAAACACATGGAAGTTAAATTTTTTATTGTTTTAGGGTGAAAAAGGTTAAAAACAAAATCAAGGAATGCAAAACAAGATGAAGAAAAACCTTAGGGGCCGATGCAGCTGGTCATGTAGGGATCTCAAAAATGATAGTGGTCATAATTAAAAAACCCTTGTGGAGTCGTTAGTTGTTAGTGTGAATTATAATCGCAAGCGTACGAAAAAAATTACTTTAGTTGTGCATAAAAAATAACCCTAACATCAAAGGTGGCTTTCAATTTCCTTATATCTGCAGTAGGTGATTAGAATAAATTCTACAAAAATTCAGATCTATGCAGTTAAAGACATTAAATAACAAAAATAAACAAGAGTATCTCCATATATCCAATGGAAAAGACAAGAATTTATAAAGAATTTTTTGTATTATGACACCTGGGAAGGTAACATAGAAAGATGTTACCAGTCCCCCTTCAATGGGTGGGTTCGTGTATGTCCTCAGTGCTTAAGATCCAAGATCTCTCTCTCTTAATGGCGCAGAAAACCCATACAAAAATGGAACTCAAAGAGAGCTCACAAGAAAAAAAATAGAAAAATATTACAATGATGGAGGATCAAAGTCAGACCAAAAGTATAGATCAAAAGGTGATCTCAAGGCAACAAAACGTAGTGAATGAAGGGAAAACCCTTCTATTTATAAAAAAATATTGAGTTAGTCTAGATATTGATGCATAGTTAAAATATTATTAACCAAATCTTGATCCAACTTACATGAAATATTTTATTATTTTTGGTGGTGGGAAAAGGAATTTAAATTTGGTCAAATCCCTTTATTTAGAAATAATAAATAAATAAATGATTTATTTATTATTTTAAGAATGTGGTTAAGTAATAATTAAATAAATAATGATTTATTCAATTATTTATAAATAATTTAGTCAAATTTAACAAGGAATATTATTAAATAATGATTTAAACAATTATTTCTAGAAAATAATAAGATAAATAATTATTTATATAATTATTTTTCCCGTTTTGGGTTAAATATGACCATGAATATTAATTAAACATTGGTTTAGTTAACTATCCCTAGATGAAAATAAAAAAAAATAGGGATTTATTTAATTATTCCTCAGGGAGTTTCCTGTTTAGATGATAAATAACTTAATAAACTATGGGTTATTAAATTTGTTCTCATAGCAAAAGCAATTTTACTATGGTAAAATTGGTCTTACATGGTGTACTTTAGTCCATCTAATAGTAACAGGTTAGATGACAAAAAATTGGTGTAACATTTGATCTTCATGTTTTTTATTTGATGGTTGCTTAATGAAAAGAGGATACAAAAAAAAAACATAAAGAAAAATTAATAAGACTTCAAGAATATCACAATTAATTCTCAATATAAGAGAATATTTTTGTCTTTCTGATTTTCTAACACAACTTGAACTTAAGGTTCTGGGTAGCAGTATGTGACTCACATAGCATAAGATATGTATGATCACACTACCATTTCTTATATATATTCTCACTATGGGGAAAGGATGCCATATGTGAGGTTGATATGGAGGTTCTATGACTATGGGAAGGAATTGATAGGGCTCATATACTAATGGAGGATCAAAGTTGTGTCCAAGACTTGGGAAATTCTAGGATTAGAGAGACATAGTACTTCATATTAGCATAAATGTACTATACTATGAAAGTTATGTTAGCACAAGCCACGACTTTAGAGTGATCCTATATTATGTAGCTTCAACAACAACTCTCATTTTTTTAGGGTAAATTTTAGGCCTTTGCTAAAGGGATATTAGTTATCTAAATATTTGTTAAATGCGGTAGTAGTGGAGGTAGAATGTTGAGATGATCATGTAGGCTTAAGGAGGTCGAAGGGATCCAAGGAAAATCCAATCCTAATTTAAGAGGATATGCTCCCACCTTTGTCCATTTTAGCTTGTAGTCCAAGTTATCAAAATCCTGGTCAATACAAGGAGGAGATAACTACAAGACCTCCTCTGGGGTACAATGCGTCTTCTATTGATTTTTAGCTTTATCTTGTTTCGATTTCATTTGTTTTTATTACTACTGTATAGGGTAAGAGGACTGACCTAACTTTATTTGGTGGCCTTAAAAGTTAATTACTATCCTTTTTTGAACATCGTAGACATTACTAAACATTTTTACTATTACTGTCAGCTATGTATTTTTGAACCCTTATAATATGTTGGTTTCCCATGTGGGAAGAATTTTTGGGACTATGTGAAGGGCTTCATTTCCATTATGCCAAGTCTCTATGACTTTATGAATTTTGTATATTTTTAATATGAATATGAAATAAAATACTCTGTTTTAAATTGAATAAATACATTTTTTTCCTATAATGGCTTGATTAATTTTGATAAATTAAACTTATTTGAAAAAATATATTTTAAAATATATTTTCATCTTCTATTTAGTATCAATTTAGTTTTTTTGTTATTATATATTAAAAAGTAATGTGAACATTTTATTTTCAATATTATTTATTAAAATAGTGATATTTAATAATTTTACCATTTTTTAAAGTTCATTCACATATATTAATAAATTTAAATTAAAAAATATTGATTAATACATGATATTATTAAATTGAAAGATTTTATCCTCGTATCCAATAGACAGTGAAAATGGAGAGGTTGCATCTATAGGTAGTGGCTCTATCTTGTCACCTACCACATGCTAGTAAGCTGATGTCTCACTGCATGTGCATTAGGAGAAGGAAATCCATAGATCTAACAAGGATCATAGGAAAAAGGGGCTTTTGTTGAATTAGATTTTTTAAATTGTGTTTTTGGACTTCACATTAATTATTTTGTGAAAAAAACACATGAATGCAACAAGAATGCAATATGTCCTAAGGCTTTGGATCCCATGTAGCATTATGGTAATAATCCTATGACAATTCCACCAATAATTATGCACATTTTTGTTAATGGTCATTTGGTCCAAAGATTTCTTTGGGGTCCCTTGTTTAAAATGTGTTGCTAACTGTAGTTATAATGTATCTTCACTCCACTTAGTATGGAAAAGCCCATTTCCATCAAAACAAGGTGGATATTATTTTTGTCACTTCTGTAGGCACCTTCCAGGGTTCATTCTCATCTACTATTAAGAAGAAGATCAAAGCCATGAAGGAATATGTCAAAGTGGAACACACATATAGAGAGGATGAAGATCTCATTCTACTAGTTAACGACTTTACTTCAGATCTAGGAACTAAGTGCACAAGAGAAACCAACTGTTTAAAGACCATTGATATTTAGTTGCTTACACAATAATTTTTTCCCATGTTTCTCTTGTTGTATAATTGGAATTCCTAGAGCTTAGGAAGTAGATGGAAAATTTAGGAAAATAGAGTTATCTTTTACTTACCCTCTATTCATGTTTGGAAAAGAAACATGGTGGGGTTTTGATCTCAGAATTGACATGATGCTCAAAGGACTACCCAATATAGATGTTATCTACTCATGGTGCAAAAGATACCCATGTTTTCCCTTAACTTCATGCTCTTACATATGGGTTATTCTTAGATCTAGATTTATCTTTAGTTTTACCTACATTATCAGCTTTTAGAATAAGGTAGATATGGTTTTTTTGTATTGAAAACACATCCAGTTGCATGTTAGAATTTAAATTGACCTTCTAGTATGGTAACAACTAGTTTGGCCTGGTTTACCATATGGTAACAACTAGTTTGGCCTGGTTTACCAATGGGAAATTCATTATTTCTTTTCAAAATTTTGTGAACACGGTGAGTAGAGAGGTTTCCTGAGAACATCATTTGATATTTATATATTGGTTTGGTTTCATCTAGGAAAACAAGTCATGTATCCTCTATGTTTTTTTGTAGTTATATATTTTAATGGATCTATCACAATAAAATTGAATAACTTACTTAAAACACACCAACAAAAAAAAAAAAACAAAAACAAAACAAAACAAAACAAAACAAAATCATTCTAGTCATCCACATATTTTAGAAAAAGCAATGCGTAACTTAATAATTAACAAAGTTAAATTAAACATAACATTGGTTTTTTAAACCGTCTAGTATGTATTGGTTATTTTTTCCAAACAATCTCTTGTGTACGTATTTAAAATAAATTGTAATTTATCAAAATTAATCATACTATTATAAAAAAATGAATTAGTAGAAAAGCATTTAAAGATTTTTTGTCAAGCTTTTTTGTCATTTAAAGCTTTTTTGTGTCAGCATATGGTATTGCTAAAGGTAAAAGAAATGTTTTTGGGCCTTACGAGGCCACTGGTTGTTCAAGAAGGTCATCTTTAAGCGTTACTGGTTTCGCTGGCTACTGGTTATCGTTTTTCTGTGACAACCAAAAGCAGAACATTTAACATATCAGGGCCCAAACACATAATTTTCTCAGTATCTCCGGGGGAGGATGGGATCGCTAACATTGAAACAAAATTTGATCGCCATCAAATATTTCCCACTGCTCTTGCAATAAAATCTCAGGCTTAGGCACACGGTTTTAAAGAGTATCTTGCAATAACTGATTGCGTTATCTTGCAATAACTGATTTCGTGGAGTTTTTCCAGAAACGGGGTAGCAACATGCGAACAATATTCCCCCTACTCCCTCCTGAGTAATTCCGAGACCCACCCAGTAAAATCACTCCGCTGGTGGAAATCATAGTATATACTGAATCAAATGTTCTCAATCTTAATCAATCCCAGTTTTTTTTTTGCATTGTCCAAATCATTACTGGCAAGAACAATACACCAACATTACACAAACTTAGCAAAACCATCTAATATTCTCATTCAGTATCACAGAAATTCAAGGATACATCCCTGAGATACTCAATATTTTAATATGGATCTCGTATCTTGTCCTTGCTTGTTTACTACTACAACAACCAATTCATTCTTCTTCTTTTTTTCAAACAAAAAAAATGTTGTTATTTTTCATCCATAAAAAGACAATACACAGTTCAAATTGTTACATCGTCATTCCAGTGAGATTATATTGCAGAGTTGACAATCTCCTGTCTATTGCCATCAGTGGTTAACAATTTCTCAATAAACAGAAACATTGACCCTACATTAATCCCTAAAGTTAATAAGTTGTCTTGTTCTACATTTCTTCTGAGCTTTGGCATCCAACAAATCCTGAATCATCTTGCTTCAAGTAAAAAAAAATGAAAAATAACAAAGAGGATAGCCTAAATAGAGTCAATGCTTCCTGAATGCAGGAGGCAGTTCAGATGATAGGCTGCATAGTAGATCTTTCCTGACCTATACTTAATTCCTCTTTTAGACAATAGGTCGTCCATCTGATTTTGTTCCCTATATATGTGGTTGTAGTTGATTGACTTGAATGAAGCCTACAATTGGTAGATACACTCCATCCAGTTGGAGATAATAGGAGGCCAGAAATGAGAGTGATTCCTGACCCAATCAATAATGATTTTGGCATATCCATTAACGGCTATATTATCCAAACTGAGCCAGGAAGAAAAGGATAAAATTCCCAAGAGGGAAATCACCTCAGCTTTGTTGTTGGTACCAATACCCCCATTCTACCAAATATGGAAGAAATGACCTGACTCCATGGAAATGATGGCACCACATCCAAAACGTCTATTCTGACATGCACCATCAAATAAGCAACATGGATAGCTCCCTTTTATATTCCTGTAAAGTTTCTTCCTAGTTTTGGTTCTAATCTTCTTCAGTCCAGTCTCATAGAAATAAGTGATTTTCTTCCTGGCTGCCCTCCACGCCGAGGATACATGATCTTCAAAAATGCATGTGTTTCTACATCTCTAAATCACCCAGTAAATAAAGAGAAGGAGAGATTGAAACTCCTTGTGTTCATCAATCCATTTACTAACGAAGGTGGTCAAATAACCACTCAGTAAGGGATAGCCCAGATTTAGAAGATTTGTTACCTCATGCCATACCTCCAATGAAAATGAGAAACTCATAAATAAATGGGTGATATCCTCCTCTTGGTTTTCGCAGAAAACGCAAATTCTAGGACCAATAACCCTTTCTTCTTAAGAAAATCCCAAGTCAAAATTTTTTCATTGATAACAAGCCAAGAAAAACAGATGATCTTACGAGGGGTCTTCCATGACGACACCTGATTGAACCATTTATGAACATGAATATTAGAAATGGGTAGGGGAATAATATAGTAAATACCTCTTACCGATGGTAATCCATTTTTTCAACTATTCACCCATTGAAGAGTATCCTCCCTATTAGTGAGCGGTGGGATAAATCCACAAGATAGTTTTCTTCAGGGCTTCTGAAATTTTTAGGGAAGTCTAAGTTTGTTTCTTACTCGGAGTCTCACCATGATCGCCATTATGTTAGCGTCCCGTGATTTGGCAGATTGGCTAAACCAAATGACAGGGTAACATTAGACCAGTCTTTGGAGTCCTAGGACCTAGCCTTCTTGGACTCAGAGAGAGCTCTCTCTATTGTGCGAAGGATGTGAGCTTGTTCACTTTGGATGATTGATTTAGGCTCGTTGTTAAGTGTAGGTTTGTTTTTTTGTTTAGGGTTGGGGTAAGATGATCAAGTAGGATAGGTGGAATGAGAGAATATCAAATCAATAGGGCTATGGGGTCATATGAAGTCAAGGGTTTCTAAATGATGAAACAAAGTGTATTGCAGGGTCGATTTAGCAAGGTTAATGGATCCTTTAGGTGATGTATGAGGTGAAAATTAAGTTTGGGAAAAACTAAGAGGTATTAAACATATGTAGTCCGAAAGCAATAACTCATGATGTAGGGAAAATCATTAACCTATATGAACAATACTCAAACTGATAAACATGTAAGATGAACATTCCGGTGAGACATAGAAGCATTAGAACTCCTAACTTTATAAATTCACCGTCATCTTTTTGAGAAAACACAAAAGATAAACAAACAACTCAATATATGGAGAGGGAACTCTTAAACAACATATATCAAACTATCGGGAACTATGAAACAAGTTGGTAAGCATGGGCAAAGGGCAAGATCGAAACAAGACCTCTTTGCCTTAACCTAATCAATCAATATTCCATAGAAAAGCTTCGCAATAAGGTTTTGAAAACATTAAATAAGCAGGGCATACCATGAATCATATTTATAAGCTAAAAAACTAATCATTCATGAAACAAAGAACAAGTTTTAGTGGGTCTAAGGAGGAGTCAAGAATTCCCTAAGATGAACTAAAAGAAGAAAACATCAAAACTATAGCAAACAAGAGGTTTGAGGTGCTTCCATGAGCATATCTCAAACTATACTTTTCTGATCTATAGAAAACAAGCAAACTGAAACAAAATGAGGACAAGAAAACACTAAGAAGTTAGAAAAACATTACCATTCACCAAGATATGGAATCCTGCAAGCAAGCTTCTCCAACATCAAGCCACACAAGCCATTCATTCACTTCATAAAACCAAATATCTTCTCCAAGCTCATAAACCATGTATTGCTCTAAAACACATCAAGTCCCAATTGTTTACAATGAAACCTCATGGCTTATATAAAAAGCAAGGAGGAAGAGAGCTCACTAGAGCATCTAGAAGCCTATTAGCCAAAAACAAATATTCTAACTTGTCCTTGAGGCCCTACAAGGTCCAAGGCAAAAAATATCTTCCAAAATATCTTTTCTAGAATAAAATAGCAGAAATATTGACTTTTACGCTCTAACATACATGATGAAACTTGTCTAATGCACATTTTCTTAATTACACACAGAAACACAGCATATTGTCTCAAAAACTTGAAAATTTTCTAGGAGCACAGCACCAAAAAATGTCTTTTTGCAACAGAGTTTTAGAGGCCTTCCCGATGTCGGAAAAGGCTCTGTGATGGCCTGTTGGAAATATGTGGATGTATAATTTCCAAATATACCTTTTTTTCCTCAATCTGACCCCTGCACGTTTCCCAAAAAGTGGAAAAAGCCAAGGCTTCCAGGAGCGCAGCACCTGTTCAGAAAAGAGGGCAGAAAGGTGAAAAATTGAGTGTTTTTTACCCTTTTGGGGGATCAAAACAACTCCAATTGAGCTGAAATTTGGTGAGAATACTCCTGTCATGATGGGGAATCCAAAAATGTAAGCTTCGCCCTCTGAAGATGCCCTAGGAAAAAGCGCAACATAGGGGGTGTTGTGTTCCTAGGCTCAAAAATTTGCAAAAAAACGAAAACTTGTTCAATTTTGCTCAAATTTGGTAGGTAGGTGCCTCAAGGGTCCTTAGAGACATGTAGAGAAACTTAAGCCAAAACACCAAGCCTAGCTTGGCCTTTTTCATCATTTGGTGTCGGGCCCTCATTTTAGGCAGTTTTTAGCTTTTGTCTTGCAAAGTGATTTCTCCGTTTGTAGTGCTCAGTCATCCTCCTTTGTAAGCTCAAGTCTTTGTTGGTCTTCTGTATTTTGGCCTCTAAATGTATATTGGCCCTTTCAAGCCATGATTCTCTCTTATGCTCAATTTCCATGGCAAGGAGTTTGGTGAGGGGAAATTGTTGTGCTTGGGCTGATTCTTCCTCTCTTTGTTTTACCAATGCTTTCCTAAGACCCATAGTCTTAGGTCTCTTTCTAGCTTGCCCCTCTTCATCACTATTTTCCTCATAAGTGCCCATGTATTCCTCCAACTGCACTTGTGATCTTTGAGCCTCCTTCCTATATTTGAGCAACCTTGCTTCATAGATGGCCAACTGGCCACTCATTTGTTTGTTTTGCATTTGTAGGAAGTGAATGAGATCCTTTAATATTTCTAGCTCAACCTCGAAGTCTTTAATCTGTGCATTTTGGTCTTGTAGAAGAGAATTGACTATCATTGTCTCATTTTCCTCATCACTGTCTATGTGAATGAGTTCAAATTCTCTTTCTTCCTCATGATTGTCTTCCACCTTCTTTAATTGTTGTTTACTTTTGTCCTTCATTTGAATTGAGGAGGAGTGCATGGCCCCTTGCCTTTTGGAGGTAGCAAACACATGCCTCCTTCCTCTTTGATAGGTGATGGTGAAAGGTGCCACAGGTTTTACTTGAAAAGTTTGATCACTAATGACCTTAGGACTGTTTTCTTCTTCATGGATGATTTATGTGTGAGTATCCTTCTTACCTTGCTCTTGGTTGTCTTTTTGATAAACATCCTCAACCTCTTTCATGCTTTCCTTGCTGCAAAAAACTTCAAGACTACCTTGCTCTATTTTTGCAATGTTAGAGGCGCCTATGTTCATCATTTCTTCACTTTCATGACTTTCCTCCCTTTCATCTTTTGGCCCACTATATTCACTGTCAATATCATCTTTTGTATCACTGTTAGTACTGTTTGTGGGGTCATTGTTTCAGGCACCTTCATTGGTCTTCCCATCATTGTGGGAGTCATTTATTTCTTCATTAAATGAATTCCTTTGACTGATTTATTCTTCACTTCCCTGCTTATTTTCTTCATTACTTGGCCCTTTTTCATCATTTCCTTTCCTATTGAAAACAAATTTAAACCCCGTTTCTTGGTTTCCTGTGCCATTCTTGTCACTATCATTTTTGCTTTCTCCATTTCTTTCATATGTCTCCTCTCCGTTGTCTACATTTGTACCCTTAGTGTCCTTTTCCTCACTTTCAGACCCACTGTTTTGACTTCTTTTCTCATCAATTTCATCATTTTTTTTACCTCTATTTTCTTCTTCATCCACATACTCATCCTTGTTATTGCCTTCATTGTTCTGTTCTTAGACATCTCCCTCTTTGACATCTTCTTATTCTTCACTTATTTCTTCATCTTCATCATTCTTTCCATCACTGTTTTCTTCATGATCATCACTCTCTCGCTTACTATTTTCTTCATGATCATCATTACTTTATTCGTGTTTATCACTGCTTTCTTCATGTTCAGATTTCTCACGGGAAAGCAAATGAGGAGGGTCTGTTTGAGGGAATAATTCATGTGAAGAAGATGAACCAAGGTCAGGGGAGGGTGATGGAGGTGTGTGAGGAGGATTTTGAGAAGATGATGGCATAATTTATGGAGGGATGGGCTATGGAGTTGTGAAATCATCATGGGCGATAAAAACCTCCCAGGGAATGCCTTATTGTTCTAGTTGGTATGAAACAACTACTTTGATGAGGGAATGATGAAAGAGGCTTGACATTTTTTGGGATGGAGACTTATTTTGCATGATGGAAGACATTTTATCAATACTTTTGCTAAGGTAGTAGGGCACATGTAGTAGCTTGGTCCTGGTGAATGCATGAGGAGTCTAATATGATAGGAATAGACTCTAGAGAACCTACCCTCACAGGTGAAGTAATTCATGATAATCTTCATGAGGAGGGCATATCTGTCCAATAGATGAGAAAAAGGGAAAATGGTTTTACAATCAGCTTGAAAACTAGGTTTTAAGAATGGATGATAATGGCTTAAGTCAAGATGCTTCTGTTTAAATCACCTTTCTCCTATGCAAGGCATTCTAGTGGCCTTAAAGATGGCACTAGTGGCAAACTCAAATATTACCCCTTCTAGATGTAATTAATGCTTGTGAAGTCTTAAGGCAAATAACTTGGTCAACTGAGGGTGGCTTTTGATCTCTTGCACTTTGTTACAGAACTCATAGCACCCTAACCCTTGGAAACAGGAAAGCATAGAAGGGGTGGCTATCAGTTCTTCAGTGCTTATAGGTTCAAACCTATTTGGCTTCCCTCCCTTCTACTGCTTTCCTGGTCTTTGATTTTCCTCATTTAGGTCAACACTCCCCTCTTCGGACATTGTGTCTTTCTTCACCCCTTCCTCAAAAAATTTAACTAGAAATGATATTTTCTAGTGAAATAATGTGTAAAGAGGGTTAAGGAGATGTTGAGTTTTGTAACAAGGTTAGGAGACTAGCAGAGAGTAGGTTAGGTTTTCTTTACAATTTTTCTTCATGCTTCCCTTGACATGAGCTTTGAATTTTCTTGGCGCCCTTAACCTTTATAAAATCATGAAGATGTGATAACAATCAAAATACATTTTTAAAATGTCCTTCACAGCAAAGAAAATTATTTTTCAAGGCTTGTGGGTGAATCGGGCGATGCTGACTGTCTTTTTGTGTAGTGTTGCACTTTTGTGGCAGGAGCGCAGCATCTAGGTAGAGGGGTGAAACCTGTGGCAGGAGAGCAGCACCTGGGAACTCTGGCGGCTCGGGTCACTGAACACAGGGTCATGCAGTGTTTGGACAGTGGCCGGAGCACAGCATCATGGGCATCTCTGCACGCGGCGTCGAGCATAAGTATGGATGCAGTGAATAGAGCGCAACACCGTGGGCAAAGCTGCACACAGCTCGGGTCGTCACTCTGCACGCTGGGCAAGCCTGAAAGAGCACAGTACCAACCTACAGGCAGGCAGCACTCAGAAGGAAAACACACGGGAAGCTGCTATGGGAGCGCAACACCCTTTTACAGGAGTGCAGCACCATGGATTTCTTTCCTGAGGACTCCGGCAGAAAACTGGAAGCCTCACAGTGTTTTGCAAATGATCGAATGAGCGGGTGAACATTATGTTGTGGTGTTTTATATCTCCTTTTTGAAATAATTAAGACTAAAACCGACATCTCTAAGGTTCCCTTTGGACCCTTTTTTCTTTTTTGCACCTTTTCCATTTTGCCAATGCCTTTTGGAGCTAATTATGAATGTCCTTTACAACCCTTTTTAACCACGGTCTCTTTTTGCACTTGGACAGTTGGTTAGATCCAAAATGATCCCTAATTGTCAAAATCATTTGTTAGAGGGGTTCTAAATCATGTTTTGCCTCCTTTAGACATTGTGAACATGCCTTTGACATGTTGCTTTGTTAGAAAACATATTATTTAGCTAATGCTTTTTCTCCTTGAGTAAAGTGGCATTCAGTGCCCTATATCTGTCTCCTTAGATCTTTTTAAGAACTCTGATCTTACCCTTTGATTAAGTGGGATTTATGCTTGTTTTCCAAACTTAGAAGATAGTTGGAAAACTGTAGAAACCATCTGCTATTGATGAAGGAGGTTTCTTTGCCTCTTATTATGACCATTTTGTTCAGTTTCCCAACTTCTGAGCCTTTAGGGATGTTCAGACAATCAAACAAGGTTGCCTTCAAATTCCTCAAATAAAACATTCATTTAAACTCTTTACTTAGGCCTAAAAAGTCTCCCATGATTATTTGGAGGTTTGGAGAAATTCTTTAGCTTTTCTAACCCAATTATTTTTCCACTGTTTGGTCAAATCAGTCATATATTTCTATTCCCAATAAACACAGACCTACTGCTTTTCTCATTGTTATGAATGGGCTTCTTGTGTTGATCCTCCATTTTACCTCATCTCACCTTAGGTTCTTATTTGATAGATTGTTAGTCTCTTTTGCAGGGATGTAGGCAATGTTGCTTATGTGCCACTAACTTTTTGAGATTTGCACAGACCTTTTGATGGACAATACTTTACTATACTTATCATGAGATCATGATCTTTCCTGTAGATTTAAGCTTGTTGCACCTATTTACCTTCTTGTGGATGTCTTCCTTAGCTCTTTATGTCTCCTTCTATGCCTCTATTCTATTATTGACCAATTACTAAGCATTCTTGCAGAAATGCTTGGACATGGTATGTTGTTCTTTTGCAAACTTACTGTTGGATCAAGAGGGTACCTTTGGAGGTCCTTTAATGTTCCTTGGATAATGATAAGCCTCAACTTTGTGTCCTCTTGACTTCACCTTTGAATAACCGTGGAAATAGTGAAATTAGAACCATGATAGTGCATAACCTAGGTGGACCTATTTGACTCATTGTAATGCTTTGGAATAGGTTTTCTGATTGAAAAATTGAAACAGGGTTTGGATGAGGAGACAGGTTTTTTGACACTCTATTATGCACTACCATCCTAGATCACTAGAAAACCATTTTTCTATTTGAAAGAGCTTTCAGACAGGGAGTTTTGACAACACCGTTGCTTGAGGCACTTGGTGAGCAAGGAGAAAAGTTTGGTTTACTTGGCGAAACGAGGTGTGAAAGTAGAGGGATTAGATAGACATAGACAAAGTGTTATAGGCAAGGATGGCAGACATAGTGAGAGTGAGGGACAATTGCTCTTGTCTGGGCGATAGGTTGGGCATGCTTTGACAAGGAGGTGAGATAATGAAAAAAATTCTCTTTGAGGGGGTTTCTAGAACTCACATGATTCTTGAATTATGTTTCTAGAAATCTTGGACATAGCATTTAGTCATATAAAACAAGTGAAAATTAATGCTGACTAACATTGGCTACACTTGGGGAGGGCAGCTTCTTTTCAGGAGGTGTCCAGAATTTCAGATCTCTGGCTTATGAAGACCATTGCCTCATCCATTGGGCGGATTTTCTCTTTCTTTTGTTGCTACTTTCCTTGAAGTAGTGATTTTGAAAATCTGAAAGCATGATTAGCTCAACTTCACTTTTACGTACCCAACCTTCTTTGCCTAACATTTTTTCTTCCTTGGGTGCACTTGAACTGGTAGACCCATTGACATTTTATTTTGAAAGTGAAAACAAACTATCTACTTCTACACTTATCTCTTCCGGGAGTTCAGATTGGGAAAATGAACTCCTTTGATTCACTACCTATACTATTCAACTGTCAAGGTTAAACTTTTTGACAGGATTCATTCACTAGGCTAAAGACATGAAATTGAAAACATGACTAGATTAGGATTAGACAATCTGACTTATCATGAGTTTGTGGCATAACAACAAGTTGCACACAAATGTTATTTTTGTACAAAATAAGATTTAGAAAAATCAAGGCTAGGATACATAGTTTGCTATTCATCCCTATTTTCCTCTTTGGTTCTGTTTTGAGCATGTGGAACCAATATCTTTCTTTTCCTAATCTATTTTCTTCGACAAGTCAAGCTTCAATAATTTGACCATCATTCTTTTTACTAACTTATCAACAATAAATCTAAAGCATGTTCAGCTATGATTAGGCTAGATAGCTAAACAAGACATCATTTTTCACTAGTAGTGGCATTTAAACTTGCACACTTTCAGTATTACTATTTTTTGGGTATGGGGTTGTACCCTTTCTTTTAGAATTTTCCCTCTTTTCTATTTTTTCTATGTTTTTGTGTTTTCTCTCTTTTTTACTTTTTAATTCAAACCATGGTATGTACAATGAGTAAAAATTAAGGCTACGAATCTTTGCAGTAGTGGTACTTGAGCATCCTATCTTCAAAAGGATCTCCTAACACTTTTTGTCCATTCAGTTTTGTGGAGTAAAGATGACAGTTATCTTCATTTGCAAACATGGTGTAAGGATTTTTCCAAGATTTTTCAAACAACTCTTGTTCTCCTTGATGCTTCTCCTTTGACTCTTGCTTCCCATACCTGTTTTTGTTACAGATTTTCTTTAGGTAAAAAAGGCACTCTTTATCATTTTTAAAACAAATGATGATGTCATCAATGTATACCATAGTGAAGAAATTAAAAACTGGAAACATAGTTCTTCGGAAGGTGTCTCTAGTGTCTTTCAGCCTGAGAGGTATTTGTTTAAGCATGCAATTGTCCCATGGAAATTTGAAAAAATCTTTGAGATGATTGGTCTGAAGTGGTATCATTTGATGGTAACCTCAAAAACTATCATGCAATGAGATTTAATTAGAAAACACTACCCTTTGTAGAGTATGATATTTTTTGGTAAAAAGATATTTGTTCTTTTGGAAGGGTTGCTCCCGGTACCTAAAATCTATACAAAGCCTATGTCATTTTTCCTTCTTTCTTAGTGAACTCAACTACTCAAATTTTTTCTGATTTTTTTTTAAAGGAAGGCTTTTTAGACCAATGGATGTGTTACAAGGTTTTAGACTAGCCTGTCTACACACATAAGTATTCTGAAATTTTTTGCACAATCTTGTATTCCTTTTTTTTGTGTAGTGACAAAATTTTAGACAACATAATTATTTTAGGCTCCTTAAGTTTATCCATGCTATCCTCCTCTATATCAGCTTCAACAAAAAATTCTTTGGGATTTGTAGCAATATTTTTGAAAATTGGTAATTGTTCTGAAAGGGAAAATTTCTTGGATGATGAAGTATCTAAGTAAGCTAGAAACATCAGAATTTCTTATTCCAGATTCCCAAAGATTTGTGTTTTGTGGGGATGTTTCATTTTTTCCGGATGAGAAAAAGGAAGAGGTTGTGTTCTTGTGATTTTTTTTTCTTTTGAGCAACCTGTTCCCTTCTCTAAACTGATTTTTGTTTCTGATATTTCATTTGCAATTTGCAAGAAATAAATTTCAGTTTTAATGTCTTGTGGTGTTTCAGGATCGTGATAGTTTTGACTGTCGAACTCATCATAGAGGAAGTGATTTGTTTGTTGTAATGTGCCTATATCTTCACAATATTCATCTACTTGTTCATCAAGGTCATTTTCATTATACAAGATGAATGATTCCAAGTCTGGATGAATGGAATAGATACAGGTGTTATTGGGTCTATCTAGGCTACTTACCATATACTTCATGTAAGATTCCCGGTAGAGTCTTCTTGTTTGGTTAAAAATAGGGATGGTAGTATAAGACATGTCAAGTTGGAGGTTTCCCAGAAGTTTAGCTCCCCAAGATCAGGACAAGAGCATGCCATATTTGGGGGGAATGTCAGCCACGACTATATCCATGACTAGGCTCTTAACAGGTATTTGTGCTAGATTGACACATAATTCCTTGATCAGGCCCAAGCAACTCTGCTTGAATCGAAGGAATACAGATCTTTGTAGGGCCTGGTTATTTCTAGGCCCAATCTTTCCATCACTACCTTCAGAGTCTAGCATGGCATTATGTATAATTTTGTCATGTATGTTTAGGCTAACATAGAATGGGGGAATGGCTCCTTCCTGGTATTTTCCATCTACTTCGGGTCCGAACAACAACTCTGGTTTATCATCTATCAAATTTAGAGTGTTGGTATCATTTCCTATATTCAAGACTTTCAAGACTTGGGAGCGGTACCAATCCTGAGTTACCAGTTCAGTGAGAGGGATGGTTATTTTGATTTTAGCGATCTCTCCTTCAAAACTGAAAGGTACTTGAGCTTTAGACATATTTACATCAGTTTTATCAACCATATATTTCTCCACATTTTTAATTTGCTGAATTTGATTCGGGGCTTTAGTAATAAGAGTTTTCTCAGGGCCACTAGCAGAGGTGCTAGGACATCTTGTGCCAATACTTGATTTGTTGATTTTATCTGTGTTAGGATCAACTTTCTTAGTCATGGTATTGTTATTTTTTGTTTTTCTTTTAAGAATGTTTTCGGGAGTTTTCTTAACAGCAGCATCTGAGTTCTTTTTCCTAGAGTTGTCTTGGTTTTTCTTACTCCTAAGATCATATTGCCTATGGACTTCCATTATGGAATTTTCTAATCGCAATTCATGATCTTCAGAATCTTCATAGCTTGTTTCATCTTGGTTTGAGGAGAAAAAAGCTTGTTCTTCTTCTATGAGAAAAACCTTACCCTCATTATCAGAGCCTATTAATTTTAGATGATTCTCATCGGGTTGTTCAATATCTCTTTCCCCTTTGTCAACATAGTTATCTTGGAAGGGTGGCCTGATTTGTTGATCATTTTCCCTTGGTCTGTTTTGGGGCGGGTCTCTTCTAAAGTTTTGATTCCAGTTTCTGTTTTGGGGATTTTTTTGGTTGTCCCTAGGGGGTGTTCTTTCGTTTATGCTTATTCTTTCCATGGTCCTAAGAAGGTTGTCCATCTTGGAATCAGATGATGAGGTGGAGGGCATGGTGTCATCTTTGTATGTTACACTATTTTCTAATCTTAGCCTAGCTCTTTTTTCAATTAAGTTGGCCTCTACACTTATAGCTCCTTTTTCATGTCTTCTAGAATTAGGGGCTCTCTTTCTCTTAGTTGATAGGCCATGTTGGGGTCAAAACCCTCCGGGAATTTAGCTAAGGCTAGGCCTAATGGGGGTTTCATGTTTGGTGGCAGTGCGTTGTAAACACTATTGAACCTAGTGCAATAGTCTTGGACACTTTCCCCCATGTTTCTTTTGAGGTTTCTATATTCCGAGAGGATTTGAAGAGGGTTTTTCTTGATTTCCCATTTTCTTATGAAATTTTGGTAAAGGGAAGGGAGATCATGTATACTGTTGGGAGTTAGCTTTTTGAACCATTTCTTAGCTTCTCCTCCTAGGCTTTGGGAAAACATTCTCATTTCTGTGGTTTCCTCTTCTAATTCCATGTAGTCAAAAGCATCATTCATTCTATCTACATGTTGTTGGGCAGTAGCGGATTCAGCCCCGGTGATGTGTGGGATTCTGGATTGGTAATCATTCGGCAAAGGTACCAAAGGTTGCGGTAATACAATGGGCGCATACTTTGCTACCATGGTGGGAGCTAATGGTGGATTTACAAGCAGAGGATTTGTGCTATGAGATGGAGTGGTTTGCACAGTGGTGGTGTGAATGGGTGTGGCGGAAGCACTTAGACCAGTAAAATGATTATGAGTAGACTTGGGGTGAAAAGAGCCGAAGTGATGGATAATTTGTAGATTAGGTGGTGTGGAAGGAGAAGCTTCTCTACTAGGACTCTGCTACAAGTCTATGGGCTCAAGATTGGTATGGTCGATTTTACTTTGTGACTTGGTTCTGAAAAGGTTTCTAGTATGGTGCAAGTCAAAATGGGGGTCTTGCAATGCTATAAGATGTTCAGGTACAGAGATTTCTCTATGAACGGTCCTATAAGTAGCTAAGTTTCCAGTTTCAGAAGTTTGCCACAAAATCCTTTCGGGGTCATCAACTATAGTAGGAGGGTTTGGGTCCGGATGAGATCTGGTATCGATTCTTCACGGAGCTAGTTTTCAAATTCAAATTTAGAGAGGCTGAAAGTTTATGACTGCTTTCGAAAGGCTGACCTCTCTAGGCGCTATCAAACTTGCACCATGTGTGACTAAGGTTCTAGAATTCCTAAGGTCTTTTTTATGCAGTCCTATAGGAGTCTAAAGATACTTTAGCAAAATTTAGAAGGCCTACTGGAGGCTAGTGGAGTCGCCAGGTCGATATTTTTGTTTGTTTTGAAGATAAGTGTCTATGGTCCACCACCAATACTGACAAAATCCAATCTAGAAATGTTTTGGGGTTTTCTGATTTTCTATATGTATCCCTAAGGTTTGTAAGAGTGTCCTATAGCTGAGTCATCATTTTGCTAGGATGGTGAAAAATCTAGATTCTACTCTTAGGCTATCATTTAAGTTTTCTATGATTTGACTTAGATTTGAGAGTTCCTAAGGGATACCTACGATGCTTTTGACTCAAATTCCCACTGTGATCACTATTATGTTAGTGAGCGGTGGGATAAATCCACAAGATAGTTTTCTTAAGGGCTTCTGAAATGTTTAGGGAAGTCTAAGTTTGTTTATTACATAGAGTCCCACAGTGATCGCCATTCTGTTAGTGAGCAGTGGGATAAATCCACAAGATAGTTTTCCTAATGGCTGCTGAAATGTTTAGGGAAGTCTAAGTTTGTTTTTTACTCAGGGTCCACCGTGATTGCCATTAGAGCGGTGGGATAAATCCATAAGATAGTTTTCTTAGGGGCTTATGAAATGTTTAGGGAAGTATATGTTTGTTTCTTACTCAGAGTCCCACCGTGATCTACATTATGTTAGGGTCCCGTGATTTGGAAGATTGGCTAAACCAAATGACATGGTAAAATCAGACCAGTCTTTGGAGTCCTAGGACCTAGCCTTCCAGGACTCAAAGAGGGCTCTCTCTATTGTGCGAAGGGTGTGAGCTTGTTCGCTTTGGATGATTGATTTAGGCTAGTTGTTAAGTGTAGGTTTGTTTGTTTGTTTTTGGTTGGGGTAAGATGATCAAGTAGGATAAGTGGAATGAGATAATATCAAATCAATAGGGCTATGGGGTCATATGAAGTCAAGGGTGTCTAAATGATGAAACAGAGTGTATTGCAGGGCCGATTTAGCAAGGTTAATGGATCCTTTAGGTGATGTATGATGTGAACATTAATTTTGGGAAAAACTAAGAGGTCTTAAACATATATAGTCTGAAAGCAATAACTCACGAGGTATGGAAAACCATTAATTTCTATGAACAATGCTCAAACTGATAAACATGTAAGATGAACATTCTGGTGAGACATAGAAGCATTAGAATTCCTAACTTTAGAAATTCACCTTCAACTTTTTGAGAAAAGACATAAGATAAAAAAACAACTCAATATATGGAGAGGGAACTCTTAAACAACATATATCAAACTATCAGGAACTCTGAAACAAGTTGGTAAGCATGGGCAAAGGGCAAGATCGAAACAAGACCTCTTTGTCTTAACCTAATCAATCAATATTCCATTGAAAACCTTCACAATAAGGTTTTGAAAACTTTAAATAAGCGGGGCATACCATGAATCATATTTATAAGCTAACATACTAATAATTCATGAAACAAAGAACAAGTTTTAGTGGGCCTAAGGAGTAGTCAAGAATTCCTTAAGATGAACTAAAAGAAGAAAACATCAAAACTATAACAAACAGGAGGTTTGAGGTGCTTCCATGAGCATATCTCAACCTATACTTTTCCGATCTATAGAAAACAAGAAGACTGAAACAAAATGAAGACAAGAAAACACTAACAAGTTAGAAAAACATCACCATTCACCAAGTTGTGGAATCCTATAAGCAAGCTTCTGCAACATCATGCCACACAAGCCATTCATTCACTTCATAAAACCAAATATCTTCTCCAAGCTCATAAACCATGTATTTCTCTATAACACATCAAGTCCCAATTGTTTTCAATGAATCCTCATGGCTTATATAATAATCAAGGAAGAAGAGAGCTCACTAGAGCATCTAGAAGCCTATTGGCCAAAAACAAATATCTTAACTTGTCCTTGAGGCCCCACAAGGTCCAAGGCACAAAATATCTTCCAAAATATCTTTTCCAAATTAAAATAGAAAAATATTGACTTTTAGGCTCTGACATACATGATGAAACATGCCTAATGCACATTTTCTCAGTTACACAAAGGAACGCAGCATATTGTCTCAAAAACTTGAAAATTTTCCAGGAGCGCAGCACCAAAAAAAGTTTTTTTTGCAACAGAGTTTTGGAGGCCTTCCTAATGTCAGAAAAGCTCCCTGATGGCCAGTTGGAAAGATGTGGATGTCTACTTTCGAAATCTACCTTTTTTTCCTCAATCTGACCCTTGAAAGTTGCCCAAAAAGTGGAAAATTCCAAGGCTGCCAGGAGCGTAGCACCTGTTTAGAAAAGAGGGCAGAAAGGTGAAAAATTGATTGTTTTTTACCCTTTTGGGGGATCAAAACAACTCCAACTGAGCTGAAATTTGGTGAGCATACTCCTCTCATGATGGGTAATCCAAAAATGTAAGCTTCTCCCTCTGAAGATGCCCTAGGAAAAGGCGCAACACAAGGGGTGCTGCATTCCTAGGCTCAAAAATTTCCAAAAAAAACAAAAACTTGTTCAATTTTGCTCAAATTTGGTAGGTAGGTGCCTCAAGGGTCCTTAGAGACCTGTAGAGAAAATAGGGCCAAAATACCAAGCCTAGCTTGGTATTTTTCATCATTTTGTGACGGACCCTCATTTTGGGCAGTTTTGAGCTTTAGTCTTGCAAAGTGATTTCTCCATTTGCAGTGCTCAGTCATCCTCCTTTGTAAGCTCAAGTCTTTGCTAGCCTTCTCTAGTTTGGCCTCTAAATTTATATTGGCCGTTTCAAGCCATGATTCTCTATTATGTTTAATTTCCATGGCAAGGAGTTTGGTGAGGCGAAATTGTTGTGCTTGGGTTGATTCTTCCTCTCTTTGTTTTGCCAATGCTTTCCTAAGACCCATAGTCTTAGGTCTCTTTCTAGTTTCCCCTCTTCATCACTATTTTCCTCATAAGCGCCCATGTATTCCTCCAACTGCACTTGTGATATTTGAGCCTCCTTCCTATATTTGAGCGCCCTTGCTTCATAGATGGCCATCTGACCACTTATTTGTCTGTTCTGCATTTTTAGGAAGTGAATGAGATTCTTTGATCTTTATAGCTCAGCCTCCAAGTCTTTAATATGTGCAATTCGGTGTTGTAGAAGAGAATTGACTATCCTTGTCTCATTTTCCTCATCACTGTTTATGTGAATGAGTTCAAATTATCTTTCTTCCTCATGATTGTCTTCCTCCTTATTTAATTGTTGTTTACCTTTTTCCTTCATTTGAGTTGAGGAGGAGAACATGGCCCCTTGCCTTTTGGAGGCAGCAAACACATGCCTCCTTTCTCTTTGATAGGTGCTGGTGAAAGGTGACATAGGTTTTACTTGCAAAGTTTAATCACTAATGATCTTAGGACTATTTTCTTCTTCATGGATGATTTCTGTGTGAGTGTCCTTCTTACCTTGCTCTTGGCTATCTTTTTGATAAACATCCTCAACCTCTTTCATGTTTTCCTTGCTGCCAAAACCTTCAAGACTACCATGCTTTGTTTTTGCAATGTTAGAGGCGCCTATGTTTGGCATTTCTTCACTTTCATGACTGTCTTCCTTTTCATCTTTTGGCCCACTGTATTCACTATCAATATCATCTTTTGTATCACTGTTAGTACTGTTTGTGGGGTCACTTCTTTGGGCACCTTCATTGGTCTTCCCATCACTGTAGGAGTCATTTCTTTCTTCATTAAATGAGTTCCTTTGACTGATTTCTTCTTCATTTCCCTGCTTATTTTCTTCATTAATTGGCCCTTTTTCATCATTTCCTTGCCTATTGAAAACAACTTTAAACCCTGTTTCTTGGCTACTTGTGCCATTCTTGTCACTGTCATTTTTTATTTCTCCATTGCTTTCATATGTCTTCTCTCCACTGTCTGCACTTCTACCCTTAGTGTCATTTTCTTCACTTTTAGACCCACTGTTTTGACTTATTTTCTCATCACTTGCATCACTTCTTTTACCTCTGTTTTCTTCTTCATCCACATACTAATCCTTGTTATTGCCTTCACTGTTCTCTTCTTGGCCATCTCCCTCTTTGACATCTTCTTCTTCACTTCTTTCTTCATCTTCATCATTCTTTCCATCACTTTTTTCTTCATGATCATCACTCTCTCCCTTACTGTTTTCTTCATGATCATCACTGCTTCCTTCATGATCATTACTGCTTTCTTCATGTTCATCACTGCTTTCCTCATGTTCAGATTTCTCAGGGAAAAGAAGATGAGGAGGGTCTGTTTGAGGGAATGATTCATGTGAAGAAGATGAACCAAGGTCAGGGGAGGGTGATGGAGGTGTGTGAGGAGGATTTTGAGAAGATGATGGCATAATTTGCAGAGGGATGGTCTGTGGAGTTGTGAAATCATCATGGGCGAAAAAAAACCTCCCAGGGAATGCCTTCTTTTTCTAGTTGGTATGAGACAACTAATTTGATGAGGGAATGATGAAAGAGGCCTGACATTTGTTGGGATGGAGGCCTCTTTTGCATGATGGAAGACATTTTCTCAATACTTTTGTAAAGGCAGTAGGGCATGTGTAGTATCTTGGTCCTAGTGAAATGCATGAGGAGTCTAATATGATAGGAATAGACTCTGGAGAACCTACCCTCATAGGTGAAGTACTTCATGATAATCTTCATGAGGAAAGAATATCTGTCCAATAGATGAGAAAAATGGAAAATGGTTTTACAGTCAGCTTGAAAACTAGGTTTTAAGAATGGACGATAATGTCTTAACTCAAGATGCTTCTGTTTAAACCACCTTTCTCCTATGCAAGGCATTCTAGTGGCCTTAGAGATGGAACTGGTGGTCAACTCAAATCTTACCCTTTCTAGATATACTTTATTCCTGTGAAGTCTTAAGGCAAATAACTTGGTCAACTGAGGGTGGCTTTTGATATCTTGCACTTTGTTACAAAACTCATAGCACCCTAACTCTTGGAAACAGGAAATAATAGAAGGGGAGGCTATCAGTTCTTCAGTGCTTATAGGGTCAAACCTATTTGGCTTCCCTCCCTTCTTCTGTTGCTTTCTTTCTCTTTGATTTGCCTCATTTAGGCCAACACTCCCTTCTTCTTACATTGTGTCTTTCTTCACCCCTTCCTCAAAATCTTTAAATAGAAATGATATTTTCTAGTGAAATAATGTGTAAATAGGGTTAAGGAGATGCTAAGTTTTGTAACAAGGTTAGGAGACTAGAAGAGAGTAGGTTAGGTTTTCTTTACAAGTTTTCTTCATGCTTCCCTTGACATAAGTTTTGAATTTTCTTGGCGCTCTTAACCTTTATAAAATCATGAAGAGGCGATAAAAGTCAAAATACCTTTTTAAAATGTCCTTCAGAGGAAAGAAAATGTTTTTTCAAGGATTGTGGGTGAATCAGGTGATGTTGACTGTCCTTTTGTGCAGTGTTGTGCTTTTGTGGCAATAGCGCAGCGTCTAGGTGAAGGGGTGAAACTCGTGGCAAGAGCACAACACCTGGGCGCTCGGGCGGCTCGGGTCACTGAACGCAGATTCATGCAGTGTTTGGATAGTGGCCGGAGCGCATCACCATGGGAAACTCTGCACACAGCGTTGGGTGGAGGTATGGATGTAGTGTCCAAAGTGTAGCACTGTGGGAAAAGTTGCACGCAGCTTGGGCCGTCACTCTGCACATCGAGCAAGCCTAAAAGAGCGCATCACCCACCTATAGGCGTGCAACACTCAGAAGGAAAACACACGGGAAGCCACTACAGGTGCGCATCACCCTTTTACAGGAGCACAACACCCTAGATTTTTTGCCCGAGGACTCCGGCAGAAAACTGGAAACCTTACAATGTTTTGCAAATGATCGAATGAGCAGGTGAACGTTATGTCGTGGTGTTTTATATCTCATTTTTGAAAGAATTAAGATTAAAACCCACATCTCTAAGGTTCCCTTTGGACCCTTTTTTATTTTTTTCACCTTTTCCATTTTTCCAATGCCTTTGGAGCTAATTCTGAATGTCCTTTACAGCCCTTTTTAACCACGGTCTCTTTTTTCACTTGGAAATTTGGTTAGATCCAAAATGATCCCTGCTTGTCAAAATCATTTGTTAGAGGAGTTCTAAATCATGTTTTGCCTTCTTTAGACATTATGAACATGCCTTTGACATGTTTCTTTTTTAGAAAACATATTATTTAGCTGATGCTTTATCTCCTTGAGTAAAGTGGCATTCAGTACCCTATATCTGTCTCCTTAGATTTTTTTTAAGAACTCTGATCTTACCCTTTGATTAAGTGGGATTGATGCTTGTTTGCCAAACTTAGAAGATAGTTGGAAAACTATTGAAACCATCTGTTTTTGATGAAGGAGGTTTATTTGCCTCTTATTATGACCATTTAGTTCAGTTTCCCAACTTCTGAGCCTTTAGGGATGTTCAGAAAATAAAACAAGGTTGCCTTTAAAGTCCTCAAAGAAAACATTCATTTAAACTCTTTACTTATGCCTAAAAAGTCTCCAATTATTATTTGGAGGTTTGGAGAAATTCTTTAGCTTTTGTAACCCAAGTATTTTTCCACTGTTTGGTCAAATCAGTCACATATTTATATTCTCAATAAACACATACCTATTGCTTTTCTCATTGTTATGAATGGGCTTCTTGTGTTGATCCTCCTTTTCTCCTCATCTCACCTTAGGTTCTTATTTGATAGGTTGTTGGTCTCTTTTTCAGGGATGTAGAAAAAGGGCAGCTGTCCCTATACCAGCTTCATCCTTGAGGCCAAAAATCCTTTCAATGATCTCTTTGACTCTTTGAGAAATGTTGCTTATGTGCCACTGACTTTTTGAGATTTGCACAGACCTTTTGATGAACAGTACTTTACTATACTTATCATGAGATCATGATATTTCATGTAGATTTCAGCTTGTTGTACCTATTTACCTACTTGTGGATGTCTTCCTTAGCTCTTTAGGTCTCCTTCTATGCCTCTGTTCTACTATTGACCAATTACTAAGAATTCCTGCATAAATGCTTGGAGATGGTATGTTGTTCTTTTGCAGACTTACTGTTGGATCAAGAGGGTACCTTTGGAGGTCCTTTAATGTTCCTTGGATAATGATAAGCCTCAAATTTGTGTCCTCTTGACTTCACCTTTGAATAACCATGGAAATAGTGAAATTAGAACCATGATAGTGCGTAACCTAGGTGGACCTATTTGACTCATTGTAATACTTTGGAATAGATTTTTTGACTGAAAACTTGAAACAGGGTTTGGATCAGGAGACATGGTTTTTGACACTCTATTATGCACTACCATCCTAGATCACTAGAAAACCTTATTTCTATTTCAAAGAGCTTTCATACAGGGAGTTTTGACAACACCATTGTTTGAGGCACTTGGTGAGCAAGGAGAAAAGTTTGGTTTAATTGGTGAAACGAGGTGTGAAAGTAGAGGGCTTAGGTAGATAGAGACAGAGTGTTATAGGTAGGGATGGGAGACATAGTGAAAGTGAGGGACAATTGGTCTTGTCTGGGCGATTGGTTGGCCATGCTTTGATAAGGAGGTGAGATAATGAAAAAAATTATCTTTGAGGGGATTTCTAGAACTCACATGATTCTTGAATTTTGTTTCTAGAAATCTTGGACAAAGCATTTATTCATCTAAAACAGGTGAAAATTACTGATGACTAAAAATCCCTATTCCCAATCACTGCTCCATAGTTATATAGATTGGTAATGTACACATTTCATTCCAGTGCCAATCTATCCGAAAGACCCAAAGAAGTAGCCCACTTCCCTCTAGGGCCAAAAGTTGAGTTGTTAAGATATGAGGCTAGTTGAGCAAAGCATATGATCCCCTTTGATCTTAGAGCATAAGTGAGATCTTCTGATAGTCAGTGATTACCCAAAAAATAAGTAACTGCATCTAGGCCAACCACTTTCAGATTTTCTTCTCCAATTTTTTATTTCATAAAACTTAGCATCCATTTTCTATTCAAACACATGTTGCGCCAAGAATACGAGGCTTTACTTGTTCTAATGACTCCCCTTATGATCCACGCCGAGAGAGAAAATCCCTTCATGTATTTATCCTTTACTATTTTTCTCCAGATCTCGTCTTTATTTGTAGCCCTCCAAAGGCTTTTAATCAACAAAGCATGGTAGAAATTGTGAGTATTGATTATGCCCCAATCTCCCATAATAGTTTTTTTGGCCAGTGTTTTCCATTGAGCAAGATGAATTTTCTTGTGCTTATGTACACCAGACCAAATGAATCGGGCCATGAGAATTTCGATTTTGCTGCATATATCAACATGGATAGAGAAAAAGTGTATCCAGTATACCGCCAAACTTTGGAGTATCGCTTTAACCAATACCATTCTTCCACCCATTCTCATCCAAATATTTTCCCATCTAGTGATTCTCCTGCTAAATCTGGTCAGTATCCATTTCCAGTCCTCCATCCTACATTTGATAGCTTTAATTTATAAGCCTAAATATAGTTTTCCCTCATTGAGAGACCTCTTATTCATCCCAAAAATTTCACCAATATCCTTACAAAAATCCTCCTCAATTTCCTCTGCAATGAAAACAGGTTTAGCCTTGCTCATATTCAAACTCAGTGCCTTGCTAAAGGTCATTAGCATATCATGTGTGTGCCACTAGTCATCATTGTTGAGCATACCTCCAAACAATAAATCATCTACGAACATGAGATGGGACACCCTGACTTTATTGGTTACCTTGATGCCACATATCAGCCCTGAATTCCTAGCCTCTTTAATCGTGTAGCTGAGACAATCCATTGCTAAGATAAAGAGAAGCAAGTATAATGCACATCCTTGTCTGAGGCCTCGGTGTTTTGAAACAATCAGACGATATTCCA
This sequence comes from Pinus albicaulis, assembly GCA_034641835.2. Classification (NCBI taxonomy): domain Eukaryota; kingdom Viridiplantae; phylum Streptophyta; class Pinopsida; order Pinales; family Pinaceae; genus Pinus; species Pinus albicaulis. The sequence goes on along the minus strand of CM076582.1, from coordinate 186,839,678 downwards.
TTGATTAACACAAAAAAGTTCGTAGATGTGATACATTCCAGAATCCAGTTGATGTTGGGCAAAGAGAGACCGATTTTATGCAATATTAGATGAAGAAATCTCCAATGCAGATAGTCGAAAGATCTTATCAGATCAATTTTGATCATGCTCGCTTTTCCCTGTCAAGTCTTTATAGAATGAAGGCATTCTTATGCCACTTTGATGGAATCCTAAATTTTCCTAGTCCTAAATTTTCCTACCTTGTACAAATCCAAATTGTTTAGGAGAGATATAATCAAATATATATTTTTTTAGACAGGAAAGAGGATTACTTGTCGGGAGTACTCGATTGAAGGTCAGTCAGTGCCACTTATAGTTAGTTCTCATTGACGATAGCCCATAGTTGAGGCCAGGAGTCAATGCCACTAGTCAATGTCTGTTTGTTGTCAGTCATAACTAGAAGGTGATCGAAAGCCAATCATAGTTGATATAGCCAGAAGGGAATTGCTAATAGATGGTAGTCGGAGCCTCCGGTACTCATAGCCATACAGAAAGAAAAATGCTAGTCATAGCTGGGCTTGGATACTCATATTTTCTAATAAACTAGGATAATTGGGCTGGGCTACTACTTGGATTGCATACCGGTTATTGAAAACCTCCTAATTCACCATTATTTCATAATCAAATTGCATCTTTAGTTGGTCCAATTGATTTCCATTAGTTTAGAAAACATCTTGTAGAGCGTATTGCATAATGAAATGGGTCTATATTCCGAAAAAGAGATAGGGAAATTAGATTTTGGGATTAATGCAATGAAAGTGGCATTCAATCCCCCATCGATGACTGCTTTCTTATGGGATTCCTCCACCATGGTGATGATATCAGGTGCCATGAGGTCAAAAAAATGGAAGAAGATCTCAATACTCCAACCATCAGGCGTAGAGATTTTTTCTTTACTAGTGTTCTTAATAACCTCCATGATCTCCTTCCTTCCTATAGGCCTACCCAAGAACGCATTTTCTTCCACCATGACAAAGTGAGGGAGATGATTGATCGCAGTTAGCTGAGAATCCAACTCAGCATTGTTAGCAGAGAACTGGTTTTCAAAATATGACATAGTTGCCTTAAGAATTTCTACGTGTTCACTGATGATATGCCCCTCTGTGTCGGGAATTTTTTTGATTTCATTTTTATTTTTCCTGGCATTGGCATAAGTGTGGAAGAACTTGGAGTTTTTATTGCCATCCTTCACCTAGGTGGCTAGGATTTGGAGTCTTCTGTCAGATTCCATTCTCTGTAAAATACAGTTTTCTTTCCCAATCATTTTGATGATCCTTTGCTTGTAAAAGTCCAAGAAAAATAGAGGATTGATGGGGTCATTGTAGTATTTTAATGTTGTGTGTATCTCTTTCAGAGTATGCATATCCAATATTTTCTTTTTTATTAATCATGCTTTGGTATCTTTCTTAAGAGCTCTTAATTTGTCCATGATATCAACCATGGCACCCTCTTCCCTTCTGTTAAATACTTTACCCTAATTTTATGCCACCAACAATCGATACTCCGGATTCTTAATCGAGATTGGATTAATTTAAATGGGAAATTTCCCTGCCTTGCCATCCCCTCCCATTGAAATCTAATGGCACAGTGATTCGAAATGAAAAAAGGTATGAATGATGATGCAACCTCCTTGTGCATTTACATCAATGATGATATGATCAATATCCTGTCCAACCTTTTGTAATGTTTGCATTTCCTGATCTCCCATTTATCCAAGTTGGTACCACTATGTCCAGCTTGAAATCCCTGAGGTCATGAGCCACGAATAGAGCCTCAAAATAGTTTGAAAGAGGATCTTTGAGTGCAGAGTGAACTCATGTTTCCTGTCTGCCTATCATCAAGTTTAGGTCACCTAAAATAATCAATGATGGGAGGGAGAGAATCCCACAATCAATGATTATGTCCCAATATACCCATCTTCCTAAATAAGGTGCATACATATTGAGTAGTCACATCCTCTCAGATGAACCCTTTGTAGTATCCAGAAAGCAAAATCCCCACCTCAAAATCATAAGCCAGTGCCTTGAAAAGAGAAGGATTACACATAACTCCTAATCCACCTGATAATCCAACCATTCCTTTCACACACACCATCCATTAGGGGTAGATTGATAACATAAAATTCCAGGCATTGTGGACATCACACATAGATTCTTGAAAGAAGATAGTAGATGGATTGAGTGATGAGACCAACTCTCTCAGTGCCCTTATTTTATGGGAAGCACCCATGCCCCTAATTTTTAGGTATATGAGGTTCATTACAGTGTCTCTAATGCAGGTTAGTCTGCTATAAATACCTAGACACTGTTACCAATAACTTCCTCTATTCCTCCTACAATTTTCATTGATCTCTGGCTATCATTTGAGACCCTGATAGTACCCCCTCCCATTGATCTAGGTACAAGGTTAATACATGATGAGATCTTCTTATACTTGGTATGTCACTTATTCTTAGAGGTAGGTGTCCCCTTTACTTTCATTCCCCCCTCCTGCAACCTAGTTTGTAAACTGGCATGTCTAATTTCCAAAGGCTTCATGGAGAATGAGTACGAGCTAGAAAAAATTATTCCCAGTTGTAAGTCAGGTGATATGGGAATAGAAAATGCCAAGATGGATCTCCTAAAAACAATAGGAGAATGAGGAAAATCCAATGATGAAGGCAAATTAATGGATGGCAGTTCCCCAGGTACAGCAAGGTTACTCACTGTACTAGATTTACCCAGAGGCAGGAGAATAGAGAAGACCGGTGCGTTCTCCCTCACCGAAGAAGTTGATCTCTGTTCTCAAATCCCACGAATACATACCCAGCTTAGTCCCCAACCCACCTGCATGAAGCTCCTAGTTATTATCAGATAGCGGGGAGGAAGGAATTAATAAGATACCTGGAGAGTTGAAAGAGCATTTAGTCGCAACCCTGGAAGTTCAGGTTCATGTGTCCTACCGATGACCTTCGAAGGTTTAGATGAGTCAGGTGCCTTCCCACCAGTGAATCGATTTCCACAAGCCCATCTTAAGTGTCCATTCTCATGGCAGATCAAACACCTAAATAGAACATCCCAGTAATCAATGGAGATGAGAATAGAAGAGTGACCCCATTTTATCTCCAGTTATTACAACATACAATTTCCGAAGTTGATGTGAACTAAGACATAAGCCATCCTCTTGTCCATTTGACCCAAAATACCACGATATCATAAGTAAAAAGAGGCCAGTCTATCAACTATACTCTGAATGGAAATATTGTTCCATAATTCAAGGGGAAACTATAGCAATTTTTCCCATACAAGGTTCCTATCAATGGAAGCTAAGAAAGGATCAAATCCCACTTTCCATCTCTAGAGGACCAGGAAGCCACTTCCTTTGACCCATGGCAAAGCAAAGATGAGTTTCACATCCTCAATCAACAAGAAATGGAAGAAAATCCATCCTTTCGATAAGAGGTTGATGTTAGGTTTGTTTTTTAGTTTGGGAAGCCACCAATGCTCAATACATGTCTTCATTTATTCACCAATCATACAAAAATGTTGCCATTTTCCCACCAATTCCTTTGAACGAAGGCGTTCCACGCTGTCTAGAAATGATTCAGCCCCTAGGAGAGGCGGAGGTACACCAAAGAACACCTTCAACACCCGGTATTGCTTGTTCTTCTTCTTTTTATGGCCAGGTGATAGTAACAAAGAGCTTTTTTTTTTTTTGGGGAGGGGGGGTGGGGGGGGTAATGGAGCAGCAATCTCCGATTGTATCGAAATTATAAGCACCGATGGAGTAATAGGTTTCCCCTATCGATGAGTCCCACGAAGGAGCGTTGTCTTCTTGATGTGATTTGCATACTATCAACTCATTAGTACTGATAGATTTTTGGTCAAACAAATCTGCCATTGGATACATAATTCAATACTGCATTGATCCTTATTGGAGGGTATGGGTGTTCAGGGGGTTAACAGAAAAATCCCAATGGATTACTGCCTTGATCCTCTCACCAAACTGCCACCCATGACAAAAAGTTGATCCGGATATATGTAGGAACACAATAAAATACAGAAATAGACATAAACATAGAGATGCAATGGAAACAATACTTCATTTTATTAACAAAAGAATTACTGAAATATGCTTATAGACATAATGGAAATAAAAATAGCTAGGGTGTTGGTAGCATATCTCTAAGAAGAGATGTGGTGGCTACAGACCTCTAAATTGTGTTACAATGAGGCTCAAGGGCTTATTTATTATTGAGAAACAATGGAAAAACTGAAACTTCGAAAAACCTAACCCTAGGAGATGAAGCACCAAAATTGTAGGTCCCGTTTGGGTAAATTGGTGTTTCAACTTCCCAGGGATGTAACTTTGGCATCTGATCTCTGTTTGACGCACTCAATAGCTCATTAGAAATATCTATCCAAGGAATACAACTTTTGATGTGAGAAACATCGGTCCATGGACCCATGTTTCTCCTAGTTTTCCCAAAAAACGTCGTTTAGGGCCTCAAAATGCTCTAGAAGTTCAGGACCCGGAAACGGCTAAAAATAGTAAGTTGTGCCGCAACTTAAAAACTGAACGAACTGATGATGGGGGTTCAAATGGAATAGGTGTGTGGCCACCCATATCCACTTGGATCATTAAGGCCCCAAAATGGCTCCGGGAGTGCAGGACCCAAAAACCTGCTAAAAATAGTAAGTTGTGTTGAATTTGAAAAGCTGCAAGAATTAATGGTGCTGGTCCAAATGGAATAGGTGGGTGGCCATCGATATCCACCTGAACCACCAGTAAATTTTGAAAAAATTTCTTGCCCACCAAGCATAAGATTAGAGCTCAACCAATCTTGCCTAGATGCAGAGCAAGATGAATTATTTTCTTAAGGAAAAAAACCACTAGATGCATGTCATTTGATCCTCTAAAAATTAATAAAAGTCATATGTAGGTTACCAATGTAAAAAAAAAACCATGATCAATGGACCCGATTAAACTAAGATCCCAACCTCCTAAATCTCCCGAAATAAATGAATCCTGAAAGAACCTAACCTTTAACCCACTAGAAAGAGATGTTACATGGAAAACGAAGGACACTGCTTCTTCTAATAATTCCAGTGAGATTAAAAAAAGATATAGTGGAGATAACAACTGCCTGGAGAGTAGGTCTCTAGACCAGTGAGAGGAGACCTCCCAATCACAACAACTATTATCGTAGGCTATGGATCAATGCAAAATAGCCAACCAATAATTCTACTAGACCAGGCTGATGTCTATGAATCTATTCACCACGCAAAATATCTTGGTCTTGTAGAAAAACCAAGACAAATCACATAGACTAAGCCAAAGGGAAAACAAGCTATGGCGATCCAACAAAACCAAGGATCACAGATCCCCTTCCAACACCCTAAGCCTCCTGTGCTCCAGATCTATGAAGCCCCAGAAACAAGTCGGAATATCCTCTCTCCTCATAGTCATGGCAATCTCTCCTAGTCTTGCAGAAATACCAAAACAAACTAAGGTGATCCAACAAAATCATAGATCATAGATTCCATTATGCATTGTCCCAATAGTCTATACTCCTTCTCTGCAATGGGTCGCTCTCCCTTTCTAATTCTAATCTACAGACTCTGTTGGGTTAGATCATGCACAAATCAATGACCAACATAGGAAGAGAAAGGTCCTCCAAAAATCTCAACATAGAAAGTAGGGTTTAATCTTCCATAGTGTTTATTGTCTATGTATCAATGCTTCACTGGCCTTTCCCTCTCTCATGTCAAGCTCTAGCATCATCTCCTCCTCCCTCGACAACCAATTCATTCATTGCATTGAAGAAAAACTGGAATGCAATTCTTATGTGGTATGGAAGGTCATATATCAACTAAACATCCCATGTCAAAATGCCACAAACAATAATGGAATAAATCTTCCAATTATATAACAAGTGTATGAGATATAAGAATAAATCTTCCAATTATATAATAAGCGTATGATATAAAATATTGGACCAATATATTTAGATAAATATTGATTACAGGGTGAAATGTGAAGTTGGGTTACACTTTTTTCCCTTTTTTGAGAAAAAAAATCATTTTTTTTCTGTTCTTCAACTTTCTGCAAGCCAAAACAAATTTTCTATTTAGAATTACATTTTGCGATAAAAATAAAAGTTGTCAGAAATTTTATTAGCTTTCTATTACTTATTTTTTGGAATTTTTTAATACACATTTGATATGTCAACTTAGCGTTTCTTTGAGTGTGTGTTTTTTAACAATCAAATGATTCATAAGAAGTCATGTTAATACACATTGTTGTATTCTTTGAAACTTTGTGTTTTTGAGAACCAAAATGTGTTACAACAATCTAGACAGAGCCTACTTTGGTTTCGTTATATTTACAAAGGCAACTTATGCATATCATAATTACTAGAATTTTTTGAACTGGTCCAATATGGCAAAACTGCATATTTTAAATATGTTTCGCGACACACCAAATTTCTGAACTTATAAGTTATAAAATAAAAATCTAAAAACTACCCATTACAAATGACAAACCAATGTAATGCACCATAATTTTTTCAATTTTTTTTACAGTGTATTTTGGAAGATACAAAATTATGATTTCACTGAATCATAATGACCTTCAAAAATTGTTTGCACCCGTTTTATTACAAAACTAGTTAAAATTAGTAAATATTTATGAAATTCCATAAAAGTTATATTTCCTGAAAGTAGATTGAATTTTGAAAATGCTTCTTTTGGTTTCGATAGTTAATTCAGAATGTTTCATGGAGTTTAATCAATCCAAAGTTGAAGATATGTATTTAGAGCTTGGCTCTGCGTAATTGCAGACGTGTTAGTTCGGCCGAACTCTTAAAAAATGTTTGGCCGAATTGCTTTTTACATCGACGGCCCGTCAAGTTTAACGACATCAAATTTTGACCGAATTTTTTATAAAAGTTCGGCCAAACTTTTCTCTAACTTTCTGTCGGCCAGAAAATACAACGAAACCCATCAAAAAAACATTTCTTCGCATTTTAAAACAATAAAAGATTGTGAGGTCCTAATTTATTGTGTATAATCTAAATTCTTTTCCCTCTAATTATTTAGAATAAAAAATCTAGTAATTTTTTAATATTATTGATATAATTCTACATTTCAATTTGTAGTTATATGTGTTGCTAACGGTTATGAGCACATATCTACTACTATTTTATAATGTTTCGTTTTGATAATAAAAAAACAACAATATTTATTATTATAAATTTCATATTATTATTAATATTTTATTTATATTTATTTATTTTTTTCCTGAAAATGTGTTCATAATTATATAATTTGACATTCATAAATTTAAGAATTGACCGGCATGAAAAACAAACAAGTCGCAATTGACAAGCAAAAAATTATATATTTGAAATCCTAGCATGCACGGTAGTGTTATATTTCAATTAATAGATGCTTGAATCGCTAATTTTTGTATTTTTATTTTTCTCATACATTGGCTGCTTTAAAGATGTGGTGACGAAAATTTCTTCAGAGTCCATTATAGTATTTAAAATTGTACCAACTTTAATTGTACGTCAGATGATAAGTTTTTCGTGGATTGATGTAAGACTTGCACTAACGGTTTGTTTGTTTATGTTTTATCTTTACTTTTCATTTATTAATTTTTTTTAGTAATTCCAAGGTCCACTCAACCCTCTTCCTATTGTTCACACATGGTCATTTTCACATTGTTTCAAACCTGAACTGAAGTGGAACAATTGGAAAAACATGAGGCACCTGCATCTAGTGTAGGAAAATACTTGTTGGTGCCCATTTTACTCAATTGATCAATTCATTGATTTAATATGAAATTAATTTAACTAATTCCTTTATTTAATGTGAATATTAATTTGACTAAAGGATTCTGGATTGTGAATGCCTTCAACACATTGAAGTTCCATTTATATGAACACTTCAATCGAGTGAATAAGTATTTCCTTCTTAGTGAAACCCATCAAATTTGAATGATATTTACTTTTCTAAGATGCAAAGGAAAAATGTCGAGATAATATATCTAGAGTGTTATAAAACAAGAAGCTCATACACCTTTCCTAATCAGATAGAAAAAGTTATTTGTATTAAGAGGAATGATGATGTGATTGTAGAAAATGGTTGTTTTTTTTTTTTTTTTTTTTTTTTTTTTAATTATAAGGAATCTGTAACTTTTAAGTAAGATTGAGACTCAACCAAGGTGGGGAGCTTACTCTTTCAACTTGTTAGGTGGGGATTCCACTCATATTCCTCCAGCCTTATCACAAGCTCTTTCTATTTGAAATCAGGTAGAAAGGATAACATCCCATTGTACCAACTACTAGGTCATCCTATTAAGAAATTGTTTTGGTAATGTTACATGTAGCTATTGTTAAAGGCTCCGGTTAACCTAGCACAAGTTCAATAGAAAAATCCATCAAAGTCAAATATGAACAAGCTGAAAGAGAAAAACGTAATACTGCCTAAAAAGTTAGATGCCTCAAGTCAGGAGCAAAAAGTTCAAATTCAAACTATGAAAAAAAATTCTTTTGATTGCAGAATGAGAAAAAATCATTGTAAGATAATTTGATGGAATTCAAAAATTAAAGTGGCCTTCTTGAAATGAGGTTCAACAAACTTGAATATGTGAATAGTCAATTGCAAAATAAAATAAAAAGTTATAAAGAAGTTTTGCAAAAGTGGGAACAAGAAGCACATGTTCTGATGACTAAAGAGGTTGCTCTTGAAAATGATATGGCTTAAGCAAGGAGCGTTGCATGTTCTGAAGTCAAATTGTCACATTCATAGTGACAATGTAGGGAAACTTGAGACTGTACAGAAATGGACACTAAACCAATGCAACATGAGACTTTTACTAGGCATGTTCTTAAACTTGAGCAACTTACTCTCCATACAAAGGAGCGATGGTCATTAAAAAACCGAATTTCATAAATAAAATTTTAAAATAATTATATCCTTGGAATACATTAAGTGCTCCTTGGGTGACTTCATCTGGATACTTTTGTCCCTTTTCCACTTTTGCAGTAAAAACCTACATGTTTGCAAGCTCAATTCCTAGATCTTCCATCTTTGTTTTTCTTCTTGAAATCTCTTTTGAAGTCCTCTCATGAGTTAAGATAAGATTTCTTGTGATATCAACTAAATATATCCTTAAATCAAACGTTTGTATGTGTCGTCGTCTGCCACCTAGATAGAAGTCTGAGGATTGATCATTTTGACTATACTTGAGATTTTATTTTGTTTTATTTTATTCCATTTTTTATTTTATTTTTTCTTTCAGAAGAAAAAAACACTTTATTTCATTAAAAACAAAAGAGGAAGTACAAAATCATATGTCTCAGGTTTCTTGATATTCTCCTACCCATCCCAATTATAGTACTTATTTTTCCTTATATCTATCTTTCTGTCCTATAGTCTTCTAAATAGTTCTATTTTATCTAGTCTTCTTTCACTCTGGAAGGCATTGATTTCTTAAAGCCTTATTCCCAACTTTCTACTTCATTTTTCAAAATAGTTTTCCTCTTCAAATATAGAGGAGATATCTACAGAAATATGGATTTACAAGATTATATCATGATTGACATCTACAAAAGGTAAATCAATTACATGAATTGTCTCATAGAATATTAATATTGTCATCTTTGATCTTAACATTATTTTCAAATATTGCATAGAATATTTTATGAGAATCCATCCTCAGTCCTCTTTTTTCTACCATACGTTAAAGGTGTCACTAATAAGATTGACAGGGTTTTGGGGAGGAGTGACATCTTCGCAAATTCTCACCAGCAGGAACCATTAGACAAAAAATGCGGTTAGTGAAAGATAGCATTAGTCAAGAGCAACTTAAAGGTGTTTACACGATTTATTTCTCATGTGGGAAGAGTTATATTGGTGACACCAGACGCTCTCTTCAAAAGCGTCTTAAAGAGCATGGTGTCGATATTAAACATGAGTGGTCTCGAACCTTAGTTCTTCCTGATCACTCCTCGAAAACTAAACATCACTTGTGTCGTGAGGATGCTAAAATCATCGCAAGGGAGGAACACTATCAAAGACGAAAGATTAGAGAAGCACTTGAGATTATAAAACACCTACATAACATTAACAGGGACAAAGGATACGAGATTAGTGACAATTGGTGGCCTCTAATTCGACAGTTGTGCTCCTTAGGTTCATCCTCATCCAAGGTATAGTATCGCAGATTTGCTTCTTATCTTTACTAGTAAACAAGTTTAAGGTCTCGTCAGTACAAAACACTAATTATTTCATTCACTCGTAATAATTATTTTTATTAATTAATTTTTATTCTTTTAATAAAAATTAATTAATTAATAATTATTATTAGTAAATAAAAATATAAATTCAAAATAAATTTAGTTATATTTAATAATGATAAAATTCATTTTAAAATTCATTAGGATTGAATTAATAAACTATATTTAATAATAATAAAATTCATTTGATTAGTAAAATTAATAAAGAATAAATAATAACTATTATTTATTAACATTTATTTAAATAAAGTTATATTATTATTATTTAAGTAAAGAAATAGGCTTTTTTTATTAATTAATTATTAATTTTATTAATTAAAAATAATTAAAACCATTATTACTATCATCTAGGGTTATATCATATAAATATTCTTCAATTAATTAACTCTTAGATTATTAATTTGATTAGACTGTTCTAAGTTAATCTTTATTGACAATATTTTTAAAATTTAGTAGCACTTAAGGTTTATTTATAATAGTAAAAATTTTTAATATTGAATTAAAAATGTTAAATTTAAAAAACAAAATTAACAAATTATAAAATTAAATATATATCTTTTAAATATTAATATTAATAATTAGGTGATATTGTATTATAAATTATTAAATTTTAGCAACCCTTAACGTTTATTTATAAAAAAAAATTTTTTTAATTTTTTAAAATAAATTAATAAGTGATATTATATTAAAAAAATGAAATATTAATATTAATAATAGGTGATATTATATACTATTATAAGTATTATAAATTATTAAAATTAAAATTAATTTATTAAAATTAAATTAATTTATAGAAAATTTTAAAAAAATAAATATATATTTTTTAGATTAAATAAATTAATAAAATCTGTTCTTATCGGCTCTTCTCATCATTTTTCACTATTTAAGCCTTGACCTGTGCGACCTTCTTTCATTCTTCATTCACTTCTTGTCCTGAAGATGGATCCTCGTTGGGATTTGAAGCGTCGAGCATTGTTTTATGATAATGTGAATAATCTAGATTCTGCAATTAGCTGTATTTTGTTCCCTGAAAACATGGTTGAAATGGATGAGCTCGAAGAGATTTACAAGGCCTCTAATACGATTTATCCAATTTGATAATATAGGCAGGTTGAAGCGATTGTGTTCCTTTATCTAGTCAATGATGCTCTTTTCATTGTCGTATACCTACATTCTCTCAATCCCGAGCCACTTTGCAACCATTAATAGACCCCACAGGGAAATAATCTCTTCTTTGTTCCAAAAGTTGTTCCTTATGATGCGTGCAAATTACAGGCTAGTTCTGAATTCCATTGCATTAGCTGAGATCAATTCCTTAGAATAGGCTTCCTCTTCTATTGTGGACTTCAAGCCCATATTTTTCTTCAATAAACCTAATCTCGTACCACCATAGTTTCTCCATCCGAGAGTCCTGAAACAAAACTCACGTGTAAATTGGTAAACCTAAACAAAATAATAAAAATAATTTTTTACTTTTATACAGTGAGAAAACCTATCATAACTCACTTATTAAATTAGTAGTGAGGACAATCATCACTTACTTCTATCAACAAATGGAGGCTCACTCATCACCTTTATTCAAGGAAAACCAACCCAAACTACCTCAAAATCCTGCCAGATCCCTATGGTCATTAACTTGTTTCCTTAATAGCTCTTAACCAAGGGGAAGAACTTCTTATAAAATACTAATTGCCAGTGGAAATATTTTCTTTTACTTCAACCCACCCCAACTATAATCATCATTGGAAAACTAAACCATTGAAATAAATTCCAAGAACACAATCTAAAGTGCTAGGACTAGCTAGGAATGCCAATATATTATGAGTGTTTCTGCATAAAAACTTGCAATCAGATATGTTTCTTCTACATGCTCTTGCATCCACATTCATACATTCTTCAAACAAGCTATAAGGATTCAACCATCTATATGTGTTGAAATGGATAAAACGTTATATATCCTCAGTTGATCAAGTTTCACGCATAAGGTAATGAAGCCCATCCAATAAAGAATATATTTGTCTACTTTGTATCCCAAAAAATTCAATGATCCCATTGTTTAGAGGTGAGTGAGGGTAACCTATAATGCTTCAACAGACATCAAATTTAATAAAAATGGGATGTATACCTATTGAACTCTGATTTCTCACAGACATATGGACCCCGAGACGACTGTCTCTACACATCATGCTCTTAAAGTGGCTGGTGTACCAATAAAATGCGAGGAATATTCCTTAGGGGGAGAAATAGATCCTTATGCACGTAGCTAATTGAATTTGAGAGCTAACAACTACTCAAGAGAGGGTTTGACATAGAGTCTATGGATTTTTTTCTCCTGACTTGAATTTTACTTCCCTAATGTATAGAGCTAATGGGACAACCTTAAATCCTGTAAGTGTATTTTTCACTTCAAAGCATAGTTACCAAATTTGAATTTGAATTCAGATTCAAATAAATACGATACGAAAAAATAATTCGATTGAATATTTTTCAATTCAGAAAAAATTCATGAATATACTTCAACAAATCTACTTATATATTTTAAAATTTACCAAAATTACTTATAATCTCAGTAAAAATGCCTATTGTTGTGGCATACCAATCAGACTAATCTCTTTGTCTGAGCTTTGAGGGAATATAAACGAGAAGCTTTACCAAAACTACTTTTAATCTCAGTAAAAATGCCTATTGTAGTGGCATACCAATCAGACTGCTCCCTCTCTCTAAGCTTTGAGGCATATAAATGACAAACCATTAATGTTTGCACACAGGAGAAAGCAGTTTTTGAGATTTGAGGAATATAAATGACAAGCCATTAATATTTTTTTAATGTTTGCAAGCAAGAGAAACCAGTTTTTAATCAACCCATCATGAGCTTCGATGTCTCTCGCCTATATAATCAATGTAGGGTAAGACAAATCAAACGAATTGATGAATATTCCAATTTTTTTGACCGATTCGGCCGAATTTGGTAGCTATTCTTCAGAGCGGGTTTAACATAGAGGCCTTAGGATTGTTTCCCTATACCTTGACTTCACTAACGTATAGAGGGCCAAAAAGAGAACCTTCAATCTGCTGAGCTGATCATTGAGGATGTGGGTGTTGGTACAAATCATGAAAATAAAAATTACCAGGAGGAATGTAATTTAGGAAGACCAATTTCAAACTAGTTCCAGTGGAGTGAAAATTATAGTAAAGCACAACCATTGATATAGGATTCTTCCAATCCCATCATAGCTAGAAAACTGAGCTCCAAAAGTTGATACATTATAGTTAAAAACTGCAGTGGATCTTTAAATTCCTCAAATCAAACCTCAGGTAGCTGAAGGTCATGGCTTGTAATGACATTCCTCAAGTTCAGACCATGAAACCCTCCTTCCTTATTCAATGTTGGAAATACTCCCAACCACCACCATGAATAAAAGTGGCAGCAGCCCACACTTACATTGAATTTTGTTGCAGGGAAGGACAAGCTCAAGATTCAAATCCATAGGTTTTTGTTTTGCTTCACGCAATTCGGTAGTTGTTTAGAAAAACAGAGTGAAGACATCACTCTGTGTTTAATTCCTTACCCACCGCATTCACTTACCCTTTTGTTTGCATATCATAGCCCACAAGTTTTACCTTTTACTCCTTAACACTTCACGAAACTTAAGTTTTCGTCGATGTGATATCTAGTGGGACCCTTAACCTTACCGCATTACCAAACTGCATGCAAACCTTTGTATTTTGTTTATTCCTTACCTTTTTCCTTTTCGCACTTGCCAACGTTTAGCGCATCGCACATCGACCTTCGCACATTTTAGCTCTTACCTTTTATGCTCTTCACCGAACCTTGCGATGGTGCAATGTGATATCGCCATCACACATCGCAATTACAAATGTTTAAGTTTTCCAGTTAAGTCACCACAGGTTAAAAGTTTTAATTTGCGATGCGATCGAAATCGCACATCGCAAAGCTCAGGAGAATAGCACCCAGTTAAGTTTCAGTATCGCCGATATGTGATATGCGACGTCGCTTTGTAGCCGAACCTATAACATTTCAAGTCTGGCTTTATGTGTTTTGTACGTTGTTTCATGTAGAAAACAACAGAACAGAGCTGAAGGATGTTTGCTTGTTACCTGTCCAGTCTAGCATTAAATTAGAATTCAATTTTGTTTATTCGTCATTTTTTATTAAAGGAATGTAATTTTCATATGTTTTTAGAGATGAATGAATAGATATTTAAAAATGAGAATGTATGGTGAAACCTGCTGAAGCAGAAGAATGATATAGAACTTTATCTGGTTTTTTGTCTCTCTGTGTATTTTTGTGCTATCATTGATTTGAATTCTGCATTCTGTGTAAACTTTTTTGTGCTTCTCTGTTTCGTGTATGTTCTTGCCATAGCATCAAAGCATACCAGAATTTTCCAACATGGCATCAGAGCAAGCCTAGGCTCTCAGTGAAAGAATGACCTCTTTACTGAAGAAGCTGAAAGGTTGTTTTGAGAAGTGGATTCTCTAGCAGTGAGAAGGTTTTGTTTACACGGTCAAGATGGCAGTAGCAAGCACAAGCCAGACTAATCCTCAACTACCACAGTTCAATGGGAGGAATTATGATTATTTGGCCATTACAATGAAGGCCCTATTTGCTTCACAAGATATTTGGGAGCTGGTGGAAACTGGTTTCCAAGAACTAGCAGATGCAACAGCATATAATGCTTTGACACAAGTAGAATGAGATTTGTTGAGATACAATAAGAAGAAGGATACGAAAGTTGTCTTCTATATTTTCCAAGCAGTGCATGAAAGTATTTTCCCAAGGGTTGCAGCAACAATGAAGTCCAAGGAGGCATGGGATACCCTCTAGACAGCGTATCAAGGCATGGCAAAGGTGAAGACAACTAAACTTCAAATTTTGAGAAGAGATTTTGAAACTATTCGTATGAAAGAGTCTGATAATATAGACTCATTCTTTACACATGTGATTGGGTTGGTTACCCAAATCAGGTCTCATGGCGAGACACTTTAATAAAGGATAATAGTTGAGAAAGTCTTAAGAAGTCTACCATCAAGGTTTCATGCCATAGTTGTGGCCATAGAAGAGACAAAGGATCTCTCACAGTTTTCAACGGATGAGCTTCATGCATCACTAATGTCTCATGAGCACAGACTGAATAGAGAAAAAAACTCCTCATTGGAGCATGCATTTAAGACACAAATTTATTTTGGTCAAGGTAGAGGTTGAGGAAGATCAAACTACCGAGGAAGAGGAAGAAGCCCACATAGAGGTGGAAGAAGAAACCCTGCAAGCATAAGTGGAAGGGGAAGCTATCAGAATACAAGCCAAGGCTCAAGCCAGAATCAAGCACAAGGAAAGAGGTATGATAAACCTCACGTCCAATGTCATTATTGCAAAAAGTATGGTAATTATGCAAATGAATGTAGAAAGAAGAAAAATGGCATGGGTATGAAACCAAGTGTAAATTTTACAAAATAAAATCATAACAATGAAGATTTGTTTTTAGCTTGTAATGTAGCACAAGAAAAACAAGAAGATATATGGTTCTTATATTCAGGGTGTAGTAATCATATGACTGGAAACATAGCAACGTTTTCCAATCTAGATGAAATTGTAAAATCTGAAGTGACTTTGGGGACTGATAGCAAAGTCTTTATCACGGGAAAAGGGAGAGTAAATATTCTGACAAATAAGGGAGAGAATAAATTTGTGTGAGATGTCTATTATGTCCTTGGCCCGAAATGTAACCTTCTAAGCATTAGACATCTCATGCAAAAGGGCTACAATGTGTTTTTTAAATATGATGTGTGCACAATCATGGATAAACCTCCAAGTAGATAGCTCATTGAAAAAGTGCATATGACAAGCAATAGAATGTTTCCTCTCAAGATGATATCAGAATTGAAGGAAGGAGGTGTTGTAGCAGCTGTCACATAAGAAATCTTTCAAGAAGAAGTGAAATATGAGAATTGGTTATGGCATTTGAGATTTTTTCATCTCAATTTCGGGGATTTGAACTTGTTGCATAGAAAAGGCATGGTAAAGGGATTACCACTCATAGAGAAACCAGACATTCTATGTGAAGGCTGCATCTTGGGAAAACAACACAAAGAATCATTTCCAGTAGGAAAGAGTATAAGGGAAAAAGAAACTTTTGAGATTGTCCACTCAGGTTTATGTGGACCAATGCAAACACCATCATTAGGTGGCAATAATTATATTTTGACATTTATACATGATTACACAATGAAGACATGGGTCTATTTCCTAAAACAGAAAATTGAAGTGTTTGAATGGTTCTACCATTACAAAGCTCTTATTGAGAAGAAAAGTGGACACTATATAAAAGTGTTGAGAACTAATAGAGGTGGAGAATATATCTCCAAATACTTCCTATGTTTCTGCAGGGAGCATGGAATACATAAGAAATTTACTACAAGGTATACACCTCAGTAAAATGGTGTACCAGAAAGAAAGAATAGGACCATCATGGACATGAAAAGAAGTATGTTGAAGGAAAAGAATTTTCCAAATGATTATTGGGTAGAAGTTGTCTCTTGTGCATCTTATATTATTAATATATGTCCAAACAAAAGTGTTATGAATAGAGTTCCAGAAGAAGCATGGAGTGGAACAAAGAAAATTGTCACTCACATGAGAGTGTTTGGGTGTGTGGCATATGCACATGTCCTGGATCAGTTAAGGAAGAAGTTGGACAGCAAGGGGGAGAAATTTATATTTCCTGGGTACAGTGATGAATCCAAGGCTTACAAGCTCTATAATCCATCAACTAAGAAATTAATAATCATAAGATATGTTCAGTTCATAGAAGAAGAAGATTGGGATGGAAGTTTAGAGAAGACAGTAAATGTGAAGACATGTATGTCTTGTGAAGAAAAAGAGGAATGGATTGTAGCAAGTAACTCCTCAACGATGGCTCCTCCTCCACCTACACAAGATCAACAAACCACACCGCAAGAAATCAATAGAAAAACATTGAGAAACCAAGGAAGTGTTTCTCCAAGCACACCACAGGGATCAGCAACTCCCTCGAGTTCAAGTGCAACTCCAAGCACAACTTTAACAAATATAAGAAGACCAAATTTTAGAAATTTAAGTGAAATTTATGAGCAAGAAGAAGTTGATAATAGTGTTGGTTTGAATTCTTTATTTTCATTATTTTTTCATGTAGATGACCCAATCCATTTTGAAGATGCAGTCAAATAAGAGAAGTGGATTGAAGCAATGAATGAAGAAATAGGATCAATAGAAAGAAATGACACATGGGAGTTAGTAGACCTCCCACAAGGAAAATAAGTTATTGGAGTGAAATGGGTCTATAAGACCAAGAGCAACATTGAAGGCAAGATAGAAAGGCACAAAGCAAGGCTAGTTTTCAAAGGCTATAAATAGCAACAAGGAAGAGACTATGAGGAAAAATTTGCACTAGTTGCAAGGATGGAGACAATGCAGACAATGTTGTCTATAGAAGCACAACAAAAATGGAAATTTTATCAAATGGATGTGAAGTCAGCATTCTTGAATGGAGTGCTGAAAGAGGAGATATATGTTGAACAACCCACTGGCTATGACATAAAAGGCCAAGAACAAAAGGTGTGTAGGTTTCGAAAATATCTTTATGGGTTGAAGCAAGCACCACGAGCATGGTACAACAAGATTGATGCTTACCTGATGGACAATGGGTTCGACAAGTGTGATGGTGAACCCACACTCTACATCAAAGAAAATGACGGTAAAATTTTTATTTTTGTTTTGTATGTAGATGATTTTATTTTTGCAGGCAATGATGTTTCTCTCATTTTTGATTTCAAAGAATTCATGAAAAGTGAGTTTGAAATGACTGAATTAGGGCTATTCAGAATTTTTTTTGGGCATAGAAGTAAAAAAAATAGAAAAAGGGAATTTTTAACTCCCAAGCAAAGTATGTTGCAGATATTTTAAAAAGGTTCAATCTGTAGAACAGTAAGCCATCATCAACTCAAACTGTCATGGAGTTGAAGTTGAGCAAGGAAGATTGAAGCAAGAATGTCAATCCGACATTGTACAAAAGCATGGTTGGTAGTATAATGTATTTGACTACAACTAGGCCTGATATAATGTATGCAGTAAGTTTGATATCCAGATTCATGGAGACACCCAAGGAGACACACTGGTAAACAGCCAAGAGAATATTGAAATATGTAAATGGAACGAAGGAGTATGGTGTTCTATACTCTGCAACTGATGATTTTAAGTTGATTGGTTACACTGACAATGATTGGGCTGGAAGTGTTGATGACAGAAAGAGCACATCAGGGTATGTTTTTCATTTGGGATCAGGAGCGATTTCATGGGCTTCCAAGAAGTAGCCAACATTTTCATTATCAACAACAAAAGATGAATATGTAGCAGCAATAGCAGTAGCATGTCAAGCAGTTTGGATGAGAAGGATGCTGAGGGATTTATGTCATGAAAAAGACAAAGGAACCACAATTTTCTGATAATAGTTTAGCAATTGCATTGTCAAATAATTTTGTTTTCCACAAGAGACAAAGCATATTGATGCCAAATACCATTTCATAAGGGAATTAGTTAACAATGGTAAAATTGTGTTGTAGCGTTGCAAGTCATAGGAACAAGTTGTAGATATCCTCACAAAGCCATTGGGACAGAAAAGTTTTGTTTACCTCAAAAAATGCTTGGGAATGGTTGATGGCGGCAGTTGTGATTAAGGGGGAGTGTTGGAAATACTACCAACCACTGCCATGAATAAAACTGGTAGTAGCCCACACCTATATTGAATTTTGTTGTAGGGAAGGAAAAGATCAAGATTCAAATTTGTAGGTTTTTTTTTTGCTTCACGCAATTCTGTAGATGTTCAGAAAAAAAAATTTAATCCATCACTCCGCATTTATTTCCTTACCCACCGCATTCACTTACCTTTTTTCCCGCATATTGCAGCCCACAAGTTTTACCTTTTACTCCTTAAGACTTCAAGAAACTTAAGTTTCAGTCGATGCAATATCTGGTGGGACCCTTAACCGTATTGCATTACCAAACCACACGAAAACCTTTGTATTTCATTTATTCCTTACCTTGCACCTTTTCACACTTGCCAACATTTAGCACATTGCACATTGGCCTTCACACATTTTAGCTCTTGCATTTTATGCTGCTTGCCAAACCTTGCGATGCTGCGATGTGATATCGTCATCGCACATTGCAATCTCAAACGTTTAAGTTTTTTATTTAAGTTGTTGTAGGTTAAAAGTTTTAAGTTGCAATGCGATCACAATCGCACATTGCAAAGCTTAGGAGAATAACACCAAGTTAAGTTTCAATATCACTAATGTGCGATATGCGATGAGGACGCGGATGCGATGTGGCTTCATAGCCGAAACTTATAACATTTCAAGTCTGGCTTTATGTGTTTTGTACGCTCTTTCGTATAGAAAACAACAGAACATAGCTGAAGGACGTTTGGTTATTACCCATCCAGTCCAGCATTGACTTAACATTCAATTTTGTTGCTCTGCCATTTTGTATTAAAGGAATGTAATTTTCATATGTTTTTAGAGATGAATGAATAGAGATGTAAGAATGAGAATGTATGGTGAAATTTGCTAAAGCAGAAGAATGATATAGAGCTTTCTCTTGTTTTTTATCTCTCTGTGTATTTTTGTGTTGTCATTGATTTGAATTCTGCATTTTGTGTAAATTCTTTTGTGCTTATCTATTTCGTTTATGTTCTTGACATAGCATCAGAGCATACCAAAATTTTCCAACATTTAGGATTCAAATTAGAACCAAATATAGCACGAATTTTTAGGAAACACAATGGAAAAAGCACAAGAATACCACATCCATGTATTTTGTAGGAATTTCCAAAATATATTTTTTTAAATCATGTTTTTGGTTAAATAGTGTTTTTCTTTAAATTTATGTTTAAGTACGTACATAAATTTACCATTTATATTCCAAAATAAAACTTGTAATTTCATTAATTTTAATAATCAAAGTTATAATTTAAAAAGATTCTGGCCAAAATTTGACCAAATTTTCCAAAACTGGAAACAATTAGACTATCCGATGATCTCTAGTGGACAACCAGTTCTTCAATTGATTACAACCGAAGAAATTTATTCTAATTTATGTATACATCTATTAGTCCCAATTATCATCATTGACAGTGACAGAGAGAAGGCCAAAGGAAACGCAAAGGTAAAAATGTCGATTTGTCAAGGGTCAAAACTTCAGCAAAAGTAGCCTGAACCATATCAAAAAGAAGTAACACACAGAATAAACCAAAAAAAAATACTCCCAGCTACAAAAACTTTCTGTGATGTCTCCAGCCGGTACGAATAGGGCATGCACCAAAAAAGAAAAAAAACAGAGCCATTGCCAGAACAAGAAAGCCTCTGAACTGAAGATGAAAGCCCCTAAACATTGGAATTAAAAGCTTTTGAAGGACCCTACATATACATATTTTTTGGATCCTAACTTTGAAATTTGCTGCCAAAATTGTACTCTGCAACTCATGACTGCAAAATCTATCCAACTGAGAGTAGGGATAAGCCCTTTACAAACATTGAACCTGGGAGAAGCATCAGGCTCTGAGCAGTGGAGGCGGCTACTCTGTGCAAGCTCTCATCTGTACAAGCAGATGAAGAAACCTCTGCACTCACCCTTTTCACGAGGTCTAGATATACACTGAGACATGGAATGAAATACATAGATTTTCACTAAGACAATTTATGCAAACCGATTTGTAGGCTATGCCCCCCACCATAAAGAAATTTGATATATGCAGACTGATGCATGAAGTTAAATTTACCATGAAGAAACATCTTCAACCTATTTACTTTACAAAGATTTTCTAAAATATTGCTTCAAGATTTGAGTTGCCGTGCTTTTATTGATAATTTATAATTTTATGTTTCATCCAGTTCTTTTTCCAGGAATAGTGGAAAGAAATTTCTTTATGCAAAGTGATGCATGAAGTTAAATTTACCATGAAGAAACTTCTTTGACCTAATTACTTTACAAAGAGTTTCTAAAATATTGCTTCAAGATTTGAGTTGCCGTGCTTCTATTGATAATTTGTAATTTTTTGTTTTGTCCAGTTCTTTTTCCAGGAATAGTGGATAGAACAATCGAAAAGTCTTTTAAATTTTTTTGTAAAGTAACCCTATCATCCAATAAAATACAACAAAATAATCATGCGCTAATTTGTATATATTTTTAGGGCTAGGTTTGGGACTCGCAAATATCAATTTACTTCCACATGTAAAGGATAGGATATTTAATTCTCTTACAGAAAATTCACATTTTAACGATTTACTTCCACATGTAAAGGATAGGATATTTAATTCTCTTACAGAAAAATCACATTCCAACGATTTACTTCCACATGTAAAGGATAGGATATTTAATTCTCTTACAGAAAATTTGCATTTCAAGGATTTTTATAAGGAAGAATTCGAGTTTCTTTCTTGAAGTTTCGATTTCTAGCCCCATGCGTACACAAAACTCTCAGAACTACAATTCTTTACATCAAAAAATTCAAGAACCACTAAGGTTTTCTTCATCGTTGGACAAGGAAGAAGCAGAATCCAAGAAGATATCACTACAAATGTCTGCATAAAAATAGCTCAGCAATACAGGTGATATTTTGGTATCAATACAAAAATTCTTCCACATCCATAAGATCGTTCACATTCTTTTCCTCCGCAACCATCTCTATGATGTAGTTTCAAAACTACTTGCATGCATCCTAGACGGCCGCAATAGGCCTCAATCTCATGACCTTAGCACCTCACCTTGGATTTCCGACCGCTCGAATTCCATAGTATAAATCACTTCAAAGATTATGTGGATCTAAGTGAAGTATTGTTGTCAATTGTGCCATGTTGCTCATTAATTTTATCGCCATGAACGAGAGCTTCCATATCTGAGTAATACGGCTTCTTGATTTGAAATGAGAATTCGGCACTAGACTAGTGGACTCACATCAAATATATGTCCAATCTTGTGGCTTAAACGTTCTCGACTTCTCTTATAGCAACTTTAGGTTCCCTCTGATCAATGCAATGAGATCAAAGTTTTAGGTTGAAATCGTTTTACATGGAGTAATCTCCATAATTCTTTGGTGGTTTTGGAGGACTTTCTGGACACGACACAAGTACGATATTTTAAAAATATATAATAACATATATAATTTTATTATTTAAAATGAAAAAAAATTATTATAATTTAGGTTTTTTTTTTAAATTGAGATTAAATTGAACTAGTATTTCTATTCTTTTTCGGAGATATCCATGCTAGAGCACAATCCGTTCAACTCTCTTATTATAGTTATAAGCAAATTGAGCTTTCTATTATTCCTCTTCCTTTTGTTGAACCCTTAGTTAAACTGAGAGGGGGGGGTGAATCAGTTTAACACATACATGGACTTTTAAAACTTTTCTTTTAAATCTTATTTACACCTTCATTTCATGGTCAACTTAATATGTGAGCAACAAGTATTACTATCAAACAGATTTGTTAATGTAATAGCTGATTGAATATGAGAGCAGCAAGTATTAAGCAGATGAGATAAATCACATCAACACATAAACATCATGCACAGAGACACCAGATATAAGTGGAAACCCATAAAAGGAGAAAACCACATCTTATTATTGTTGTGATGCAAAGGCAAGCTCCAACTCCCTCTCACCACTGTTTTTCTGCAGGCACCAACCTACAGGAGGCTCCTACCTCAATTCTGCAAGCTACAACTTGCAAGGAAGCTCCAACTCCCATAAATTTTCTACAGGCACCAACCTACAGGAGGCTCCAACCTCAGTCAGCTACAACTGACATTTTATCAAGCTACAACTTGATGTGGAAGCACCAACTCCCATCTATTTTCTGCAGGCACCAACCTACAGGAGGCTCCTACCTCAGTCAGCTACAACTGACATCTATCAAGCGACAACTTGATAGGGAAGCTCCAACTTCCTTACTCTTTCAAAAGAAAAACACTTGCTGATTTACCTTGGATATCAGCTCTGTTTTGTACCTTCTTCTCTGCTATTCATCAACTCTTATATCAGACCTGCATCATCTCTGCTCAGCCCCTTCTTCTTCTTTGCTCAGCTCCTCCTTATTCACATTCTTCTTGCAGCTTGTTTATTTATTTCAACTCTCTTTAATTCTACTGCATACTCTCTTCTTCTCTCACTCCTTTTTCGTCAACCTCTCCTCTTGGATATTACCCCCTTATATACAAGATAGCTTCATGACTATTTGTATTCTACTGGGAAGTCGAAATGGACAGTCATGTCTCTTTGCCTTCTGCCTTCTCATCTCTTTTCATCTTACTCAGAAAAATGTAACTGTAGGTGCTTATTTTAATGTTACAGTGGGATATTTGCTTTCTTCCGGAGACTTGCCAATGCATCACAAACAATAAAAACAATAAAAACATTTACATTCGAATTACAATTTGAACTCTAGCTCACTCATTTTGTCTCTTGGCTTCTGTGCATTTGTCTTTTCTTTGGCTGTCTTTGTCTTTTCTGTGACTGTGTTTTATCTTCTTTCGGATCTGTTTGCTCTTCTGTCCTCTGCTGTGGTGTAACTGCTGCATATGTGTAAATGTGCCTTTTATATTCGCTAACTGTAAATATGGAGGAATTCCAATTCCTTTTATGCCATTAGTGTCTTGTTGATGTGGCAGGTTCTGCAGGTCGGAACATACATATATTACAATTGTATTACATTAATAATCGCCCTCCCGTTAGGCTGAGGCCCGTGGGTCTACAGACCACGCGGCATGTTTTAATAAAACCGCAACAATGTAATATATATACATATAACAACGCCCCTTCATATACACAAATAAGTAATTTCAATTCTCGGCTTACATACACACTTCCTTTTTAAATCAATTCTCAGCGTAATATAGTGAAGACATATTAAACATATAAGAACTCCTTTTGTTCCCGCATGCTCTTGTAATAAACCCAATCTTGAGGCTTTTGTAATAAACCCAATATTATTACATATATGTTTCGATTTTCTTTATGCGTACTGTAACATATCAATGTATATAAAACAGTCTTGAACTATATCCAAACCTTTGGATATATTAACCATTCCTTTCAGATTCCACGGGGGTTGATGACTAACTCTTGAACCAATATACGAGGCCTCCGGAATTATAGACTCATGCGCCTTATCACATATATATATATATATATATATATATATATATATATACCAATCATATCACAGCGCTCGTATTATAAATTGAACCATTCCTTAATTCCGCGGGGGTAGCAGACTCGGGCAGATAAGGGAAGGAGACCCCCTCGGAATGCATTACACATATCTCCCACTTATACATTATCACAGCGTTAACAGAGTTCCGCGGGGGTAGCATACTCGGGCCGATAGCGGAGGGAGACCCCCTCGGAATACACATTGAACCATAATATACATTGAACCATGCAACATATTAATCAGAGGCGGTAAGATTCCGACGGGGTAGTTAACTCAAGCAGATAGTGGAGGGAGACCCCCTTGGAATACATGACGTCATCCTCAGCTGGGCCCATGCTTTACATACTCCATTATATATGTATCTGTATGTGTTATGAGAACTCAATAGTTTATATATATATTTACGCCCGAGCCGAGTTCAATCAAGAGCGTGCGCACTTTAGCCTTTGTTAACCCCCGGTCACTTCCATTAAACTTCGTGCGGAGTCTTGCAATCAATCACGTCGGATGTCGGTCCCCGGATCGATCGCTCTGTCTGTTTCGCTCGGCGTACGGGTCCATGTATTAACGCGCGGAATTGCAAATTAAACGGGGCCCTCAGCGCCTATGCTGCGTCTTTGTTTGATCGATGGAATCGGCTTGCTCATCCGGCAATACGCTGCGTACCAAAAGTGGTGCGAGAATGAGGGAAATCCTATTTTGTAAAACATTTGTGAGTTTAGTTTCGGTCGGGGTTTCCGTCTCCCCGCTCATGGTTCCGGTTTCCTCCGAGTTCCGGTTTCCGCTCGGGTTAGTCATCGCAAGTTCAATTATACATATATATATAACATTTCATCGTATTTCAATGATATATATATATATATTCGCCTCCGATGCGAAGTTTCGCTATCTGCAATTTTAGTTATATATATATATATATATTTCAACGCTTGGTTCTGTCTCCTTTATATTCTCTGCAATAACAGCTTCTGTCACTCTGCCTCTGCCTCTGCCTCTGCGGCTGTTACTGTGATAACGACACTGCCAGATAGATGCCTCTGTTATATTCGTTTCCGCTGCCTCTGTTATATTCGTTTCCTCTGTCAGATAGGTGCCTCTATTATTTATCAAAATGTTCACTTTTCAATGTATTTTTATTATTCGACTCCGCTCCATTCAATTATATATATATATATATATATATATATATATAATGTACAATTCTACCATCTCAATCGAATGTCAATTGAATACAAGTGCTCTTGTTGAATTCAGACGCCTGGAATGTTATGTGTAATGCCGTAATATAAAATATTGCGCATACGCAAGCACGTACGCTGCCTTGTTCTGCCTTCTATTCTTGGACTAACAACAGTGATAACGCCTCTGTCTTCATTTTCTTCTTTGTTGCCTCCATTGTATTTGCTGCTTCAACGCTGCCTCCTTTGCCATCAATGTTGCCATCAATGACAACCTTTCCAACAGTCTCCCCCTTTGGCATTGATGGCAATACATTTTCTTTGTTTGCCTGTTCTTCCTCCTGTTTTTTTTTTTGTTCTTCCTCCCCCTTTGACATCAATGGCAAAGGGTTGCTTTCTGCATTTCGTTTCTCTGAGTTATGTTTAGGCCCTCTTTTGCTGACTTTGTAACATGCTGCTCCAAACTGATGTACAAGACTTGTTGAGAGAACACTTTTGAGATTATTTGAACTTGTATATACACATTAAGTCGATATCATTTCAAAGCATAGACTTCTTGCACTTGTATAGAGAGTAGGTGATGACAGCCATATATAATCAGATTTGTATAATGCGAACTGAATTATTGGATCAAAACTTAAGGATTGTGAATGCTCCATGTGACATATAGATCTTGTTTTAGCTATATTATAATCTTCATTTGAAATCCATATCAGTTGAGGAAATTGTAGTTGGAGTATGTCTTCTTCTGCAATACTCATCTGCAGTACAGTATTTGTTCATTTTTCATGAAGCTAATATGTCTTTTATAGCTGCGGTTCACTTTCCTTGCCTGTTGGTGATGATTTGAGCTAGGATGCTGATAATAATCTTGCATTAAATAGCTACAGATCCTTGTTACTGATATGAATCAACCAAAATTTGATCTAAGAAATCAATTCCCTTTACTGCTTCCATAATGTACTTTCACAACAAAACCTTGAGGCTAGATACATTCAATTTATTGTTTAGATTTACTTATCAACCAAGCACTTTTCTTTATGACATAAGGGGTTATGTATGTCAGTGATCAATCTCTTTTCAATGGTGAGATGTTGGCAAATCCTTTCTACTGAAGTATGTTCGTGATAAATCAATAACAGATTTTTGAGCTTCGGCTGTCACAACTCATCCTTCATACTTTCGATATTTTAATTGTTCCATCATGATGATCTTTCACACGAATATATTCAGGTTGTTTACTTGATATTTTAGCCAATAGGCTCCACCCATTTTGTGAACAATCTTCAAAAAGAGGTCTTGAAGATATATGTACTAACTTCAGGAGGGCATGCAATTATATATATAGAGACAGATGCTACTTCAATGCATAATATATTTCTTCAAATGTAAACCTAACGCTGATCCTTTAGCACTGCTGCTGACCTTTTCATGCTGAATGCAGATAATACTGGGAATTTTACCTTGAGGTTCTTTTGCCATAGTTCTTTGATCCCGTGGACCTGTATCATACTGCTGCTCTACTGATAATTCTTGGTAATATGTTGATAAGCATGTTGTTTGCACTTAACCATCAATAGATATTATTTTGATAAACCATGCTGAGATTTCACTTTTAGCTTGCACATTTATCCTTAATTAAGACATCCTTCATAAATTCTACTGTAGAGCTTTCCACTGTTCACACCAACAGTTATCGATATCTTGAAATTTATCTTGACATCTTTAACCATTTGCTTATTCTGCCATTCTGTTCAAAGGAATGCCACTACATTTTGTTTTCTAGGACTGCTCCAGAATCATTGCTGCTTTTCATACAATTCAATTGTTTTAACATAATGAACTTCAAGAAGACATCTTCAATTTCTTTGCTTGGAATCTTCATGGGCAGATCACTCAGAAGTTTTTCACTCACTTAACTGTATTTCGTCAAGGGGACTTTTCATAGATGAAAGATGTAATGATATAATGATGATAGGCTCTTCTCTTATTCCTCCTTCTTAAAGTGGTTCACTTGTTCATTCTGGTTGTATGATGCACACTGTGATCATCACTTATGTGCTGGTGTCTTCTTAGCTTACATGCTCATGGTTGATGTTCTCTCTACCACCAAGGCTTCTTGTTGTCTTCTCTTCTTCCATCAATCTGTTAGCTATTTAATATTTCAGATGATCTTCTTTCTCTTTAGTTCTCTGTTAGAGAAATTGTCCTGTGCATTCCTGATCTTATAGCTATCCTCATTCCAAGGAGCTCTTCTTAGACTACTTTCATGGGGACTTTTTATGAACTGCTCTCCCCCTGGGATGTTGCTTCATATTTGTTACTGATTAGATATTTTCTTTTCTTCCTAGAGCAGCTCCCCCTGAGACTATGATGTTTTACATTATGTTATTGAGATGATAGGCTCCCCCTTTCTCTTTACTTTCCATACTTTATTGGGGTTCTTCATAATGTCTGCACTCCTTTCCGATTCATAGTTTTGTTTGATTGGATTGGATTTCATCATCTGTCTGGAGTTCTTTAATGTATTTGGCAGATTACAGTCTTTAGCTTTGTGACCACGCTTGAGGCATACATAACATCTTATTTGACCAAGGTGCATTTGAGCTGATGTATAATATTTCATTCCCCTTTTTGAACATAATTTACAATCAACATATTTATGTCCAAATTCATTGCATGCATAACAGTAGCCATAGAAATGATTTGTGTACTTGGTGGAAGATTGTATTTTCCCTTTGCTTGCTTGAGGGGTTCTTCTCTTTTGCTGCATCCTTTGCTGGTTGGACTGGATTGGCTTTGCCTTACAATATGCTACATTATGTCCTGGTTTATGACAAGATAAACATGTGCTAATTTTCATAGGAGGGAGGAACCTCCTTTGATATCTTCCGAATTTGTTCAATTCATCCCTAGGAGCATATGAGCCTTTAGTAGCTGATTGTTTCATCCTCTCATTATCTGCTCTTTCATGTTGCTGCTTGATTATGTTTGTTTCTTTACAACTGATGTTCCTGCTGGTTTTTGCTTCTGTAGGAATTTGCTGAGCTGTTTCACAGTTCTTTACAGCTTTTACAAAAATGATTTTCTTGTTATCTTCAACCTTGGACTTGCTGGTTTCCCCTTCATATCCTATCCCAGCCTTTATGTGAGGTGGTCTTTGAGCCTTTAGAATCTGGTCCAACTGTCCAGAGCATTTCATTAGAGGTGTATTCATTAATAGTTCTCTTTGGGCCTTTTCTAAGTTCTTTCTTAGGCTCACTACTTCTTCTTCCAATTTTTCACATTCAAGACTTTTCTCTCTCATTTGTTTCAGCAAAGTGTCTTCTGTCTTCCTTGCTTCTTCAAGGTGTGTCTTCAGGCCAACAATTTCTTTCTTATCTTCATATTCTCTCTCATCACATATTTGCACCACTGTCTTAAGGTCTTTGTTTTCATTTTTCAATTTTTCTATTTCAGTCAAAGCAGTGTCAAGCTTGGCTTTTTCTTCAGCTATAATTTCTTCATGATTCTTATCTCCATTCACACTAGCAGGTACTTAATTTGATTGAGAATCTTCTTTCTGACATGAATTTCTCTTTTTCTTAATTCTCTTATCCTTCTTGTCAGTGCAGTCCTTAGTGTCTACTCCATGTATGAAGTGCAGTCTATCCCAGATTTCTTTTGCAGAGGTTAAATCCATTATCAACTCAAGGTCCTTGTTATGAAGATTTTCATATATCACACATTTTTCCTTAGCATTCCTCTGTTGTTCTTTCACTGTGGGTGAGTCTGTGCAGTAACCATCACAAACAAGCTTCCATACCTCTGGATCATCAGCCATAAATCCTGTCTTAACCTTATCTCTCCATTCAGGAAAGTTAGTTGTATTTAGCACAGGTACATTTTGATAGTCCATGACTCAACCAGATCTCCTTCAAGTTATTAAGCTTACACCAAAGGAACTTGGCTCTGATACCAATTGTTGAACCCTTAGTTAAACTGAGAGGGGGGGGTGAATCAGTTTAACACATACATGGACTTTTAAAACTTTTCTTTTAAATCTTATTTACACCTTCATTTCATGGTCAACTTAATATATGAGCAACAAGTATTACTATCAAACAGATTTTTTAATGTAATAGCTGATTGAATATGAGAGCAACAAGTATTAAGCAGATGAGATAAATCACATCAACACATAAACATCATGCACAGAGACACCAGATATAATTGGAAACCCATAAAGGGAGAAAACCACATCTTATTATTGTTGTGATGCAAAGGCAAGCTCCAACTCCCTCTCACCACTGTTTTCTGCAGGCACCAACCTACAGGAGGCTCTATCCTCAATTCTGCAAGCTATAACTTGCAAGGAAGCTCCAACTCCCATCAATTTTCTGCAGGCACCAACCTACAGGAGGCTCCAACCTCAGTCAGCTACAACTGACATTTTATCAAGCTACAACTTGATGTGGAAGCACCAACTCCCATCTATTTTCTGCAGGCACCAAACTACAGGAGGCTCCTACCTCAGTCAGCTACAACTGACATCTATCAAGCTACAACTTGATAGGAAGCTCCAACTTCCTTACTCTTTCAAAAGAAAAACACTTGCTGATTTACCTTGGATATCAGCTCTGTTTTGTACCTTCTTCTCTGCTGTTCATCAACTCTTATATCAGACCCGCATCATCTCTGCTCAGCCCCTTCTTCTTCTTTGCTCAGCTCCTCCTTATTCACATTCTTCTTGCAGCTTGCTTATTTTCTTCAACTCTCTTTAATTCTGTTGCATACTCTCTTCTTCTCTCATTCCTTTTTCGTCAACCTCTCCTCTTGGATATTACCCCCTTATATACAAGATAGCTTCATGACTATTTGTATTCTACTGGGAAGTCGAAATGGACAGTCATGTCTCTTTGCCTTCTGCCTTCTCATCTCTTTTCAGCTTACTCAGAAAAATGTAACTGTAGGTGCTTATTTTAATATTACAGTGGGATATTTGCTTTCTTTCGGAGACTTGCCAATGCATCACAAACAATAAAAACAATTAAAACATTTACATTCGAATTACAATTTGAACTCCAGCTCCCTCATTTTGTCTCTTGGCTTGCTGCGCATTTGTCTTGTCTTTGGCTGTCTTTGTCTTTTCTGTGACTGTGTTTTATCTTCTTTCGGATCTGTTTGCTCTTCTGTCCTCTGCTGTGGTGTAACTGCTGCATATGTGTAAATGTGCCTTTTATATCCGCTGACTATAAATCTGGAGGAATTCCAATCCCTTTTATGCCATTAGTGTCTTGTTGATGTGGCAGGTTCCGCAGGCCGGAACATACATATATTACAATTGTATTACATTAATAATCGCCCTCCCGTTAAGCTGAGGCCCGTGGGTCTACAGACCACGCGGCATGTTTTTAATACAACCGCAACAATGCAATATGTATACATATAACTTCGCCCTTTCATATATACAAATAAGTAATTTCAACTCTCGGCATACATACACACTTCCTTTTTAAATCAATTCTCAGCGTAATATAGTGAAGACATATTAAACATATAAGAACTCCTTTTGTTCCCGCATGCTCTTGTAATAAACCCAATCTTGAGGCTTTTGTAATAAACCCAATATTATTACATATATGTTTCGATTTTCTTTATGCGTACTGTAACATATCAATGTATATAAAACAGTCTTGAACTATATCCAAACCTTTGGATATATTAACCATTCCTTTCAGATTCCACGGGTATTGATGACTAACTCTTGAACCGATATACGAGGCCTCCGGAATTACAGACTCATGCGCCTTATCATATATATATATATATATATACCAATCATATCATAGCACTCGTATTGAACCATTCCTTAATTCCGCGGGGGTAGCAGACTCGGGCAGATAAGGGAAGGAGACCCCCTCGGAATGCATTACACATATCTCCCACTTATACATTATCACAGCGTTAACAGATTTCCGCGGGGGTAGCATACTCGGGCCGATAGCGGAGGGAGACCCCCTCGGAATACACATTGAACCATAATGTACATTGAACCATGCAACATATTAATCAGAGGCGGTAAGATTCCGACAGGGTAATTAACTCAAGCAGATAGGGGAGGGAGACCCCCTCGGAATACATGACGTCATCCTCAGCAGGGCCCATGCTTTACATACTCCATTATATATATATATTTATGTGTTAACAGAACTCAATAGTTTATATATATATTTCCTCCCCGAGCCCACAGTTCAATAAAGAGCGTGCGCAATTTACCTTTGTTAACCCCCGAGCACTTCCATTAAACTTCGTGCAGGTCCTGCAATCGATCACCGTCAGATGTAGGTCCCACCAGATCGACGGCTCCTGTCTATTTCGCTCGGCGTCTATGGTCCATGTATTAACGCGCGGAATTGCAAATTAAACTGGGCCCTCCAATACCGCCTATGCCACGTGCTGTTTGATCAATGGAATCGCTGCTCATCCCAGCAATACCGCCTGCGTACCAAAAGCGGTGCAGAATGGGGAAATCTTATTTTGTACAACCGCTGTGGGTTTAGTTTCCGGTCAGGTTTCCGTCTCCCCGCTCATGGTTCCAGTTTCCTCCAAGTTCCAGTTTCCTCCAGGTTTCTGCGCTCGGGTTCCGTCCTCCATGATTCAATTATACACATATATATAACGTTTCATCGTATTTCAATGATATATATATATATATATATATATATATATATATATATTCGCCTCCGATGCGAAGTTTCGCTATCTGTAATTTCAGTTATATATATATATATATATATTTCAACTACGGTTCGACTATATGTATATATATAAAACACTCGAAATATTCTCATGTGTAACACTTGGTTACTTTTGTCTCCTTTATATTCTGCGCAATAACGACCACGTACTGCGCATACTGCCTGCGCACTGCCGAGTTCATTCTTGTGATAACGACAATGTGATAAATGAGCCTCTTGTTATATTCGTTTCCGGCTGCCTCTATTCTTCGTTTCCTCTGCCAGATAGGTGCCTCTATTATTTATCAAAATGTTCACTTTTCAATGTATTTTTATTATTCGACTCCGCTCCATTCAATTATACATATATATATATATATATATATATAGATATATATAATGCACAATTCTACCATATCAATCGAATGTCAATTGAATACAAGTGCTCTTGTTGAATTCAGACGCCTGGAATGTTATGTGTAACACCCGACTATATAAAATATTCTGCCTCTGCCGCTTCTGTCACTGCATCTGTTCCTGTCTCTATTCTTGGACTAACAGCAGTGATAACGCCTCTGTCTTCATTTGCTTCTTTGCTGCCTCCATTGTATTTGCTGCTTCAACGCTGCCTCCTTTGCCATCAATGTTGCCATCAATGACAACCTTTCCAACACCTTTTCCTCTTCATAGAATGAAGAATTTCTATGTCTATATAATAGAGAAGGTAGTAATACACGGGAGGATTTATCAGTTTTTGAAACTCTATCACGTATGATGGATCCTCTAAATATTGGATGAGTTCAAACTATATATTTAAATTGATAAATGAAAAATAAATCACTTTCAAATATCGAAGAATAGAATACGAAAGAATGAAAAAAGGGATAAGAATCTCATTTTCATACCCCCAAGCATTTAGTAATCTCAGATGTGCCCATATGAATGGAACTAATGATTTCTCTCGATCACTAGTTTCCTCTATGAAACAATCCTCGCAGGAAGAGAAAAACTTATTCATAAGAGTCATTCTGAATCTCAAATTCAAAATCAAAATATTGGTTAGATTCGTTCTCAATTTCCATTTGATAGGTTCCCATAATGGATGAGAAAGTTCCCATAATGTATTCCATTTAAGCATAATATTATGCTTAATATCTTGTAAAATAGAAACAAATGGATTATTTCCATGTAGTAATATCTCTGGAAGAGTATATAAAAGCATATTTTCAAGATATTTACACCATGTAGAGGTAAAAAACCATGGCATATATGTTTTCAACAAATCCCATTTTGAAAAAATACTATCTATTTGAGAGATCCTATACATCTCCTGTTTTTTAGCAGGTTCATTAAAATGTGGTGATGGTATAATCTTCTATTCCTCTTTGGATGAATTATAAAGGGTACTCCTTCCATATATGTCCTCATTTCCAATTATGTTTTTGAAACTTTTGGTTCCAAACCAATCTTGAATACGATGAAACATTTCCTAGTTCTTATTGGAAAATATTTCGGATAGTAAATCATCTTGCTAAGATCGATTTTGAATAAGACCCACGTTTGAACTAAAACCCCTTTCAAGGGATTTATCAAAGTTTTTTTCTTCTGAATCGGATCTATTGAAAAAAGGTTGGCAAAAAGTTTTTTCCAAATTGACTATTTGTTCTTTTGTTAAAGGTGTTGTAGAAATCTCTTCGATCGAGGAAATATATCTCTTGTCACGAACGAATGGATTCAATTGAGTTAGTAAATTGAAGGATCTGTACAAATCATAGATTAATACAAACAGTTGTTCACCACTTCGTTTTAATTTTAAATATTTAGGTAAGAATATGTTAGATACTTGTGACTTGATTAATGAAATAGTCTCTTTTTCTGAGTGAACGGGTCCTATTTCACCAATGAGCAAGGAAGATATATTGTTGTGGATGAGCAAAAGATTGAATAATTTTCCATATGTAAGATTCTTCCTTTTTATATAAATCCTTTTCATATCAGAAGGTAATCTCTTCGTATAATTTTTCCGAGGATGATGCAAATAATCAAAAAATTGGAGCGTGTTTGCTCCGTGAAAAGAAGCTCTCAATGAGCTATGATCAGATAGTTTCACAGGATTCAACCAATTTTCTCGATCGTTGGGTATCGTCGAAAAATCAGTGTTATCAAACGATTCCATGTGATTCTTTTCATTATAAAATAATTCAATAATCGATGGATTTATTGGTATCTCATTCAAAACAAATGGTGCAATTGTTCCTTCATCAATCAATAATTTCGATCTTTGTGAAAGATTATGGTCATCCAAAAGAAAGGGTTTGAATTTTTTTTAAATGAACGATTAGAGTACCAATTGGATCCAACAACTTATTTATATTTAACTTATTTATAGTTAATAGTCAAGAATCAAGACTTTTGAGTTTATTCAAGTGAGAATCCAAAATATAAATGAAAATATAAAACTTAGAATTTAACTTCGAAATGATATCGAACTTCGAGTTTAATATCTTTACAGTATGTTTAAAAAACTTAAAATCATCTTTCCAATCAATTTTATTTCGATTATTATTAGTACAAGATTCAATTGGATCAAACACTATTTGAAAATAGTTTTTTTCATTAAAAAAAATATTCAAATATTTCATAAAGTATTCGGTCTGATGGGACCATTTCTACACATTCAAATTCTGATTTATATTTTTATCCGTTCGAATAATAGAATGGTTCAACCATTCTCTCTGAATTTTTTTCCAACTTGATGAATACCGGTCAATTGCATATTTCATTACATTATTCAAATTTTCATTTTCTATCCAATTTGTTGGAATTTGATTCTTTAAACTGTGACTGAACCTATTTATAAAATAGAATCTATTGAATAAATTTTCCGAATACTTGGAAATTTTATACCGAATTGATTCATACCAACTTAAAGCTTCAGTTATGTAATTGTTAAAGGGAGTTCCTATCTCTAAGTGATTTATTGATTCATACCAACTCAAAGCTTCAGTTATATAATTGTTAAAGGGAGTTCCTATCTCTAAGCAATTTATTGATTCATACCAACTCAAAGCTTCGGTTCTATATTGTTAAAGGGAGTTCCTATCTCTAAGCGATTTTTGGAATCGGTTTGGCTTAATTGTTTGTCGGTTATTTGATCTAAATAATCATCCACTTTATTAATAATATTGAGTAGGACCCATAAATATTGATTCTTCAATTTTTCTTTATGGATGAAGATCCGATCCGATCTCAATAATCCATTCTTGTTGAGTTCATATAATGGATTCATGTAATAATAAATATTACAAGAAATTTGATCATGAACCTGACTAGGCTTAGTTATTGATAGAGTGAATTGATCTGTCATTTCCAGAACAATTTTTTTTTTGTTTTCGATCAAAAATTGTTGTGCAATATGTTAAGAATATTCCATCTGGGATCTGATGGAATAGCACAATTTGAGGAAGGATTTTAATTTCAAAATAGGTTTTGATCTTCCATAGGTCAACTATCCTATTCGTTAATGAATAGGATTTTTAATCCCTTAAATATTGGGAAAAAACATTTTGTTGTCTTTTCAATAACCTTTTGGATAAGTTGAAATACTCAATGGGCTTTTTAGTAGCACTAGGACCACCCATACACAGTTCATCCATTGGCAATATGTAAAGAAAAAGAATAACGAATTGATTTTGTAAAATTTTCAATGAATCTTTTCCTTTCCAAAGGAAAGGAACTCTCCTCTATATATCTTTGATCTTCTGTAAATAATTCTTTCACCCAAGAAATTGGATAATATTTTGATAAACACTTTGAGGACAAATCCGATTCTATTTCTATTTTTGTTTGTTCTCTTTCAATAAAAGAAAGATCCCAAAGAATTGATCTTTTTATTCGTTGCTCAATCTCCATTTTATTCCTTGTGAATGAATCTTCACAAAGATCTTTTTCAGGTTCCCAATACTCATTTTCAGTTGAATTAAGAGTGGAGTTGATCTTCAAATTGATATATTTCTCATTATTTTCCAAATGAGTTTCACTCGGTCCTTGATTATTTGATATCATCTCATCCTTCTTGTCCGTGTTCCTGCCATAACCTAAAATTGAAACTAATGGGATCAAAATTCTCTATGAATTGATTGTAAGATCTTTTCAATTGGAAAGACAGGAAAAGATGTGGAAATATCAACCAATTTTAGTTAAAGGCTTTAAATATTCTTTCGATGTTTCATTTCCAAGTTCCATAAAGTTATGTATAGGAAAGAGTTTCATCGAATAGAATTTTTTTTTCTCAATCATACTACTTTTATGATTGAAGCAATATATGAGGATCGATAATGTAAGTACTACTATACCTTTGACCAAAAAATATGGATTTCTTTTATGTAGATCACGTAAAAGCAATGTATTGAGAATTCTAGGGTCAAAGAGATTTATAAGGCACTCCCAGTGTGAAAGGATTTGAATTAAAAATCTCATCAAATTGGATTTGGTCCATGGATTGCATAGACATTTATAACTTTGTATCTCTTCCAATTTGATTATCCAGGATATTCTTTTTTTCATTTCTTTTTTACCCCCTCTCTCTCCCTTTTTTTCATCCCAATGAATAGAATATATAATATAATATTGATTAAATATAATTTTAAAGCTCGTGTCAACCAACCAATACTCGTATACCACCGGATATAATTTATTTCAATGAAATATGAAAATGACAATGAATCGGATCTAGTCCGATTTTTTTTAATCTTCTTTTATGGGTGAACGACGGGAATTGAACCCGCACGTGGTGGATTCAAAATCCACTGCCTTGGTCCACTTGGCTACATCCTCCCCAGAAAAAAAGCCAATTTATCTATCTACATTCATTTCTTCCACGAATAAAGAACAAGCTAATTTTTGTTCGTATGTGGGTTGGTGACTCTGATAGGGGATCAAAGCAAGATCGATGACTAACTCCCAACTCTCGAACAAGTTGTTTGGCTTATTATCAAATTAATTCAATGAAATGTTATTTGAATGTCCATTGATAATATTTGACGTGAATCAAGTATGCGAGAAAGAATGTAAATGGGTCCCGATCCCGAACTACCCCATTTTAGAACTCATATTATAGAATGAATATGTTGATGGTATTTATCTAGCATCCATGGTGGAATGGTTAAAGTGCCCAACTCATAATTGGCGAACTCGCGGGTTCAATTCCTGCTGGATGTAGGGGAATTGCACATATCCATTATTGATGGAATGGGAAGAAGTATGAAGAATAACAACAAACAATTGAAGCATACCAAGCCTTTCATTTTATTGAAAGGATTGGTATGCTTCAATTACAAAATACACGATAAAAATCCATCAGAGTATTATCCGCCTATTGAAATATGTTCAACAATGGCTAGATCCAAAGGAGAGTTGTGAGAATTACATTCGTGCATAACTTCCATACCTAGGTTAGCACAATTAATGATATCAGCCCAAGTGTTAATTACATGGCCTTGACTGTCAACTACAGATTGGTTGAGATTGAATCCATTTAGGTTGAAAGCCATAGTGCTTATGCCTAAAGCAGTAAACTAGATACCTACTATGGGCCAAGCAGTGAAGAAGAAATATAAAGAACGGGAGTTGTTGAAACTATCATATTGGAAGATCAATCAGCCAAAATAACTGTGAGAAACCACAATATTGTAGGTTTGTTCCTCCTGAACAAATTTGTAACCTGCATTTGCGGACTGTTTCTCAGTAGTGTACCTGATCAAACTGGAAGTTACCAAAGAACCATGCATAACACTAAATAGAGATCCGCCGAATACGCCAGCTACATCCAACATGTGGAATGGATGCATAAGTATATTTTTCTCAGCCTGGAATACAATCATGAAATTTAAAGTACCAGAGATTCCTAGAGGCATAATGTCAGAGAATCTTTTTTGACCAATAGGGTAGATCAAGAAAATGGTAGTAGCAGCTGCAACAGGAGCTAAGTATGCAACATCAATCCAAGGACGCATACCTCGACGGAAGCTAAGCTCCCACTCACGACCCATATAGCAAGCTACACCAAGTAGGAAGTGTAGAATGATTAGCTTGTAAGGACCCCCGTTTTATAGCCATTCATCGATGGAAGCTGCTTCCTAGATTGGATAGAAGTGCAAACCGATAGCTGCAGAGGTAGGAATAATAGCACCGGAGATAATATTGTTTCCATAAAAAAGAGAACCGGAAACAGGTTCTTGAATACCATCAATATCTACCGGAGGAGCTGCGATGGAAACAATAATGAATACAGAGGTTGCGGTCAATAGGGTAGGGATCATCAAGACACTGAACCATCCAATGTAAAGAAGGTTTTTCAGTGCTAATGATCCAGTTGCAGAAGCGACTCCATAAATTTGCGCTTTCACGTCTTTCTATAATTGCGGTCATGGTCAGAACTTCATTTATAAAATCATCATAGGCTCCCAAGCATAAGGCTTATTATTTTATAGTATAATATGATCCATGTATCAATTTCAAACAATATCTGGGATGGTATTTCAATGTCTATCCCAACGAGATAGATACTGATCTATACTATATGGATAGAATATAGAGTCTATCTCAAATACCTCTATATTCTATCCATATATTCCACACTCTATAGATCTATCTGTGATTATATACTCCATAAAATTATTTATTACTGGTTCCAGGAATGGTAGATCAATTGTAATGAGAATAGATATGAAAAAAACTTGATTAGATCCAGAACCAGAATAAGTGGACAGAGGTACTTATCAGAAATTTGATCTGGGTTGCCCGAGACTCGAACCCGGAGCTCATCGGATGGAGTGGATGATCTGCTCCTTCAGTATCAGTAAGAGCGAGAAATATCTCCCCAAACCGTGCTTGCAATTCTCATTGCACACGGCTTTCCCCATGTAATGTATCTATTTCCTAATCATTTTATTTCTCGTATAGAAAAAGCAAAATGATTCTGAATCGAGGAAATTACTCAAAGATCATTTCATTGGTCAAATAAGTTTTCTATTTTAAGATCATGTATCTTTTGCCAGGAATTAGCTAGGGGATTTATCTGGGGAATATCTGAATGCCAAATTCGTTCTCTCTACGAATGAGCCGCTGCTTTTGACGAAAAAGGCAGAGAACCAAATTCTCGTTCTTTTGAAAAATATTTTTGAAAGAGTTTTGGACCTAATTCCTTCCGAACTACACGTATCGTACTTTTATGTTTACAGGATAAAGTTTTAGCACATGATAATGAAAGTGTATAATTTATACGATATAAACCATCTTGACCAAAGGATCCACTGTAATAATGAAATATTTTGTTCCAAATTTGATCAAATCGATTGAGGATATCATCATCTATTAGATTGGTCTAAGACAATTTACTAATTGGTTGTCCTGATATGTCACAAAATTTTTCTCTAGCCAATAATCCAAGTATTGGTACAATCGGAACTGTTGGATCAAATTCATTGGTAATAAGATCGACGATGAATAACTCATCTAGCATTTTGGTTCTGACCAAAAGAGGGTTCATCTGAACCCTCATAAATAACCTGGAGAAGAAGAACAATTCTTGGATAATTGATGAGAACAAACCCTATACGGTCCAGACCAAAGATGGAAATAACATTGCCAAAAAATTAGAAGATAATATCTACATTTTTTCACTAGGAAATATAGCTATAATAGATCTTTCACCATATGTAACATAGTGAATTTTAGGATCCTTCAACCAGATTATTTTCAATGAATTTCGACGATAAAATATGATAATATGTTTTTTCTTTCGATGAAAATGAGCTCGCTGAGGGAAAGGTCTATGAGACAATGATCGTAAATGAGAGGATCATTTAAGAAGGGAAAATAAAATGGATTCACATTCATAAACATAATAATTCCACAGGAACAGGAATAATCTCATATTTACTCTTGGGACGATAATAATTGATCTTTGTAAATTCTTTGGACTATTTCGATATTCATAGAGAACAGAGCGTAATGGGTGCAAGGAGGGAGCATCTTGGATCTAGCGACGAAAGGTTCGAACCAAAATTTCTGGATGAATAGAATAGTGTATTCATGCATCTGATATATAATTTGAATGCGGGAATTTATCCTCCAAGAAGGGAAATATTGAATGGATTGACTAGAAACTCTTCCATTCATTCATCCCTTCCACAGAATATTTTGACTGTCTAGAGAATGAAACTTCCACGACCAATGTAAGTCCTTCTAGTACCAATTCATAATAGGAACTCTTCTTACAATCAGCTAATGGATTTGGAGTACAATTCATGAATAAAACAATTGAATGATTTTGTTGATTTATTTGACCAATAAAACGTTTTACAGTTAGGAAAATGAATTGATCATTGGAAATTAAATTTTCCATCGGTTCGGAAGAACTTGATCCATCCAAATAATGATCATGAGAAATTGCGTAAAGATATTCCTGAAAAAAGAGTGGATATAAAAAGTGTTCTTGCCAAGAGTTATCTTCCTTTCCGTATCTATGGAATTCATCCATTTCCAAACCTCAGCTATGGCCCTCGTTCATGAGAATAACCTCTTCATTTCTGAGAAAATACATGGTGCGATCTAGTCGGAACAAGATAGGAAAAAAGAGATGTATCCAAATATGAAGATTCTATATTCTATAGATTTACTATCCAAGGATCTCATTAATCATGAGGAAGAACAAAAATATTCTATCTTGGCAACTAATCACTCTCCTGACTCATGGAATATGTTATAGCCCAAATCCACCTTAGGCTGAAGGAAGGAGGGATTCAGGGTAACACCAAACCACGCTCAGTCTAGTAGCTAGCCCTACCAGAATAGGAGAGGGTTCTCTGTGGGTCAATCTCAGTAAAAATGTATCAATAGGCCTTGAGATGACTGAAATGAGTGCTAATTTTAGGCTAGGTATATTAATCAAGGAGTTTGGAATGATTTTTAGGGGTTTTTTGTTGGAAAAAGGAAAAGGCAGTTTTGGGCTTGGGGATGAGGCCAAATTCTTGTAGAGTTCAAGTTGGGGTAGGGAAGGCAATGGCTTTGATGTCTTATATTCAATGAATGGATAGAAAAGACTGCTGAGGAGCTGAAGAGGGCAAGAAGGTGCAAGGATCCTCTTCAAACGGAGGAAAACATATAAAACTAAACAAAAGTTTAAGGCAGAGCACCAACAAACTTATGAATTCTACCTTAGTTACTCATTTGTTTAATTCAGAAGCAAAGAGAAGGGAAATGGCATACATATAACATTAATGAAACTTACATACACATGGAGAAAAACATCATCAAAACTCAGAGCCACAAGGATCCCAACAAGTGCTGCAAAACTCTGGTCTTTCCTTTGCCAAAAAGCTGAAATGAATATACAATGAGGTGCCAAAATATTCCCAAAATTCCAACCAAAACTCTAATGTCTTTGCCTCCAAACAACACCACACATGACTAAAATCACTGAACAAGCGTTGTCAAACTTACTTGGAGCAAATGAGTTGAATCGATTTGATTTTTTATGGAGCCGTAATGAGTTTGTGTCTTTAAGGCTCTATGCGCCACGCACCAGCCTAGTGCGCCGCATCTCGTGGATGCGCCGCGCCAGTGGAAAAATTCACTGTGGCAGGAGGCCCATTGCGTCGTGCAGCCTATGTGCGCCGCGCTCTTACCCAATGCGTCGCGCAGAGTCTTAACACACAGTCGTGGTTTCAAAATGACAGCTTCGCCCTCTCACCACAAAAATTTTGACTTTCTTTGATGTCTTGGATGCAAATGGCTTTTCAAACAATGAAAATATCTTTATAAAGTCATGGCTTTGATTTTCTCTTTGTAAAGACCCACTTTTGTAATGTTTCAAAATTGACATTTCTTCACTTTTAATACAACTCTGTCTTTTTGTTTCCTCTTTGATTTTTCGCTGAATTGATGGCTTTCTTGGTTTATTTTTTGCAGGGATGGTGGCATTTGGACTTCGACAAAGGATGAACAGAGGTTGCATTTGAAGTACTTCACGTCGGAAAACTTTAAAAATACATATTTATTGCAAACAATTAATTTGACGATTTCCTCTTCAAAACAGAGTTTTGAAGAAGAAACATCCTTGAGCATTATTGATGATGAAAATCTTGAAATGAAAACTTATTGAAGACATCCTCATGGCCTGCGGGAATTATTTGACATTCTGAAGACCAAACCCTAGACCTAGTGACTGAAAGACTCTTTTTTGACCACAAGACCATCTATGACTGTAAATGACTGAAATCAACTTTAATGAATTTTGATAAATTTTGACCAACCCAGCAGG
Source organism: Pinus albicaulis (assembly GCA_034641835.2). NCBI lineage: Eukaryota > Viridiplantae > Streptophyta > Pinopsida > Pinales > Pinaceae > Pinus > Pinus albicaulis. The sequence continues at coordinate 186,796,864 of CM076582.1, read as the reverse complement.
TACAAACATGAGGGAAACTAGTGAAGAGACCCTTCCGTCAGATGATGGCATGCCCCTAATGGAATGCAAATGAATGAGTGGAATGAGACACCTAAAAATGAAATTCAATAAGAGAAATGATCTCTGACGGAGGGATGTAAAGACCGACTCTAACATTGGCTCCAATGGGGATGGTAGCTCCTGGGAGGTGCCAAGAACTACAGATCTCTGGGAGAGATAGACAGTGCCTTCATCCATTGGGATATGGAGTCCATTATTTTGACAAAGCAACTCAAGATTGTTGACTGAATTTATTTGACTGAAAATTTGACTCAGAGTGACTCAATTTTTAAAACAGAAATGACTACACCAAACCGACTAGACAGACTCAAACCGAAACTTAAATCCTTCTTCAGAATTATAGCCTTCACTTCAGGTCCCAAACTGAAGAAAAGACCATAGTGCACACTTGCAATGAAATTGAAATAAATGATATGTACAATGACAATGTGATTAGCAGAAAACATCTTAGAAATGGTACCGCTTGAGCAGCCGACCATTGACCGGCCCTCCTGGACAGTCTTCACCGTTCATCTCCTTCAAAAGAAAGGCATTCTGACCTCGATATGCTGCAATCTTAAATGGACCTTTCCAGAGATTTTCAAACTTACCGTGTTTACCTTTGTCCTCATTCCTAGCATCCCACTTCAGCACCACTTCCTCCAATTGGAATTTATCCGCCTTCGCTTTCCTGTCATAGATTTTCTTGATTCTCTCTTGCAACTTAAATGTGTTCTGGAAAACCTCTTCTCTCGTTTGCTGCAAATGAATCATCTGATTTATCCTTCTCTACATATGGCTTTCTTCACTTCCAGCTTCCTGAAGAAGCTCGACCACCAGAACAGTAAGAGAGGTAGGAAACACTGTGTACATTCCATAAACTAACTCAAAGGGGGACATACCAATGGACTTCTTTTGACTCACCCGATCAGCCCATAGCGCATTGATCAGCTTCTTATGCCAACTCTTCTTGTTTACGTCCAGCAACTTTTTAATGGTGTTGACTAAAGATTTATTGGAAGATTCCGCCAAACCGTTGCCTTGCGGATGATAGGCAGTTGAATGTCCCAAAATTATTTTATACTTGGCACAAAACTCAATCATCTTTCTTGATTTAAAAGCTGCTGCATTATCAGTGATCAATTTATTCGGGCAACCAAAACGAGACAAAATGTTGTTCTCAAGGAAAGAAATGATTATCGCATCGGTAGCTTGTCTGGTGAGAACTGCTTTGATCCATTTCATGAAGTAATCAGTTGCTGTTAGGATCCATCTATGATGTCCTGAAGAAGGAGGATTGATCTCTCCAATGAAATCCAAACCCCACTGCTGAAAAGGGGTGCTTACTTCAATAGGTTTAAGTGGCAAAGGCTGTAATTTCTGTCTTCCTTCGAAAATCTGGCACTCATGGCAGCCTTTGACTATTTTATACACATCAGCAAACAATGTCGGCCAATAGTATCCCACCCTCAAAATCTTATTGGCTGTTGTTTTCCAAAAAAGGTGACCCCCGTAGTCTCCTTTATGGAAATCCTCCATTACCTTCTTCGCTTCTTCTTCCACCAAACAGTTTAATAAAACACCACCCGGATCTTTCCAATAAAGTGAAGAATTCAAAATACAAAATTTTGCAGCCTTCAGTTTTAGAGTTCTACCTTTGTTTCTAGTCATGCCAGGCGGTGATGACAAATTTTGAAGAACATACACGATATCTGAATACCATGGGGAAGCAACAAAAATTTCTGATACCTAAAGTGGCGAATTCTCCTCATCCTCATCAGACATAGCAGCAATCAGATTTATGTCTAGTGCATGCAAATTCGATTCAGCCATAAGCTTCGCTAGCCCCTGTCCCTTGATAAGCTTCGTGGGCCTTATCTCCACATCATACTCCAGCAAAGCTGCAATCCACTTGCCTCGTCTTCCTTCCGGATCAGTCTGTACTAAAACATCTTTCACGGCAGCGTTAGGAACATAAGACAAAATATGAGAATGTAGAATGTATACCCAGAAATCCTTTAATGCTTTTACCAGTGCTAGATCTTGCTTCTCAATGATGTTGTACTTCAAGGCTGCGTCTCTTATAGTTCGACTGAAAAAAGCTATTGGCTTCTCATGCCCATCTCTTTTCTGCATTAACACAGCTGCCAGGGTATGCTCCGAAGCAAAGGAAAACAAAATAAAATCTTGGGTGTAATCCGGGCTGATTAACACCAGAGCTGAAGATAGTGCCAACTTCACCAAATTAAAGGAATTTACCGCCTCTTCAGTCCACTTCACTTGGATGTCCTTTTTCAGCATATTTTTTATTTCTCTTAGATGTTCAGCAAGGTTAGGGACAAAGCGGCATAAAAATTTCATCTTACCATTAAAAGACTGAATCTCCTTCTTGTTCCTGGGAGGGTCAATTTGCTGAATTGCTTCAACACGTGCTGGATCAATACAGATGCCATCTTTTGAAATAATGTGACCAAGTAATTTTCCCTCATCCATGGCAAACAAGCTCTTTTTAGGATTAAGCGAGACACCATATTTTCTGCACTTTTGAAAAACAACTTTCAAGTGATACATATGCTCTTCATCTTAATTGGCAAAGGCCGTCAAATCATCAAGGTATATAACAAGGAAAACATCTTTCTCATTCGCAAAAGCCACGTCCATCGCCCACTGAAAAGTTGCACCAGCATTCTTCAAACCGAATGGCATCTTGGCATAGTGGAAAGTTCCCCACGGAGTGGTGAACGCTGTTTTGTCTCAGTCGTCCTCATGGACCAAAATTTGGTTATATCCAGAATAACCATCGAGTAGTGACATGCGAGATGCTCCAACTACTCGCTGCAGTATATGATCCATCTTAGGCAATGGATAATTGTCCTTCAATGACACCTTGTTCAAATTTCTGAAATCAATACACAACCCAATCTCACCTGTCTTTTTCCGCACTGGCACTAAATTGGAAATCCACTTAGAAAATCTGATAGGAACAATGATTCCTGCTTTGTACAACCTGTTTACCTCCTTCTCAATTGATGGCAGCAAATTCGGGTTGATTCTTCTTAGCTTCTATCTGAAAGGCTTCTGATTAGGCTTGATTGGGATAGTGTGCTGAATTATATTCGTATCATACGTCTTTAAATCTGAGTAATCCCAAGCGAAAGCGTCAGCAAATGAAGACAACAAACTCACATATTTTGCTTTTACCTCCGGTGGCAATGATTTGGATAACTTCACCATCTTGGGGTCTTCAGCTATTCCAATATCTACATCTTCAACTCCTTTTTCAGTCGGCCGTAAGGTTGGTTTTTTAGCTACATCATCCTGATCGAAGAGTTCTTCTAAAGGTATCAAACCTTTAGGAATAACGTTATCTTTCAGCTGCAACACTTCCATTTGATTTACTTGCACGTCTGCTTCACCATCATCATATTCTACATCAATTGAGGTATCTTTGAACTTACCTTTACTTTGCAGAAAATCATTAATCTCATCATCATCTTGGAAAACTTGCCAACATCTTTGATTATTCGGGATGGTAGGATGATGCTTCACATGGATTTCGAACTTGTTACTTGAATTCAGTGGGATATTCAAATTACTTGCTGCCTTAGCAAGTGCATCTGCAATTCCATTTTGAATGCCAGGAATACAAGTCAAGGTATAATCTGAAAACTGCTTCAAAATATCAAGAACAGCATTCCGGTAAGCATGCATTTGGGGATTTTTCGTTTGATATTCACCCTTTACTTGCTTAATCACCAATTTGGAGTCACCATAGACTGCAATTCTCTTAGCATTCAGCTTTCTAAGAATTTTTAGGCCAGCAATCAGAGCTTCATGCTCAGCCTCATTGTTTGAACAATCGAATGCTAATTTGTAAGAACATGCCCGCACATTGCTTGGTACCTTATTTGGAGCGGAAAAAGGACTGCGTACCCAAATACCAATCCCAGCACCATCATTTCCCACTGCACCATCAAAATCCATGGTCCATAGACCATCTTCATCATCTTCTAAGTACTGAAATTGTGCTAGCTCTGTTTTTTCTGCTTGTTGTCCACTATCTTTAGCTGATTTCTCAACTGTGCTTTCCGGTTTTTGCCTTTCTTTCTGCAAAAATTCTCTGAAATTCTCGGTAATCTCTGGAATATCTTCTGCTTGAAATAACTGACTATCTACATCATTGAAACTATTGGCAAACAAAACAAAAGACTCTAAATCTGTATGTACATAACTAATCAGATGATTGACCGGTTTCTCCTTGGTTGTAATCATGTACTTCATTTTTTGTTCCCGATACAACTTTCTCATTTGACCAAACACGAGAATCGTTGCATAGGAGAAATATAATTGTAATGTCCCTTTCAATTTGGCTCCCCAAGATCTGGAAAGCAACATACCAAACCTGGGAGGAATGTTTGCTACAACAACGTCCATCAAAACATTCTTTGTGGGAATCTGATCCAAACTAACAACCAAGTATTTAATGAGCCCAATACATCTCACTCTACTAGAATCAAATGAATAAAGATCATGGTACTTCCTTGTGATGTCTAAACCCAACTTCTCCATGATTGCTTTCGGCATAAGATTAGGGGAAGCACCGGAATCGAACATGGCATTATGCAACACAAACTCATGCGATCGAAGACTGATATAAAAAGGAGGCACTTCGCTATCTGGAGACTCACCATCCAAAGCTGGTCCAAATATCAGTTCAGGTTGATCATCTTCAATATTCACCATATCAGACATGGGATCGAAATTCAGAATTTTGGAAACTTGACCTCTATAACTGTTGTTCTTCATTAGTTCATTCAAGGGAATGGATACCTTTAATTTAGAAATCTCATTCTCCAAACTAAAGGCTGAAGTCTTTTCGATCTCTTTGGCTGGAACAATATCTTTTTAGCCTTCTCCCTCGATGTAATTGGCTGATTTTATTTTTCTGCTGATGATGATTTGGTGGCAGCGGGATCAACTATCTCTTTTGCTTTCTTTTGCGCAACAGGTGAATCATTTTTAGGTGCTGAAACTTCCTTCCTCTTTTGGATTGGATTGACAGGCACATCTCTGTTTCTAAGAGAATATTTCTTCTGTTGGGCTGACAAGGCATTCATATAACCTCTCTGATACTCATCCGACTCTTCCTCAAGAGCTGCATCATTGGCCAAGATAAAATCCTCATCTCTTTGTACCGTCGAACTTTCTGCATACTCCTCATCTTCAGTGATATAAATGGGAAAATCATCAGGAGTAAAGAAATGATTTTCCTCCCCTACTACATCATCTTCATCATCTGAATCCTGACCAACAAAATTTTGTTGAAGAGGTGTCTTTACTTGCTGCTAGACTGCTGGTTCTTGTGCTCATTTTTCTCGTTGTTTAATCATGAATTGGGGTTGTTGCTGACCACGAAAATTGGGATTTCGAATCTGCGGTTCAGGCTTATCAAGTGTGAACCTTTCGAACATTTTTTCCACTTTACGAAGTAGCTAATCTGATGTAGATGTAGAAGCTTCTTCCTTTATTACAACTTTCTTCTCTGCTTTCAATCTAGCTCTCTTGTCATTCAAATTTGCCTCCACACTCATCGCAATTTTCTGCATATCTTCTAAGGTGGGCGGATCTCTATCTCGTAATGAATAGGCCATCTTCGGATCAAAACCATCCGGGAATTTTAACAAAGCTGACTTCTTAGAAGGCCTCAAATCATCAGGAATTGCATTATAAACCGTATTAAATCTGACAATATAGTCTTGGACGGACTCACCAGCATTGCGCTTGATCTTGGTATATTCAGAAGTGATTTGAAGTGGATCTTTCTTCATTTCCCACCGATCTAGAAACTGTCTCTAAAGCTCTTCTAATGTATTAATACTTCTAGGCTGCAAAGCTCTGAACCCCTTGCGTACCTCACCTCCAAAAGTTTGCAAAAACAATCTCATGGTGACATTCTCTTGATCAATTTCATGGAGATCAAAGAAGTCTGTCATTCTATCAATATGCTGCTGAGCGGGCACACTTTGAGGAGTACCATAAAACAAAGGGATTTTACTTTGATAATCAGCAGGCATGGGATCTAAGTTCTGGGGTAAGACAAGAGGTGCGAATCTAGCAGCCATTGCTCTTGTTGGATTTATGATCTGTCTTGGAGAAACGGGAGGGGTGGGAGCAGTAGATGTACGAGGTGTATGTGGTGGAGATGGAGGAGGAACTACTGCAGATTGCTGATCAGATATATATGGTTGCACGAGAATGGTAGGAATGAAAGAAGGCCCGACGTGAACTTGTGAATCAGAAGTAACTTCTGATGGACCAAGAGTTTCAGAAGCAGATTCGATAAACTCAGGAATATCCGTTGCCACAATAGAGTTTTGGATGTTCAAGATGTAACTATCAATGGATCTATTAGCTTGTTCAATCTCAAGATACTTGATAAACTCGGGATTTATGACAGTAGAACCAGTAGCACTTTCAGATTTAGTTTCAAACAACGACAACTTGAATTGATCATCAAACTCAATATCTTCAAGGAACTCAAATACAGTCGGGCATGAATGAGATTTAAACAAAGGGATCACGGGACTTTCTTGACGGAGGATTCTTGAAATCAGATTGGGATTCTCATACACTGGAGGCGGATCAGGATTGGGATTAGCTCTAGTATGTCTTCTGGAAGCCAGTGTGTTGATCTATTCAAAAATCAAAGGACAAAACCGATCTATTTCAGCCTATCATATTCTAGACTCAATCACCCAAAAGTATAGAACGATGTAATATACTGGGGTAATTCACAAGTCAAGTGTTACGTTCACAAGCTAAACCGGAGATTGACTGAAGCAGCGTTTATCTACTTCCGCTAATGCAAAGAAAAAGTGTTTCGAAAGCTACCTGGAGTAACTTCAGGCTCTGTCTATAACTTATGAAACAAATAACACCAACAAGCAAACAATTTTCTCCCCAGTATGGTCGCCACTATGTTATAGCACAAATCCACCTTAGGCTGAAGGAAGGAGGGATTCAGGGTAACACCAAACCATGCTCAATCTAGTAGCTAGCCCTACCAGAACAGGAGAGGGCTCTCTCCGGGTCAATCTCAGTAAAAATGTATCAATAGGCCTTGAGATGACTGAAATGAGTGCTAATTTTAGGCTAGGTATATTAATCAAGGAGTTTGGAATGATTTTTTGGGGTTTTTTGTTGGAAAAAGGAAAAGGCAGTTTTGGGCTTGGGGATGAGGCCAAATTCTTGCAGAGTTCAAGTTGGGGCAGGGAAGGTAATGGATTTGATGTCTTAGATTCAATGAATGGATAGAAAAGACTGCTGAGGAGCTGAAGAGGGAAAGAAGGTGCAAGGATCCTATTCAAACGGAGGAAAACATATAAAACTAAACAAAAGTTTAAGGCAGAGCACCAGCAAACTTATGAATTCTACCTTAGTTACTCATTTTTTTAATTCAAAAGCAAAGAGAAGGGAAATGGCATACATATAAAATTAATGAAACTTACAGATACATGGAGAAAAACATCATCAAAACTCAGAGCCAAAAGGATCCCAACAAGTGCTGCAAAACTCTAGTCTTTCCTTTGCCAAAAAGCTGAAATGAATATACAATGAGGTGCCAAACTATTCCCAAAAGTCCAACCAAAACTCTAATTTCTTTGCCTCCAAACAACACCACACATGACTAAAATCACTGAACAAGCGTTGTCAAACTTACTTGGAGCAAATGAGTTGAATCGATTTGATTTTTTATGGAGCCATGATGAATTTGTGTCTTTAAGGCTCTGTGCTCCGCGCACTAGCCCAGTGCGCCATGTCTCGTGGATGTGCCGTGCCAGTGGAAAAATGCACTGTGGCACGAGGCCCAGTGCGTCGTGCAGCCTATGTGCACCGCGCTCTTACCCAATGCGCCGCGCAGAGTCTTAACACACAGTCGTGGTTTCAAAATGACAGCTTCGCCCTCTCACCACTAAATTTTGACTTTCTTTGATGTCGTGGATGCAAATGTCTTTTCAAACAATGAAAATATCTTTATAAAGTCATGGCTTTGATTTTCTCTTTGTAAAGACCCACTTTTGTAATGTTTCAAAATTGGCATTTCTTCACTTTTAATACAACTCTTTCTTTTTGTTTCCTCTTTGATTTTTGGCTGAATTGATGGCTTTCTTGGTTGATTTTTTGCAGGGATGGTGGCATTTGGACTTCGAAAAAGGATGACCAGAGGCTGCATTTGAAGTACTTCATGTCGGAAAACTTTAAAAATACATATTTATTACAAACAATTAATTTGACAATTTCTTCTTCAAAACAGAGTTTTGAAGAAGAAACATCCTTGAGCATTATTGATGATGAAAATATTGAAATGAAAACTTATTGAAGACATCCTCATGGCCTGCGGGCATTATTTGACATTCTGAAGACCAAACCCTAGACCTAGTGACTGAAAGACTCTTTTTTGACCACAAGACCATCTATGACTATAAATGACTGAAATCAACTTTAATGAATTTTGATCAATTTTGACCAACCCAGCAGGTACAAACATGAGGGAAACTAGTGAAGAGACCCTTCCGTCAGATGATGGCATGTCCCTAACGGAATGCAAATGAATGAGCGGAATGAGACACCTAAAAATGAAATGCAATAAGAGAAATGATCTTTGACGAAGGGATGTAAAGACCGACTCTAACAGAATAAATAAACCTGGTCATTACACTATTTATCTTACAAATCTATACTCGAGTACTTATGACTCATTATGAGTATATAAATCCCTGATCTACTCAGGGAAAACCTCCCGATATCAGATAATAAACTGCTCTTAACTTTTGATCAGTAAAGGGAATTCCTCGCTTGCTTAATTGGAACGAGGAACAGAAGCTCGTTTCTCTGGGTCTACTTATGATTCAAGTCATATAGATTTCTCCATTGACTCATTCAACTTAACCGCGAATTGATTAAATCCTATTCACAATTATCAAATTTGATCTGAAAGGATGATCATATTATACATCCATCTAGGTATATAATAGACATTTCCCACCCATTTGATTCCTTGAATCAGATCCGGTCCTGATCGAATACAATAAGGTATCCGAGAAATAATATCAGGTATCATAAATATCATACGTTGGAATGACATGTTTTTTTTTTCCATTCATTATACTTCGAGGATCTGTCATAGTCTTCCAAACTTTACCGATGGTATCGACGAGTTTTCTACTTCATTCAAATGTGTAAAATAGGTTAGTCGCACTTAAAAGCCGAGTACTCTACCATTGAGTTAGCAACCCATATTGTGAATAGATATTGAGTATATATACGATTAAAGTGGAATGCGAGGTTACTCAATATGAACTGATAAATATAATCCTACCAATCTAATTGATGAACAAGAGTGATAAAAAACCTATGTGAATGACCAAATAATTCACTTGTCAGTTCATATATGGATATGTATAGTTTCGATCCACCATTCCAGAATAAATTAATCTAGGTTATGAATAAATGATCCATTGACAGAATTATCATGATTGGATAGAATCACTGATAAATGATGAACCTAATATATCTAATTCTTTTGTGAATTGATGAATTATATCAACACAATACACTATTGCCAATACAGATTAAGAGATAAATAAATTGTTGGATTGTCATTGTATTGGGATGAGATGTTAGACACATCGATAGAAAATCCTAGGCTTTAACAATAGAACGATTCACATATTCGTCATCTTTGTATGGAATCACGTGGAAACGAGATTGACTTGGAAAGTAAATAAGAAAATAAGAAAATAAGAAAAATTTTGAGTCAGGGGCACTTGATCCAAATATGAAATGATGTCATAATCCATATTCATGAAACCAATTATGTAAATTACCATATCGTTTCATATGATGTTTTGAAGATCCCTCCCTGATCTCGAATCATGATCGAGACATGATTATGAATAGTCATTAACTCAATTGATATGATAGGAATAGGTATCGAATTGGATCCACTCTTTTTATATAGAATACACTCAATGTAATCAATTAATAGATATTGATATTTATTAGGTACTTAACTTAATGCTTCTTTACTCGCATGCATTACCTCAATAGCAACATTCAAAATACCCTTTCGTTGTGAAATTTTTTTTGTATCTATCTTTACTTCGTTCCTTACAAAACGAGGGATTTTAACCAATTATTGCCGACTTTTAGGATCCCAAATTGGACTAATATCCATGGATAATGATTTAGTCATTATTTCCTTCGTATCATGACCACAAAAAATCTCTAGAAGATGATCCTCCATACCCAGAGCGAATGAGTTATAAACTAGATTAGCTATTTGATTAGTACCTTCGTAACCCAGGAAGGGTTGATATCCCAAGGAAAAAATTTGGATATGAGCTAGTGCGGAAATAACTCCATAGGGAATCTCAAGACGTTTACAAATATGACGTTCCATTTGAGTACCAAATATTGCAGAGGGCTCCACGCGAGCGATAATACCTCCTACTTCAGCAAGATCATCTGTGATGATCATCTCATCACAAAAATATTTAATTTTCTCTTTGAACCATTCTACATCATGTTTACTATAAGTACCTGTACAACTCACACGAATTCCCATCTCTCTAGCAAGTATCTCAGTGATCGAAGCAACATGAGTTTCATCACCAAAAACGGTTGTTTATTTCCCCGTAAAGTTTTGACAATCGATAGATCTTGAGAACCAAGTAGCTTGGGAAACGAATCGAGTTTGTCCATCGATATAGGATTTGTAATCAACCCTTTTGCTTGATAAAATAGGATCCGCCAAGATATCAAGATATCTCTTTACCTATCATATGCACTCGGCCATATCTACAACTCCCATAGGAGTTGTAGATACATAAGGCATTCCGAATTCCTTATTCAAATACATCGTTGTCATTAAGCCCACTTCACGATAAGGAATTAAATTGAGCTGATATTTTGGTAAATTTCTTGGATCCTCTACAGATCCTCCTTCAGGAATTATTTGATTAATTCTGATGTCCAGATCTTTTAATAAACATCTCAACTCACGAAAATCGTGTTGATTATGAAAACCCAAAGTAAGAATCCCAGTTATATTTACAGAAGGTGAATTTGTTATGAATTGATCCAATGTATGGGATTTATCCAAATAATATCGAACTACCTGTTCCAAATTTCTATTCGCTGTCTGAATTTCATTCACTTGATAATGATCCACATCCGTAAAAATGATGTTGCAATCAGAGAATATGGATGCTCTATCCACAAAGTTTTTTAAATCCTCCTGCAAGATACCTGAGGTACACGTAGGTGTTAATATGATAAGACTGGGACCTTCCTCCTTATCTTTTCAAAGAATACTATCCACAACTCTTTTTTGAGATCCACATGATATTATGTGACGATCTACTATACTAGCAGTTGTAGGAGTAAAATTTATTTCCCGTTCTAACATAGAATGCTTTACATTAAAATAATCATCTCCTAGAGGAGCATGCAGAATGGCATGGACATTTTGTAATGAACTAGCTACTCGTAGAGTTCCAATGGGCTAATTTCAGGACCAGCATACATCCAATGGGATAATTTCATAAATTAAACCTTATCTCAAATTGATCCGTATTCCCATCATGCACCACAGAGATACCCCTTTATCTCTTCCCTATTGTAATAACATTCCCTTCTGATAAGTTAAGTATGGTGAAATTATGAGAAAAAGGGAAGCAAAATTCCATTGGATTTACCCTTTATGAATGGATTTACCTTTTACGAAAGAAGAAAGGGAAGAGTGAGGGAAGGGAAAATAGGAACCAATGAAATAAGTTTGGGACAGAAGGATTCGAACCTCCGAATAACAGGATCAAAACCTGCTGCCTTACTGCTTGGCCATGCCCCATTCCCATCCTATTTCCCTATTCATATGCTAATGAATACTTATATCAATTTTTTTGTCAACCCATTAGGATCCAAGATTAATTAGATCAGATCCCAATTGGGCAAAAATGTTTTGTGGATATTTGAACAAAATAGGTTATTGATGGAATTGGAAATAATAGATTGCAATTTTTTTTTAGTGTTATTTGTAAATGCAAATTAAATTTTTTATTAAAATTATTATTTTAATTAATTAGTGATTAATTAAAAAATAATTCATATATTTAAGAAATAAGTTTAATGTAATTTATTTAAAATTATATTGTTTATTAAAAAATTATTTAAAAAAATCTAATTACATATTAAATCATTTTTAGTGACATCTTAATTTATTTATTTATATTAATTATGCATTTTATTAAACACTCATCTTAATATTAAGGCCTCAAATTTGACAGAATATCTTTTTAATTTTTAGGTTAAAAAAAAATTGAAGTCACCAATAAGTATAAAAAATAATATAACTTAATAGAATTACCTATTAAGTTTAATTTCAATTATATAACATATAATTATTAATTAATTTTAATTATATAATATATTATTAATTAATCTAATTAAACATAAGAATATTAAATTATATTTAAATTAGATAACATATAATTATTAAGTAATTCATTATAAAATAATAAATTAATAAATAAATAATGTCAACCAATTTGATTTTCCGCTGGTAGGTTGAGGCCATAAATTTTTGATTAGATGTAACTCGTTACTCTTTTTATTAATAGAAAATAGAAAGAATCTCCTAAACTTCTCATAGGCCATAAATTTCTCATCTTGTCACCTAAAGATTAGGCCATAAATTTCTCATCTTGTCACCTAAAGATTTTATACATAATCACATTGAATGGTTTGAAACATAATGCTATTATTTATATTTTCTTCCTGTATTCTAAACTTTAAATGCAGATGATCCTTGACATTTTGTTCAGAGTAAGTGACTTCTTCCATGAAAATAAATACAAAACATCTGTCCTGCGTTGACCGCACTAAAATGGCAATAAGAATCCAAAAAGTTGAAACTCTATTCGAACCCTAAATGTTTAAACTTCCCCTCAGATAATAAGAATCGTATTTACGAGGGTATGGAATTTGTTTGGATTAAAAATAAGTATTTGTCATAGAATTCATATTATTATAAGTGATTATTTTGGGGAAAACTATGGTTTCACTTATTATTAGGGAAAATTGAAGTAGCTACAATCCAAGTGTCTATTGGAAAAATTGGACATTTCACACATGTTTGTGGAAAATTTGGACATTTCACACATATGTCTATTGGAAATAGACTCATAAACTCCCATGAGACATGGAAAAATTGGAAATTTCATAAATATAGACATTTAATACATATGTTACTGGAATAGACTTCCATGAGACATTGAAAGACATTGGAACTAGTCCATGTAATTATGGCAATAATATAAGTGAGAGAGCCTTGCATGGTTTTCTACAAACCAATTATGAAATTTGTATTCTCTTTTAAATTTTCCAAAATCTACTCATTACCATAAGTTAATTTTTCTTTCATCTCATTAAATTGCATGACCCATTCTATAATATAAGTTTTGATCCTTTACCTACACAAATTATCTTGAATTATGGGTGGTGGACTTGGTAAGAATATAAATGGAATTACACATCCCTTTTAGCCTATGAAATGACTAGAAAATGCAATTACTTATTTTTTTGGGACTTTATTGAAATTAGTAAGCTATATTGATCCTTCTACCTATCATACTCTGTTCGATCTAGCAATAGATTCCATCACATGAGATGATGTAGAAAATCTCTAACATAGCTCTGATACCATGTAAACGTTATATAGAAATTCTATATATCAATGGATTCAATCTAATCATGTAATGTACTAAAACAAGATACCGAATATTTCTGCTATATTTGCGTTGATATCTCTTTTCTTCTATTTTTGGAGGTGGTTTCACAACAATCGCTCAATCACATGCAAGTAAGAGAAAGGAAATTAAATCAATCACACAACACAAGATTTATTTATGGAAAACAACTGCTCAAAACCGCTCTAACATATATTTTACATATTCAAAGAATCATGAAACAATATAATGCTTTCTCACACCAATAAAATCATGCACTCTACCGATAATCTCTCCCTGATCTTGCTCAAAGCTAACTACCAATTCTTAGGCAAAATTGACCAACACTTAGCCAATTCTCAGCCCCTACTTAGCCCAGTCTTGCTCACACAATTCCTAGGGAATTAATCCATATTAAATAGGATAATCAACCTTCCTTTACTGTGCAATCCCTATGGAGCCTTCCTCTGATTTTATAATTTCTCTTGGGAAATTCGCTAATAATACAACTGGTAATTAACTTCCCTTTAACCTCTCTCTCAACTAGGTCATCATCAGAATTGACGTGCATGCAATTATTCGTTACTTGGTAGATCACTACTTTTGAATTAAATCTAATTAATTCACTTGACATCTCACTAGCTCATCACTCAGTGAGAACTAGTTAAACTGATTTTAACTCAATTAATTTGAGTTAACTGATTACACTCACACCACACTAGTGCTACAACTGCAACTGGACCCTTAAAATAATAGAATCACTCTACATGCCTCACCTTTGACCCTCAACTCGAAATTCTTGAGCTAATTAAGTCTATCTCACTTTGTTAACTGATACAAGTTGTTATGAGATGAAATTACAGTTTAATTTCAATTTAATTAAGGGATAATTAAATCAAAAGCCTCACATGGTAGTCATTTTTGGGTGTCATTTTCTGGATTTTGTTTCTGGATGCCTATTTCACTATTTCTTGTTGCAAATTTTAACACTCCATCTCAATAAGAAAGGAATCATATATCTCGTTCCAGTACCTTTGGAGTATTCTTGCATGCAACACTTCTCTAGTGTTTTTTGCACATGTAACTCTCCTGAAACTGAATAGCCTCCAAACAACTGAATCAGTATAATGCATCTATCATTAGAGTCTTCTGACTGCTGGATCCTACTACACATGTCTACTGAAATTTCTACGTTGTTGCTGACATATGCATTTGTGCCCTCTGCACTGCTGCCAACTCTAATCTGTGCTCCAGTATCTGACACCTGTCACTATGATTTTTGTCTTCCTGACATCTGACTGCATCAATATAAGTGATCCTTCATTCTACTGTTGTATTTTGGGCTCCTCATAGCCAGGTTCGATCCTTGAGACACACCATATCAATGGATCCTACCCAAATTTCTTCTTGGAATTAATTCTGCACATCACCCTGTTAGACCCTTGTATTTCACAGTATCACCAGGTGAATGATTATTGTTTAAATTTTTCTCACTAAAAATAATATTCCATGGTTATCATTTACTTTCAGAGAAACAAAGGGAGAGCCTAACTACCAAGAACTTCAGAAGAATTCATATGCCTTTTCATTTCAGGGAAGAAGGAAAGGGTTATTGATTAAGTGTAATAGTGAGAAAAAATCCATACTAGCCCGATTCAATCAATTTGCCTTCTTCTTACCTTCACTTTCCTAAAATACTTTGTATTCCAATGCTCTAAATCCCCATTTGACCCTAAAATAGAAAAACCTAACCTCTCGGGCTTATCCTTGTATGAAATCCACTCATTATCTAAGTCTGAAGTTCTGTTGCCATAGCTCCACCCACCCACCAAAAATTCGTCGGTATACAACATAAACCTTAGCTATAGCCCACACTTCACAGCCCACGGATTTTTAACCTTACCTCTTAATACTTAGGTTGAATCTTGTTTTTCCGCCAATTCAATGAAGTGGGACCCACCATACCTTTATCGCATTGTCAAAACCGCATGCAAACCTTCATATTTCTCGTTTTCCTTACCTTCCGCTCGTTTGCACCCTTCAACGCTAAGCGCGTCGCATTTCGCACTTAGCGCATTTCACAACTTACCCATTACGGCGCCCACAAGTTAAAAGTTTTAATTGCAATATGCGGACTGGCGGGACCCACATTGCCCTTGTATACCACCGGTGCTTGGAAATCTTTCACATTATGGTTCAGGTAGCTACTCTCCATTTTTTAACTAAAATTCACTTGACCACATGGAGAAACTTATAGTGGGGTCCATCTCCCGATCGCAAATCACAATGTTTAAAGGATGGGCGGGGGAGGTAAACATTAAGACTGTTGAAGTGCGATGTGAAATGGGTGGGGCCCAATCGTAGATCATAGATTTTAGAGAACAAGCGCAAAGAAAAATGTTAAATTCATCGATCTGCGATGTGAGGTGACATGCCAGAGGACGTGGCAGTGATGTGGCAAAGGACGAGGCAGTGGCATGGCAGATGACATTAACTACCTTGCATACCGCACATTGCAAATATCCCAGGTTTAGTTTATGGTCAAAAGTTCAAAGGAAAATTCCAAAGGATTTCGAATCCACACGCAGGGCATTTTCTGTGTTAAATGGCATCGAAGGAGGAAAAGGTGTTACAACGTAAAAAAATTGTGGAATGGTGAAGTGAGACGTGCAATACGGTGGGACCCGATCGCAATGTGCACATCGTAAAAGATAAAATATAAGTCGCAAAGGTAAAACGGTAAACTGTCGAAGTGTGATGTGCGACGACTGTGGGACACTATCCTAATGCGCACATCCAAAATGTTAAAAGGCAAGTGCAAAGGAAAAGGTAAGACCGATGAAATGTGAAGTGCGATATCAGAGCAAATGCGATGTATTCCAGAACTAAGATCTAAGCATTTTTAGGTCCGGGGGAATGCGTTTTTGCGTTGTTTTGTGTGTAAAAAGGGTCAGGTTGGGCATATGAGGTTTGAATTTCATTTCATGAAGAAATAAGGTTAAACATAGAGCACGGCCGAAACATCATGGTAGCAAAGAAATAGACCGAAAAGGGCCAACTCAGGCAAAGGGCATGCACAGAGAACCGTTACCATGTATAAGCAGAGGTGAGAAAGGTAGTAAAATCATCGATAGATGTCACTAATCAATGTAAAGTGGCTAGCACCACACCAGAATTAATTACCCAGTGTTGATCTTGTGAATATCAGGGCCAGATGTCAGAACCATCATTCATTGCCTCTTCGAGATCATCACATACCACCTCCAAGACTACCTTTGATCCTACGAAGAGCCATTGAAGCTTTTAGATACATGAAGAGCTGCTCAAAATGAATTTTACAGGCGATGTTGTCAGATATTTTCTTTGTTTTGGTCGTGCATGGACATACCTATTTAATTTTTAGTTGTTTGTAATAAATGAAGTTTTCCGAAGTATATTAGGGCAACCGACTTAAGTTGTTAGTTAAATACTGCTTGAACTTCTAGTTTGAAGGGTTGGATATTGTTAACCCCTGCATTTTAAGAACTACTATATTAGAGAACTGTAATTTTGGAGCTGGCCATCAATAATGAAAGACCGTTTACAGGATTCTTGAGCTGTGTCGAAATGGTGATGTGCTAATTCTCTGTTTAAAAGTTTTTGTTGTTTTCTCTGTTGTGCATCTATTCATCTAATTGTAAATTAAAAAATTTAGATTAAGATTTTCTATCGAAGCACCTTAATTTTGTCTACATTTACAATTTGAATGTTTTCTACTCAAGTCTGATTAAAGAATTCTTAACTGCTCTTTAGTCACTATTAAACCTCACTCTTTCTTTCACCTCATAATTCATACAGCTAGTAAGATCCATTTAGCATAGCTAGCTTGCCCTGTGATTCTCTTGAATGTTGATGTGCCATTCCAGCCTTTTGAATCCATAGCCCAATGGATTAGTCCCTGTAGCCCTATCTATCTAACAACACCATAAGTCAAAAAAACAACCCCCACCACTGTAAATAGCCTAATATCAGCACTTATAATCATCAATTTAAATCATAAAAATAGATAAAGCCCTCTCGGAGTCTAGGAGGCTAGGTCATGGACTCCAAAGTGGTTTGATGTTGTCCTCTGTTGTTTGTTCTTACCAATCTCACAAATTACGGAGTGATAACATAATGGCGACCATACTGGGGGAGGGAGTTATTGAAAAAGTTTAATATTTCATCAGAACTTAGAAACCCCAATCAAAATATTGTATGATTCAAGTATGTTTCAAGATTGGTATCTAGTTTTTGATGGTGGACAATGGCCAGAAACAAGAAAGTTGAAATCATCCACCTCAGGACTCCACAATTTTCAGTTTACCTAAAGACTCCACTGGTAGAAGAATTCAGAGTGGTTGTGAATATACAGTGACCTTGGTCTCTGATTGATTGACAAGATGGATCCAATAATACAACATAGGTATGTCCATTGAAAAGAGATCACATTCCTGGATTCCCACATAAAATGCCTCAGGTAAATTGGCAAATAAATCTTCCTATTTTTCAAGATGAGAATGTTGATGATGCTTTGTTACATCTCATTAAATTTCTCATACACTCATGGAATTTGAAGGTCGAATGGCATGAGGATTTCCTTATGAATATGTTCATGGAAAAATTATAAGGGAAAGCGAGGGAATGGTATGAAGGTTTGAATCTTGCTAGTTTGTTTTCTTTAAAAGGTTTCCATAAGGTGTTTTGTGAGCATTATAAAGAATATTCTCGATCGTTATCATTAGCTGAAAATTGTTGTGATCAGTCTGAGGATCTCATACAATACCTTGTAAATATTGATGAAGATCTAGGAAATTGGCATCTTGAGGATCTCTTAGAACCAATTCATGAATTTCATTCTCAATTTAACTGTCATGATAACCAAGAGAGGTTATTTGAAAATGAAAGCCATCAAGAAATGAAAGAAGATCCACAATATCTCTCTGAGGGGACAAATGATAATTCATCTGCTCTTTTGTGTGAGGCTAAAGAAGAAATTCAGCCTCATTATTAGTCTTCACAAGAGAAAGAAAACATTTTTGTTCAATCCAAAGAAAACAAAGACTCCCTCCTCCTTTAAATGAAGAAGAAATCAATGAGATTCTAAGCATGCATCCAGCCTCTAAATTTTTATGTAAGGAAGAGATTATTTCTATTTGTTCTACAGCTGATTTATGTATTGAGGCATTTCCTCATGAAGAAACAGAAGAAAATATTGATATTGATGTTGTTCTACCTTCTTAAGAAGGCCTATGGCCATAAAGTGCTCCTATTCATCAAAATTATGGCATTCAAACAAAATTCAGCGAACTTATTCTGTTGAGATTCAACAAGATGACGAGCTTAGTGAAAAGAGTCGCCTTCACTAAGTGGGCCCGCAGGCTATTTTTGGTGCAACGTCTATTTTTAGACTATGTCTATTTTTAGACATGTCGATCATATTCTATGAGTTACATGATGTTATTTGTGGATGGTTGTTCAAGTTGGAAAAATAGATGGACTTCTATTTTTAGACATTTTGGGCGAAGTCTATTTTTAGACTGCCAGTCTAAAAATAGACATGTCGGATATTATTAGCCCTTAATAATATTTGGACTCTAAACATTATCTTATTCTCTTGGAGCACTGAAATTTAGTTAACAGATTTTTCAGATTAGCTAGCTGAAGGAATTACGCAATTCCTAGAGCTACTGGTGGTTCATGCATGGAGGAATTCAATTAGAACTCAAGTGGCAGAGTTTGGTGGAGTTGGAGAAGTAGTCAGTGGAGTTGGTTTCTAGTTTAACTACACGTGGCGTTAAACTCAATTGAACTGATTGTGTATATTTCTAACTGATTTATACTTTCAGTGGATTTGAGTGAATTAATTAGTTAAATTAATTCACTAAATAATAACTCATTATATAACTGGACATAGACAACAGTTAACTACAGTGCAAAACAGATCAATCGAGACTCAGTGAAGAGATTGGTGAAAGAGCAAGTGTGACTATCAGTTGTGACTATAGTGTTGCATTGTATGCACCACACATTCATTAGAGATGCCAATGAGGATTGCGTGAGAAAGTTTGGACAAATTTGAACTCATCTAGAGCCATTCTTCAATAGGGATTGCGCAGTAAGGTAGGCTATCAGGAGGGAAAAAATCAGTGCAGATTTTTGTTGATTGTTCTTGATTAGTGTGTAATGATTGTATTATACTGAGAGCTTGATATGATCAGCTTTGTATGAGGATTGTTACATGATCTCTATGACATATATTATATACAGATATCTGGGGTTTTCAGCTTCAGGCTTTCTCGTTAAACAACTGTGTTAATGTGTGTGAATTTTTATTGTTTCATGTGTGCATTACAATCTTGATTTAATTTCCACAAATGATCAATGCTGGAATAGATTCTATATTTTGCATGAAGTTAAAATAGTGTGAGATTAGGAGAATATTGGACATATAACACATAATTTATATAATTTCTACATGGTATCAGAGTAGTGTTGATCATTGGAGAAGATTGCAATTATTGAATCGGTTGAGTTTTGTGCTGGTGGAATTCGAATTTGCTGCAGTGTTTTCTTGGTGTCGAAGTTGAGCATTCATTGAAATGTCTTTCAACATATTGCGATTAGAGTATTCCCTTGATGGCAGATCGAATTACATAGCATGGAAGGACAGGATGGAGGCAGTGCTGGATGATAATGGGTTGAAGGAGTTCATAGATGTTGATATT
Organism: Pinus albicaulis; assembly: GCA_034641835.2. Classification (NCBI taxonomy): domain Eukaryota; kingdom Viridiplantae; phylum Streptophyta; class Pinopsida; order Pinales; family Pinaceae; genus Pinus; species Pinus albicaulis. The sequence goes on along the minus strand of CM076582.1, from coordinate 186,776,292 downwards.
CCGAAGCCTGCTTCTAGTGATGCAGCCACACTTGACGCATGGCAAAAGAAGGTAGCAAAGTGTCGAAGGATTCTGTTGGAAGGTAAGAAGGACCACATTATTTCCACCCTTCAAGGGAATCCATTCTTAATGTGGAAGGATTTGACAGACTTGTTCCAAAGCAGAAGTGACTAGAGGAAGTTGGCGCTTAAAGACAAGCTCAGAAAAATAAAAATGGAGAAAGGCGACAGTATACAAAAATACCTCACGAAGTTTGTCCACTGCAAGGATGAGCTAGGAAGTGTGGGGGTTAGTGTTGATGAAGAATACTTGGTGAACTTGGCTCTCCTCAGGCTTCTGAAGAGTTGGCATAGCTACGAAGACTCTGTCAATGGACGGGAGAAACTGCCAGGATGGGAGTGACTTTGGTCGGATCTTGTGTAGGAGGAGATAAGGCGGGGTACCAGGGATTGATCTTCATTGAATAATGAAGATGAAGAAAATTTCACTTTGGCTGCCAAAGCTCAGAAAGGAAAAGGGAATAAATCATCCAAATTCGAAGCTAAAGGCAAGAAGCATGATTTTTCCAAGGTGAAGTGTTTTCACTGTCACCAACACAGGCATTTCGACACTAATTTCCCATAGAAGAAGAAGAATAAGAGAACTGCTGGTTCTGAAGTAGGAGAGGCCTTGGCCTCACAATTTGAGCTCAACTTTTCTTTGATCACATTCTTGGTTTCAAGTATGATGGGATCGGTGTGGTTTCTTGACAATGGTGTGTCTTTCCATATGACCGGAGACAAAGATTTGTTTAGTGATATGGAGGAAAAGGACCTTGGAGTGCACATCGAGATGGGAAATGATGGTAGATACAGTGCGACTGGTATCGGGACCATTTCCTTTGAGAGGGATTCTGGTAAACCTTTCATCTTGAAGGATGTCATGCATGTTCTAGGATTGAAGAAGAATCGGATCTCCATGGCGATGCTGGAAGACAAGGGTTATGATGTTTTTTTTAGAGAGGGAAAAGCCTTCCTGCACCATAAAACAACTGGTCAAATCAGGAGGATAGGGATTCGAGTTAAGAATATTTATCAATTGTAGGTAGATGGTTATGTTGCAATGGTAGGCAAAGCAGAAGGAGTATTGAGCCGAGATGAGGGCGAATTGTGGCACAGGAGATTGGGTCATCTTCACCATGGTGCTTTGAAAATTTTGCAGCAGATTTCTACCAGGCTTCCTAAAGGTACACTTGTGCAGTCAGATCAGTGCAAGGGATGTACTTTTGGAAAATTTTTGAAGACCACTTTTCATGAGAAGGATAGTCGTGCTTCGATGATCCTTGAGAGAATTCACACAAACGTGTGTGGACCTTTCTCGGTTGCTTCACTGTGATATTTGTTGATGAATTTTATTGTAAGTGTTGGATCTTCTTCATGTAGAAGATGAGCGAGACATACTCAAATTTCTATGAGTTCAAGGAACTGGTTGAGAAAGAGTCAGGGAAGCAAGTGAAAGCTCTCCAGAGCAATAATGGTGGTGAATACATCTCTAGCGAATTCAAAGACTTTTGTAGCAAAGAAGGAATTCAAAGAGAACTCATAGCGCCTCATAACCCACAGCAAAATGGGGTCATTGAGAGGAATAACAGAATGATCGTGGGTGTTGCACAGGCGATGTTGCATGATCAGGGCCTTCCCATACACTTTTGGGTTGAGGCATGCAACACTGCGATTTATATGCAAAACCGTTGTCCTCATAGAGTACTTGGCATGAGTACACCCGAAGAGGTGTTTTCTGGTAAGAAGCCTGATATTTCTCCATTGAAGATTTCTGGCTCACCTGTTTACATTCATGTGACGAAGGATGCCAGGAAGAAGCTGGAGCCGACTGCAGAGGTTGGGATATTTGTGGGGCACATAGAAACACCACACAATTATCATGTGTATTTTCTAGACAGTCAGATGACTGTCATGCGACGGGATATCAAATTTCATGAGGAGAAATACATGAAGTTGTCACTTGAGAGGGAGCTACACTTGCATGTAGAGGAGGAGCTACTTGTTCCTAAAGATGAGCCTCAAGATGTAGATTAGCCACAAGAGCAGGTTCATGGAGTGGAAGAAACCACTCATGCAGCGCCAAACATCAAAGGGCAGAAGTGCAATACAGAAGCTGAGTGACTGAATCTTGATGTAGTGCAAAATGTAGGAGTTCCTACATCATAACACAGACAGAGATAGTCACCTGACCAATTTACTGGATACATGACTCTGATGAGCAAGTGTATCATGACAGAGCCATCCTCTTTCGAGGAAGCTGTGGAGGATCCCGCATGGGTAGATGCCATGGTGGAAGAGTATGATTCGATTGTCAGAAACAGTGCATGGGAGATTGTCCCAAGGTCGGAAGGGAAATCAGTGGTAGGTTCGAGATGGATCTACAAAGTGAAGCAAGCTGCTAATGGGAGCGTTGAGAAGTATAAGGCAAGATTTTTTGCCCAGGGCCTCTCACAGATCGAGGGGATCGAATATGAAGAAACCTTTGCACTTGTCGCAAGGTATTCTTCCATACGGGCCATCCTTTATCTCTCAGCACAGATGGGTTGGCACATTCATCAGATGGATGTGAAGATTGCATTCCTCAACGGAATCATTGAGGAGGAGGTGTACATTGAGTAGCCTGAAGGATTCGAAATCTTTAGCAATGAGTTGCATGTGTGCAGGCTCAAAAGAGCGTTGTATGGGCTGAAACAAGCACCTCGTGCTTAGTACACAAGGATAAACAGTTATTTCACCGAACTTGGTTTCACCAAGAGTGAGGCATATCCAAACCTATACCAGATTGTGGTGGACGGTAAGCTTTTGATCATTGTGCTTTATGTAGATGATTTAATACTAACAGGTGATGAACTGTTGATACACTCATGCAAGGCAGATCTTACAAAGGAGTTCTAGATGAAGGACTTGGGCCTCCTTCATTATTTCTTGGGATTGGAAATTTGGTAGCAGAAAGGTGAAATGTTTGCGTCTCAAGGAAAGTACACCCAGGAGATACTGGAGAAGTTTCACATGCAAGGCTGCAAGCCTATTGACACTCCTCTTCCTGGTGGTTGGAGGAAGGAGGATGCTACATCGGCAGAGGTAGTGGATGCCACTGTTTATCGATAGTTTGTGGGTTTGCTCATGTATTTAGTCAATACTAGACTGGACATATGCTATGCGGTGAACCAACTTTCACAAGCGATGGTTAATCCTACCAAGCTCTTTTGGAAGGCGGGCAAGCATGTATTTAGATATCTCGGGGGCACATGTGAGTATGGATTGTGGTATAGATAGACAGATGAGGTGAAGTTGCATGGCTTCATGGATGTAGATTGGGCAGGAAGCCCAACAGACAGAAAGAGCACATCTGGAGGGATTTTTAGTATCGGATCTACAATAGTTTCTTGGTACAGCAGGAAACAAAGATCCGTGGCACTCAATTCAGCGGAGGCTGAGTACATGGCAGCAAGTTTGGCTGCATGTGAGGCTATATGGATGAGGAAGATCCTGGTCAGTTTGTTCGGTTCTCATTTAGATCCTACTGTGATATATTGTGAAAATTAGAGTTGCGTTAAACTCTTGGATAATCCAGTATTTCATGATAGATCTAAACATATTGACATCCGGTACCATCATATCAGAGATTGTGTGCAGCGGAGGATCATGTTGCTTTCTTACATTCCTATGGAAGATCAGGATGTAGATATTCTGACGAAGGCGCTCACCAGGAGAAAATTTGAATACCATAGAGATAGGATCAGGGTGGCAGATAATCCCTATCTTGTTGAGAGGGAGTGTTGAGATTCAACAAGATGAGCTTAGTGAAAAGAGTCGCCTTCACTAAGTGGGCCAACAGGCGGCGCAAAGTCTATTTTTAGACATGACGATCATATTCTATGAGTTGCAGGATGCTATTTGTGGATGGTTGGTCAAGTTGGAGAAATAGATGGACTTCTATTTTTAGACATTTTGGGTAAAGTCTATTTTTAGACTGCCATTCTAAAAATAGACATGTCGGATATTATTAGCTCTTAGTAATATTTGGACTCTAAACATTATCTTATTCTCTTGGAGCACTGACATTCAGTTAACAGATTGTTCAGATCAACTAGCTGAAGGAATTACGCAATTCCTAGAGCTACTGGTGGTTCATGCATGGAGGACTTCAGTTAGAACTCAAGTGGCAGAGTTTGGTGAAGTTGGAGAAGTAGTTGGTGGAGTTGGTTTCTAGTTTAACTACACTTTTGGAGTTAAACTCAGTTGAACTGATTGTGTGTATTTCTAACTGATTGATACTTTCAGTGGAGTTGAGTGAATTAATTATTTAAATTAATTCACAAAATAATAACTCATTATTTAACTGAACAGAGACAATAGTTAACTACAGTGCAGAACAGATCAGTGGAGACTCAGTGAAGAGATTGGTGAAAGAGAAAGTGTGACTATCAGTTGTGACTATAGTGTTGCATTGTATGCACCACACATTCATTGGAGATGCCAATGAGGATTGCGTGAGCAAGGCTGGAGCATTTCGAACTCATCTAGAGCCATTCTTCAGCAGGGATTGTGCAGTAGAGGCAAGCTATCAGGAGGGAAAAAATCAGTGCAGATTTTTGCTGATTGTTCTTGATTAGTGTGTAGTGATTGTATTGTACTGAGAGCTTGATATGAACAACTTTGTATGAGGATTGTTACATGATCTATATGACATATATTATATACATATATTTGGGGTTTTTCAGCTTCAGGATTTCTCGTTAAACAATTGTGTTAATGTGTGTGAATTTTTATTGTTTCATGTGTGCATTGCAATATTGATTTAATTTCCGCAAATGATCAATGGTGGAATAGATTCTGTATTTTGCATGAAGTTAAAATAGTGTGAGATCAGGAGAATCTTGGACATATAACACATAATTTATATAATTTCTACACAGTCAATACATATCACATTTGCTTGAGGATAGCATAGTGGTATATAATGAGGATGACATGTCAGATGACCATGAAGAATGTGTAGAGATTCTCTTTGAGAAGGATCCTGAGCATGACAGAGTGGAACAAGGAGCAGCCCTAATGAAGCTTGTTATTTAAATCCTCAGGGAAAGGTATTGTTCCAAGATCCTTTTTCTCGTTTCTTAGAATCATCTAAAGAAGGAGTATGTTATGCGAGGAATGGTTTGTTGAAGAGTTTATCGAAAAGTTTCAGCACTGCTTTCCACAGGAAAGTAAGATGGGAGTGGCCCTTTTGTTTTTCTAGCCTACTAAAAAAAGTGAATAATAATCAATCATGTAGCCATTTACTTGATTGGTCGCATTGGAGAAAGGAGTTCACTTAGTGTATATATCTTCTCCAAGTTAGATTAGGGTAGGTAGATGTGAAAATAATCTCAGCATTCTGAGCATATTTCAAATTTTAGTTTATATTGCTTTTCTTTTTCAGATCAGTATGTTTCAGACTTTAGTTTCAACTCAGTAGTGGTTTCACCATTCAAGTTTTCAAGGTGCAACAGTATGTTCAACTTGATGGATTGCAATGGATAAGGGAAATTGTAGTTTCAGTTCATATTTCAGTATGCTAATAAGTTGGCTGGCCTAGCATGTGGTGTATTTATATCAGTGAAAGTCAGGAGAAACAATCAACTAGTTTCCAGTCACAAAGTGCCTGAGATATTAAGATACAAGTTGTGGGATCATCCCAATGGATCAGGCTACTAGTCTATGTTGTTCTTGACACCTCCTGAAGGAGCTGCCATCCCTAGCTGGAGCCACTGTTAGACCCTTGTATTTCATAGCATCACTAGGTGACTGATTATTGTTTAGATTTTTCTCACTAAAAATAATATTCCATGGTTATCATTTATTTTCAAAGAAAGAAAGGGAGAGCCTAACTGCTAACAACTTCAAAAGAATTCATCTGCATTTTCAGTTCAGGGAAGAAGGAAATGGTTGCTAATTAAGTTTAATAGTGAGAAAAAATCCATACTTACCTCATTCAGTCCATATGTTTTCTTCTTACTTTCATTTTCCTAAAAAATTATGTACTCCAATGCTCTAAATGCCCATTTGACCCTAAAACACACACACCTAACCTCTCGAGCTTATCCTTGTATAAAATCCACTCATTATCTAATTCCAAAGTTCTATTTCCATAGCTCCACTTGCCCACCACACAGTCGTTGGTATACAACATAAACCTTACATGTTGCCCGCACTTCGCAGCCCGCATATTTTTAACCTTACCTCTTAAGACTTAGGCCGAATCTTGTTTTTTTTCCGATGTGATGAAGTGGGACCCACCATACCTTTACCGCATTGTCAAAACCACATGCAAACCTTCATATTTATAATTCTCCTTACCTTCTTCTCGTTCGCACCCTTCAACGCTTAGCGCGTCGCATTTCTCACTTCGTGCATTTCACAACTTACCCATTACAACGTTGTTGAGTCTCAAAAGTGTTTTCCATATTCATACATATTTCCATTATGTCATAACCATTTAGCTCTTATTTTATAGCCATTTGACCTAAAACCCTACATCAAGTAACCATTTTCATAAATATATGGGTTAGGATCCTTGTTTTCCAAAGTTATTTATTTTATGTATTTTAAGTGAATTTATGATTAGAAACTAGAAAATTAACATAGTTTCATATATCTATATGTGTTAAGAGTTTTGTGACATGTGTAGGTCAAAAGGAGACTTCTAGAAGACTCTTATGTGGCACTCTAAGGCCAAATTCGAATTTGGTTGGAGAAGATTATGGGATCAAGAGGATATGTGTCTCACTTCCTTGTTGTATTGAAACTCTAAGAGGATATGTGTCTCATTTTTTAGTTGTGTTGAAACTCTAGAAAGACATGTGTCTTATCATTTCCTATTTTGATTGTAACTCTAGAGATGGAGGGAGAGATTCATGGACTCCCATTAATGAGATGACTCCTCATATTTTGTATAAATAGGAGAAGCTTTCTCCTATCATGGGTAATGAGGAGGTAATGAGGAAGTAGGTTTGTAATAAAGCTTAAGATGGAATGGGATGTAGATTTGTGAAGTTTTTTTCAATAAATAAGTTCCTTGATGGTGTTTTGATTACAATTTTAAGGAGCTGAAGAAGGATTACACCAAATTGGTAGCAGAGGGCCCCTGCTATTCAAGGAGGTTTTGCATGTTTTCTAGATAAGTTGCTTTCAATTTTGTTTTGTCATATTTCCTTACTTAGATTGCTTTCTGAAATCATAGCTTTCAGCATATTTTTTCATGGCAGCCCGGGCATTTGCACATAGTTTTATAATGACTAATGACATGGAATCAATATTGTCCTTCTGCTAATTTACTTTTCTTAGTTTTTGTTTAATTCCAGTACTGTTTTGTTTATTCCAATCTTGCACATTTGCTTCAGTAGTTAGATTAGATATTAAATTGCTCATGTCATTTTCAGTTACCTCCGAAAGCCATAGCGAGACTAATGGTGAGGGATTGAAGTATGAGTGTGTAGTTTGATATTAGTTTACTTTTCTGCAAGTTAGATATTAAATTGTTCATGTCATTTTCAGTTACCTTCGAAAGCCATAGCGAGACTAATGGTGAGGGATTGAAATATGAGTTTATAGTTTGATATTAGTTTACTTTTCTGCAAGATAGATGTTAAATTGCTCATGTCATTATCAGTTACCTCCGAAAGCCATAGCGAGACTAATGGCGAGGGATTGAAGTATGAGTGTGTAATTTGATGTTAGTTTATTTTTCTGCAAATTAGATATCAGATTGCTCAAGTTGTTTATGATTACCTCCGAAAGCCATAGCGAGACTAATGGTGAGGGGTCAGAATATGAGTTGATGTAATTTGATTTTAGTTTTACTTTACTTGCAATCTTTTCTTTGAGTACAATTTCTTTTGTGTTTAGACAGCAGCAAGGATAATGGTTTTCATGATCAATAGTTCATTGTTTGTTTAATTAGAATAGTGACACATTTTCATTTCCTTTTAATTTTGTCATTGTATGTTTCAAAATCCTTTTGAAGTTTGAATTTTGGTAAATCATTATAAAGGACATCATTGCCTTGAATATTCATAACCATACTTGTATTTTAGAATTTCCATCTCACATTAGGAAACCAACCAAGATCAATAAAAATCCAAAAACGAAAAAAAGTAAGAGATAGGTTATCTTGCACATATAGTGCGCCACACTTCGTCAGCTTACGAATCCCGGATTGAAAAATTAATGTAGCAATTTAGGAGACACTAAATTGACCAAACAAATGTCTGCAAGTTAAAAGTTTTAACTTGCAATATGCGGACTAGAGGGACCCACATTGCCCTTGTATACCTCTAGTGCTTGGAAATCTTTCACATTATGGTTCAGGCTGCTACTTTCCATGTTTTAACTAAAATTCACTTGACCACATGGAGAAACTTGTAGTGGGATCCATATCCCGATTGGAAATCGCAATTTTTAAAGGATGGGCATGGGAGGTAAACGTTAAGATCGCTAAAGTGCGATGTGCGATGGGTGGGGCCCAATCACAGATCACATATTTTAGAGAACAAGAGAATTTTTTTTTTTTAAATTCGCTAATATGCGATGTGAGGTGACATGGTAGAGGACATGGTGGTGACGTGGCAAAGGACGTGATGGTGACGTGGCAGAGGACTTGACAATGATGTGACAGATGACATGGCTAGCCCGCGTACTGCACATTTTAGATCTCCCAGGTTTAGTTTATGGTCAAAAGCTAAGAGTTGCGAAGTGCGATGGAGGCCCAAACGTGATGTAGTTTCAAAGCAAAATTCCAAAGTATTTTGAATCCGCACCCAAGGCCTTTTCTATGCTAAATCGTGTCGAAGGAGGAAAATGGGTTACAATGTAAAAGAGTTGTGGAACGCTGAAGTGAGACATACGATACGGTGGGAATTGATCACAATGTGCACATTGCAAAAGATAAATGATAAGTCACAAACGTAAAACGGTACACTGTCGAAGTGCAATGTGTGACGACAGTGCGACTCGATCGCAATGCGAACATCGCAAATGTTAAAAGAAAAGTGCTAAGGAAAAGGTAAGACTGACAAAATGCGAAGTGCAATATCAGAGTAGATGCGATGTATTATAGAACCAAGATCTAAACATTTTCAAGTCCGGGGGAACGATTTTTTACGTTGTTTTGTGTGTAAAAATGGTCAAGTCGGGCATACGAGGTTTGAAGCTCATTTCACGAAGAAATAAGGTTAAACACAGAGCACAACCGAAACGTCACGACAACAAAGAAATAGACTGAAAAGGGACTACTCAGGAAAAGGGCATGCACACAAAACCGTTACCATGTACAAGCAGAGGTGAGAAAGGTAGTAAAATCATCAGCACAGGTCACTAATTAATCTAAAGTGGCTAGCACCACACCAGAATTAATATTTTTGATCTTATGAAACGCAGGGCTAGATTTCAGAACCATCATTTTTTGCCTCTTCGGGATCATCACATACCACCTCCAAGACTACCTTTGATCCTACGAAGAGACATTGAAGTTTTTAGATACATGAAGATATGCTCAAAATTAATTTTACAAGCGATGTTGTCAGAGATTTTATTTGTTCAGGTTGTGCATGGCCATACTTGTTTAATTTTCAGTTGTTTGTAATAAATGAAGTTTTTCGAAGTAGATTAGGGAAATCGACTTAAGTTGTTAGTTAAATATTGCTTGAAATTCCAGTTTGAAGGGTTGGATATTGTTAGCCCCTGCATTGTAAGAACTACTATATTGGAGAACTGTAATTTTGGAGTTGGATATCAATAATCAAATACCATTTACAATATTCTTGAGCTGTGTCGAAATGGTGATTTGCTACTTCTTTGTTTAAATGTTTCTATTGTTTTCTCTGTTGTGCATCTGTTCATCTAATTGTAAATCATAAATTTTAGATTAATATTTGTTGTCGGAGCACCTTAATTATGTCTGCATTTACAGTATGAATGTTTTTTTCTAAATTATGATTAAAGAATTCTTAACTACTCTTTAGTCACTACTGAACCTCACTCTTTCTTTCACCTCATAATTCATACAGCTCTTAAGATCCATTTAGCACAGTTAGCTTGCCTTGTGATGCTCTTGAATATTGATGTGCCATTCCAGCCTTTTGACTCCATAGCCCAATGGATTAGTCTCTGTAGCCCTATTTTTCCAACCATACCATCAATCAAACAAAAAAACCCCATCACTGTAACTAGCCTAATATCAACACTTATAGTCATCAAGTTAAATCATAAAAATAAAGAGAGCCCTCTCTGAGTCTAGGAAGGCTAGGTGTTGGACTCCAAAGTGGTTTGATTTTGTCCTCTGTCGTTTGTTCCTTCCAATCTCACAAATTACGGAGTGATAACATGCCCCACCTCACACCTGGAGGTATAGCTGCATGTACTCCCTCTTCCCATTTGGCTCAAAATTTCCCCCTCCTGGAGGTCTCTGCTTGAGTGGAATCTTCCATTCAGTCTCCTCTCTTCTTCTCTAACTGTGGCTTCTCCACAACCTTCTGAGACTGCTTCTAAGGCTGCATATTGAGAGATAATTTCTCCCTCTCAGCCACCAATTCATTAAGCTCTTTTTTTCTCTTCAAAGCCTTGTAGGCATCCTCAACCTCGAGAGCATATAGGTTCTTGACTCTTGAACCCATCTGCTTCACCTATCTCATGGCTATTGGTTTAAGGAACTCCTTTTCTTTTCTAAACATCACCTCATAACCACGGTCTTCCAATATCAATGATAGTTTTAGTATTTTCATCCTTCCACCAATGATGCAAATTAACTCTTTCATGTCATTTAGGGGTCCCACTCAAATTTTTTTTATCATTCCACTAGGTCATGCAAAAATTTTGTCACTTTGTGCAGATTTTCATCAAATTTCACTCTTTTCAAAAATTTCATTTCATCACTTGTTGGCTCACTTTTTCACTTACTGAGACTCCATTATTTCATGAGATTAGATCAGAAGAAACAAGGTTTGTAGCATCAAACTAAAGCAATTGCAGGACAAACATAAGAAAACCATAGCCAAGAAAAAGGAAGGAGACAAACTTGAAATTCTTGCTAAGGTCTCCCTCCATGCTTAACATACATCATGAAAAACCATTCTACAAATTTTGGCAAATTTTTGGGCAATTTTGAAGTTTTTTGAGTTTTTGTGCATTTCTTCACAGCGACTAGACTATTTGGCTATTAGAAGTGCAACGCCCTAGGCGCTGCGCTTTTTCTAGTGCCCTCCATTGGTCAAACCAAGAAAACCATTTGATTCAGAAGACCCTCTACATCAAATTTTGGCTATTGGCACATCAAATTTGGACATTCTGACAGGGATAAATGGCCAAAAACATCCCAAAAATCATGTTTCTAACCTTTTTTTGAGTCTGTCGTTGTGCATTTGACTAGTCTTGGCTGATTGACTATTTAGAGGGTCAAATCAAGTCCATTTTTGAAACTAAGCACATATTTGGAAACTAGATAGTATAGGATTTCCAATGAGCTATTCCGAGCTTAATTTGGACTTCGGGAAGACCTCCAAAGTTCACCTTGAAGTTTTCGTTGTGCATCTGCTTGAGGCATTGCGCTTTTGACCAATCTTGGGAGTTTTTACTTTTTAAGGCCTTAACTTCATCATTTTCAGAACGTATGGGATTTTTGAAAAATAGACAGGATCAACTTTCCAATGAGCTATCATGCGCTCAATTTGGACTTCAAGAAGGCCTCCAAAATTTACCTTGAAGTTGGTGTTGCGCATCTACTTCAGGCATTGTGCATCTGCCAATTGCTTGATATTTTCAAGTTTTTGAGTTTTTCTCAATTGTTGATAAGATTTATGAGTTTTTACTAATGTAACTCATGGATTTAAATGTAATAATGATTTTTTTTAGTTACCTAGGCATATATACATTAGGTAAAAATATTTTTGAGGATTGATGAATCTGTTTCATTAATGTTAGGGATGAGTCATTTTGACCACCCTACACTCTAGGTTTCAGTTCAGAATTTGGTGGATCAGATCCACAACTCAGGGATTTGACCCCTGAGGTAAGGAGAAGTTGTTTCATTCCTACATCTTTCACTTCTTGACTCATTTCACAGGTTGGATGTTGTTGTATTGATCAGAGACACTAGTGTATTCAGATTTTGGCAGGAATATATTGGATGAGTTGCAACTATTCTTTTGGGATTAATGTGGTACTGTACTTTGTCATAGTTTCTTCTTCAGTTTCATATGTATGAATTTTTTTTACTATTCATGTTCATTTCAGCTCTATGATATGATGATTTCTCAAGTTTGATTAGCAGAATACATCTCTTATGCTCTGTTTTGGGAGAATCACCATAATTTGTTCAGTTCTTCAGTTTAAAATGGAATTCATGCACTATCATGATATTTTTAGCACCTCATCGGTCTGATCCATCTCACCCAGAAACCCTAAAGTGTTAGAGTTCTTACCTACCTTGCCCCATTAAATGACTACAATTCTGACCTTACTTGCCCTCACCTAGTGATCTCTTTGACCTAATTCACTCATCGAGCACCAAAATCAACCAATCAAAAACCCTTGTGCTACTATAGTGATCCAGCTGGCTCTAGAGACACACACATGACAAAGAGGTCTTATGAAAGCTCAAAAACCAAAGTGTTCGGATTGATCTTGAATCAGGTTCAAGTTGAAGAGTTTGTCGCCTTGATCGCAACGATGCGAACGACACGTCAATCCAAGCTCATATAAGGAAGTTAGAGAAATTTGAAGTTTTGTTAAGGCAAGGGAAGTGGGGCCCACAACATGCCACATAGTGTCTCAGTAAGCACATGGGACCCACATGGAAATCCCCTCAGCTGTTGACACATGGCGCTCCTCCATTGGCCACTTGCCCCTGCAAAAAAAATCCAAAAAAAATGATATTTAATTTCCCACATAAAAAAAAAATAATTAAAAGAAACAAATATATATTAAATATAGTTATAAAAAAATCAAAATCAATTTAAATATGGTAAATTGTTATGTAACAAAAATCATATTAAATATGGTTAAATTCCATATTAAACAAAACCTCCATTTTTGTTTTTGGGAGTCGTTACAATATGGAGATACAAATTCCATATATTATATAGTTTGAAAAAACTATATTAAAACTAAAATTGGGTTTTAAAACGATATTTGGACTCAATGGGATTTGAACTCAAAACCTCCCAACAACAACTATCTTAATCTGATTATGCCACCCAATGTGCCAACCTCACACTTTGTTTTATTCATTCTCACACTTTATTATAAAATTCCATTCAAATGGTTCAAGGAAACCAAGGAGAATGATGGAGAAACATGAGAGATGAGGGCACAGGGAGGCTAATGGAGCTATGAGCAAAGAGAAGGCAGGTCGGATGGCAGACGGACACGCATTTCAAGGCAGGATGGTGCACACAGTTCGAGGATATCTTTTGATCCCGAGGTAAAATTTTCATAATGTATTAAAATTTATATGCATTTTAACTAGAATTCCGCAGCGAGCATGATGGTGTGCCCAGATTTTCCATTTGAGCAGTGGTTTTGCATATTCCCTATGGAGGAGAACCTTTAGGAATCTTGAGGGAATCTTTCAGATTCCTTGGAGGCCAAAATTTGTCAGTGTCAGAATGAGGTCAACCCTATACTCATTCTTCTCGAAATTTCGCAAGGACCTCAATGGTGCGATTAGATTCCTGTTTTGAGTTGTAGATTTCTATATTCCCTGTGGAGCAGCCTCTTTGAGGAATATAGGGAGAAAGTAAAAGATTCCCTAAGGCCCAGATGTTCACTTTTTTAGAATTCAGCAAATTCATAGTCAATGCTACACCTCTTGGCAACATGATTTCAGAGGTATAGTTATATTTTCCATCTAAGCCTTATGTTTTTCGACCACTTTTCAAATTGGAATTGTAAGTGTCAGCATCAAGTGAGTGAGCAGTCGATTTCAGGATATTCATCGCTATGAGATTGATGGTATATCCAGATCCAATAGTTTAGCATCCTTGTCTTGAAATAGCTACAGGATGTGAGGTATATGCAGTGCGATCATGTACTTCTTGTCTCTTTGGTATGGGAAGCATTGTGTTGTATAGATCCCTGTTGATGTTTGATGAGGGATCTTGTTTTGTTCTTGATGTGAGATGTAAATTCTATCATGGATTTGTATTATGTCTTAGATCCCTTTTATTCCATGTAGGCGGGATACACATTGTCACATGTATGTTTGATTGAGATTCCTTTGTTGCCATGCTGGCGGGATACTCATAGTCATTATGTGTGAGTTATTTTCATACCGATAGGAGCCCTTATTGTGAATGAGAGCTCCTATAGTGGAACATCTCGTGGAGAGTTCTAGCCACTCCTGTGTGAGGGAATTTTCCTTGTATGATAGAGAAAATACCATCCATGTACATCATCACTCCTTACAACTCTTAATGCAGTAGAATACACCATCTTGACACTGAGGCCCGAAGACGTAGTCCCTCCTAGATGAACTCCATTATAAATCTCTTATGTTGCTAATGATTGTTATGTTCCTCATCTTTACAACATAAAGGTATGTTCCTTTATGTTCATTAATGCTTTGATGCAATTCCAACACATCAGCCGAAGTAAAAGCTCTTCGTTAAAAAAGTATTAGGAATTTACCCGGATGAAGTGGTATTAGAGCGGTCTTCTTGCTCATTTGGATTGTAGGCATGAACCATTGAATGTTCGCTGAGTTGAGAAATGGAGAATTTCAAAGACATGTATGAGACCATGTTTAGGGTGTATGAGAAAGTAGACATGTTATATGAAGCTTATGAGAAACAAGAAATAGACAACGCTAAATTGAAAACACTTCTACAAGAAGAGGAGGACAAACATCGATTGCAGCTTCAATTACAAGCCACGACAGAGGAATTGGAGGAATTGAAGCGCAACAACGAAAGTCTTCAAGCAGATAATGAGGCATCAAAGACACTCCTACAAGAAGAGAAGGAGGAGAAGCATGATTGTAGCTTCAGCGACAAGCCGCGACAGAGGCCTTGGAGGAAGTGAAGTGCAACGAAGGCTTAGAGAAGCCCTCTTCACATGTTTCAAAATAGACAACTGAGGTAAACAATGTTGATTTCCCTTCAATTTCATCTTCACATGATAAAATTTCGGTTGGGAGTGTGGAGATCCCCATTACAAGAACCGACATGAGACTCCTCACTAAGATGGGGTATAAAGGAGGAGGACTTGGCATTCATTTCCAAGGCATAACTCAGCCATTAGAGGTTGTTCACAGACCTTGATATGCAGATTTGGTATACAATGAAGGAGGATGTTCGGAGGACATCAAAGGAAAACAAACATTGTTGAACTCACCAGGGAAGAGGATTGATGGGAACACTTCACCATCATTTCATGGAAGTGCATGTTGCAATGAAAGAGCTAAGGCAAGCTCTCATCACCATGATCGCACCAGAGACCACCAAGGAAGGTATAACAAGTCTCACTATTCCAGAGTTCATTTTCATTACAAGAATGTCGATAATCATGGTTGTAAATCATGGCATCAAAAAACTTGTCATTTTTGTGGTTTACATAACCATGTCATTTCTGAGTGTTGGAAAAGAATGGAAACACAAAGGAGGATGAGGCATGAAAATCCTTATCCATAGCAGAAAAATAAACTGGTTAAGCAGGTCTGGAGGAAGAAGACTTTTTGCAACCAGTGCAACCAAAGTGGTCATCAAAGAGCCACGTGTTCGAGGATCCATCCAAAGTATCACCTTAAGGACAAAGCGTTGAGGTATGAACCACTGGGAAGAGATGTTCGACTAGCAAACATGCCACAGGGAGATGATCCATTCACTTTGATAACTGAGAGATGGTTTTTTTAGATGTGTTAGTGTCTCGTGGCCTTGTTTGTAATTCATAACTTGCATTTTTAACTGTAAAAGTGATGATGTGTTTTTCCATATCTTGTTCAGCAACAATGATATTTTGGCCTTGTTTTATAAATCGCATGATGAATTTCTTTCATGTAAAAGTGATGAGGTGTTTGCGATCACTTTGAAATTCGACAATGATGTTGGTCTTGTAATAATAGCTGGGGTGTGATTTCCATTTGATGTAAACTTGACCACCGAGTATTTAAACTCGTGGCAAGTATGGAAATGTTTGGGTCATAGTTGGTCAATTTGAGCATGTAATTTGCAAGAGATTGTACTACAAGTTTGTAGAAGATGTAGGTGTCGGTTCATCGCTTATGGTTCTGAAGGACAAAGGTGAAGGAGAAGGAAGGGTGACCTTTCAAGACACTTGTGGTGCAGAAATTATACACAACAGTTTCAGATTATTGTTGATACTTTTGGAGGACCAAAATCTTCTCAGGTGGGAGGACTGATCCAGGTGGCTCCAATGACACACACAGGACAAAGAGGGCTTATGAAAGCTCAAAAATCAAAGCATTCGTATTTCTCTTGAACCTGGTTCAATTTGAAGAGTTTTTCGCCCTGATCGCAACGGTGTGAACGACACGTCAATCTGAGCTCGTATAAGAAAGTTAGAACAGTTTGAATTTTTGTTAAGGCAAGGGAAGTGGGGCCCGAAGCATGCCACATGGCATCCCAGTAAGCACGTGGGACCCACATCGCAAGACCCTGATGATTCAGCCCAGTGACACATGGCACTCCTCCATAGGCCCCTTGCCCTTGCAAAAAAAGACAAAAACAAAATGATATTTAATTTCCCACACAAAAACAAAAAAATCATTAAAAAAATTAACTAGATATTAAATATAGTAATTAAACGATCAAAATCAATTTAAATATGGTAAATTGTTATGTAACAAAAATAATATTAAATATGGTTAAATTCCATACTAACAAAACCTCCATTTTTGTTTTTGGGAGTAGTTACAATATGGAGATATGAATTCCATATATGATATAGTTTGAAAAAAATATATTAAAACTAAACTTGGGTTTTAACATAATATTTGGACTCAATAGGATTTGAACTCAAAACCTCCCAACAACAACTATCTTAATATGATTATGCCAACCAATGTGTCAACCTCACACTTTATTTTATTCATTCTCACACTTTCTTATAAAATGTCATTCAAATGGTTCAAGGAAACCATGGAGAATGATAGAGAATACATGAGAGATGATGACACAGGGAGGCCAATGGAGCCATGAGCAAAGAGAAGGCAGGTCGGAAGGCAAACAAACATGCAGTTTGAGGTGGGATGGTGCACACAGTTCGAGGGAATATTTTGATCCCAAGGATTTAAAATTTTCAGAATATGTTAAACTTTATATGTGTTTTAACTATAATTTTGTAGGGAGCACGATGGTGCACCCAGATTTTCCATTTGAGAAACAGTTTTGCAGATTCCCTGTGGAGGAGAACCTTTAGGAATCCTGAGGGAATCTTTTAGATTCCTTGGAGGCCGAAATTTGCGGGTGTTAGAATGAGGTCAACCCTATACTCATTCTTCTCAGAATTTTGCAAGGATCTCAATGGTGAGATCATATTC
Source organism: Pinus albicaulis (assembly GCA_034641835.2). NCBI lineage: Eukaryota > Viridiplantae > Streptophyta > Pinopsida > Pinales > Pinaceae > Pinus > Pinus albicaulis. The sequence goes on along the minus strand of CM076582.1, from coordinate 186,758,718 downwards.
CTATTTTTTGTTTCATATTTCTAGACTCCCCGTGGAGTAACATCTTTGAGGGATCTAGGGGGAATCTAGAAGATTCCCTAAGGCTCAGATTTTCACTTTGTCAGAATTTAGAAAATTGATAGTTGATCCTACACCTCTCGGCGACACGAGTTTAGTAGTGCAGTCATATTTTCCATCTGAGCCTTATGTTTTTTGGTCACATTTCAAAGTGGAATTGTAGGTGTCAACATTCAGTGAGTGAGCAGTTGATTTTAGGATATTCAATGCCATGAGATTGATGGTACAACCAGATCTATAAGTTTAGCATCCTTGTCTTCAGATAGCTCTAGGATGTGAGGTATATGCAGTGTGATCATGTACTTCTTTGTCTCTTTGCTATGAGATGCATTGTGTTGTATAGATCAATGTTGTTTTTTGATGAGGGATCTTGTTTTGTTCTTGATTTGAGATGTAAATTCTATCATGGATTTGTATTATGTCTAAGATCCCTTTGCTGCCATGTAGGCTGGATACTCATTGTCACATGTATGTTTGATTGAGATCCATTTTTTTCCATGCTCGCGGAATACTCATAGTCATTATGTGTGAGTTATTGGCATAATGATAGGAGGGCCTTGTTATGAATGAGAGTTTCTATAGTGGAACATCTCATGGAGAGTTCTAGCCACTCATGCATGAGAGCATTTTCCTTGTATGATAGATAAAATACCATACATGTACATCATCACTCCTTACAACACTTAATGCAACGGCCTACACCATCTTGACACCGAGGCCCGGAGACATAGTCCCTCTTGAACGAACTCCATTATCAATCCCTTATGTTGCTAATTCTTGTTGTGTTCATCATCTTTACAACATATAGATATGTTATTTTATGTTCATTAATGCTTTGATGCAATTCTGACACATCAGCCGAAGTAAAAGGCCTTGGTTAAAAGAGTATCATGAATTTACTCAGATTATATACCTAGCCTAAAACCTAATTTGATCCAGCCCTCTTCGCTGAGATCCCTTGGAGAGAGCCCTCTCCTACATAGTAGGTCTAGCTACTTGGATAATCTTGGTTTGTAGTTACCTTTTATGGTCTCTTATCAGCCTCGGAGATCCGACAAAGTGCTAACAACTGCTACAGAGACAAGATTCTTCTGTAGGCCTGGAACATACAAAACATCTACTAGTCTGAGAGGGGAGTTAGACTCACTCTAAAAGGTAATTATACCTATTCCAGTTGTGCTATACATCCCGTCATCTCCAAAATTTATGTTCATCTGGAGGCCCTTCTATGCTAAGTCACTAAAGAGACCTTTATTCCCCGTCATATATTGGAACGAGGCACCCTTGTCTAGGTACCACATGCATCCCATTACAGTGTTGGCCAGGCATGAAATGAGAGTAAAATCAAGCTCGAAATGTAAAGCCATTGCTTCACCCACTGTAACTGGATGCTCCTTATTTCTTGCATTCTTCTGTGGACAATTTGAAGCATAGTGCCCATGCTCATGACAGTGAAAACATCTGATCTTGGAGAATTCTCTCTTCCCTTCTTTTCCTTGGGATTTATTTCCCTTGGCCTTATTTTTTTTCCCACTAATGCACAATATTATTCTTTTTTGGTGCTGGAGGTCCCATCTCTGGTGCTCCGCCTTATCTCTTCTATTACCAAATCCAACCATAGTCGCTCCCAATCTGGTAACTTATCCCTCCCATTCACAGATTCCTAGTAACTATGCCAGTTCTTGGGAAGGCCTAGAAGTGCTAGGCTCACCAATTCATCATTTTCTATGGTCACACCAACACTTCCAAGCTCATCTCGACATTGAGTGAACTTTTCCAAGTATGTTGGTACTGTCTCAGCCTCCTCCTTCTTGATCTTTATGAGCTTGTCCTTCAACGCCAACTTCCTTTGGTCGCTGATATTCTGAAACAAATATGTCAAGGCCTTTCACATAGCATATGGAGTCACCTTCCCATGGATACTCAAGACAATATTATCTCTAACTCCCTGTAACAAAATCCTTCTCGCCTTTTCTACCTTCTTCTGTCATGCATCAAGAAGTTGGACATCTGCTGTCGCGGGCTTGGGAATATCAGTATCTATGAGTTCCTTCAACCCATTTTCCTCCAACATTGCCTACATCCTTTCCATCCATGAAATATAATTTGAATTTACCTCAAGTGCATATTTGAGTCTCAACCATTGAAAGACATCTTCATCTGTTGCTAGACCCTGAAGAATAAATCTGCAAATTTGAAACTGCTCATGACAAACTCAATTTCTTCTCTTCTATTGTGATTCATGATGCTCTCATACCATGTAGAAAATATCTAACATAGCTTGGATACCATGTATAAATTATACATAAATTCTATATACCAATGGATTTAATACGATCATGTAATGTACTAAAACAAGATACTGAATCCTTCTACTATATTTGTGGAATATAAAACATGTTCGCTCAATCACACAACACATGAATGAAGGCTCACACTAACTACTCTAAATTTTCAAAAAATTTCAACAAACAATTTTCCATGATATTTATCATCAATGTGAGCCTGCACAAAGAAAGAAGTGTGGTAAGTGGTTGCATGTTCTCAATTTTAAAATTAATTTTAGTAGTGGTTTAAATTGTGTGGATGGTATATATTAAGGGTTTAATTTTAGATGAAACAATTTTTTTAATTATAGATAGGTAATATAATTTTAATTGAGAACATATTTTTTTGTTTTTTAAAATATATTTTTGAATGTATAAATAGATTTAGTACTCTGAAAAACCCATGAGGCACCCAAATTTGACTGATTAAATAACTTAATCTCAAGTTTTTAAAAAACTCTACCGAATTTTGGTTAAAATTAGCCATTAAAAATATTGTAAAAAAAAAAGCACCTGCTCAAAACCCCTATGTCATATATTGTACATAGTCAACGAATCATGAAACAATACAATGCTTTCTCACACTGAGAAAATCTTGCACTCTACTGATCTTCTCACCCTGATCCTGCTCAAAAATGACTAGCAATGTAGAAACTATACAAACAATATGTGTACCAATGGATTCAATCCGATCATGTGATATGCTAAAGCAATATACTGAATCATTCTACAAATTAATTGCAGAAAATAAACACGATCGCACAATCACACCAAGTAAAAGAAAGAAGCAAATCAATCCACAACACAGATATTTTTCATGGGGAAAGCTTGCTACTCAAAATGCCTCTATCTTCTATTGTATATTCAACCAAGGAATCAAGAATCAATACAATGCACTTATCTCACAAGAGTCTGTTGCACTCTACCAACTATCTCACACTGATGCAGGAAAAATCGACCCACACTTAGCCAATTTCTTGCCTCTGCTCAGTCTGCCTTGCTTGCACAATTCCTGTAGAATTAAATCCCTATTCTTTAGGAATTTTAGCCTTCCAAAACTATGCAATGCTCATGGGAAATCCTATGGGTGTATTACTGCATGTGGGAAGTTTGCTAATAATACGACTGATATTTAACATCCCTTTAACCTCTGTCTCAACTAGGTCTTCATCACAACTGACATGCATGTAACTATTAATAGTAAATCATCATTTACTTGACATATCACTACATGTGAATTAAATCTGATTTAATTCACTTGAACTCTCACTAGTGTAACAATTAGTTACAACTAGTTAAATTGATTTTAACTCAATTAATTGAGTTAAATTATTTCTCATGCATTAAACTAATACACTAACTACAACTTGGAGTCTAAAAAAAATAGAATAACTCTACATGCCTCACCAGCCACCCTCAACTTGAACTCCATGAGATAACTGAGTTTATCACAATGAGTTAACTATCACAAGTGATTATGAGATAAGATTACAATTTATTGTCCAATTTAATTAAGGGAAAACTAAATTAGACACACATTTCTTGTTGACTTTTCAACACTCCCTCTCAACACGAAAGGGATTATCAGCTACCCTGATCCTGCCTCTGTGGTATTTGAATTTGCTCTTGGCGAGCGCCTTCGTCAGAGTATCTGCATCCTCATCCTCCGTGGGAATGTACTGAAGTAACATAATGCCTATCTGACCATAATCTATGAGATGGTGGTACCAAATGTATATATTCTTGGGCCTGTCATGGAATACTGGATTAACTGAGAGTTTTATGCAACTCTGGTTATCACAATGTATCACCATTGGATCCATCTGATGACCAAAAAAACCAACAATTATCTTCCTCATCCAAATGGCCTCACATGCCACCTGACTAGCTGCCATGTACTATGCCTTGGCTGAATTGAGTGCAACTGATCTCTGCTTCCTATTGTACCAAGAAACTATTTTCGATCCTATGTTGAAGATCCCTCTTGATGTGCTCTTCCTGTCTGATGGAATGCGTTCCCAATTTGCATCGGTGAAGCCTTGAAGCTTCACTCCCTTTGTCTGTTTGTACCATAATCCATACTTTGTAGTGCCCCTGAGATATCTTAAGAAATTCTTCTCTGCCTTCTAAAAGAGCTTGGTCAGCTTAACCATAGCTTGAATAAGTTGGTTAACTATGTAGCATATGTCTAGTCGTGTGTTCACCAAGTACATGATGTAGAAGTATATACAGCGGAAAAATAAATCACACACAACATTAAAAAATGAAAAAAGCAATTTTAACGTGGTTCACCCAACCAATCTTGGCTACATCCACCAAAAAGAGATACCGGAAATCTTATTACTCAACAGGAGGTTACAATAGCATATTTTCTCATATGCAATTCCTCTTCTTCACACCTCACACTCATTTGCCTCTACATGCTTACAATTTATAGATGTAGTGAAGAAACTGAATAATAAATTCTATCACAACAAAATAGGATAGAATATCTCCTCATCAGGATTTGATGCAATCAGTTTAGGAACAAATCCTATTGTTGGCATTATCCATGAGATTTTAGCCAAATTAATATATACAAAATCTCAACAATCTCCACCTTGACAACAATTAGCCTGATACCTCGTTCCTGTTTATTATTTTCATTTTTTCTGCAAGCCAAGAGAAGCCAGACACCATCGTAGCTTCTCTAATAAAACTGGTTTCGTGAGCATGTCTACACAGTTTTCCTTTTTATGCACTTTTTCAAGAGAGACTCCTCGTTCAGTGATAACCTGTCTTACAAAATGGTACTTTATAGGTATATTCTTTGATTTACTATGATAGGCCGGATTTTTAGCCAAATGAATTTCACTTTTACTATCACAAAATAACTTTATGTTGTCTTGCAGCCTACCAAACTCACCAAACAAACCTTTCAACCAAACCGCTTATTTGCAAGCATGTGAAGTAGCTATGTATTCTGCTTCTGTAGTGGATAAAGCAACAATGTTCTGTAGCTTTGACATCCAACTAATAGCTCCACCTGCAAGATTAAAGACATATCCTGAAGTTGACCTTCTCTTATCCAAATCACCTGCAAAATCGGAATCAACATATCCGCAAACAAATTCACTACTTCTGTTATAAGTGATACAATAATCACTTGTGCCTCTCAGATACCGAAGCACCCATTTCACTGTTGACCAGTGTTCTTTCCCTAGATTTTCTTTATACCTACTGATAACCCCAACTGCGTGTGAAATATCTGGTCTTGTACAAACCATCGCATACATCAAATTTCCTACTGCATTAGCATAAGGTATTCGAGACATATATTCCTTTTCTTCATTTGTATTAGGACATAAACTTGAAGAAAGCTTAAAATGGGAAGCTAAAGGGATTGAAACTAGCTTCACATTGTTCATACCAAACATTAAGAGTATTTTCTCAATATACTTCTCTTGTGATAACCACAGCTTACCATTGCTCCTGTCTCTGAAAATCTCCATGCCCAAAATCTGTCTTGTTGCTCCTAGATCTTTCATATCAAACATCCTAGCCATATGAGCCTTTAACCTATTGATCTCAGTTATGCTTTTGCTTGCTAAAATCATATCGTCAACATACAACACGAAGATAATTAATATGCCATTACTTAATTTCTTAAAGTAAACACAATGATCATGTTCACTTCTTATACAATTTTGGCTCATCATAAAGAATCAAATTTCTTGTACCATTGTCGAGGCGACTACTTCAGACCATACAATGATTTCTTGAGCCTGCAGAAAAATTTCTTGTTGCGATTTTGAACAAACCCTTCAGGTTGTTCCATATAAATTTCTTCATCTAAATCTCCATGTAAGAATGATGTCTTAACATCTAGTTGTTTTAATTCTAAATTAAGTAAAGCAACTAATGCTAACACAATCTGAATTGAAACAATCTTAAAAACTGGTGAAAATATCTCATGAAATTCAATTCCTGCTTTCTAAGAAAAACCTTTCGCAACCAACCTCGCTTTGTACCTGTCTTCTTTATCATCAACACCCCTTTTCAATTTGTAAACCCATTTACATCCTACATTTTTTCTGTCTTTAGGAAGTTCTACCAGGTCCCATGTGGCATTCTTGTCTAATGCCTTCATCTCATCCTTCATATCTTCTTTCCACTTATCACTGTTAGAACCTCCTACAGCTTCTTGATAGCATAAAGGTTCATCATCATTAGCGGTTAAAGCAACTAAAGTAACATAATCATCATACCTTTTAGGAGGATGTCTGATTCTCGTGGACCTTATTAAAGATGTTTCTGGTTCTTCCACAATTTGCTGGTTATTCTGTGTAGGAACTTCTTCATGATCTTCATCTCAAAATTGTTCATCTTTACTATCATCAATATTTTCAATAGTTTCAAACTGAATATGTTGAAACTTAGGTACATTTTCTTGTTTCAATTCAATATCTACATCTAGATTTTCAAGTGAAGATTCATTGAATTTAACATCTCTGTTAATGATGATATTTCGAGTAGTAGGATCCCACAACCTATATCCCTTAATCCCATCACCATATCTAACAAAGATATATCTTTTTGATTTAGGATCTAATTTAGAATGTTGATGTTTCGGAATTAGTGCATATGCATCACAACAAAAAAAATTCAGTTTAGAATAATCACAAGGATGACCTTTCCATACCTCTTGAGGAATTTTTCATCCTATTGCAGTTGATGGTGATCGATTTATCAAATAGAAAGTCGTATATATTGCTTATGTCCATAATTACTTCTGCAAATTGGCGTTACTCATCATACTTCTTGCTCTTTCTAAGAGAGTCATGTTCATGCGTTCAACAACTCCATTTTACTAAGGAGTATAAGCAGTAGTTCTATGTCTTTCGATCCCAAATTCCTTGTAATAGATATCAAATGCATTTGAAGTAAACTCACCACCATTGTCAGTTCTTAAACATTTAATGGTTCTTCCAGTGATATTTTCTACTAATGCTCTAAACTACTTAAAAACTGTGAGTACATCAGACTTTCTTTTTAACATGTAGACCCATACTTTTCTAGAGAAATCAACAATAAAAGATACAAAATATGATGATCCTCCATATGAGGTTGTAGGAGATGGACCCCAAACATCAGAATGGATATAATCAAGGATTCCTTTACTAGTATGTTTTCTAGTTTTAAATTTCTGCTTGCTTTGTTTCCCATATATACAATGTTTGCAAAAATATAACTTCGAAGATTTTAAACTAGGAAGTAACATATGATCAGATAAAATTTTTAATCCTCTTTCACTCATATGGCCCAACCGTTGATGCCATAGTCGAATAGAATCACTGTCGTTTTCAGATACAGTAGAAGCATGATCTGACTCTGTTCCTCCTTCTAACTGAAAAATATTTCCAACCTTATTTGCCTTCATTAATAATAGGATTCCTTTGTAAATTTTCATTACTCCACCTTGAATAAAATTTTTATATCCATTTGTGTCTAACACTCCTAGAGAAATAAGATTTTTTCTGAGTTCAAGCACATGTCTTACATCAGTTAAGATTTTATTTGTCCCATCAAACATTTTAATCTGGATGCTTCCAATTCCCACAAAATTACATGAGACATCATTGCCCATGTAAACTACTCCATAATTAATTGACTTATAAGATTTAAGCCATTCTTTATGAATGCACATGTGATTGGACGCACCATAGTCTAATAGCCAATGTTGATCATGATTTAAAAAATTAACTGATAGAACTTCATCACTTATACCTAAACCGGATGCTAAATATGAACCTGTATCTGTCGTGTTTGCCTCTTTATTTATTGTTGAAGAGTCTCCTTTGGATGTTTGTTGTCTCTTCCAACAACCCTTCTTCAAATGTCCCAATTTTCCGCAAAACTAGCATTTTAGCTTACTCTTCTTCCCTTTTGATTTTGACTGAGAGTTGTTTTTCTAACTGAAGCATTTTTATTTAGATTTATCTCTAACCATCATTGCTTCTGATGTAGAGGTTTCTAAATTTGACCTTTTCCTGGTTTCTTCAGACAGCATAGCTCCAACAACATCATCAAATTGAATGGTTTCTGATGAACTAAGACTTATAGAAGTAACAAAATGATCTCATGACTCGGGCAAAGAGCATAATAAAGTTACAGCTTTATCTTCTGAATCAAATTTTACTTCTATGCTATCTAACTGCACCAAGAGAGTATTAAAGGTATTCAAATGATCAGTTATTGTCGTACCTTCCTTCATGCGCAAAATGTACAACTGTCTTTTTAGATGAATCATGTTGGTTAAGGATTTAGTCATGTACAGTTTTTCTAGCTTTGTCCATAGACCAGCAGCTGTTTTCTCTGACACGATGTTAAATAAAACATCATTCACCAAATAAAATCGTATGCTACTCAGTGCTCTGTCATCAATGTCACTCCATTCGTCATCTGTCATGGGGAAAGTTTGTTTGGATTTTCCCAAAATTTCCTTCGCCACACCTTGTTGTACGAGTAAATCATGCATCTTGACTTTCCAGATCTCGAAGTTATTTCTCCCATTAAACTTCTCAATCTCAAACCAAGCACTTTGAGGTTTTTCCATATTGAGTAGCTTGTGTCAATAATTTCCAATTTCAAATCTTAATAAACGAATATTTTATTTTAATCAAAATTAATAATTATGATAAAATTCCCTTTTTCAAAACATCCATTATTTTCGGCTACAAACTGAAGCTTTTTTCGGCAAATCGACAACACTCATAAACAAACATTCCACCATTCCACCGTCAAAATCCTAGTCCCTAAGCCCCCTTAATTATTTTACATTATGCATCTTCTCAATATTTAATTCGACCATATATCATATTTGACTTAAGTAAATCAAGATTTTTACCTATTCTTCGCATTCTAGAAAATGAAGCCTTCAACAAACAACCAGAAATACTAGCTCACGACGTAGTGGTTTTCAAGTTTAGAGTTTGTGGTATTTTATCAAATTTTTTAATTGTAAATACCAACAACTAGCTCACAGCATTGTCATCAACCACCTATCCCGTCAGTCTGTCGCACACTGTCACAAACTCAGCTAGCAACGAATCAAAATTGCTTTACTTGATTTACGGCATTTCAATACAAGGAAATTTCAATACAAAGAATCAAAAAACACTACGGCATTTCAATAGTCCATGGCATTTCAATACAACGGCATTTCAATAGTTCACGACACTCTACTCACTTTATTGTTTCTTGGGCAATCGACCACCTTACGGGTTCATTGATTCCGCTGTCAACGACAGCCTTCAACCGGCCCTCACAGAATTGATAACTCAGCCCTCACACGTTAACATAGCTTCAGGCTCTGTAAGCCTACACTCCACCGGCTTTGATAGCGGCTTATCTCTTGCTCACGACTTATGCAGCAGATCACTAGATAAAGCGGCTTTCACAGCCTCACGCAGCAGATCTTCAACCCCCTTTAAAAATAGCATGGAAATTAAGCAGGCACTTCATGAATTAATTAAATAGGCACTTCAATTGATTTTGCAGGAAGCATTCTCACAGTCTCCAACTTGGCCTATGCAGTGAACAACACTTGCTTTGATACCAATTGTAGAATTATACACAGCGGAAAAATAAATCACACACAACATTAAAACATGAAGACAACAATTTTAACGTGGTTCACCCAACCAATCTGGGCTACATCCACCAAACAGAGGTACCAGAAATATTATTACTCAACAGGAGATTACAACAACAAATTTTCTCATCTGCACCTCCTCTTCCTCACACCTCACACTCATTTGCCTCTACATGCTTACAATTTATAGATGTAGAGAAGAAACTGAATAATAAATTTGATCAAAACAAAATAGGATAGAATATCTCCTCATCAGGATTTGATGTAATCATTTTAGGAACAAATCCTATTGTTGGCATTATCCATGAAATTTTAGCCAAATTAATATATATAAAATCTCAACACATGAGTGAACCCACAAGCTGCCTGTAAACAATAAAGTCCACTACCTCACTTGAAGTAGCATCCTCATTCCTCCAGTTTCCTACAAGAGGAGTCTCCATAGGTTTACAACTCTCCATGTGGAACTTCCTCAGAATCTCTTTGTAATATCCCAAAATCGGGACAACTCAGCATGCATGCACTAAAAACGTAGTTACATCAAATTATGATATAAAATAACAAAATTAACTCTTGGATCTTGTGGATCGGTCAATATACAACCTAAATCAAATAATATAGATGAAACAAATCAAACTAGGTGGGTTAAATAGATGTCCCACACCTAGGATTGCCAAAAGGAGCTAAAACCCCAAACACTGCAACATATGAATTTCTGCATAAAAGTGACTGCGCAGTATAAGAGAGGGTTTATGAACATAAATAATAGAGACACATAGATCTTATATTTTACTAAACAATATGCTCAAAAAATTGAGATCTAGTCTCCTTTACACAAAAGCTAGAGAACCTGGGAAGGGTTTCTAGGAATTCACTTTGAGTACAAATGTGATTTTCAGCAGTAGGAATGAATAATCACTGCAAACTAAAGCACATGAGTGTAAAAGGCTATAATAATGGATATCTAATTCATATCTGAAAAAATTTCTTCCCCCATGGAAGAACTCATCCTCCAATTACAGGAAAACTCCCCAAAAGAGCCACAAGAGTCACTGCTAAAACTGCCTTGCAGAAATAATGCAATTCCTGAATGGAATAATGCTGTAGGTTATGGAAATGAGTTGGAATATTTTCAATGATCTGATATCATCCCAATAACTCTCCAAAGTGATTTCCCACAAGAAAGGAAACTCCCTCCTCTCCCAAATCAACTCAAACAATGGGTTTCTCAACCCTCCCCAGCAACACCTAGCAACTCAGCTCAACCTCCTGCAGAAAATGCGCTGAAACTGAATAATCTAGCTTGGAACCAATGCCAAATATGGGGAATGAAATATCATACCTCTCCCCAAGAGCTCATCAAAGGAAAGAGAAGGAATTCTTGAACAGGAATCCCTTAGTGCTAAGCAGCACCGGCAATCTCAGCTAAATAGCTAAGAGAGAAAAATTCTAAGCAGACATGAAAATGTAATCATAAGATAAGCTCCAAATGGCTGCTATCCTCTTCCTTATAAACTAAGTGAGCTTTCTCACCTTGGGTCCCACTCAATAGGGTTTCCACCTTCACACAAACAATCTCCCTCCAAAACTATGTTGTGCCTTCATTAGAGCCACTCCTCTAAACTACGATGTTTGATTTGGTCAAGGTTGACCACTTCAACTTGCTTCAGCCATTTTCACACCTAAGGGTCTTCAATCCAGCTCATGTATCTATCTATGCTGAACCATATTCACATTGAGCTCTTTTATTTGCTGATTCACTCCTCCTACATTTATATTGTTGACTTGGTCAAACTTGGCCTTGTCCACATGCAAAATATCCCTGTTCACACATGAGAGTGTAAAATCTGGTTGGCATTATGATCCCCTTACACAACATGAGGGATTTTATCATTATTTCTGTAATTCATGGGTCTCCTCACCCTTTTATTCATCTCATAAGTGACAATGGAAAAATTCAATATTCCAAATTTATGCATGCAAATTTTCGAATATTACAGTCCTCCCCTCCCAAATGTTGCTTGTCCTCAAGAAAATGCAAGGATAGGACTAAAGAGCATCCTCTTCTCCCCTGTAGCAACCTCATAATATAAAATACTCCAAGGATCAAGGTGTTGCATCATCAATATATCTCCAAGTTGCCCCTCCCAAGTAAACAAGCTAGCTTTTGGTGTACACTCCAAATAGCTATCATTATGTGATAGTAGGATATCAATGGAGGCAACAATGGGTGGTCTAAAGGCCTTCTTGAGGCATGTGGTCTGATATATATCGGGGTATACCATCCCCATGTGAATCTCCCATCCCCAAGCTATCATCCATACAAAATGAGTTGCCTCCCAACATGGCAACTCCTGAAAATCCTCCTCCACCTTGAGCTCCTGCAAAGTAGGTGGGCTGAAATTCTGAACATGGTAGACAAAGTGGCCTACCCCACACTATCCTCCCCTCCACTTAAGATAAGTGCAAATAATTTTTTGACCTTGGGGCTGCAATAATGTTGCTCTGAAATGGCAACAAGGAAACTAGATCTCCAAAGATCCCTTTCCCAGTGCTGTGAATCAAGCTGGCCCAAACCATCTCATACATGATGGATAAGAAATCGCCACTATATGGCATCCCATCCATCTCATGGCCCTCCTCATAGAGAAAAAAATATTTTGCTGTAGTGGCCATGTCTCTTACCATGCTCCCCTCAGAACATGCAATGCAGAAAGTGTGGGGATGCTCCTCACTCAAGAACACATCCACCCAATGTGTTTCTCCTCCAATCATGCTCCCCATAAAGGCAAGAAAAACATCAGAAAATGGGCTCATGATCAGCATCGAAATGAAATAAATACTGAAGGTTTCATGTGGTTCCGGAAGGTACCAACAGTCTCCCAAATGGCCACAGCACAGTCTTCCCCCCTGCAGCTTCAGAAAATAGCCTGGCAAGTTGTTTCTTGACAAATGGCTTGTTGTGTAAGTCATCACATCCACTAGTAAATAGTAGATGGCTGAATATATCAACTGAGCATACAAGGAGTAACCAAACACTTGCCCCAGATCATATAGTATATGGCTATTTCCATCACAATAGCTGGACAAAAATGGTCCATGGAGCCTAAAGAAAAACTTTCCCCTTTGTAGAGAAATGCACTACAAAGAAATAGTAAGAGCATGAAAATATTGTGTTGAACAATCAATAAATGCAAAAACAGAATTCTTACCATGTAATGAGAGTAAGATGGTGACATGATCCATAAATGAGCTCTCCATAGTGGTATGACATACTCCTATGAAGAGGAATAAACCATATGCTGCATGAAGATCCCCCTCCTCATGCTTGGAAGTCCAAGTCAAGAAGAACATAATATAGCAACAGATGAATCCATCCACTACTGTATCAATCTCACCTCCTTCATGTCCACCAAGTGCATCAAATGCGAAGTGATTTTGGGAACACTCCATCAAAAAGTCCCTACTACATAGTGACAACGTTGTTGGCCTATGAAAATAGGTTCCTACCAACTTATAACTCCATCCTCTGACATGTTCAATGTCAAAGACTCCTCCCATAATGTTTCCATCTCCTCCTCCTGCAACATCATGCAAAATGGGAGAGCAAACCTGCCCTTGCTCTCTCTCAACCCCCCAAAGCAACAAAAGTATTTTCTGCCTCTTCATACCTCCATCACACAACTCATGTGGTGAAAACATAATGACCATATCATCATAATGCATCCACACTCCTTGCTACCAAATGATGCAAGTACCCTGCCAAGTTCCTCCTATCCTCATACCCTTGGAAAAAGGATATGTCCCATGGTGGCCAAACTCTTTCAAGAGCAGCCAATGCAGCCAAGCCTCCTGCTGCCCGGTGTCATATAATTGCAAGTAGCCTACCAACTTCTTTCTCTCCATCTACTCCCATTCCTCTCGCTGTGAGTGCCTCCCATCATGATCAACCTTGGTACCCTTCCAAAGAAGACCACCCTCCTCCCAAATCAAACCTTCCTTCTTGCATTCTAGGGGATGTTGAAATGCAACTCCTTGGAGATATCCTAGAAAGGATCTCACACCAATGATCATCTTGAATCCATAAGGATCCAAGTGGGCTGAAGGAAAAGCCTCCTCACTGTTGCTTCTTGACAGTGTTGTAACTCTCCTCCATGATGTTTTGGTTGGCTCATGCCCCAACTCAAAGATGAACATATGGGTTTGCATGAATTTGTTTGGGAAAAAGTTCACCCCATCCTCCAAGAATTCACACCCCACCCTCACATGTGGCGTGCAGCCCATCAGTGGCCCATTAGGATGATGCCTCAACCCTTCCTTAATCAAACCAAGGTTGCACAATGTAGTGCAATCCTGCTGTCCCAAATGAGCAGTGTGCAATGGTACACAATACTCCACATGATTTTCTGAAACAATAGGAGATGAAGAGTTAGGCATACCTTGATGAACTTTGGAAGTATCTTGCATGGTTGTAAGGGCTTCTCCCCCCAATAGGTTGGCTCCTCCAATTGAAGATGTTGAGGGTTGATCCCCCATAGCTGTGACAGTGGTGGTACAAGTCCCCTCCACTGGTGGTGAGGGCTTCTTCTCTTCAGATTTTCCTTCGCCAAAGTCTTCGATCAACCTTTGAGTAAATTTAGCAAAATTAACCACTATTGCATGGCTCAAATGGCTGAACCACCAAATGTTTGCTTCACCCTCTAGGTGCAGCGCTGCAATCTCTACAGCCTCATCCTCTACCACCGGATGTAGTAGGAAGAATGCATCAAGTCTCCTTGTCCAAACGCTTGCTGCAGATGACCCATCATAAGTAGAAAATAGGAACCTATTGCCCTTGATGCTTCCTTGGCCACAATGTCTTCTTTCTTCCTCCAAATGAATGAACTGAGGAAAAGCTAGAGTCTCCTTGAAGGCTCTAGGTTGGGATTTGTACCCAACAAGGTATTCACTTAGAACCATGTGATCCAAGTGTCCTCCATCTTCTATAAATTTTTCCTTCCTCTCAAATGGAAAGGATATGTCCCAATGCTCTGGAGCTCTTTGCAACACAGGTCTCTCCTTTTGATCATAGGAAGTGCATGGCTCTTCCTGCTCTTGAAACTCTCTAGGAGTTTCACTGCTCCTTTTCTCTTCTTTTTGCTCAACCTCCTTAGAGAGGTTATTACTGGATCTTAAAAGTGATGATAGTAAGCTCATCCTCTTCATATTTCTGGCCTTTCTCTTTATTTTATAGAATTTTTCTTGAAGCCCACAGGCTGAGCCAAATATCTTTCTTTGATACCACTATAATATCCCAAAATCGGGACAGCTCAGCAAGCATGCACTAAAAACGCAATTCCAGCAACTTATGTTAACAAAATTAACTCTTGGATCCTATGGATTGGTCAATATACAACCTAAATCCAAGAATATATATGAAACAAATCAAACTAGGTGGGTTAAAAAAATCTCCCACACCTAGGATTGCCAAAAAGAGCTAAAACCCCAAACACTGCAACATATGAATTTCTGCATAAAAGTGACTGCGTAGTATAAGAGAGGGTTTATGAACATAAATAAAAGAGACGCATAGATATTATATTTTACCAAACAATATGCTCAAAAAAATGAGATCAAGTCTCCTTTACACAAAAGCTATAGAACCCCCGGAAGGGTTTCTAGGAATTCACTCTGAATACAAATGTGATTTTCAGCAGTAGGACTGAGTAATCACTGCAAACTAAAGCACATGAGTGTACAAGGCTGTAATCATGGATATCTAATGTATATATCAACAAAGGGCATCCCCCATTGAAGAACTCATCCTCCAATCATAGGAAAACTCCCCGAAAGAGCCACAAGAGTCACTGCTAAAACTGCCTTACAGAAATAATGTAATTCCTGAATGGAATAATGCTGTAGGTGATGGAAATGAGTTGGCCTACTTCCAATGATTTGTTATCATCCAAATAACTCTCCAAACTGATCTCCCACAAGAAATGAAACTCCCTCCTCTGCCAAATCAACTCAAACAGTGGGTTTCTCAACCCTCTCCTGCAACACCCAGCAACTCAGCTCAACCTCCTGCAGAAACTATATTGAAACTGAATACTGTAGCTTTGAAAAAATGCTAGATATGGGGAATGAAGGATCATACCTCTCCCCAAGAGCTCCTCAAAGTAAATAGAAGGAATTATTGAACAGGAATCCCTTATTGCTAAGCAGCACTGGCAATCTCAGCTAAACAACTAAGAGAGAAAAATTCTAAGCAGACATGAAAATGTAATCATAAGCTAACCTCCAAATGGCTACCATCCTCTTCCTTATAAACTAAGTGAGCTTTCTCACCTTGGGTCCCACTCAATAGGGTTTCTACCTTCACAGAAACGATCTCCCTCCAAAACTGCATTGTGCCTTCATTAGAGCCACTCTTGTAAACTGCGTTGTTTGATTTGGTCAAGGTTGACCACTTCAACTTGCTTCAGCCCTTTTCACACCTAAGGGTCTTCAATCCAGCTCACATGTAGCTATCTATACTGAACCATATTCACATTGATCTCTTTTATTTGCTGATCCACTCCTCCTACATTTATGTTGTTGACTTGGTCAAACATGGCCTTGTCCACATGAAAAATATCCCTGTTCACACATGAGAGTGTAAAATCCAGCTGGCATTATGATCCCCTTACAAAACATGAGGGATTTTATCCTTATTTGTGCAATGTATGGGTCTCCTCACCCTTTTATTCATCTCCTAAGTGACAATGGAAAAATTCAATATTCCAAATTGCTGCATGCAAATTTTGGAATATTACACTCTTTAGCATACTTTCATTGAGAAAAAAATATCTCCCTGTCCCGTTGCCATATTTCCAAACCAAGGAAATACTGAAGGAGTCCCATGTCCTTCATCTCAAACTCTCTTACAAGATCCTCTTTGCAAGAATTTATGAGTTGCTCATCACCTGTCAGAATAATATCATCTACATAAAGTACGATAATCAGAAGCTTACCATCAACCACAATTTGGTACAGGTTCACATCTGCTTCACTCTTTTTGAAGCCCAACCCGGTGAAATAGCTGTCAATCCTGGTGTACCAAGCACGAGGTGCTTGCTTCAGCCCAAACAGTGCTCTCTTGAGTCTACACACATGCGACTCACTGTTAAAGGTCTCGAAACCTTTTGGCTGCTCAATGTACACTTCTTCCTCAATAAATCCATTGAAAAATGTGGTCTTCACATCCATCTGATGTATATGCTGCCCCATCTGGTCTGAGAGTGCAAGGATAGATCTAATCAAGGAGTACGTTGCAATTGGTGCAAAATTCTCATCATATTCAATCCCCAAGCTACAAATATAGTCTTGTACTTCTCCACACTCCCGTATGCTGACTAGTTCACCTTATAGATCCATCTAGATCCAACCACTGACTTCTCGACTGGTTTTGGGACAACTTCCCATGCACTGTTCCTAATGATGGATTCATACTCCTCAACCATGGCATCGACCCAAGTTGGTTGCTGCACTACTTCCTCAAAAGAGGATGGTTATGTCACAATACACTTTCTCATAAGAGCCATGTATCCAGTAAACATGTCTGGTGACTGTCTCTGTCTGCGCAGTGTTGTAGGTTCTCCTACATGTTCTGTTGCATCAAGTCTCAATTTGACAGCTTCTGTGGTGCGCCTCCTACCATGTCTGGTGGATGGCTCTGCATGAGTGGTTTCCGCCACTCCATGATCCTCTGCATGTGGCTACTCCACATCTTAAGGTTCATGTTTTGGAACCAAGGGCTCCGCCTCTACATGAAAATCAAGCTCCCTCTTAAGGGAAAATCGCATGGATTTCTCCTCATCAAATTTTACATCTTGTATAACAACTGTCATCGTGTTGTTTGACAAATACACTTGATAGTTGTGGGGAGTATCAGTGTACCCAAAAAATATCTCAATCTTAGTTGTTTGTTCTAGCTTATTTTTGGAATCTTTGGTCACATGGCAATAGACAGATGAGCCAAAAATTTTAAAATATGAAACATCATGTTTCTTACCAGAAAAATCCTCCTCTGGTGTACTCATGCCAAGTATCCGATGAGGACTACGGTTCTACAAAAATACCGTTGTGTTGCATGCCTCTACACATAGATGCAACGGTAGGCCCTGATCATGTAACATCACTTGTGCTGCACCCAAAATTGTTCTGTTATTTCTTTCTGCAACCCCATTCTATTGTGGGTTATGAGGTGCAATCAACTCTCCTTGAATTCCTTCTTTGGCACAAAATTTCTGAATTCATTGGAGATTTACTCACCACCATTATCGTTCCTTAGAGCCTTCACATGCTTCCTTGTATATTTCTCAACCAGTGCTTTGAACTCAAAAAAATTTGAGAAAGTTTGATGTTTCTTCTGCATGAAGTAGATTTAACACTTTCTAGAAAAATCATCAACAAAAATCACATAATACCTGTGCTTTGTTGTAGAAGTTGTAGAGAATGGTGCGCACACATCTGAGTGATCTCTCTCAAGGATTTAAATTCTCGGTTCTCCTTCTCGTGAAAAGTGGCTTTTTTATACTTCCCCATGGTACATCCCTTGCATGTGTTTATCTGGGCAAGAGTACCCATTGGAAGCCCCGTAGAAATCTGTTGCATGACCTTCAAAGCACCGTGGAGTAGATGGCCCAATCTCCTATGCCATAACTCACCCTCATCCTGAATCACCACTCTATCTTCTTTACCCATCAATGTTTCACAACCATCTACATCAAGTTTGTAGAGTTTCTTCACATGAACACCAATCTTCTTAACTTGTCCTGTGGCTTTGTGATGAAGGAGTGCTTTCCCTTCATTGAAAACCACATCATATCCTCTATCCTCCAACATGGCAACTAAAACTAAATTATTTTTCAAGCCTGGTACATGCATGACATATTTTAATAAGAAAGGTTTACCTGAATGTCTCTGGAAAGTAATTGTAGCAATCTCGGTAGCGTTATACCTCCTGTCATCAACCATCTTGATGTGCATCTGAAGATCCTTCTCCTCCAGGCTACTAAAGAGTTATTTGTCTCCCATCACGTGGAAATATGCACCAATATCCAACTACCACATTGATCCCATCACACTAGGAACCATGCATGTGATGAGTGAGAAGTCCAACTCGAAATTTGAAGCCAAAGCATCACCCGCTGCAGATCCTGGAGCCTTCTTGTTGTTATTCTTATTCTGTGGAAAAGTAATGGCATAATTTCCAGGCTCATGACAGTAAAAAAATTTCACTCTAGACATGTCACACTTCTTGCCTTCTTTGTTGGTCTTAGATTTTTAATAGGATTTCTTTCCCTTCCCCTTCTTTACCTTACCATCCAAGGCTCAATTTTCCTCATCATTTGCTTTGGATGAGGATCCATCCCTGGTATTCCGCCTGAATTCTTCTTGTACCAAATCCAAACAAAGTCGCTCCCAATTTGGTAGATTCTCCCTCCAATTGATAGATTCCTAATAACTATGACAACTCTTGGGAAGGCCTAGAAGTGCTAGGCTCACCAAGTCATCATCCGCTAAAGTAATCCCGACACTTCCAAGCTCATATCGACATTGGATGAACTTGATCAAATATTTAGGAATAGTGTCACCTTTCTCCATTTTTATTTTCCTGAGCTTTCCCTTCAGTGCCAATTTTCTGTGGTCACTTCTATTCTTAAACAGATCTGTCAGATCCTTCCACATTGCATATAGAGTCTCTTTTGCATGGAAACTTGATACAATGTGATATCGAACTCACTCAAATAAGATCCTCCTCGCCTTTCCAACCTTCTTTTGCCAAGCATCAAGAAGAGTGGTGTCTGCTGCTTTGGGCCTTGGAATATCAGTGTCAATAAATTCTTTCAACCCGTTGCCCTCCAGAACTGCCTCCATTCTGTATTTCCATTCAATATAATTAGAACTTCCCTTGAGTGCATATTCCAATATTAATCCATTGAAAGCCATCTTGATCCACCTGTCGCGCCAAAGAATATTTTTGCAAATTCAAATGTTGTTCAGAACAAACTCAATTTATTCTCCACAATTGTGATTTCCCGCACTCTGATACCATGTAGAAATTATACAAACAATATGTATACCAATGGATTCAATCCAATCATGCAATATGCTAAAGCAAGATATCGAATCCTTCTACAAATTAATTGCGGAAAATAAACATGATTGCACAATCACACCAAGCAAAAGAAAGAATCAAATCAATCCACAAAAAAAATATTTTTCCTGGGGAAAGATTGCTTCTCAAAACCCCTCTATCTTCTACTGTATATTCAACCAAGGAATCATGAAAGAATACAATGCACTCTTCTCACAAGAGTCTGTTTCACTCTACTTATTGTCTCACACTAATCCGGAAAAAATTGACCAACACTTAGCCAATTTCCCACATCTGCTCAACCTGCCTTGCACAATTCCTATAGAATTAAATCCCTATTCTTCAGGAATCTCAGCCTTACAAAACTGTGCAATGCTCATGGGAAATCCTATGGGTGTATTACTGCACGCGGTTAGTTTGCTAATAACACAACTGATAGTGAACATCCCTTTAACCTCTGTCTCAACTGGTTCTTCATCAGAACTGACATGCATGCAGCTATTAATAGTAAATCATCGGTTACTTGACATATCACTGCATGTGAATTAAATCTGATATAATTCTCTTGACCTCTCACTAGTGCAACAATCAGTTACAACTAGTTAAAATTATTTTAACTCAATTAATTTATTTAACTGATTTCTTATGCATTAAACTAATACACTAACTACAACTTGGAATCTAAAACAAATATAATCACTCTACATGCCTCACCAACCACCCTCAACTCTAATTCCATGATCTAACTGAGTTTATCACACTCTGTTAACTATTACAAGTGATTATGAGATAATATTACAATTTATTGTCCAATTTAATTAAGGGAAAATTAAATTAGACACACATTTCTTGTTGACTTTTCAACAAGAAATTCTTAGGAAAATTTGACTAACACTTAGCCAATTCTCAGCCCCTGCTTAGTGTAGCCTTTCTCACGCAATCCCTAGGAAATTAATCCCTATTAAATAGGATAATCAACCTTCCTTGACTGCGCAATCCTATGGAGCCTTCCTCTAACTTTATAATTGTGCTCGGGAAATTCATTAATAATACAATTGATAGTTAACTTCCATTTAACCTCTGTCTCAACTGGGTCATCATAAGAATTGACATGCATGCAAATATTAATAGTGAATCATCAGTTACTTGGTAGATCACTACTTGTGAATTAAATCTAATTTAATTCACTTGACCTTTCAGTAGGTCATCACTCAGTCAGAACTAGCTAAACTGATTTTAACACAATTAATTTGAGTTAACTGATTACACTTACACCACACTAGTGCTACAACTACAATTAGACCCTGAAAATAATAGAATCACTCTACATGCCTCACCTTTGACCCTCAAATCAAAATTCTTGAGCTAACTAAGTCCATCTCACTTAGTTAACTGATACAAGTTGCTATGAGATGAAATTGCAATTTACTTTCAATTTAATTAAGGGATAATTGAATCAAAAGCCTCACATGGTAGCCATTTCTAGGTGACATTTTCTGGATTTTGTTTCTTGATGCCAATTTCACAGTTTCTTTTTGCAAATTTCAACAAATGATTCTTCAATTGTTGAGTTATAAGATCCACCTCCTACATCACTTATTTAATTGACTTTGGAGCTTTCATTGTCTAATACATTGCTAGCTTCAAAGTGATATTTGCTAGCATTAGAGGAATTTTGAGGTCTAAAATGGGCCTCCTAAGGAAATTGTATAATAATAGTGGAAATAATAAAATAATATTTGATTCCATCATCGAATTTTAGAGGGAGAAAAAAAAGAAAAACTACTTTTTCAACTCGTATTTTCAACTTATCTCCCAAATTTTTTACAAAAAAAGTTAGCAGGAGTATTTTTTGGATGAAAAATTTAATTCATCATCTAAGGAGTACCCATGTTCCATACTTTTGATGGATCCTACTACACGAAAAATGAGAAATACATGAAAAACATTATTGTAATCATGTTTTTCATGTATTTTTCATTTTTCATGTAGGAGGATCCATTGAAAGTATGCAACATGGGTACTCCTTGGATGAGGAATTAAATTTTGCATCCAATGAGTACTCCCACTTGAAATTTGAGTAAAATATTTCAGAGGTAAGTTGAAAATATGAGTTGAAAAAGTAGTTTTATTATTTTATTATTTTTTAATCTTCTTCCCCTTTTACTTAAAAAATGGTGAATCATCCCCCATGGTTGACATCATCATCTTGAATCCTATTGGTTCCTATAAAATTTATTTTGGTTGTACATGTTTCTTAAGAGGCCCATTTTAGACCTCAAAATCCCCCTAATGTAGGAGACTCTTCGACATGAACTTTAGAGTCTTCAGGATCCACATATTGATTTAATCAACATCATGATTGAAGGAAACATTACCCTCCTTTTTTATGCCCGTAAAAATTTTCTAGTTCCTCTTTATTCAACTTATTAATTGAGCAGCCTATATGAAAGCATCTTGCCAAATTGCCAACTTTGAAGTTTGTTTTTGGTTGGATTGATTATTGGTTTCGATAGCATTTGAACAATTCTTTGAGAAATTATTGCTAATGTGTATCCTTCATGATACATGCAAACCATTCTCGTTTCTCACCTTGATTGATTTTTCATCAAGAATGGTCTGATAAACTATTGTTTCATGATGATTATGGTGTTTTCTTGTATGTTTTCGAAACTCTATCTATACCAACCATTTTGGTGTATGTTGGCACCTTAGTCGCTTGTAAATGATTGTTGTGAACATAAGCTTTAATATTCATCTTCAACATACTCATTGGAGCACTTTATTGATATACCATCATTAGATTAACTTCATTTTTATGTGAGGAAAACCCCTCCTGCAAAAAAGTGAGCTCCTCCATAGATCTTCTTGTGACATGTGACAAAACAATGGATATATCATCCACTATGTTCCCATAGATCTAATATATCAAACTACTTGACATGTAAGAAAGGGTACGATGGATGAATGAGTGCATACTTTTTCCCCTAAAGGTTGTGTGTGATATTGATTGGTATGATTATGGAAGACCTTGCTTCAGATCCTAAAGATATTGGTTCCTCTTCTAATACATGCATCCTACACACAATAGACACATCACAACCCAAATCTACCTATGCTAACAATTATTATGTTAAATATATCACAAATCTATATGAAATTATTCAAGTCAAACTAGATCCAAACATAACATGTGAAAAAAAACATAAATTGGAGGGAAAATAGTGAAATCTATAATAACAAATGATATATTACAATGGTTTATACCTTTAATACAATTGCAATCCATTGTAGCTGCTTAGCTCCTCACTCTCCCTTGGCATGTATCCACAAGCAAGATAGCCTCTTAATGTTGGTCTAAACTCAACAAGGTCTTTCTCTCCAAGATTTTGGCAACATGTAGTTACATGTATTTTCTCTCTTTTGTACTCTCCCATAGGAATGCTTTCCTTAATAGGTTTGGTGAGGATGTGAGAGGATGAATCCAAGCCCCTAGGTTCTGGTGAATTCGAAGTCCAGTATTAATTCCCAAGTTCATTAGATGATGTAATCCAACTCTCTCAAACCAATCTCCTTAGAAAATACCAAATCTAGAAGCCTAGGAGGGTCATTACTCTTTGCTAATGTGTAGAAATCGATCATTGCTTCTTACAATACTGTAACAAGTGGTGATTCACTCCTTGTCAGTGAGCAGGGAATGATGACCAACTCAATGTCATATTTCTAGGGATAAACAACAATGTTTCAATATGGTGTCATTAATATGTCTCTCAAGTATACTTTGAGGTGATAAATAAGGTTAATCAAAATTACCTAAGTATCATTAGTGTTGGATATTGGAGACTATTAACCAACCACATTGTGGACTTCAATCCTCTTTAGTGGAGGGGGTTGGTAACTAGGTTTTCCCTTTCTTTGTTTTTAGGGGAATTTTTGTATGAGTACCTAATATGGCTATACATTTTCTGAGACAAATTGCTATCACCACATACTCACCTAAGTTGTGATTATGAAGAGGATATTGGTCAACGTTATGCATGAACTTTTCTTATGTCTCCCCACTTGCATGTGTTGCTTTACTTAAGCACCCATGTTGATTTATTTTAGCTTTAATGCTTTCATGCACATAGAAGTTAAGCCTAGGTGGTTATCATTTTCATTTTTTTTCTTCCTTGCTTTAAGGAGAGATTTGTGGCATGACATTACACGGCTTTCTTTTCTCAAATCTACCTCTAACAGTTCATTGTTTTTATATTTCTTAATTAATCATTAATCATGGATCAGGTTAACAGGTTAATGCACATAGCACACCATTACAACAAATTGGATTAACTTCTTGATCTATGTTCTCTCCTTCAAACTTTACATCTTGATTGGCTCCATAGCCAAGATACAGATCTTTGTACAAGAGTCAAATCTTATAATTTTCTATAAAAAAAATGGAAAATCTATCTCGTTATGCTACCCTGCTATAATTAAATCTATCCATTTCATATCATAATTAAATCTTCCCAAGTCATATAAACATTTTAAATTTTGTCTCTTGGAGTTTCTACAATGGTAGATCCATTTAAGAGTTAGCATTGTGCTAGGGGATATGGATAATTGTGTTCTATTAAACCAGACCATAAAAATTATTTCTACAAAAAGCTTCCAAACGTGAAAATATTCTCAATTAAATTCACAAAAATTATTTCTTATGTTTTTGATAATTTTAAATCTAAATTGCTTTTTATTGATAAAGAATATAGTTTATTAATATAAATAATAATGAATAATAAAAAATTTAATCAATTGTTTCACCTTTAATTATTACTAGCAATTGCACTGAGAGGTGCAAAGGAACACTGATAAGAGGAATGGGAGAATGTGGAAGACAATAATTCGTACATTAATTTGTGTATGCATTTGAACAAATTTGGATGATACCTAATTTGAGAAATGGAGATTTATTTTGATCCTTGAAATCAGACCAAAGAAACAAGCCAGAAAAGTGAAGAATGGCTTCATTTAAGAATCAAGCCAAGGGAATATTTTGAAGAAGTGAAGGAAAACCTAATCTAGGAATAAAGTTCAATGGAGTTAAGGGATCATTTGAGGAATCATGTCCAATATTTTAATTGGGAAAAAGAAACACTATGAATATGTTAAGGAGGCCATGATTGGTTCCTTAAGGAGAAAGCATAAGCATTTGTGAAAAATTGCAAAGGATTAAATGTTAAGGGAATTTTGGCTAAATGTGAAGGAACCAACCCTTTGTAGTGAAAAATAAGAAAGAAAGACTTGGTTAGGTTTGGCTTGAAATGTAACTAGAAATGTAAGTCCTTTGGGCTCAACAAAATTGTAACACAATGCATGTCTTGGTCAAATTTGATGTCTCCCCACATTTAAGTGGGAACACTAATGCAAGAATTGAGTTCATAGTTCTCAAACACATTTTCAAAGATATGTTTACTCTCTACCTAGATAAGGGAAGGCACATAGAGGGATCAAGGTTATTAGAGCTTTCTACCAAATTTCCTTTCTAATTTTTCCTTGGCTTCAACCTTTGTTGTACAACACAAACTTCTCATATGTAGCTAGAAGGTACTTCAAATAAGAAATATATTTTTTGGTTTATTTTCCTTTGAAGTTTTTTGAGACCCACTTCATCTAGCGCACATATTGACTTGGAATCAAAATCCAAAATTGAATTTAAATATAACCATAGATTTTTTTTTCGAAAAAAATTTAAACAAAAGATGAATCGGTCACATTTCATACAATGATTCATGTTTTAAATAAAATACCTCCTTACTTAAAATTAAAATCAATAGTGGAATTTAATTTAAACATAATTTAATCAATCCAAACCAACAATACACATGGATTCAAAATTGAGATAAAATTAGAAAAAAAGCACAACCAATCCTTTGTAATCCTTTGATATTTACATTTATTTGTACAATTACTTTGTGGAAGAGGATATGCCACAATCATCACTGTGATCTCCTAAAAAAATTATTTGTATGGTTACCTTACAGAAATAATGTAATGATTTTTTGAACATTTCCTTGTAGAAGATACATTGCCAAACTAGAAAACATTGTATGTTTAATATGATCTAGTTAGTTCCTTGTAACAAGAAGAGAAGAGAGGAAAATGATATATTGAGGCCACAAAAACATAATAAATACAAATCAAATGGTATAGAAAGTGTGGATACTTCTTATAGGATGTCACATTCAAATCAATGATCAATCCATCACCAAGTAGCCCCACTCCATTTACCACCATCACACCAAAAGTTAATTATGCAATGGTAGATAAATTTGATGCAAGCTGAGGAAAATGCACATAAATATGTTTTTTGAAACTTTGAATCAATTTAAATTCATCATATGGAATAGTTGGAAAACACTAGTACAAAATGGATAATTAGTTACTAAAAAAATGACTAAAATTTGCATATAAACGACTATTTTTTGGTCGGTGACCAATAGTAACTAATTTACAGTATCTTAACGCGACCAACTTTTAGACATTTTTAGCTTAGTCATTAATTGTTTGTCTCAATTTTATCATCTAGCAATATATTTGGTCATTGATTTAGTCATTAATTACCAAAATTAATGACCAAATATATTACTAAATGATAACCCAAGAAAACCAAATAATGACCAAAGAAATATGACCAAAATGTTGGTCTTGTTATAAGATATTGTAAATTAGCTACTAATAGTCATATATATGAAAATTTTAGTCATCGTTTAAAATCAATTAATGACTAAATAAATATGACTAAATTATGGTTGTGTTATAAGACACTATAAATTAGCTACTAATAGTCGTATATATGCAAAATTTAGTCATCATTTGTATCAAAAATTTATCATTTGCAGTAGTCATTTATATTTTTTTGGTAGTTTCATCTTTGTTATATAAATGACTGCTTTAGTATTTTATATTCATTTCATTTAATTTCATTAACAATCGTTATAAGCAACTAATTTAGTCGTATATTAATTTTATTTGTGTTCATCATTAATAAACATAAACTACTAATTTACTAGTTTTAGATTGATTTTATGTGTTCATTATTAATCAACATAAATTAATTAGTATGATTTTGCAACTAAAAAAAAAATTTATATAATGTGCATGTTCATCTAATATGAAAACACAAAGTTATATATGTTAGTTAAAATACTAAGTAATATCAAGTGCAACTATAAATAATTCCAACCACATAAATTATATTATATAGAATGTTAAGTATTATAATATGAGTTTCCAACTTAATATTGGTTGGATTACAATTTACACATGAAATATTGCTAATTCATCACTTCAAAACATAATCACTGTGTTGTCAAAGCATTGCAGGTGAATTCACCAACTTTGAAGACTTCACCCTTAGTCTTTGTGCGTGTGTCTTATGTGGGATATTATCTTTAAGGATATCACTAGACTGATTCTCTTCCCTCTCTCTATCTCTCTATCTCTCTCTCTCTCTCTTCATTTTCGCTCCAATGTTATTGTTCTCCTCTTTCTTCAATTCCTTCTTTTGAGCATCAATATTGAGTTACTCTTTTAAAATGAAAAAATATATAATGCAAAGTATAAGACATGAAATATGATGATCACTGGAATATAAAATAAAGTATACTAAAAAGGATTTATATGACATATACATCAACATCAATTATGCCAATGTCATTTTTCCCTAGAAAAGTAAGAAACTCGAACAAGTTCTCTTAAGTTGGGCAATAGTTGCCACTACATGGCCAGATGACCTATATAAACAAAACAAATAAAACGTCGCCATAAAAAAAAACACCTTCGGAACTTAATAACAATTATGTCAAATAAGTTACAATCTAAGAAAATAAATTTGTAGATATCTTGTGAAAACAAATGGAAAGAAAAATACCTCATATAATAAATAGTGCATGACAACTAGTTGGAGAATTGCATCATAGAAAATTCTCCTATGGTTACCCATACATGTGGGTGGGTAACTGCCCCAATATTCCATGATCCTTAGGGTCTAGAGGAAGTAAACCTCCTACTAACATTATGATTGATTGGTTGCATCTTGGCCTTGCCTCTCCTTTGTGAGTCCAAAAAAAAAAAAAAAATCTATCATTAACTAGTTGTAATTTATAGTATCATTTTCACATCATATCTCCACATACCTACCAATTTCATATATTTCAAACAAATGGAGTTTTTGAATTGTTTCTAAAACTATGTCATTTATAAACTCTTCCAATGTATCTAATCAAATGTACCCACTTGATTTTCTTTTTTCATATTCATTTACATTCTAAAAAATATTCATTTCAAAAACAAAGAAAACCCCAATATATCCATATCCTAATTCTCATCCATATTTGTTATAAACCATAGGAATTAATAATCTCTTATGATCAACATTGTACAAAAATGAAGCCACCCAAAACTGATTATTCGTATAAAACAAAAATGAAGCTTTGTTTTTTTTTTCAAACTTCTGTGATCTATATTTTGTGATGAAATTGTTTCTAGATCCATTGCATTCAGTAGATTTTCCCATCGATGCTTCAAACCAGTTACCAAGGTTCATTATCAAGATGAATTTGAATGAGAGAAAATTGATTTCAGGTAGGACAAATAGAAAATTTGATCGTGCTTTCCTGAAACGTTGCAGGGATTGCTCCAAGATGGAACATTAGTGAGAACTGGATTCCCACATTAATTTCTAAAATAACCCCCTCTAAACAATAAACTCTAACAATAACCCTTTAAACATAAAATTTTCTCTATTACATCATATTTCTAATAATTAATCGTATTTCTTTGGACCCTAAATATTCCTTAGACATAACCCATTCCTAAACTTTCCCCTTAATCTTATCCCATCCATTTAACCTCCCCTTAAAATCATTATCTTTCCTTTCTTTAAAATTTCTTATATTTTAATAAAATTAATTAAAAATCTTTTATCCATCTTATAAATCCATTAATATAACCTATTCCAAAATATCTTTTTTCCTCTCTTTAAACTTCAAACTCATTTTTCACATCATCTTCATTATTAAATAACAGAAGAATAAATAAAATTTAATAATAAACTTAATAAATTAAATTACCATCATAAAAATCAAACTTCCTTTTTAAACATTAAATTATTAAATAACATAGTAATAAATAAAGTTTTTAGATTTAATAAAATCATATAATTTAAATAGAAGAAAATTTCAATCAACCTTTTGTAAAATTAATAAAAACATAAT
This sequence comes from Pinus albicaulis, assembly GCA_034641835.2. Taxonomy (NCBI): domain Eukaryota; kingdom Viridiplantae; phylum Streptophyta; class Pinopsida; order Pinales; family Pinaceae; genus Pinus; species Pinus albicaulis. The sequence goes on along the minus strand of CM076582.1, from coordinate 186,729,324 downwards.
AATTTAAAACAAGATAATAATATAAAATTTTGTAAAAATTATATTAATACTTAATTATAAACATTTAATTCTTAAAATTAATTCATAAAAATCTTATTTTTGTCGGCTCATAACAAAATATTTTCATAAACCTTTACATATTTATTTGTCTTACCTGAGATTAGTTTTCTCTCATTCAAATTCATCTTGATAATGAACCTCGGTAGCTGGTTCGAAACGTCAATGGGAAAATCTACTCAACACAATGGATTCGGAAATAATTTCATCACAAAAATGAAGCTATTGGTATAAAACAAACAATGAAGCTACACAATGAAGTTTAATTTCTATTGGTATATACACAAAATAGAAATGAAGTTATAGGTATAAAACAAACAACAATGAAGCTACACAAAATACTCAATCAATTGGTATAAATTCCAAGTATAATGAGAAAAGGAGCAGTGCAACATTCTCTAGCATGTGTTCTACCAAATAAAAAGGTAAAAATATTAAGAGTGAAAATATCTTCTTTAGAATGAATTTTAAGAAGAATAAATGTATATTCAGTTCCTTATATTCTATTTTAAGAAATCCATTTTCATTCCAATGTCGAAGTATCTCCACATATAGAGATATAACATTTCAAGTTTCCACATACATCATAGAAATTCAGGATGATAATTCCATAAACAATAAAATGAACTAGAACTAGACATCACATAATTGTGACAAGAAAATGTATGCAAAGCATTGGTTACCTTGCACAAAAAAAAAAAAAAAAATCACTTATCTATCTGCGGATCCTGTAGCCAATACTCACTCATTGAACAAATTGAACGCAAGATAGTTAAAGTGAATAAATAGGAATACACTTTATCATAAGAAACCAAAATAATACCTCAAACCAAAAAAAAACTCATACTACAATAGAAACAAGAAAATAAACCTTATTGATATGTGGATGAATTGAAAGAGCAATGAGAAAAATTGCATACAAAGGAAAGTGCGAGAGAAAATCAGATTGTACACTCTATATTATATTAGGTATATACAAGAGTATAATATTGGTGGATATAAATATTTTATGAGTTAGGAGGGTGATCATCTTTCACCCACCTCAATGTAATAAACTTACATCTTGCCAAGCAAACCTCGAACCTCATGCTAACAGAAGTTTTCAGGTGCTGCAAACATAGGAGTTAACAGGAACACTAACTTGGGTCATCAAATCTATGTTGGTATATGGTTTAAAACTGGTCAAGGATCATGTTTTGCTAAGTGTCATCTCACTCACTGAAATTTGGGTCTTGAGTTGGATAATTTAATAAATTAATAAGATAATAGTTTGATTAAGGATGTAATCCCATCACAATTTATATCTCGTTACATATATAAGCAGTTAAATATGAAAATCAAGTTACAATCTTTAGTATCATGATAACGGAAGGTACAAGTCTAGTAGTTAGTTAACCTACATTATAGGGGTTCTAAATAAATGTAATTGATCTAAGAGATGGATTTCCATCCGCATTACCAAATCGAAAACTAATTGAGGTTTTTCTTTCTTGTTTAATACATTTTGTTTTAAATCAAGAGAAAGCACTTAAGTGCACCAATTCTTTTCTAACAAAACAAACCATGATTGGTAGTGCAAATTATCCATCCTTTTTAAGGTTGGATTTTTTTCAAGCTTTAACTGTGATAAGCTATCCATAAATAAATGAGAAAGTCTCACACCATAAAACCTCCCACATTAAATTAGAAAATATTTTTTAAAATGTCCATCTTGGTATTTACACTAAATCAACATAGGTTTGTCTTAACCCTGGAACTATTAAGCAATGTGAAGGATTAAAAAAACCCAGATGGAAACTTCTTGGTGCTTTGAAAATCCCAGAATTAAGATGAGTCTATCCAACTTTTTTTTATTTTGTTGTCAGATTACTTTGTCCATTAGGAATTGGACGTCAAAATTTGTCCATGTTAATTATTAGTATAATTCACACACACACATATAAGATCTCCCATACCATGGGCTATAAAATAACATCCCTTTCGTTAGTGAAACTTAAGGGTACTTTTTTAAGATGACACAGTACTCTTTTGCCAAGGTCGCTAATGTTCAAGGGTGTCAGTGTGGGATTTGGTAAGGGAATACGATTTATAAAAACTGGCTTCATTATGTAGGGATGAGCTTAACATGCTCAAAAAATGTTGGCGAGCCTAAGAATTAACTATGGGAACATTTTGCGAAGTCTTGCAGAATTACATTTTCTTGTTTTTCAGAACTTAAACATAGACATGTAACAATTACCCACATTTTTCAAAAGCATGGTATATAGGATGGATATTATTTTATTTGTAAGAAAAGGTAGCTTTTGTATAATCTGAACCTAGGTTGGGTAAAAATACACACACAAAAATTGAGGGGAAGTTTGCTACATGATTTTTGGAATATATTTCCCCAATAACCACTCCAGACATTGCAATATTAACAATACCATTCACACAAACTAGACAGTCGATAGAATAACGTTTTCTCATAAAAAAAAGAGGTGTAGATTCTAATTATAAAAGAATAGATATCAACATTATTTTTATGTGAATGTGAATTTTGTATTATCCAATTGATATATCCTCAAGATCAGTAATTTTCTCGACTCTCAAAGACCATAAATGATCTCTACTCCAACCACCTAGCAAGATAAAAATTGGTCCTATGCCTCTAAGCTTTAGAAATCCTCCTAGAGTGGAATCAAAATAAATTTATACATATCGAGCCTATTGCCCCTTCTTCGAATCTCCAATGCTTGTAAAAAAAAAAAAACTCAGAAAACCATCTAAGTATGTAGAGTCTTTATGGCTCAATTATTTTCTTTTACCGTTTTAAACATCAGAAGTGTAATTGATAATTGTACTACAGTTGTAATCCCAGCAGTGAAGGTTGTAATTAAAAAAATTATTTGAAGGATTCTTGAATATAACCATATCTATATTGCAACAATATCCATTTCCAAATTTCCCTTTGGGTCCTTTCGATAAGGACTCAGGAGTCAATCTCCATGTTCAGTTCTCTAAATACACGGATAAAAAAAATGGTGTTCAGAATTTATTTCATTCTTTGAATCCCCTTGAATAGTGAACATGAGAAAAACAAGGACCTAGTTGCAACTTCATTTTAAATTAGAACTAACTAACATTAGAGGAAATTTCAGCCTAAAAGTGCCCATCAAATTTTCACGTAATTTCCATGTCATAATATGTAAACCAATCAAAATCCTTTAAATTTAAAAAGAGGTACATGTAAATATTTTGGAGGGAAAAGAAGAAAATTTCTTATTTTAATTGTATTTTTGGGTTATCTCCCTATAGGTTTACTCAAATTTTAAGTGGAGACACTCAATAGATACAAAAATGAAATCTACATCCAATGAGTACCCATTATGCATACTTTTGAGAAGATCTACATTGATAAAAAAATGAAGAGACATTCAAAAAGCGTGTTGGACACGTTTTTTGAATGAATCTTAAATTTTTATCAATGTGGGTCTTCTCAAAAGTATGCATAATGGGTACTTGTTGGATGTGGAATTTAATTATGCATCCAACGAGTGTCTACAGTTGAAATTTGAGTAAACCTTTAAGGAGATAAGCTAAAAATACAATTAAAAAAAGTACTTTTCTTCTTTTCCCTCCAAAATTCATAACTATTATTTTATTGTTTTAACTATTGTTTTATTATTTTTCCTTAGGAGGCCACTTTTAGGCTGAAATTTCCTCTAATGTTACCTGATCTTTGAAAACTATAAATCCTTCCTTTAAACTTAATTGAAACCAATCCTGGCATGTTACCCTATAAATTTGGCACAAAGGCCAATTAGAACTAGGATTCTATGGAAAATAGACAGTAAGCCTTGTTAATTCCCCCATCTCCAAAAAAATGAATAATATGAGGAAAATTGAACTATTAAATAGAATGTGGCTTAAAACCCTTGACACAATTGCCAACAATTAAATACATACATAATGAACCTTCAACATAGTACATAATAAAACATAAATAACAATGTATAGATAATACATGGCATATCAACATCTAAGTTCATAATAAGGATTTATGACATTTCATATGAAGAAAGTATATATATGTCATTTTACCTATTACCAGTGTAGTTGTGGAAATATTGCCAAACACGGGAGCACATGAGAAAAATTTAGGTAAGTATGCAAACAGAACATGTTTACATATATACAACTAGAAAACATCGTTTATTTGTATGACAATAACGCCCAATATAACATCATAGTTTGCATCTATTGCAATTTGTGGGGATGCCAAAACAGGCTTTGAAATAAATATCTACATTTGAAAATGTGATACAAAAATGAGAGATTCAGTTCAGAAATCTAATGGAAATGCCTTCATCGAAATCTCAAAATTTTAAAACATATATCCAACACTCAACAAAAAGAGACATGAGTGGAAAATGAATTCTACATTAAATCTCTTGTTCTCCATCACTCCTCTGGTGGTACCGAGACAATAAAAGAAAAAAATGAGATATAATGGAAAGTACATAAACGATAAAGAATTAGTTGAAAATATATCTTCAGACTTCCATATTATTCACCGAGCTACTCCACTTGAATATAAATTCCACTCATGTTTAAATGATATTTTATCCATGTTTACAATGTACAAGGACTATAATGGAAGTATTTCTACATTATTTGAAAATTTAAATGTGTAGGTTTTATCATTGGCCTACTATTGAAATGCATTAAACTAAGAAAAACCTAAATTACACCAATAAAAAGTGAATATTTATCCTATATATATAATCAACATATATCTTATATGTTAAAATCAAGTACTTCCACGATGTTAAATAGATCAAGGTCATATTCCAGACCAAAGACCTCGACAAGAAAGACATATTAATAAACATATTGAAACAAATTCAAATGTAATATTACTTACTTTAGGAGCGACTGTATCTAAAATGTAAATGAATACATGGCATGAGAAGTATTTAATATATCATTTGCAGGAGTCCAAATACGAAGTGAAATTTGGCGCCCTGATTGTGTAATGAATGTATCATTTCTACTAACTAATTGGCCAATAACCAAAGAAAACAAATATCAAGGCTTCTTAAAAGGATCTTCCTAGATAGCATAGTTTCTGCCATCCTGCACCACGCAAAAAAAAAAATTGTGGTTAGATGCTAACAACACCACCAACATGCATTTGAATACCATGCCATTCATCTTGACCAAAACACACATACCTTCATATCCCCCTAATATAGTAGATTTCCATTAGACAATAGTATAGGAAATAGTGTTTTATCTACTTCAATCATAGTTGTAAATTTTTCCAATATATCTGGACGATCCTAAATTATATAGTCATAAAACGCATTCGATATGAAGTCCATCTAAGAATGGAAAAATAGTTCCTATTTCAGAATAGGTTAATGTGTTAATAATTGGACTTCTAAAACACCATGTATGCTGTGTTGTAACAATTTTGGATTAATTAGACATAAAATAGCCCAAATAGAAACTTTACATGGTATGAATTCCAAAGTTACACATAATTTCCACAAGAAAAATGATGCTTAACTGAACCATAATCTATTATATTTGATCAAGGGTCAATGAAGTACAATCAGTGATGATAGTATGTGAAAATGCAAGAGGCTACTCCAAAAGAATGATAAAATATATAATATTGAAACTACAAAAAACATCTAACACTAAGAAAGCATAAGCAGAAAGAAATAGACAAAGAACACAATGCAAACTATCATTAGAATATAATGAGGAAGAAGAAAGTGAGGAGGAATTATGCCTTGATGCATCCACCATCAAGAAGGCAAAGGCCCATGTCTAGTAGAACATGGTTTGGTGACCTTGACATAAGTTCCAGCACCACGAGCATAGATTCTCCTAAAACACAAGGCCTAGGGAAAAAATACTCATGATCAGGGCATGGCCCAAGTTAGGTCATCGAGAAAGGCTATATTGAGTGGTGATAATCCTTTGTGATCTCATGGTAACCCAACCAACCCTATGATGTCTCACAATAAAAATTCAACTTTGGAAAGAAAAGTGTAAATTTTAAATTGGGTATCCAAGGTGCATACATCTACTTCTAGGTTGCATGTACATATTCGAGTGGCACATACACTACTTGTGGTGTGGACCTAATTTTCATACAATCTTCTGCACACAATTAGAGGTTGCACACACATCCTTCAATATGATTTAGGTTTCCTCCTTTATTTTAAGGACATCCCTAGTTCCTTATTACAACCATGTCGACCCATGTAACAAATCCTTGATACAGGGCTATCAACCCCTATAATGAATCTCAATTATGGGGATGTAACCACTTGTGACAAATTCTTATAACAATATTTTAGGCCTCCCATAATAGGAAAATACCTCTTACAAGGCATCATCAACACTCATAACATTGATCCAATGTCGAGTACAACCCAATGTTACACAATGAAACACTCACCAAGGTTTGGAACATGCTCCCTACACTTCCATGACAATGAAACCTTAAGTGAAATATTTACAATGTCCCCAAAATAGTGAAATGTGATGCAAAAAAAATTACTTTTAATGAGGGACATTTCAAATATGTAAATTGGGTATCCAAGGTTATGGAGATGAAAATCCATGAGGCTAACCTATGTTTCCTTCCATTATCAAACTTTTTATTATCAAATACAAGTAGATGTATATTTTGTTTTTCAATATAATTTAATCTCCCTAAAATTTGGGGGTTATCTCCACATACTCTTTCACTTTTTCATTACAGAAACTTGGACAAACACAAGTAACACATCCCAGGTGAATTATTAAAATAAATTAGGGTGGTTCAACTCTTGAAACCAAGTTGGAAAGTGTTTATAAAAGAGAAGTTTGTCATTATCATAATATTCTACATTCGAAGTTCTGTCTTGTCGATTTCAATTTTTCGAAGTCTTTTATAAGTAGCAGATCACCCTTCAAATACCCTTTCACCCTATTGGCTCCTTGTGATTTGCAATATTGGCAAGAACAAATGCTGCAAGGGGCCACATCAGAACCACTTTGGAATCCTAGGATCTAGCCTTCCTGGATTCATAGAGGGATCTCTCTGTATAAGTGTCTTAAAATGATATGTCTTTATGCCTTGTTTATGATATTAGGCTAGCTATGAAGCTCTGAGAACTTGTTGGTTTGGTTGATTGAAAGGTCATTTGCTAGATCAAATATTGGAGTTGATTTAGAGAATGTTTCAGCTAGAAGGATATACTATGAGACAACATTAATCCATTGGGCTATGGAGTCATAAAAGGATTTAATTGTTCAACAACTCTATAAGGGTTTTCATAGGGCAAGGTAACTATATTAGATGGATCTCTTAGATTAGGTTGTGATATGAAACAATAATAAGTTGTGAATGCAGCAAAGCTATAGTTAGTTAAGAATCTTCTAGCTCTACTTAGACAAGAAAAGCTTTTTAAGGTAACTGTTTGAAGCAAGCCAAAGGACAGGGAAAACCATACACTTCTTTGGACAAACTTTTAATAAGAAAACCTCTAAGACAACAATCCATTAATCCTAAGACTACTTTCAGATAAAGAAAACATGTAATATAACAGTGAGAGTAGTCTAAGATCAAACATAAATAATCTAATCTGATTTTGACCAACTCTCTAGGGATCTTTCAAATCAACTTTTAAAGACAGACCAGAGGACAGGGCATACCATAGACCTCCCTGGTTTAGACTCTACTAAGCATACTTTAAGAATATCTTAAAAACAATATCTCAAGTTGTACTCGAGGAGCATGGAATCACCACTAATTTCCCTAGTTTCACTCTATTGAAATCATTCCTTAAAACAACATGTCAAGTCGTACCAATGAACATGGACTTACCAAAAATTCCTTGGTTATACTCTATTGAATCATTCTTAAAAAATCAAGCTAGATAAAACTGAATGGAAATTAAGAATCCTCCAATCAGACCTTTGCAGAAGAAAACATAAAGATAAAGATAAAGACAGAAATAGGGTTCTACAACAGCAAATACTACTCTAAATTTTTTATTCTTTATCAGAGAATATATATAGAATGTAAAACATAAGAAAAAACAATAACAAAGAAGAAAAACATCACCATTAACATAGATCAAGGATCCTATGAACATGCTTGTTTTATTGATGTTCAAACCAGTTACATACTCCAGTACAATAGGTCTCCACAGCTCAAAGCTTTCTCCATCTAGCCTAGTATTCCTTCACTAACTCAGCAGCTCTTCAATCCTCAAATTTAGCTCAGCAACCAACATTAATAATGAATCTCTCATGCAATATTTATATGCAAATGAGGAGGTGGAATTGAAACTAGGGTTTAGGCGTTATTTATTATAGAGTTAATGATTTTTGACCTTTGAGACCATGCAAGGCCCAAGGCAAAAATATCTAAAAGAGTTACTCTGGACTAATAACTTTGTCTTAACTTCTGAGTTATTTTAGTTGAAATATTTGAGTTTAGAGGCTTTATAATAACTTTGTAATAACTATTGAGTTGTTTCCAAAATATCTCTGTATGTGTAATAACTGCCCGATGCCTTTATTGAAATAAATCATGTTGTAGGTGGCATATTGGTCTTTTGAGAAGAAAATGCTTCTTTGTTGAGTCATTCAAAGTTGTCTTTGGGTTAATCTGTCTCTGTTTTAATCATCAAACTATGTTTTAGGCCTTTGAATTTTGATTCAGCCTTTATAATCTACCTCGCTATCTTTACTCTGTTGTATGAATGTTTTGTTCATTTATTCTTTGATTTAAACCTTTGTCCTTTTGAATTTCATCACTATCTGCTTGGCTAATCTTCTGTGTTTATACTTTGATTCAGGATTAGCCTTTTAATCCTTCCACTTTCTTCATTTCTTCACTTCTTTTCTATTTTCTTGTTTTGTTTATGTGCAGGGATGTGGTCTTCTTTGTGGCCGAAGGATTGAATGTCCACCAAGGATCATGATTTCGGTGGTGTCAGGGTTTAAACCTTCACCTTTGTTCCTTTAACTTTGTTTTAAACCCCTTGGATCGTCATCCAAGCCTTTACTTGTCTTTTGGGCCATTTGGAAACACAAACTAATTAGTTAAAAACTTGTGGGAGTAGGCCCAATTACGTTTTTCAAGGTTTCAGGGTGGTTGCGAGGCATTTGTAGAGGGAGAAATGGCACAGGGGCATGGTTCCGAAGGCGGAACCTGGTGGAATTCAGAGGAAGCGAAAAAAGATTTGAATTTTGGCGTGAGGTGGGAGAAAGTGGTTTCGGAAAACCATAAGTGGTTTATTGCACGCGTTGAGGGTGGATTGTGGTTTTGAACCAATCAGACGCGATATCACTGGGCGTCCGACGCATGGCAAGGAAAATACTACCCATTTCGTGTGGGTTAAGAACTTTAAAACCTGGCACTATTTTTCACGCGATATGGGTTTGGGGTTGTCGGATCTCAGGAGATGAGATTGATGGTGCAAAATGAGTTGGGGGAGTGACGTGCAGCTTTGGAGGGTGGAGCTTAAGGATAGGTGTCGGGCTGCGGTTGGGTAGTAGGACTAAGTGGAAGGTGGGGCCCGTGTTTTATTTTTCAAAGGTTAAGGGGGGGTCTTTATAGGGTTTGTGGGGGTTATTTAATGAACAGGCGGAGGTATATTTAAATAAGGGGAAGGGGCTAAGAATAGGTGGAGGGAACAATTCTATGGGAGTAGAGGGAACCGGGGGTCGAAACGGAAAGGGGCTTAAGAGATAGCAGAAGGTTGGGGTTTGGGTCATGTGAGTGAGAGGGGACTGAGGCTTTAAGCTGAGAGGGGCTTAAAAGGCCTATTTCATAAAAAGGGTGTTTTTAGTATAAATACAGGGTTTTATAAGGTTTAAAAGGGCTCAATAGGTTTAGAGTTAGAATAAAATAATTTAAAAAGGGATTTTTTCATTATTTTAAGGTTTTTAGAGAAAAAATGATAAATGGGGGTATTATGAGGGGGAAATGAGTGTTTGAAGGGAAGAAGAAAAGGTGAATGAGGAGGGAGTATGGAGGGAAAAGTGAGGTCAGTAAGCCCAGAAAAGGAGTTTTCTTGGAGCAGCAGGGTAGTCTTGAGAAGGCATAGATGAAGAAATTCAGGGAACAAGTTAGGCCTAGGATGATGAAGGCAGTGAGATTTCCAAAACTCACAATATTTCAAAAATTTTGTTTTTGGAAATCTGATATCAATACTTATTCATCTTCTGATATCAACAAAACTATTGATGACTAACAGTGGCTCCACTTGGGGAGGGCAGCTCCTTTAGGAGGTGTCAAGAACCTCATAGAATAAATTTCTGGAAGAAGTAGGCCAGTGCTTTATTTTTTCATTTTTGACAGACCTACATTATAACTTGATGATTTGCTGCTTTGAAGAGGTGATCTTTTAGCATCTGAATCATAACATGATTAATTCCAACCCAAACTTCTACCTACCCATTATACTTTCCTTGCATTTTTTCTTTAGTGGGTGCATTTAGATTTGTGAAACCCTTGCAACATCAATTTTTCTTTTTGAAAATAGGAAACTATCTACTTCTACCCTTATATCATCCAAGAGTTCAAATTAAATTGACAAACTCATTATTTCTCTACCTACTCTAATTATCTGTCAAGATTAAACTGTTTGAAATATTTTCATTCTCTAATCTAAAACATAAAATTGAAAACATAACCAAATCAGGATTAGACAGTCTGATTTGTTATGAGCTATGGCATTTTTGTACAAGCTACACATAGACTTTATTTGCAGGAAAATTTAAAACAAAACTTTGAGGGCTTATAATCTGAAAGTTGTTATGCATACCTCTCTTTCTTTGGTTCAGGTTTTTGATATTTTTAGAACCATTAACTCTTTCCTAATCTAATCTACTAATAAGCCAAGTTTACACAGTTTGACAAATATTCATTCACTAAACTATCAGTATAAATTTTTACAACTTTATTTACTCATGATTGGGCTATATGACTGAATAATACTTTCTCTTTCCAAGTAGTGGCATTTAGACTTGCACACTTTCAGAATTAATCGTTTTGGTATGGGGTTGTACCTTTTCTTTTCATATGCCCTTTTTTCTTTTTTCTTTGTTTTTTGTGATCATTTTTCTAATATTTTCTTCAAGAAATGTTATTTACAATGGACGAAGCTTTAAACTAATATATTTTTAACAAAATTAATGTTTGAGCATCCTACCATTGACAGGACCTCCAAAAGGTTTTGATCCATCCATCTCTTGAAGGAAGAATGTATTGTTACCTTTGGCAGAATGAATAAGGTATGGGCCTTTCCATAAATTTTCAAACATTCCATGTTTGCCTTATCTTCTCTCTTGGAATCCCATTTGAGAACTTTGTCACCAATGTTGAAATCATTTGCCTTCGTTATCTTATCAAATAGCTTCTTGATGTTTTCTTGTACTTGTCGTGCTCCGTTGTACACTTCCTCTCTAGTTTGCTGCAACTGTACAGTCTGATTTATCTTTCTTATCATATCATCTTCTTCAGACTGTACTTCTTGGATCAACTTCATGATTGGCACTCCTAAACTGGTTGGAAATATTGCATATGCTCCATAGACTAGCTAATAAGGAGACATCCCAATTGAATTTTTAGTTGTCAATATGTCTGCCCATAGTGCATGTACTAGCTTACTGTGCCATGATTTTTTATTTTCTTCCAACAACTTCTTGATGATGTTTACCAAACTCTTGTTTGAGGATTCTGCCAACCCATTACCTTGAGGGTAGTAATATGTAGAATGGCCCAATGTAATCTGATATATGTGGCAGAAATCCACCATCTTTTTGGATCTAAAGGCAACAGCATTGTCAATGATAATCTTTCTAGGACAGCCAAACCTAGATAAAATATTATTTTCAAGGAATTTAATGATGACTAGGTCTGTGGCATTCCTAGAATGAATGGCCTCTGTCCATTTTGTGAAGAAATCAGTTGTTGTGAGGATCCATTTATGTTGGGCAGATGAAGCAGGATGGATTTCCCCAATGAAGTCTAGGCCCCACAGTTGAAAAGGAGCTTCAACAGTAATAGGATGCAGAGGTAAGGGTAGCAGTTTTATTTTTCCTTCAAAGATTTGAAATTTATGGTAGGCAATAACCATTCTATGGATGTCTTGAAAGAGGGTGGGCCAATAGTAACCAGCTCTAAGGATTTTGTTAATGGTAGTTTTCCAATAGAGGTGGCCTCCACATTCTCCTTCATGGAACTCATGCTTCATCTTATCTGCATCATTCTTAGGAAAAAATTTAAGCAATAATCCACTAGCATTTTTCCAATATAATTTTTTATCTAAAATGCAGTAATTTATAGATTTCAACTTTAAAAATATTGCATTTTTTTTAGACAAAATAGGAGGGACATTAATAATAAGAAGCACATATAAAATATCAGCATACCAAGGTGAATTCAGAAAATAATCTTCAATGAGTGGAGTTGCCAACTCCCCCTATTCATCTAATGAATTTATCATGTTTATATCAAGTGCTTGAAAGTTAGTTTCAACCATAAGTTTTGTAAGTAGTTGGCCTTTAATGAGCTTAGTGGGTCTGATTTCCAAATCATATTCTAATATAACAGCAATTCACTTGCCTCTTTTGCTATCAGGATCTTGTGTTAATATGTCTTTTACCACTGAGTGAAGCACAAACGCAATGATGTATGAGTGTAAAATGTAAAATCTGAAATCTTTCAATGCCTTGATTAAGACAAAAGCCTATTTTTCCATTATGTTTTATTTCAGAGGTGCATCCCTTAATGCTTTGCTGAAAAATGCAATAGGTTGCTCCTGTCCCTTTGTGTTTTTCTGTAATAGCACAATAGCAACTGTATGTTCTGATGCAAAGGAGAATATGAAGAATTCTTTAGTAAAATCAAGACTGATTAGAACTGGTGTTTGGGTAAGTACTTGTTTTACTAGCTCAAAGGATTTCTTTTCTTCTAAGGTCCATTTAACTCCCGTTTCCCTTTTTAGCATGTTCGTAATGTTTCTAAGGAGTTTAGCTAGGTTGGGTACGAACCTTCTTAAGAAATTGACCTTCCCAATGAAAGATTGTAGTTCTTTGATATTTTTAGGATGGTTTATTTACAATATCCCTTCAATCCTTTTGGGGTCTATTTTTATTCCCTCTTCCGATATGATATGGCCTAGAAGTTTTCCTTCTTGGAGGCCAAATAGAGTTTTCTTGGGGTTTAAGGATAGACCATATTTCCTGCATTTCTCAAAGACTTTTCTTAGGTGTATTAGGTGTTCTTCATCTATTTTGGAATAGATTGTGATGTCATCAAGGTAAATCACAGTGAAGTAACCTATTTCTTATAAGAAAGCAATATACATGGCTCTTTGGAATGTGGAACTAGCATTCATTAAACCAAAGGGCATTTTCACATACATGAAAGTGCCCCAAGGTGTAGTGAAAGCTATCTTAAGTTGATCATCAGGGTGTGCTAGCACCTGGTTGTATCCTGAAAAGCCATCTAGCAAAGAAATTCTCTTAGAACCCACTACCCTTTGTAATATATGATCCATTTTGGGCAAGGGTTAATTGTCCTTTAAGGAGGCTTTGTTCAAGTTTCTAAAGTCTATGCAAAGCCTTATTTCTCCTATTTTCTTCCTCACAGATACAAGATTGGATACCCACTCTGAGTATCTCACAGGGACTATGATTCCAGCATCATACATTTTCTTGATTTCTTTCTCAACCAGGGGTAATTGCACAGGGTTTATTCTGCACAATTTTTGTCTAAAAGGTTTCTAGTTTTCTTTGAGGGGTATCTTATGCTGAATTATCTCTGTATCATATGGTTTTAAATCTTCATAACTCCAAGTAAAAACATCAAAAATTCTCTAAAAAACTAAAGATATTTCAGTTTTATATAAGCTTGTAGTGTTTTGGATAATTTAATCATCTTCGGCTTTTCTTTACTGCCCATATTGCATTCTTCAACTTCTTTTTCAGTGGGCTCCATATTTGGCATTCTAGCATCATTTTAAAAGTCAAACAATTCTTCTAGAGGCACTAGTCCTTTTGTAAAATTTGTAGTGTTAGACTGCAGCACTTCCAAATATTATTTTTCTAAATCAGTGCATATTTATGTTTTATATTTATGTTCTTTGGTCAACAGATTTATATCAGCAGTGTCAGGAGGTTCTTCTTTATAAGATTTTTCCTTAGTAAGGCAGTCTTCTTCATACTCTAAGTTTGAATTTGGCACTTCAAACTCATTTCTAGACTACATGAAATCTTCTATCTGTTCAACTCCTTCAAAAACTTGCCAGTATCTCTAATTATCTGGAATTGCTAGCCTATATTTGACTTGGACTGTGTATTGTTTTCTTTGATAAGGCTTAAGACATGTACTAGCAACAAAGGCTAATCCATTGGCAAGAATTTTTTGGTTTCTAGGGACAAAGGTGAGCTCATATTCTGCAAAGGTTTTCAAAATGTCAATGGCATCATCCCTATAGGCTCTTAGTCTTGGATGCTTGGTAGTATATTCTCCATTTATTTTCCTAATAATCAATTCTGAGTCTCCATGGACAGTTATCCTCTTGGCACCTAATTTCTTTAATAAATGTAGTCCTAAGAGGAGTGCTTCATACTCAGCTATGTTGTTAGTGCATTGAAAATTTAGCCTATATGAGTGGCCTTCAGCATGATTGTTTTCTGTGTTATGCACCCATATGCCTGCTCATGCACCAGTTTTGCTACAAGACCCATAAAAACTCATACTCCATAGAGGTCCAATTTCGGATTTGTCATTAAAGTCATTTATGTCCTCTTTGTTTTGTTTATTGTGACTATCACCATCTTGTTCTTTAGGGTCTACACTATGTTTATTTTTATTCTGTCCTTCAAGGTTTTTATAGTGTTGAGGGTTTTCCATTTGGCTCTCATGGTCAGCCTTATGTTGGTAACTGGTTTGTTGCCTATGATCTTCATTATGTTTGTTGTGATGTTCTGAGTTAGCGAACTGTTTTGGCTATTTCTCCTTTCTTTCCTCCTTTTTTATTGTTGGTTTCTCATCTCCTTCTCCTTGCTCATTAAGATTTTCATCATTGTAAAGAACGAATGAGTCAAGGTCTATGTGAATAGAATAAAGAGGGGAGTTATCTAGTTTTTCATAACTACTAACCATGTATTTCATGTGTGTTTCCCTATATAGCCTTCTTGGTTGACTAAAAATAAGGATTGTTGCATAAGTCATATCCATTTGTAGGGTACCTTGGAGTTTATCACCCCATGATCTTGAAAGGAGCATTCCATATTTAGGAGGTAGATCGGCCTCTATTATATCCATCACTAGGCTTTTGGCTGGTATCTGTGCTAAGTTGACACACAGATCTTTTATTAGGCCTAGGCACTTAACTCTACTGGAATCAAAAGAGTATAAATATTTTTATGGCCTAGTTACCTCAAGGCCTAGTCTTTCCATTACCACCTTAGGCATGAGATTGTGGGAGGCTCCTGAGTCAAGCATGGCATTGTGCAAAATTTTATCATGGATGTTTAAACTGACATAGAAAGGAGGAACACCCCCTTCTTGAAATTTCCCTTCTACTTCTGGTCCAAACAGAAGCTCAGGCTTGTCATCATTTAAATTGACAGAATCAGTGTCTTATCCTATGTTTAAAGCTCTTAAAATTTGAGTTTTATATACATCTTGAGTGACTAGTTCAGTGAGAGGAATAGAGATTTTGATTTTACCAATTTCACTCTCTATATAAAAGGTGTCTGAGTTTTAGGAATGTTTGAATCGGCCTTCTTAGTCATTGTTTTCTCAGCAAATTCAGCTTGTTGGTTTTTATTATGAACAACAGTTAAGATTGTTTTATCAGGGGCATTAGCTGAGGTGCTAGTGCTGCTTTGGTTTCCACATTGTTGGCCACCAGGTTGGTTGTTTTTTTTTCTTTGTTTTTATAAGAACTTTCAGCCACTGTGTTATTGTTTTCAGCTATCTTTTTAGAAATGTTTTCAGGATTGTTTCTAGTAGAAATTACAGAGGTTTTATTTATGGGAGTGTCTTGATTCTTCTTACTTCTAAGGTCATATTGTCTGTGTAATTCCATTATAGCATTTTTAAAGCCTTGTTTGTAGTCTTTATATTCTAGGCTCTCTTCTTCATAAGGTGTGAATATACCTTGTTCTTCTTCAGTGAGGAAGATAGTGTCCTCATTGTTTACTCCCATTTAGTTTATATGATTTTCCTCTACTTCTTCTATTATTCCCTCATCCTCATCAGCATAATTTTATTGAATGGGAGGTCTGATTTGCTGATCAGGACCTCTTTGTCTAATTTGGGGAGGGTTTCTTCTGAAGTTGTGGTTTTGATTCTGGGTTTGATTTCTGTTTTGAGGAGCTATTTGATTTTCTCTAGGATAATCTCTCTCATTGACATTCATCCTCTCCATCATACTTTCCATGGTTTTGACTAAGTTATCAAGCTTATTCCCTATATGTGACCCCTTTCTCAATTTTCATCCTAGCTCTTTTGGCAATCAAATTTTCATCTACACTTACTTCTCCCCTCTGCATATCTTCTAAGGTGACGGGTTCTCTTTCTCTTAATTGGTAGGCCATTTCTGGATCAAATCTATCCGGAAAATTCATTAGAGCTAGGCCTTGTGGAAGTTTCAGACAGGTGGGGAATTGTACACACTATTAAATCTAGTGCAGTACTCTTGTACTCCTTCTCCAACATTTCTCTTAATTTTTTCATAGTCTGATAAGATTTGGAGAGGGTTCTTCTTGACTTCCCATTTGTTTAAGAATAATTGATGAAAAGCAGGGAGGTCATTAATGCTATTAGGGTTAAGACTTTGAACCATTTTCTTGCTTCTCCCCCTAGGCTTTGAGAAAACATTCTAAGTTTAATAGTTTCATCATCTATTTCTTATCTGTCAAAGTAGTCATTCATTTTTTCCACACGTTGTTGAGCAGTAGTGGAACTACTAGCATCATATAAAGGAATTTTGGATTGATAATCCTGTGGTAGAACAACTAAAGGTAAAGGAAGGACTAAGGGAGCATACCATGTTGCCGTGATATGGATTTGTGGAAACAATGGAGGGTTAACAAGTGGAGGTAGATGATGAAGTGGAGTGGTTTGAACAGTGGATGTATGGGTGGGTGTAGCAAAAGTGCTTGGACCAGCTAAATGACATTGAGAAAATCTAGGATGCGAGAACCCAAAGTTATGGAGAAAATGGAGATCATGAGGAGTGGTAGGAGAGGCTTCCCTACTACTACTTGGATGTGAGTTTACAGGCTCAAAGTCTATCTGGTCTATACCACTTTGTGACTTGGTTCTAGATAGGTTTCTTATATGGGGGAAGTCAACTAGGATATTTTGCAAGGTTGTAAGGTTTTCAGGGATAGAACTTGCTCTGTGGACTGGTCTGTTAATAGTTGGATTTTCAAATCTAGAAGACTTCCTAAAAAAAAATTCAGGATTATCAACTATTGCAGGAGGATTTGGGTCAGGATGGGCTTTGGTATGGATTTTTCTAGAAGCCAGGTTTCAGACCCAAGGATAAGAAAGGTTGGCTGAATATGACAGTCTTCAAAAGGCAAACCAATCTACATAAAGAAAGTCTTAATCCACAAAAGTTTTCTTAACTAGGTTTTTGTGATGTTTTAATGATAGAATTAGTATCCCAGTGGAGTTTATGGAAAATCAGTGGAGTCAGCAGACATACTGAAAACCAGTGGAGTCACCAGATGGAAGATTTTTACTTTTTTATAGGACTGGTTGCTGTCCACCATCAACAATTAGGAACCATTCTCGGCTGACACTTGATTCCTTTTGAGTTTGAAAAAATGAGGTTTTCTAAGTTTTTTAGTTATCTTTTACTCATTCCCCAGTATGGTTGCCACTATGTTGACTCCCTGTGATTTGCAAGATTGGCAAGAAAAAATGCTGCAAGGGGCCACATCAGAACCACTTTGGAATCCTAGGATCTAGCCTTCCTGGATTCAGAGAGGGATCTCTCTGCATAAGTGTCTTAAATTGATATGTCTTTATGCCTTGTTTATGATATTAGGCTAGCTATGAAGCTCTGAGAACTTGTTGGTTTGGTTGATCGAAAGGTCATTTTCTAGATCAAATATTGGAGTTGATTTAGAGAATGTTTCAGATGGAAAGATAGACTATGAGACAACATTAATCCATTGGGCTATGGAGTCATAAAAGGATTTGATTGTTCAACAACTCTACAAGGGTTTTCATAGCGCAAGCTAACTATATTAGATGGATCTCTTAGATTAGGTTGTGATATGAAACAATAATAAGTTGTAAATGCAGCAAAGCTATAGTCAGTTAAGAATCTTCTAGCTCTACTTAGACAAGAAAAGCCTTTTAAGGTAACTATTTGAAGCAAGCCAAAGGACAGGGCAAACCATAGACTTCTTTGGACAAAATTTTAATAAGAAAACCTCTAAGACAACAATCCAGTAATCCTAAGACTACTTTCAAATAAATAAAACATGTAATATAACAGTGAGAGCAGTCTAAGATCAAACATAAATAATCTAATCTACTTTTGACCAACTCTCTAGGGATCTTTCAAAGAAAATTTTAAAGACAGACCAGAGGACAGGGCATACCATTGACTTCCCTGGTTTAGACTCTACTAAGCATACTTTAAGAAGATCTTAAAAATAATATCTCAAGTTGTACTCAAGGAGCATGGACTCACCACTAATTTCTCTGGTTGCACTGTATTGAAATCATTCCTGAAAACAATATCTCAAGCCGTACCAATGAACATGGACTTACCAAAAATTAATAGTTATACTCTATTGAATCATTCTTAAAAGAACAAGCTAGATAAAACTGAAGGGTAATTAAGAATCCTCCAATCAGGCCTTTGCAGAAGAAAACATAAAGATAAATATTGCAGACGGAAATAGGGTGCTATAACAGCAAATCCTACTCTAAATTTTTTGTTCTTTATCATAGAATATAGAAAGAATGTAAAACATAAGAAAAAAAAATAAAAAATAAGAAAAACATCACCGTTAACATAGATCAAGGATCCTGTGAACGTGCTTGTTTTATTGATTTTCAATCCAATTACATACTCCAATACAATAGGTCTTTACAGCTCCAAGCTTTCTCCATCCAGCCTAGTATTCCTTCACTAACTGAGCAGCTCTTCAATACTCAAATTTAGCTCAGTAACCAACATTAATAATGAAGCTCTCATGCAATATTTATATGCAAATGAGGAGGTGGAATTGAAACTAGGGTTTAGGGGTTATTTATTATAGAGTTAATCATTTTTTACCTTTGAGACCATGCAAGGCCCAAGGCAAAAATATTTGAAAGAGTTACTCTGGACTAATAACTTTGTCTTAACTTTTGAGTTATTTTAGTTGAAATATTTGACTTTAGAGGCTTTAAAATAACTTTGTAATAGCTATTGAGTTGTTTCTAAAATATCTCTAACTGTGTAATAATTGCTTGATGCCTTTATTGAAATAAATCATGTTGTAGGTGGCAGATTGGTCTTTTGAGAAGTAAATGATTCTTTGTTGAGTCATTTGAAGCTGTCTTTGGGTTAATATGTCTCTGTTTTAATCATCAAACTCTGTTTTAGGCCTTTGAATTTTGATTTAGCCTTTATAATCTGCCTCACTGTCTTTACTTTGTTGTATGACTGTTTTGTT
The DNA here is from genome assembly GCA_034641835.2 of Pinus albicaulis. Lineage (NCBI taxonomy): Eukaryota > Viridiplantae > Streptophyta > Pinopsida > Pinales > Pinaceae > Pinus > Pinus albicaulis. The sequence continues at coordinate 186,709,563 of CM076582.1, read as the reverse complement.
CATTTATTCTTTGATTTAAACCTTTGTCCTTTTGACTTCCATTACTGTCTACTTGGATAATATTCTGTGTTTATCCTTTGATTCAGGATTAGCCCTTTAATCCTTATGCTTTCTTCATTTCTTCATTGCTTCTCTGTTTTCTTGTTTTGTCTGTGTGCAGGGATGCGGTCTTCTTTGTGGCTGAAGGATTGAATGTCCACCAAAGATCATGATTTCAGTGGTGTCAAGGTTTAAACCTTTGCCTCTATTCCTTTAACTTTGTTTTAAACCCCTTGGATCATCATCTGAGGCTTTACTTGTCTTTTGGGCCATTTGGAATGCTTTTTGGGCATCCCCACCATTAAAAACCTGCACAAAACACAAACCAATTAGTTAAAAACCTACAGGAGTAGGCCTGACTACGTTTTTAGGGTTTCAGGGTGGTTGGGAGGTGTTTGCAGAGGGAGAAATGGCGTAGGGGCATCGTTCTAGAGGCAGAACCTGGTGGAATTCAAAGGAAGCGAAAAAAATTTGAATTTTGGCGCGAGGAGGGAGAAAGTAGTTTTGGAAAACCATAAGTGGTTTATCGTGCACGTTGAGGGTGATTTGTGGTTTTGAACCAATCAGACATGATATCACCAGGCGTCCGACGCGTGGCAAGGCGAATACCGCCCATTTTTCATGGGTTAAGAACTCTAAAACGCGGCGCTATTTTTCACGCGATATGGGTTTAGGGCCATCGAATCTCGGGAGATGAGATCGACGGTGTAGAATGAGTTTGGGGAGCGGTGCGCAGATTTGGAGGGTGGAGCCCGGGGATAGGTGTCAGGCTGCAGTTGGGCGGTAGGACTAAGTGGAAGGCGGGGCCCATGTTTTAATTTTCAAAGGTTAAGGGGGAGGTCTTTATAAGGTTTGTGGGGGTTATGTAATGAACGGGCAGAGGTATATTTGAATAGGGGGAAGGGGCTAAGAATAGGTGGAGGGAACAGTTCTATGGGAGTAGAGGGAACGGGCGGTCGAAACGGAAAGGGGCTTAAGAGATAGAGGAAGGTCGGGGTTAGGGTCATGTGAGTGAGAGGGGGCTGAGGCTTTAATCCGAGAGGGGCTTAAAAGGCCTATTTCATAAAAAGGGTGGGTTTAGTATAAATACAGGGTTTTATAAGGTTTAAAAGGGCCTGATAGGTTTAAAGTTAGATTAAAATAATGTAAAAAGGGATTTTTTCATTATTTTAAGGTTTTTAGAGAAAAAATGATAAATGGGGGTTTTATGAGGGGAAAAATGAGTGTTTGAAGGGAAGAAGAAAAGGTGAATGAGGAGGGAGTATGGAGGGAAAACTTAGGTCAGTAAGCCCAGAAAAGGATTTTTCTTGGAGCAGCAGGGTAGTCTTAAGAAGGCATAGATGAAGAAATTCGATGAACAAGTTAGGCTTAGGATGAGGAAGGCAATGAGATTTCCAAAACTCACAATATTTCACAAATTTGTTTTTTGGAAATCTGAGATCAATACTTAGTCATATTCTAATGTCAACAAAACTACTGATGAATAACACGCCCAATTTTCAAAAATAAAATACCCACACCCACAACCACAAATATTTGCTATTTTGATTTAAAATTATCAATATGAATTACTTAAGTTGTATCCTGGAAATTTCCATTCAAGCATTTTAAAATTACTTACAACACAAAAAATAGAAATAACCTGAAAGAAGTGAAAGAAAAATGTGAATAGCTATGGCATCTAGACCACAAAATTAATACAGATAATGAATTATTAAATTTCACTAGTGAGAGACATTTTTCAAAAAAAAATTGCCCAGAGAAAACATAACAATATTCTAAAACTATTTTTGATCAAATATTACACAAAATAAAATGTAGGAAAAGAAATATATAAAACAAATGAAAAACACCATCTTGTGAAGGGATATGGATGAAAACTTGTACTTTAATAAAAATATAAACGGAAATTTGAAGTTGCATCAAGAAGTTGTATTTTTCAAGACATATGTGTTTCTCCATAGAACCATACACATTAAAATTCAGAAGATAAATAAAAGAACACAAGTATCAGAAGACATCATAACACACCTGATAGAAAGTTAGTTTGCGGAAACCTTTTGCTTCACATTGAGTGCAAAAGTTTCTAGATGACTTGTAAAGACCCTGTTAAAAGGACACTATTCTGCTTATATACAGTTGAAAAAGAATACATTCTCGATAAATATTCCACTATTGAAATACAATTTACCTCCAAGGATGTATTATGTTGAGGATATATATGTGTCTCAATTTCCAATGTGAAAAGTGATGTTGGAGGGGACACCAATGTGAGAGAGTGTGGAGTTAACTGAAAACCTTATTTATGCAAACATAAACATATTATTAGCTACGCTGATTTTAAAACACAGTACATTGGACTTGACTATCAAAATATAAAGGTATGATCAATGTTTTGCATGCAGTATTGCTTACAAACAAGGATTGTAGCTATTTTAATTTGTTGGTATTGTGAACAAAGTATTTAGTCTACAACCATATAATCATATAAATCTTGTACACCATCAAGAAATAGATTTCAATACCCAAGGAAAAATAACTCTGTGCCTTCGTCCCTGGAAATGACACCAAAAAATGTTGTATCTTAAGAGACAATCCCTCGGTTGTGAAAGGAATCAGTGCTTAAGACATTTTAAAAGTGTGTCATAGAAATTATTTTATCATGAGGTTTTTATTCTATCCCTCTGGAGACTAGTTTTCTAAAACCCTTAATGATCTGGAATAATAAAATATTTCATAATGTCATTCACTGGTGATGTCTGAATGAAAAGAAGAACTTCAGGGGAAACTCAAATTAATATGTTGTATATGTAGAATCTACCACTTTTAAGTTTCAAAGGAAATTCATGGAGAGAGAGGAAGCTCAAAATAATATGTTTTAAACACAGAATCTATTACTTTAAAGTTTCATCAGGAGTTTTTGAAGAGAGGGGAAACTCAAAATAATACGCTGCAAACACAAAATCTATTAATTTTAAGTTTCAGAGAGAATTTGTGAAGGGAGAAGAGATGTAGTGAAGGAGCGCAAATTAAGGTTATTTAACTCTTACTCACAGATGTAACTAAGACACTGACTGATACATTACTTCACTTCATTCAAGGAAGAAAGGACACAAATGGCACAAGAGACACAAATCACCGTCAACGGTTGTAGGAAACTTACTGCTTCTTTCATTTACCCATCAGAAAAAGAAGTACAAAATGTAATCCCCAAGAAGTCCAGAACTCGGAATCCTTCCTCTCTCTTTCTCTACTCCTTAAATAAAAACAAAAGCAGTTTGTAACTGCTCGATCTTCTTGAAACTCCCCGACTTCCTAAAAAATGTTAAACTACTTATTACATTGAAATCGAGGACATCATTGTAGCTTCAATCTTAACAAAGAAAACAAAATACACTTGGGATATAATCCTTTTGTTGAGCCTGATTTGTTTCTGATGTGTCTCCTTCCGTTTCGGTTGTGAAGTCCTATAATTCTACATAAACGCATCTCCACCTGACTCTGCCCCTGATTTTGCATTTTGAACATTGTCATCATGTCACCTGCTACCCGACTCTGCCTCTTCTACGTGTGCTTGTTTTGTTTAGTCTATTTCTTCATAAAATGGCACACAAACCTCATACTCTCGAACCTGAAAACCTTTAGATTTCGTCTCAGAATCACATCGCATCCGCGCAAACATCGCACTTTACATTTTTCTATTTTTAAATTTTCTTTATCACTTATCTTCTAAGACTTGCGATGTGCGCTATGTGCTCCGATCCCACCTGGCATCGCACATCGCACTTCAGAAACTTTAAAATGAACCCTTTGCACTATCTTTTAAAACTTGCGATTTGCGAATGCGATCAGGTCCCACCGTCGTTGCATATCGCACTTCAACGAATTTAACTCTTAACTCTGTACTTATTAGTTAAAACTTGTGATTTTCAAATTGTGATCAGGTCCCACCATCGTGGCATATCACACTTCAATGATTTTAACTCTTACCTCTGCACTTATTCGTTAAAACTTGTGATTTTCGAATTGCGATCGGGCCCCACCACATCGCATATCGCACTTCGACGATTATAACTCAAACCCTTTGTACTTAACTTTTAAAACTTGTGATGTGTGGTACACAGGCTAGGGCCACGTCATCTTCCACTTTAGCTTGCCACGTCACCTTGCCATGTCACTGCCATGTCATTTCCACATCATCATGAATCAACTGCGATATGTGGGTTCAGGGCCATGTCATCTGTCACATTAGCTTGCCATGTCATTGCCACGTGAGTGCATATCGAACTTTGGAGAATTTAACATTTACCTCCAAACTTATTCTTTAAAACTTCTGATTTGTGATTTGCAGTTAGGCTCCACCGCATCGCATATCGCACTTCGGCAATTTTAACATTTACCTCCCGTGCCTATCCCTTGAAACTTTCGATTTGTGGTTTGTGATTTAATCTCTGCTATCCATCTCTCCACTTCAATTCTGTGCTTTGATCATGACCACCTATTTTACCCTTTGCACCTCCTCCAAAACTCTTAAGTTTTAAAGGGAAATGAACCGTTTCGCTGCCTTCAAGAAATTAGTTTGTTTGCTCCGCGGTGTAATCCTCCTGAGCTGATCCAGTGTTCTTCCGCATTAGTCCCTCTTGAGCTTGTGAATGAGCCTAACTAGACCATATCCGGTGTGCAATGTTTTGAATGTGGCAATTGGTTTGGCTCTTGAACTATTTTGCACATGAATGAGCCCGACTTGACCCCTCCTACACGCCTTTCTCTTTGATGCTCCTCTAGCTTAGATTACACCTCTGATGTTGTTTCTTCCTTGATGTTGGTTCTGGTGCACCTGTGATGATGAATTCTCATTGAACTTGTGGTTATTCATTCGAGCATATTACAGGTCTTCTTGAAATTTTAACAACTGTTCCTAAATAACCTTGAATTGATCAGAACCTCTCTTGACTTTTTAGCTGAGTCAAATTATGCTACAACATTTGGCTCCAATTGGGGACAACATTTTGGTATCAAATTGTTGATAACTAGTAGATCAGTAGCCTTTATTGGGCATGGAGTCAAAGATCACTTGTAGATCAGTAGCCTTTATTAGGCATGGAGTCAAAGAGAACTTGTAGATTAGTAGCCTTTATTGCGCATGGAGTCAATCCCAAATGTGATTTTATCCAGTATGAAATCCTCCTGAAACTTGCTACACCTTGGACTTCTTCCTTTACTCTTAAACTGAAAATACCGAAATGAAAATACTACAACTAAAAATGCTCAACTTCTGAGCTTATTTATGCACAACTCCTACATATGCATTCATGTCTAAACTCAATCAAGTGAAGTCATCCTTCCAATGGCACCAATCCAGCATCTGCATGTTAGAATTAATGCCCCCATATTGTGGAAATTTGAAAATCAAAACAGGGATGTACAATGAAAGTTTTCCAGATACAGAGATTTGCACATGCCCTTGCATAAATGCTTATTGTTGACAAAATAAATTTTTCATATAGTCACCCACTGGATCATCGAACTAATGAGACAAATTTTCGGCTGCCTCCTTTTCTTGAACATCTTGCTAATGTAGAATTCTTTGAACAGAGTAGCTTCCTTCACTGTTTGACTCCTCAATTTGAGGTTGTATGTGAGAAGATTGATTGTTGTTTTTTGTTGATAACCATTTAGGTCGGAAAGTTAAATCTAAGGTTTGTTCCTCATAATTATGATGTTCTTCATATAATGCCAATTCTTGAAAAAAAATTCCCCCTCTTGCAAACACACCTGAGAAGCTCCAATATTTTCACCTCTATTCACAAAATCATTAAAATTATGAAAATTGTAATGGTCTTCCAGACTTTCGGCGTGTAGTTTAGTTGTTGCAACGAATTTCTGACCAAAATCCTCAAAATGCTTGAATTATTTTGTTTCAACAATACAAGAATCCCCTGACCTCTTTTGAAAATCCTTGTTCATCTCTGAATTTTCATTTTCTTGTAAAGAAATTCCAATTTTTTCTTGACAGACCCTCTTGTCTTCAACAAAACTTGTTCTTTCAACATGACAGGAGAAATTTCTACAAGCCCACACATTATATTTGATTTCCTGTGCATAAATAAACATCAACTTTAGAGTGCAAGGCTTTCTCTCCTTGAGATAAAAGGCAAGACAACAGAAAGAGCCCTCAAATAGTAAACCATAGCTGCAGCTTCAAGAGGCCGAATCTCTTTTGGCATGCTGAAATAATTTTTTTGAAACCTCCTATTAAACTCAGCGATTGATTCATTTCTCTACCTATGGATAGAATATAATTCCAAAATGTTTTTTTCATATGACTTACGCTTGCCCCAATATCCAAGAAATATACCTTGAAAACCTTGCCAGGAACTAATTGAACTGGCTTCCAAACACTGGAACCATTGCTGAGCACCCTACTTTAATGAATGACAAAACATCCTTAAAGCCACATCTTCATAAATAATTTGAAATTCGTCTAGAAGGTACTCAAATTCCAAGATATGTTGTTCAACTGAAATATCTTCCTCCTTTCCAGAAAAACTTGGAAAATTTTTGAATCCTTTTTAAGGATATTTATGGAGGATTGTGGGCAGCACCAAGGGTTTGAAAATGACCTTGGTTTCAAGCTGGAAAGAAGCGGATTTCTTATGAGGTAGAATTTTATCACCCAAAGATGATGAATCCCCACCTTTATGCCTAGACTATGACGTATTACCTTTAGGAATAGTAATGCAACAGTCATATCTCCTTTCATATTTAGGAGATAAAGTTGTGTTGAGATCAATAATACAATCGGAAGAAAAATATTCTTTCTCCAATAAAGAATGTACATTTTGGGCCTTATAACATTTTGAGAAAATAAAGCAGGAAACAATCTTCTTGATATGTAAGGGAAAATGGACCACCAAACTGATAGTGAAAAATAAAACTTCCTTTAAAATATTCAAACTCTGATATCTGTATTTTCTACGGTGCTTTCTCATTTTCTTACCCGCAGAATTCCTAATCTAATGAAACCTTCATCACTGGAGTCACGGGGTGAATAATAAACAACCAAATTTGTATCTAAATCTTGTTCACCATCAAGAAATAGATTTCAATACCCAGGGAAAAATAACTTCGTGCCTTCATCCCCAGCAACGGCGCCAAAAAATTTTGTATCTTAAGAAACAATCCCTCGATTGTGAAAAGAATTAGTGCTTAAGACATTTTAAAAGTGTGTCACGTAAATGATTTTATCATGAGGTATTTGTTCTATCCCTCTAGAGACTAGTTTTCTAAAACCCTTAATGATCTGGAATAATAAAATATTTCATAATACCATTCACTACTGATATCTGAATGAAAAGAAGAATTGCAGGGGAAACTCGAAGTAATATGTTGTAAACACAGAATCTACCACTTTTAATCGCTCGATCTTTCTCAAACCTCACTACCTAAAAACTGTTAAACTACTTATTACATTGAAATCGAGGACATCATTGTAGCTTTGATATTAACAAAGAAAACAAAATACACTTGGGATATAATCCTTTTGCTGAGCCTGATTTTTTTTTTATGTGTCTCCTTCCGTTTCGGCTGTGATGTCCTATCAGTCTGCATAAACGCATATCCACCCAACAATGCCCCTGCTTTTGCGTTTCGAATGTTGTCATCATGTCACCTGCTACTTGAATCTGCCTCTTATGCGCGTGCCTGTTGTGTTTAGTCTATTTCTTCATAAAATGGCTCAAAAACATCATACTCCTATACATTAAATCCTTTAGATTTCGTCTTGGAATCACATCGCATCTGTGCCAACATTGCACTTCGCATTTCATTGTTTTTAACTTTTCTTTAGCACTTATCTTCTAAGACTTGCGATGTGCGTTATGCACTCGGGTCCCACCTGGCATCGCACATCACACTTCAATGACTTTAACATGAACCCTTTGAACTATCTTTTAAAACTTGCGATTTGCAAATGCGATCAGGTCCCACCGTCGTTGCATATCACACTTCGGAAAATTTAACTCTTATTTCTACACTTATTCGTTAAAACTTGAGATTTTCGAATTGCGATCGGGTCCGACCATCATCGTATATCATATTTCGGCGAATTTAACTGTTACCTCTGCACTTACTCATTAAAACATGCGATTTACAAATTGCGATCGGGCCCCACCACATCACATATCGCACTTTGTCGATTATAACTCAAACCCTGTGCACTTAACTTTTAAAACTTGTGATGTGCAGTATGTGGGCTAGGGCCACATCATCTACCTCGTCATCATGCATCAAATACAACCTATGGGGTCGGGGCCACGTCATCTGTCATGTCAGCTTTCCACGTCATTGACACATTAGCGCATATCACACTTCGGTGAATTTAACATTTACCTCCGAACTTATTCTTTAAAACTTGTGATTTGCGATTTGTGGTCGAGCCCCACCGCATCGCATATCACACTTTGGTGATTTTAACATTTACCTCCCGTTCCTATCCCTTGAAACTTGTGATTTTTATTTTGCGATTTAATCTTCACTGTCCATCTCTCCACTTCAATTATGTGCTTCGATCCTGACTATCTATTTTCCCCTTTGTGCCTCCTCTAAAAATATTAAGTTTTTAAGGGAAATGCACCCTATCTTTGGCTTCGTGAAATTAGTTTGTTTTCTCCACAGTGTAACCATCCTCAGCTTATCTGGTGTTCTACCGCGCTAGGCCCTCCTGAGCTTGCGAATGAGCCCGACTCGACCCTGTCCAACGTCCAATGTTCAGAACATGCCAATTGGTTTGGATCTTGAAGTGTTCTGGACGTGAATGAGCCTGACTTGACCCCTCTTGCACGCTTTTCTATTTGTTTCTCCTTTGGCTTAGATTACACCTCCGATGTTTCTGCTTCCTTGATTTTGGTTCTGGTGTACGTGTGATGACAAATCCTTGTTGAGCTTCGGTTATCCTTTCGAGCATATTACAGGTCTTCTTGAAATTTTAAAAATTGTTCCTCAATAACCTTGAATTGCTTAGAACCTCTCTTGACTTTTTAGCTGAGTCAAATTAGGCTACAACAGTCTCCTCACCCAAAGAGGAAACACTTATTGCATAAATATATTTTTAATAATATAAAAATATTTAGAAAATTACATTAATAATAACATAACGTAACAATGTTTATAAAACTAATATATATACTAGAAATTACCCCTAAATGTGCAAAGGTACACCAAAGGAATAGAAGATTTTATAAGATCATCTCACCAAAAATAGAGCCAAATAATTGTTATATGCATACACACAAATTCTATCAAATTCTCCATTTCAAGGGCCATGAGGCGATCCCATTGCTAACAACTTAGGCATGAGCACAAAGTTTTGACAGACCTTGCCCTAAGTGTGCCACGCCCAAACATCTGTCTTTTCTAAGCTACACGGTGACGCTAGCCCTAGATTTATATCAGGGCACAAGATCGATCTTTGTCGAGTCATAAAGCCCAACAACTCATATTCCCATTATTACCTCTTACCGTTTTGGAAAGTGTTCTTTTTGGAGACAAATGAATAATAGAAGAAGTAGGTGAGAGTGTGTGTACATCTCACATCTCATAATGATAAGCATTTTCCTTATGGGAGAAATTTCAAATTTTAAATTGGAGTTAGTTTATGAAAATATTAGCCTGGACTAACATATTTTAAACATGGAGATAATCTTTAAAAATGATGTTGAAACAGTCCAGACTCTCTCGAAACACACTTTGAGGACCTATTTTTTCGAAACTCTTTTATAGATATTAAGCTTGACACTATTGGACTGACATGGAGGAACGGTAGATGAGTATCTTATGGCATTTCCAAAATACTAGACCACTTCTTTGTGAAGAAATGTCTAGCTAACCATCTCACCAAATTGAGCTCATGGGTTCTTCCCTTGCAAATATCTTATCATTTTCCTCTCTTCTTAGTTTGGGCAAACATTTCAAAAGGGAAGCCCACTCCCTTTAAGTTTAACCACTTTTGGTTGAAAGACCCAAAATTTACCTCAATGGTCCGAGACTTCTAGACAAAATTCAATATGAGCATTGGCAATTTGGATATGTACAATCTCTCTATAAGATGAAAAAGATAAAACAGGAAGTCTCGGTTTTGAATCGTTGTCTAAAAACATAAAGGATTAGAGAAATTATACAAAATGACGCCCAAATTAAATCTTTTGAAGATCCACATTCAAAAAACTACTTCTGTGGGGCTTCCAAACAAAAATTAGCATAATTGGACACAAAAAATGGCAAATACTTTTGCGTTAACCATAGGAATGGTAACGAAAGATTCATACCTAATTTTTGTATTCAATCTACCTAATCTTGTACCACCTTAGTTTCTCAATCCTAGAGTCCTGAAGAAAAGCATAGGTCATGCGTAAATTCGTAAACCTAAAAAATAATAATAAAAATAAACATTTACTTTTACACGGAGGGAAAACCTATCATGACTCAGTTGTCAAACCCACAGTGAGGATAGCCATCATTGTCTTCTATCGGCAAATGCAATCTCACTTGTCACCATTATTCAAGGAAAACTATGCTGGTGGTCTTTAAGAGACCAGGCTTCCACTCCTGCGGGATGCCTCTAAGTCTTGGGCCATTAGCTTGTTTCGCTAAGTTTGAGAAAGATGAGATGCATTCCTATAAAAATGGGCGAGAATGAGTGTAGAGGTCAACGTTTATCATCTCGTCTCATTTCTACAACCGTTGTCGATAATAACACAACCCATCATTAACACGACGATGGGTTGCCTTCCTATAAAAAACAATTGTAGAAACGAGATGAGACGGGAAAAGTCGTCCTCTACACCTGTTCTCATTTTCATTTCCCATAAACTCATTTCTTGGGAAACAAGGTGTTTCTTACAAGGGAGCATGCAAACCATTTTTCCTTCGTTTCTCAATTTTCTTTCCAGACTCATCCTAACTCGGGTTCTAAAAACGTTGGTTTCCTTATTGAGCTGCTAATTTGTCTTTTCTAGTTGTGCAGTTGCACATGCAAACTAGTGGTTATGAGTTTGAATTTCTATGAAACAATGTTTTTCATCAATTTTTCATCATTCAACATTGATCAAACGCAACCTAGCGCAGATCAGAGCCAAGCCAAGAATATTCACACCCCCATCCAATTAGCTTCAGCACCATCTTCCATGAATAGAGATCTCAGGTACAACTTGTCTTCACTCTTTTTTTCGTTCTAAAATGTTAGTATCCAAAGGAATTTTTTGGTTTATATCAATGAATATATGAGAGCTAGATAATTTTTGTTGGTCTTGAACCTGAGCAAAGAATCGGCAAAGAATACAGTGGATTATTGTCTAAGGTGAAAGACACAGAGAAAACAACGAAAGACATAGCTGTGTTAATTTAGCACAAAATCAAAGATTAATTTACATAACTTCAAGCAGCTAACTCTGCAGCTATAGCTGCCTTACAACTACTTTGACTACATATAAATACTTACATCTCTTCTCAATTTATACAAAATTAAGTTGGTTAATTTGCCCCTTCGACGTTGAATAGGTTAAGGCGGTTGTGCCCCTTCAAATTTGAGCAAGTAATGGTGGTGACGAAAGGGCGGTGTGCAATGAGGCGATGCGGTGAGTTGTCAGGAATAATTATTTCCAACACTCCCCCTTAATTACGACCAACAACTTAACCATGACTTAACATAACTTAAGCATGCCCGCTAATCTAAGTCTTAGCTAGGTTTACAATGACTCAAAAAACTTTCACATGAACTCTTGGAATGGATTTCTTTTTTCGTTTCTTCCATATCCTGTATCTTCTGAACTGCGTCATCTTCACCTTTTTGTTGTACATTCCAAATTTCAGTTTCTTCATTTGATGTTGCAGCTCTTTCGTCGTGATATCTTTGTTTATCATAAAAACATAAAAAATCATTTCAGGATGTCCATGGATGTCATCTACTTCTTCAAAAAATTTCTTGTATGTGGATTGCTGCAACATCTCATCTTCTATAGTTTTTTCTTTATCATTAATACTTTTATTATCAATTTGCTGCAACATACGCTCATAATAAAATTTTATCTCTTCGGAACTCCAATACATAAACATTTCATTGACATTTTCATTTTCAACATCATCTATGTTGTGTTCAACATTCATTGCTGCAATTTCTATGCACACATCATCAACACATGTTGTTTCAAGCCTTTCTTCAAGGGACCTTAATTCTTCTTCATATTTTTTTTCTTCTTCTTGGTTGCTTCTAACATCTGCACACACAAAATCAATGTTAAGTTTATATGAAAAAACAACTTCAAAACCATATTGGTTCTGTTCATTTTGCTCTCGAATGAGAGCTTTCTTCTCTTCTTCCTTCTTTGACTCTATCGACGCCTCATAATCTAGATTCTTCACCTTTTCTTTTGAAAACAAGTTTTTTTCCACTTGGTTTCCAGGCACAAGTGGGTTTCTGTTGCCGAATAACAATGTATCAATAAGATGTTTCTGTTGCATCATCTACAACCACTCATCACTAGTGCATTCATCTTCATCAAATTTAACATCAGCAATTTCAATTGTTGGATCCACTGAATCAATTTCTTCACCATTGGCAACATTAACCACGCCATCAATATTGTGATCCACTTTCAAGTGAGATTCACCAAAATCTTCCTCTTTATGTAGATTTTCTACTACAAATCCATCTTCAATTTAATCTTCAAACACTGCTTCAAAAATTTGTACGATGCTATGATCTTTGACTTGATTATTCCCCTTTGCACCAAATTCTTCTTCCAGGATCTTCCATGCTTCCTTGAAAGTTGTAGTTTTTGCTACCTTGCACAAAAACATCTCATCCAATCCATGTTTGATATAATTCAATACTAAAGCATCACATACTTCATATATGGGTTATTAGACCGATATTCAATTAAGTATTTAGCTTGAAGAAATGTTAGCATTATAATAACCAAAAAGTCAAAATGTTTACCAGTAAACATAGGTGGTGGTAGCAGATCAAAGCTACACAATTCACCCTCAATCTCTTCTCTGTCTTCTGCTAGACTTCTGAGTTCCTCGGCTCCAGCCTAAACTGCAACGATCTCTGCCTCTTCATTTTGATTCATTTTCTTAATCTTCTTCAATCTCCCTTTGTGATCCATGACTACAATTTTTCCTTTGTATTATAGCTGAGGCATGAAATTGTCTTCCATATCGCCCCTGAAAAAAAGATATGATTTTTAATATGCGCCCCTGTAAGACACAATGTTTACCCAATACTTAACAAAACACCAAAATATTTTGACAATAAAATGTACTCTACTTTCTTTTTCAATAAAATCCTTATGCATCTTTTTCAAATCATGTACATTTTAATTAAAAAACCGTTTATAAACCTCCGTAATAAAAACCTTTAAAAAAATACTTTTAAATCCCTTTCAATATGTGTGTAACAAGTCACTCTTGAAAAATACCTTTATAAGCTAAACATTATTCAAAAAAGGACTCTTTAAAAACCTTTTCGAATACGAAAGGGAAATCTCTTTATACCATATCAAAAACGATTAAAAACTCTTTACCACACCCGCTTCAAAGACTTTCCACCTGAAGAACAAGTTTATGCTTGTGGCTTCAAGCGCTCCTGCCCTCACTCATTTCAGAAGAAAATGTGTCACAGTTCTCAAAGGGGATGATGGTTGTTCAATCCTATGTGAACAACCGACAATTTCTTTGGCTTCTTTGTATACTGACTCCTTGAATCTTCACGCTGGCAGCTCCACAGAACACACAGTTTTACTCTCCATAGAACACAGTTTGCAGCCTCAAAGTCTATAGTTGATATAAATAGTTTCTCATAGCAGCTGACAAAAGCTTGAAACTATCTTGCACTTTTTGAATAAAAGGTCTTAAACCTTGCCTCTCTCCATGCACAGAGGGATAAACGGACCCCACAACAAACCATTTTACAGTACCTCAGTTCAATCCACTTGATAAAAAAAATCAACCAAAATACACATCACGACTTTTACGCTCTTGTTAAAACTGAGTATGTTGTGGGCAATTCTAATTTCAGAAATCGACTATGGAAAAATTACCAGGGATGTACTTTAGGAAGACCAATTGCAAACTAGTGCCAGTTGAGTGAAAATTATGGTAAAGCACAACCATTAATATGGGATGCTTCCAATCCTATCATAGCCAGAAAACTGAACTCTAAAAAATGATAAATTATAGTTAAAAACAACAGTGGATCTTTAAATTCCTCAAATCAAACCTCAGGTAGGTTAAGGTCGTGGCTTGCAGTGACATTCCGCAAGTTTGGACCATGAAACCCTCCTTCCTTCTTTAGGAATCAAATTAGCATCAAATATAGCGCGAATTGCCGGGAAACACAATGGCGAAAGCACAGGAATACCACATCTATGTATTTTGGTGGGAATTTGCATAATAATTATTTTTTAAATCATGTTTTTGGTTAAATAGGTTTTTTCTTGAAATTTATATAAATTTTCCATCTAGATTCACAGATCAAACTTGTAATTTTATTAATTTTAATAATTAAACTTATAATTTCAATAATTCCGGCCAAAATTTGAGCAAATTTTCCAAAACTGAAAACAATTAGATTACGGCGATAATCTCTGGTGAAAAACCAGTTCTTCCATTGATTAGAACCGAACCGAAGAAAGTTATGCAAGTTTCTGTATACATCTATTAGTCCCAATTATCAGCATTGACAGTGACAGAAAGAAGGCCAAAGGAAACGCAAAGGGAAAAAACGCCCATTTGTCAAGGGTCAAAACTTCCACAAAAGTAGCCTGAACCAGATCAAAAAGAAGGCAACACAAAGAATAAATCAAACAAAAAGACTCCCTGCTACAGCAACGTTCTGTGATGTATCCAGCCGGTCCGAACAGGGCATGCACCAAAAAAGAAACAAAACAGAGCCATCGCCAGAGCAAGAAAGCCCCCGAACTGAAGAAGAAAGTCCTGGAACATTGGAATAAAAAGCTTGTGAAGGACCCTACATATACATATTTTGTGGATCCTAATTTTGAAATTTGCTGCCAGAATTGTACTCTGCAACTCATGACTGCAAAATCTAGCCAGCCGAGAGCAGGGATAAGCCCTTCACGAACACTGAACCTGGGAGAAGCATCAGGCTCTCATCTGTACAAGAAATCCTATAAGCAGACGAAGAAACCGCTGCGCTCACCCTTGTCACGTGGTCCAGATATACACTTACACATGGAATGAAATAAAGAGATTTTCACAGACATTTATGCAAACCGTTTTGGAGCGAAAATTCTTGAGGCTACACGCCTCACCATAAAGAAATTGATTTATGCAGACTCATGCATCAAGTTACATTTACCACGGTGAAACGTCTTCTACCTGATTACTTTTTAAAAAATTTCAAAAATATTGCTTCAAGATTTGAGTTGCCGTGCTTTTACTGATAATTTATTCCTTAACAAGTTATATTTTAGATTGTTTTCTGTTTCGTCCAGTTCTTTTTCCAGGAATACTGGACAGAACAATCGAAAAGTCTTTTAACATTTTTTGTAAAGCAACCCTATCATCCAGTAAAGATATAACAAAATCATCACGCGCATGATTTGTTCGAAAAGTCTTTAACATTTTTTTGTGAAGTAACCCTATCATCCAGTAAGATATAACAAAATCATCATGCGCATAGATTATTAGGGCTAGATCTGGGACGCGCACATATGTAAATGATAAGATATTTAGTTCTCTTACAGAAAATTCGGATTTCACCGATTTTTATAAGAAAGAATTCGAGTTTCTTTCTCGACGTTTCGATTTCTAGACTCACGCGTGCACAAAACTCTCAGAACTGTAATTCTTTACATCAAAAAATTGAAGAACCGCTGAGGTTTTCTTCATCGTCGGAAGAGGAAGAAGGAGAATCCAAGAAGATATCACTACAAATCTCCTCATAAAAATGGCTCAGCAAATCCCTGTAAATGGGACACCTGATATTTTGGTAACAATACAGGAATTCTTCCACATCCATAAGATCGTTTACATTCATGTCCTCGGCAACCATCTCTATGACATAGTTTCGAAACTGCTTGCACGCATGCTCAACGGCCTTAACAGGCCTCGATCTCGCGACCTTAAGCAATGCCTCACTTCGATTTCCGACCTCTCGAATTCCATGGCAGAGATCGCTTGTTTCAGACACGATACCGACGTAAGCGAAGTATTGTTGTCAATTGCGCCATGTTGCTCATAAATTTGACCGCCATGAACAAGAGGTTCCATATCCGAGCAGTAGGGTTTCTTATTTTGAAACTGATCCTGAGAATTTGGCACTAAACCAGTTGACTGGCATCAAAGATATGTCCAATCTTGAGGCTTAAAGCTTCTCGATCGCTCTTATAGCAACTTCAGGTTTCCGCTGATTAATGCTCTGAGATCAGAGGTTGAGGTTGAAGTGGCTTTGCGTGTAGTAATCTCCCTAATTCTTCGGTAATTAGGCTGTGTTGGAGGACTTTGTTGACACGAGAGCGATATTTAAAATATATATAATAACATATATATTTTTATTATTTAAAATGAAAAAATTGTAAACGAAAAATTCGTTACAATTTAACTAGTTTTGTTTTTGAGATTGTAATTATTGAGTATTATTTATAGAATAATTTATAGTTATTATTAGAAATATTATTTTAATTTATTATTAATTAATAAAAACATCTTTTATAAATTTTAAATTATATTTAAAATTTATCTAAAATTATATTATTAATTAAAATTTTATTAAATTTATTTTAATTATTATATATTTAAAAATTTTCACAAAATGATTTTAAGTGAAATCATAATCCATTTTTTTCATAAATTTAAAATAACAATGTGCCGTGTCAAAGAATACTACGACGTACTATTGTAATTAATTGTAGTGCCGGGCCGGACATCGACTTTGACACTTCTTAATTTTTAAGCGTGTTTGACACGTTACAAAAAATTTCGCAAGTCAAACCTAAGTATAAATTTAAAAACGATTAAGATTAGTAATTTCGCTTTAATTTTTAAGAGTTATTATTCATAAATTATATAAATTGATTGAGAATTTTGTATTCTTTAAAAAAATACGGCTTCCAGTATTATTTTAAAAGTTAAATATTATTTTAAAAATTATTATTATTAAGTCATATATTTTGATTGAAATTTAAGTAATTTTTAAAGATTTTTTTAATTAATTTTGACCAAAACTTTTGTGAAAGCTTTTTGGAGATTTTGGGTTTTCTGAAAATGCTAAATTCACTTATACAATTAAAAATGTATTTTATATAAATAATTTGTGTAAAAATTACTAAATTTAATTTGTAGATAATAATTTTAATAAAAATAAAATTCAAAATATATTTACCATTAAAATAAAATTTCAAATTTTCAATAAGCAATACTAGTGAAAAAAAAAAAAAAATATATATATATATATATATATATATATTTGAAAATTTAAATAAAATGAGAAGGTTGAAATTTCTTTCAACGCGGAGAGGAAACTTAAAAAATGCAACCCTATATATATTTGAAAATTTAAATAAAATGAAAAAAGTTTAAATTTCTTTCAACGCGGAGAGGAAACTTCAAAAATGCAACCCTAGCCAACTTATAATTTTGATTACAAGTCATGCTTTAATTAAGGCGATAAATTGCAACTCATTTGAATTTATTTTTACTTTTCTCCAACCTTATCTTTAATGGCGGCCGATACTTGACATTTCTATTGAGAGTAAATGGCTTTACAGCTGTAGATGCTTCTAATTGGCTGTGTAAAAGAACTTCTTCCATGAAAATGAATACACAACATCTGTCGTGGGTTGACTCCAGTAAAAGGTTGGCAGTGGGCTGGGCTCCACTGAAGCTGGAGCATGGTGCACGCTATTCGAACCCTAAATGTTGAAACGTTTGCGAGCGTATGGAATTTGTTTGGATTAAAAAAATTAAATATTTGTAAATAAGCTGGTTAGGATTCATATTATAGGTTTTGATTTTTGAAAAACTATAGCTTCGCCCATCATAAGGAATAAATAAAGAAACATTAGAAATTTCACACACATACAATAACTTTTTCAAAAACTGAATAATTTTTAAATATTAGAATGCATATCTTTTTCTTTAAAATTATTAATTTTTTTTTTCAAAAATAATAACATATGATATAAATTAGTAAAATTCTTTTGGTAATAATCACATGCAATGGAACGTGGTCAAGTTTCATTACATGTGATTATTACCGAAAGAATTTTACTAATTTATATGATGGATCACAGAACCTCAGATTCCAAAAAAACATATGATATAACAAGTATTTAAAGATATTGAACTTGGAGTATGCTTTAAAACTCTTTGTGTTTGGCGACCTCATCTTCTTTAGACCTAAGGAAACAGTTTCACGACCCAAGACCTAGAGTCCTTACAGACCACCAACTGGAATTGGTTATTCCAGCAGGTGTGGTTTTCCTCACTATTGGTTTGACAACTCAATTATGGTAGGTTTTCCCACTGTGATTAAAAAAACAACTAATGACAGTAATTAACTAACATATAACAATAATAAGTTAACATATACCATGCTCATCAACAACATATAACATAATCATCAAGTTAATACCATGCTTGACTAACCAACTCATGTACATATTGTTATTGCCCAAATCCACCTCAGGCTGAAGGAAGGCGAGATTCAGGGTAACACCAAACCAAGCTCAGTCTGGTAGCTAGCCCTACCAGAACAGGAGAGGGATCTCTCTGGGTCAATCTCAGTAAAAATGTATCAATAGGCCTTGAGATGACATGAAATGAGTGCTAATTTTAGGCTAGGTATATTAATCAAGGAGTTTGGAATGATTTTTAGGGGTTTTGTTGGAAAAAAGGGAAAGGCAATTATGGGCTTGGGGATGAGGCCAATTATTACAGAGTTCAAGTTGGGGCGGGGAAGGCAATGGCTTTGATGTCTTAGATTCAATGAATGGATAGAAAGGACTGCGGAGGAGCTGAAGAGGGAAAGAGGCTGCAAGGATCCTCTTCAAACAGATGAAAACACATAAAACTAAACAAAAGTTTAAGGCAGAGCACCAACAAACTAATGAATTCTACCTTAGTTACTCATTTGTTTAATTCAGAAGCAAAGAGAAGGGAAATGGCATACATATAACATTAATGAAACTTACTGATACATGGAGAAAAACATCATCAAAACTTAGAGCCACAAGGATCCCAACAAGTGCTGCAAAACCCTGGTCTTTCCTTTGCCAAAAAGCTGAAATGAATATACAATGAGGTGCCAAACTATTCCCAAGAGTCCAACCCTGAAAATGACTTAGAAAATACATAATATAGACCATCCTAACTCCTTCCCATGCCTCTAGGGGTCAAGCTCATCCTTGTAGGAGCTGTTTCAACCAATTCTAAACATGGAACTGAAATCTAGGCAGCCAAACAACTTGCCTCTATAAGGAAGGAAACTGATTCATTCATTTAATTTTCACTTTTTAGTGAATGAATCCTCTAGAACAAGTAAATATGAGCCAAAATTACATCATAGCCATAAAATTACATCAAGATAGATCAATAATTACATCCAAAAGTGAAACTAGTCAAATTGGCTGAATTTCCGAGCTGAAAAGTAAAAATTGGACCAAAATCCTCTATGCACCGCGCCAGAAAACTCAATGCGTTGCGCCACTTTGGAGTTGATTTTGAGGCACTTCCCGAAGTCCAAATCGAGCTCATGATAGCTCGTTGGAAAGCCCTGTCTGTCTGATATCCAACCCAAGTGGAATTTTTGGATTTGGATGTCATTTGCCCCTCCAAAACGACAACCTCCCAAGACTGGGTCCTGCTGGTGCAAAAAGTGGCAGAAAGGCCATTTTTGGAGTGTTTTGAACCTTTAAGACCACCCAGACCTGGATGAAATCTCTCAGTCATTCCTGAGCATGCATAATTTACCATAAAAAACCCAAAAACATCAAGTTTTTCTCCAGAAGATGTCCCAATCATAAGCGCGCGTCGGGTGGCGCGACGCGTCGGGCAGAAAAACCTGTTTTGCAACCAAAATTTTCAAAAATGAAAAAATCTACTCAAAATTTGCTGAAATTTGGAGTGAAGGTCTCCCATCATGTCTCATGCTCAGCCAAGGAAGCTTCGGCCAAGATTCGAAGTGGATCAGGCCTTTTGCGACGTTTCAGTGCTCTCCTCAACCTCGCCTTCAGGATCTTCATCCTGGCTCTGTAAACGTGTGTGCGGGCCCAATAGTGGTTCTTCATGTGCCTGAGCAAGTCTTTGTCCCTATTGGACTTCGCCAATAGCTTCTCAAGATGTCTGTTGACTCTCTCAAGCCAAATCTGCCGCTCAAAAGGTGTCATGTCACCTGGTCTCTTTCAGGCCAATTCCCGATCTTCACGGATTCTCTGCAACTCCGTGAGTGTCTGCTGATCCTCCAGTTGTTTATTCCGCCGCTCCAAGTAATTTATAATCCACTGAACTCTCTACAACTTCACAGTCAATGTGTCGATCTCAGCCTCTATTCCTGGATGGTCTCTCTCATCTTTAGCTAGGAGAGCTCAAATCAACATCAATGAGTGTAAAATCAGTGTCTTGGCCTCCTGAAGGGCCCTCATCGTGCATAGGCCTCTTGCCTCTGTCATGTACCTGTGTTGATGTCGAAGGCAAGACCCCTTCCACGCCAAGTGGAGATAGTACTCGCGCTGCTGATGAAGGTAACGAGACCCCTTCCACCCCTGGTGGAGATAGTACTCGTCGTGCTGCTGCAAATAAGGCTCTGTGGCCTCTCTGATATGTAACACACACTGGAGCACTGATAGGCTCAGTCTCGGGAAACTCAAACTGATGTGAAGGCTCTCCCTCATCATGAACAATCTCGGGAGGAGGCTGGGGGGCTGCAAAGAAGTCACGGGAAATGAACTCATCCCATGCGATGCCCTGCAATCCAAGCTGATGTACTACAATGATCTTGATAAGTGCATAATGATAAATGTTGTTATGCTGCTGCTCTGGAGTCTTCCTCTGCACCAAGGTAGTCATCCGCTCTATGTTTCGACACATGAAATATGGAATACTCATTAGTCTCACTCTCGTGAAATGCATCAAAATTTTGATGTGATATGCATAAAGACGTGAGAAACGGCCCTCACAGCTGAAGTATCTGATGATGAGTTTCATCAATGGCGTATAGGACTCCTTCAGAAACCGGAATGGAAATACCCTGCTGAGCTGCCTCAAATATCCAGGCCTGATGTAAGGCTCATAATATGCTCTATCCAGCTACTATCTCTTATTCCACTCTTCACCAATGTTCGGTATCCCGGTTGCCTCAGAAATGGTCTCTGGTGTCAAGGTGAAGTTCACTCCAGCAAGGTTTACATGACCATCACGCAAATGTAGGACAAATAAGCAAACCAACTCCTAGTGATGCTGAATCTGAGATATCATCTCACAATACTGAAAACATGACTGTTGCTGAAAGCATGTCATTGCAAGCGGGCAGGCCTGCAATTGAGCCAAAGAAGTGGGATCCTCTCTGACGTGTCTGCCACTTTTATGAGACCTCCTTGGTACATTTAGCTCTGCGGTTGAGTCACTGTCTTGCTCATATGATGAATTTGTCTCTGACATGGTGTTTTTCAATGTATATAACAAGTATATGATGATATATGTATGGTGAAAACAAGAGTTTGTCTTTCAATACCAAATGTGCCAAATATGTAATGATAGGCTGTGAGGAAATATTACAGTGAATATAATGGACTGTCAAGTGAAATTTGAGTGGTGAAGACAGTCTCTTGACAGCTTGGGGGACTTCGAGATTTGGAAATTTTATAAGTGATATGGGAATGGGAGATGGTGATGGGAAATGTAGTTTTTAGAGATAGGGGTAAATGAAATTACAAGATATACTTAAGCTAGGTGAAGTCAAGGATATAGAGACAGTCCTTGAATTTTTTGGGAATTAGGAATTTATAACTGATATGAAGGAAGGGAAGTGATAGAAAGTGGTAGGGTTTGAGGATGAAACATGGGAATAAAGGGTATAAGTAGTTTGGGACAGAGAGAAATAGGAGAAGGACTGTGATAACAGTATGACAGTGATGGGAACATGAATGAACAATGGAGTGAGAGCGTTTAGCACCAATAGTCAAATTTCAACACTTCATTTCAAACCCTAAGGGAGCAAACTTTGACATGGATATAGGTTTTGTTTTTCACCAACCAAAACTCTAATGTCTTTGCCTCCAAACCACACCACACATGACTAAAATCACTGAACAATTGTTGTCAAACTTACTTGGAGCAAATGAGTTGAATCAATTTGATTTTTTATGGAGCGGTGATGAATTTGTGCCTTGGAGGCTCTGTGCGCCGCGTCCTGTGGATGCGCCACGCCAGAGGAAAAATACACTGTGGCAAACCACCCAATGCGTCGCGCAGCCTGTGTGCGTCGCGCGCTTGCCCAATGCGCCGCGCAGACTTGTAAACATAGTCTTGGTTTTCAAAATGACAAAATCACCTTCTCACAGCTTGAGTCGTCTTTCAATCGACCTTTGGATGCAAATGAATGTTTTAAAACAAATGAAAATATCTTATAGTGGTGGATTCAATTTTTGTTTCTCACAAACTCATTATGTAATGTTTGGCATCGGCACTTTTTCACATTTTAATACAACTCTGTTTTTCAAATTTCCTTTTTGATTTTTGGTTTGAAATGATGTTTTCTTGGTTGATTTTTGCAGGGATGGTGGCATTGGACTTCGGCAAAGGATGACCAGAGTCTGCATTTGAAGTACTTCATGGCGGAAAAATTTAAAATACATATTTATTACAAACAATAAATTTGACGATTTCTTCCTCAAAACAAAGTTTTGAAGAATAAACATTCTCGAGCATTATTGACGATGAATATCTTGAAATGAAAACTTATTGAAGACATCCTCATGGCCTGCGGGCATTATTTAACATTTCTGAAGACCAAATCCTAGACCTAGAAACTGAAAGACTCTTTTTTTGACCAAAATACCATCTATGACTGTAAATGACTGAAATCAACTTTGATGAACTTTGATAAATTTTGACCAACCCAGTAGGTACAAACATGAGGGAAACGAGTGAAGAGACCCTTCCGTCAGATAATGACATGCCCCTAACAGAATGCAGATGAATGAGCTGAATGAGACACCTAAAAATGAAATGCAATAAGAGAAATGATCTCTGACGAAGGGATGACAAGACCGACTCTAACATTGGCTCCAATGGGGATGGTAGCTCCTTGGAGGTGCCAAGAACTACAAATCTTTGGGAGAGCAGACAGTGCCTTCATCCATTGGGCAATGGAATCAAAACATGAAAACCAACATTATGCAGACTGACTCAGACTCAAGGCTAAAACTGAAAACTACAATAAAACCGAACATGACTAAACATAACTAACAAACTGGAAAGATGCTCACAATTGAGCTTATTCATGAAACCTACTCTAATTGTTCTTTTCACCACCCGATCAAGTGAAATGAAACAGCCAATGCAACCATGTAAGCATCCTGGCTGCCATTTGGTTTCTTCCCAAATGCTTTCTGATGCGCAGTAAAAGTGAAGAATCGAAAGGCAACTCCCATGGAAACTTGGAATCAAGTTGATTGTTGATAAACTTGCAAAGCATGAATTGACTGGATGACATCAAGAACACTGCGAAAGGATCTTCATAAACATAGCTATTGATTTCCATTAACACATTACTACTCTGGTCCAAGTAATCTTCATAGCTGGATATTAAGATTTTCCTCACATCTGTGTTGTCCTTCTTTGGTGATTGCAGCAGGCTGTCAAAAGGATCCTGCAATTCGTGGATAACAAAACTTTGTAGCTGATTCCAAACAGAACAAAAGTCTCCTTTATCAATCTCCTCTTATGACTGCAAATCTTGAAATGAGTTTTGTAATGAAAAATCTGTTAAACAAGATAATGAAGGGGACTTTTGAATAGGATTATTATCAGCATTATTTTCTGTCACATGGTTAGCCAATGAAGAAGAATTATTACAACAAACATCATCCAACACACGAGCAATAGGATCATCAAAAACTTGAGAAGACTGCTGCGATGTATCCATTGAAACTGTATGGCATCCTACTGGCTGTTCATATTTTTCTTTAGAGATATTATGAAGATTCTGCTTTATAGATTGAAATTCTTCGAAACAAAAGGGTACAGAATCCTCTTGCATCATTAAATCATGTATTTCGGCTTCCACGCTTTCATCTGCAATCTGACCTTCAATTTTTTTTGGTGGCTGCAAATCTGGAGCTAAGGAGGGTTTTGTATCCAAAATGATTTCATCAGTCGTTTCAGGGGAAGATTTCTCATTAACAACTTGCTCAAGAATTTCGCTATCTGTCTCATCCTCAACATTAAAACTGAGAGATTGCTGATTTCTTACAGGCTACTCATTTGAAGATTTACTATGCAATTTTTCTCTCAAACACTGAAATGATTTAAAACAGAATGGTACGGAGTCACCTTGTAGCATTTTGTCATATGTGCCAGTTCCCATGTCTTCATCTGCAACTTGATAATCAATGGCACTCGAGGGTTGCAAATCTGGATATGAGAAGTCTTGAACAAGGTTTTCATTGCCCTCAAGATGGTCCAAATCAAGGATTGTTGGCAGTTGATTTCTGATTGCATGGAAGTTATCTCTGATGAACTGAAACGAATCAAAACAAAAAGGAAAAGATCCTTCACTTACTTCAAAATTTTCCTCATCATTGTCATAACTGATATGCATCAGTTGATCATTGTACACAAGCTGCTGAAAGTGAACTTCCTCCTTCCACAAACCAGTTGCTGATTTTTCTGCAAGATTAGCTTCTGTTTGGAGAACATAATCATCATCATATTGATCAAACTGAAGCAAATCATCAGTATACAACACATCATCAAGCATACATGTCATATCAACAGCTCTCTCTTCTTCAAAATGATCTATAAAACAATCACTATGACAACTGGGATAAGAAACAAAATGTTTTGGATCAACCACTTGTTCTTCTTCAATCAACAAGTCATGGGCTTGAACATTATACTCATTCCTTGTGGTGTTCTTTTGTGTCATCTCTTCTACTGCACCTACCAACATGTCAAGCTTTACCTCTAAAGATGTCGATTTCTCCGGATCTATGTTTTTCACCTCTTCTTCCTTCAACCTTGCCCTTCGGATCAACAAATGAGCCTCTACATTTACTGCAATGTTCTGCATCTCTACAAGTGTTGCAAGATTCCTTTCTCTCAGCTGAAACTCCATTTCCGGATCAAAGGCACCCGGGTAGTGCAAGAGAGCAGATCTAAGAGAAGGTCTTATATCAGCTGGCATCAAAAAATATACTTGGTTAAATCTGGCAAAAAACTGTTGTACTGTCTCCCCTGGCAGTCTTTTCAACTGGTTATATTCTTCTATAATCAAGAAAAGGTTCTGTCTGATCACCCACCTGTCAAGGAAAACTTCAACGAACTGCTAGAAATCTGAGATGCTCGCATCAGGCAGGGCTTTAAACCAACTCTTGACTTTGGCTTGCAAAGAAAGAGCAAAAAGCCTAATACTAACATCTTCGTCATCAACTTCAAAAAGGTCTAGAAAAGTCTCAATATTCTGCACATGTTGCTCAGCGTTGACATTGTTACATTCACCGTCAAATCTTGGTAGATATAGGTCATAATTTTTAGGGAAATCATGGAGAATAGAAGGTAAAACAAGAGGTTTATATCTATCTGGGACTATAAAAGGTGTAGGAGTATATACAAGAGCTACGGGATCAGTCTTGTTTTCTTTAGGCTCATCACTCTGAAGAGAGTCATCATAAGATGTGGGAAAAGTAAGGAGGCCAGGATCAAAGGGAAACTCAGTATTTACACTTTTTGAATAGGTCAAGTGAAGATTTTGATCACCTTTATCATACAACAAATTCTGAAAAACTTTCAGGACAGCTTCAAGAACAGCAAAGAAGTATTTTACAAGAAAGCGGACTAGATCCTGAATACCATTCCACTTTGGATACCTAAACTTTTTGTAAGATCCTTCCATTTTCTCAGAGAAAGAGTTAGTCCTCCAGTGGAGTCTCTACTTCGAGTTGGAGTCACCAGGTGAATGATTTCAGCCTTCTTATGTCTGATCGTTGTCCACCATCAACCATCAGATCTGAACTCGATACATGTACTGGGGAAATTTACAAGTTAGATATTACATTTACAAACTAGACCGAAGATTGAATGAAGCAGCGTTTATCTACTTCGCTGATGCATAGCAAGAGCGTTTCGAAGGCTACTTGGCATAACTTCAGGCTCCGTCTGTAGCTTATAAAACAAATAACACTAACAAGCAAACCATTTCTCCCCAGTGGAGTCGCCACTATGTTATTGCCCAAATCCACCTTAGGCTGAAGGAAGGCGAGATTCAGGGTAACACCAAACCACGCTCAGTCTCGTAGCTAGCCCTACCAGAACAGGAGAGGGCTCTCTCCGGGTCAATCTCAGTAAAAATGTATCAATAGACCTTGAGATGACATGAAATGAGTGCTAATTTTAGGCTAGGTATATTAATCAAGGAGTTTGGAATGATTTTTAGGGGTTTTGTTGGAAAAAAAGGAAAGGCAATTATGGGCTTGGGGATGAGGCCAATTCTTGCAGAGTTCAAGTTGGGGAAGGGAATGAAATGGATTTGATGTCTTAGATTCAATGAATGGATAGAAAGGACTGCGGAGGAGATGAAGAGGGAAAGAGGCTGCAAGGATCCTCTTCAAACAGATGAAAACACATAAAACTAAACAAAATTTTAAGGCAGAGCACCAGCAAACTAATGAATTCTACCTTAGTTACTCATTTGTTTAATTCAGAAGCAAGAGAAGGGAAATGGCATAAATATAACATTAATGAAACTTACTGATACATGGAGAAAAACATCATCAAAACTCAGAGCCACAAGGATCCCAACAAGTGCTGCAAAACCCTGGTCTTTCCTTTGCCAAAAAGCTGAAATGAATATACAATGAGGTGCCAAACTATTCCCAAGAGTCCAACCCTAAAAATGACTCAGAAAATACATAGTATAGACCATCCTAACCCATTCCCATGCCTCTAGGGGTCGAGCTCATCCTTCTAGGAGCTGTTTCAACCAATTCTAAACATGGAACTGAAATCTAGGCAGCCAAACAACTTGCCTCTATAAGGAAGGAAATTGATTCATTCATTTAATTTTCACTTTTTAGTGAATGAATCCTCTAGAACAAGTAAATATGAGCCAAAATTACATCATAGCCATAAAATTACATCAAGATAGATCAATAATTAAATCCAAAAGTGAAACTAGTCAAACTGGCCGAATTTCTGAGCTGAAAAGTAAAAATTGGACCAAAATCCTCTATGTGCTGCGGCAGAAAACTCAATGCATCGCGCCACTTTGGAGCTGATTTTGAGGCACTTCCTGAAGTCCAAATCGAGCTCATGATAGCTCGTTGGAAAGCCCTATCTGTTTTCTATCCAACCCAAGTGGAAGTTTTGGATTTGGATGTCATTTTCCCCTCCAAAACGACAACCTCCCAAGACTGGTTCCTGCTAGTGCAAAAAGTGGCAGAAAGGCCATTTTTGGAGTGTTTTTGACCTTTAAGACCACCCAGAACTTGATGAAATCTCTCATAAATTCTTGAACATTCATAATTTACCATAAAAAACTCAAAAACATCAAGTTTTTCTCCAGAATATGTCCCAATCATAAGCGTGCATCGGGTGGCGCGACGTGTTGGGCAGAAAAACCTGTTTTGCAACCAAAATTTTCAAAAATGACAAAATTTACTCCAAATTTGCTGAAATTTGGAGTGAAGGTCTCCCATCATGTCTCATGCTCAGCCAAGGAAGCTTTGGCCAAGATTCAGAGTGGATCATTCCTTTTTCGACGTTTCAGTGCTCTCCTCAACCTCGCCTTCAGGATCTTCATCCTGGCTCTGCAAACATGTGTGCGGGCCCAATAGTGGTTCTTCATGTGCCTGAGAAATTCTTTGTCCCTATTGGCCTTCACCAACAGCTTCTCAAGATGTCTGTTGACTCTCTCAAGCCAAATCTGCCGCTCAAAAGGTGTCATGTCACCTGGTCTCTTTCGGGCCAATTCCCGATCTTCACAGATTCTATGCAACTCCGTGAGTGTCTGCTGATCCTCCAGTTGTTTATTCTGCTGCTCCAAGTAATTTATAATCCACTGAGCTCTTTGCAACTTCACAATCAATGTGTCGATCTCAGCTTTCTGTTCCTGGATGGTCTCTCTCATCTTTGAGCTAGGAGAGCTCAAATCAACATCAATGCGTGTAAAATCAATGTCTTGGCCTCCTGAAGGGCCCTCATCGTGCATAGGCCTCTTGCCTCTGTCCTGTACCTGTGCTGATGTCGAAGGCAAGACCCCTTCCACGCCAAGTGGAGATAGTACTCACGCTGCTGATGAAGGTAACGAGACCCCTTCCACCCCTGGTGGAGATAGTACTCGTCGTGCTGCTGCAAATAAGGCTCTGTGGCCTCTCTGATATGTAACACACACTGGAGCACTGATAGGATCAGTCTCGGGAAACTCAAACTGATGTGAAGGATCTCCCTCATCATGAACAATCTCGGGAGGAGGCTGGGGGGCTGCAAAGAAGTCACAGGAAATGAACTCATCCCATGCGATGCCCTGCAATCCAAGCTGATGTACTACAATGATCTTGATAAGCGCATAATGATAAATGCTGTTATGCTGCTGCTCTGGAGTCTTCCTCTACACCAGGGTAGTCATCCGCTCTATGTTTCGACACATGAAATATGGAATACTCATCAGTCTCAATCTCGTGAAATGCATCAATAGTCTGATGTGATATGCATAAAGACGTGAGAAACGACCCTCACAGCTGAAGTATCTGATGATGAGTTTCATCAATGGCACATAGGACTCCTTCAGAAACCAGAATGGAAATACCCTGCTGAGCTGCCTCAAATATCCAGGCCTGATGTAAGGCTCATAATATGCTCTATCCAGTTTCTATCTCTTATTCCACTCTTCACCAATGTTCGGTATCCCGGTTGCCTTAGAAATGGTCTCTGGTGTCAAGGTGAAGTTCACTCCAGCAAGGTTTACATGACCATCATGCAAATGTAGGAAAAATAAGCGAACCAACTCCTGGTGATGCTGAATCTGAGATATCATCTCACAATACTGAAAACATGACTGTTGCTGAAAGCATGTCATTGCAAGCGGGCAAGCCTGCAATTGAGCCAAAGAAGTGGGCTCCTCTCTGATGTGCCTGCCACTTTTATGAGACCTCCTTAGTACATTTAGCTCTGCGGTTGAGTCACTGTCTTGCTCATATCCTTGCTCATATGATGAATTTGTCTCTGACATGGTGTTTTGCAATGTATATAACAAGTATAAGCTGATATATGTGTGGTGAAAACAAGAGTTTGTCTTTCAATACCAAATGTGCCAAATATGTAATGAGAGGCTGTGAGGAAATATTACAGTGAATATAATGGACTGTCAAGTGAAATTTGAGTGGTGAGACAGTCTCTTGATAGCTTGGGGGACTTCGAGATTTGGAAATTTTATAAGTTAGATGGGAATGGGAGATGGTGATGGGAAATGTAGTTTTTAGAGATAGGGGTAAACGAAATGACAAGATATACTTAAGCTAGGTGAAGTCAAGGACATAGAGATAGTCCTTGAATGTTTTGGGAATTAGGAATTTATAACTGATATGAAGGAAGGGAAGTGATAGAAAGTGGTAGGGTTTGAGGATGAAACATGGGAATAAAGGGTATAAGTAGTTTGGGACAGAGAGAAATAGGAGAAGGACTGTGATAATAGTATGACAGTGATGGGAACATGAATGAACAATGGAGTGAGAGCGTTTAGCACCAATAGTCAAATTTCAACACTTCATTTCAAACCCTAACGGAGCAAACTTTGACATGGATATAGGGTTTGTTTTTCACCAACCAAAACTCTAATGTATTTGCCTCCAAACCACACCACACATGACTAAAATCACTGAACAAGCGTTGTCAAACTTACTTGGAGCAAATGAGTTGAATCGATTTGATTTTTTATGGAGTGGTGATGAATTTGTGCCTTGGAGGCTCTGTGCGCCGCGTCCTGTGGATGCGCCACGCCAGAGGAAAAATACACTGTGGCAAACCACCCAATGCGTCGCGCAGCCTGTGTGCGTCATGCGCTTGCCCAATGCACCGCGCAGACTTTTAAACACAGTCTTGGTTTTCAAAATGGAAAAATCGCCTTCTCACAGCTTGAGTTTGCTTTCAATCGACCTTTGGATGCAAATGAATGTTTTAAAACAAATGAAAATATCTTATAGTGGTGGATTCAATTTTTGTTTCTCACAAACTCATTATGTAATGTTTGGCATCGACACTTTTTCACATTTTAATACAACTCTATTTTTCAAATTTCCTTTTTGATTTTTGGCTTGAAATGATGTTTTCTTGGTTGATTTTTGCAGGGATGGTGGCATTGGACTTCGGCAAAGGATGACCAGAGTCTGCATTTGAAGTACTTCATGGCGGAAAACTTTAAAATACATATTTATTACAAACAATAAATTTGACAATTTCTTCCTCAAAACAGAGTTTTGAAGAAGAAACATTCTCGAGCATTATTGACGATGAAGATCTTGAAATGAAAACTTATTGAAGACATCCTCATGGCCTGCGGGAATTATTTAACATTTCTGAAGACCAAATCCTAGACCTAGAAACTGAAAGACTCTTTTTTTTACCAAAATACCATCTATGACTATAAATGACTGAAATCAACTTTGATGAACTTTGATAAATTTCGACCAACCCAGCAGGTACAAACATGAGGGAAACGAGTGAAGAGACCCTTCCGTCAGATAATGGCATGCCCCTAATGGAATGCAGATGAATGAGCTGAATGAGAAACCTAAAAATGAAATGCAATAAGAGAAATGATCTCTGACGGAGGGATGACAAGACCGACTCTAACACATATGATCACACTAATTAACTAGCATCTATCATGCATGTAACCATAAAATCAATGGAGTCAAAGACATACACATAACCATAATGCATATGACTACACTGATCAAATAGCATTTATTATATATGTAACCATAGTAATAATAGAATGAAAAACATATAAATAACCATAATTCTTACAACAACCATGAATCGCATATAGGTATGATAAACATAACAACTCGTATGACGGCTTCCTCTTACCCCAAAGTCCATTGTTGCAACTTCACTTTAATGATCTCCTTCTCCTACTCTATCTCAACCAACACATTAGCATGATAACATACCAATATCATCATGATGACCTAATTGCATACAACGAACTTATGCACAACAACCTCAATCAAACCAATGCAAACTTGACCATATGCACCCACTTGACGTGTATATCGAATCATGAACGACCAATGCATGTTCAACATATGACATCTCCATACATGGATAACATCGAAACATGACCAACATGTAACCCTAGTTAAGCAATGCATGTACAATATGTAAGCAAGCGTGCACGAAAAATACACAAGAATGAGAAACACATAACCAGTCATACACTCATGAAAACATGATGAAAACAACACCGTCAACACTTCCATGGCGACACCACTGCCACCACGGCCAAGACAACACGGATGCGATAAGCACATATAGACCACAAGCATACGAAACGCATATGAAACCAACATAAAAACATGACCAACACACCACCCATCAAGTCTGAGGGTTGAACCATGCTCTAATACCACTCTGTGGTATTATTTATCACACAAAGAGAAAAAAAAACCAAACACCACCTAAGGACAGGGCAACCACGCTCTGATACCACTCTGTAACACCCTCCTCCGACATCTACCCAAGTAACCAGCCAATCGGGGTAAACATGTGATGAGAGGCTACTATATGGGATTCAACCTTCTAGATGACCTTAAGGAAGTGGAATTGATGAAACCATAACTTACAAACCTTGTACATCATCAATGACACCCCCAGGAGCTAACCCAACCTTTAAGTCCTCAGACCCCTAGGTCACACTAGCATTTTGGCCTCTTTGAGTCATATCTGAAAGTATTAAACTGCATGCCTGTAGCCAAGAGGCTATATCCCCAGGAAAAACACTGCATGCCTGCAGCTAGGGCCCCAAACCCTTAGTTCTGTGCCCGCGGCTTCGGGATTTGAGCCGGCCCCAAACCCTTAGTTCTGTGCCCGCGGCTTCGGGATTTGAGCCACCTTTTCAGGCCCATAACCTATTACTTTGCCCAGAGATTAATGAAAAGTTGAGAGATGATAAATAACAACAGGACAATGATACAGAAGCAATCACAACATTAAGAACTCATCTAGACCCCTCCTAGCCATGACAAGAATTTTTTCAAACATGTCATAAACATTAAATCTACAGGTGTAAAAAACATAACAGAGAAAAAGGGTCTCATACTTATCTGAGAATCTCTAAGAAGGATTCCTCCCCTACATCATTAACCACAATACCATATATATGACCATAGATACATTGTAAATTCATTTACAAGTAAATACATGGGGAGAGTCATACATCATCATTGTAAAAATACATGCTCATAACCAACATAATAACAACATAAATTCCATGGATACAACAACAATATAATCCACATATAAATCAATAAATTGACATACCAAATACCAAGGGAATGAATTTCTCATTAATGAATGTAGAAACCAACTGGAGATGGGACTTCCACATTCCACCCGACAATAGATTGGCTAAGCCAAATATCACTTCATCCAATCACCCCTATGCCATATTCCAAGCATGAATGTGGGATCTCATCAAACACATCATTCAAAACCAATCCAGAGCTTCTAGAGGCCAAACCACCTCAACCCTCAACCAGTGATTCCACCTCACAGTCGGACATCACAACCATCACGGATTGGTCTATATCCAAGTTGCTCCAAGGCTCCAGAGTGTTTTTTCCAACCAAGGCTCCAGGACTAGTAACTCAACCCCAGTTGTTTCTGGGCTCCAGAGAATTTGTCCAACCAAGGCTCTAGGACTAGTAACTCAATCCACCTAGGGTTCCAGA
The DNA here is from genome assembly GCA_034641835.2 of Pinus albicaulis. NCBI lineage: Eukaryota > Viridiplantae > Streptophyta > Pinopsida > Pinales > Pinaceae > Pinus > Pinus albicaulis. The sequence goes on along the minus strand of CM076582.1, from coordinate 186,676,336 downwards.
GAATTTTTCCAACCATGGATCTAAGACTAGTAACTCAACCAAACAACTGTCCATCGGGCTCTAGATCGTTTGTCCAGCAAAGACTCCAGGAACTAATAACTCAACCCAACAGCTAAAGGAATCACGATAACCAACCAAAAAAATCAATGGAAATAACCCAAAACACCATGGTTAGCCAGGAAATGGCAAGGCTAGACAAATCCACATGCATACACAATGTATGCCAAAACTAGTGAGGAAAACATACATGCAACTTGGTACCTATAACATAAGTTAACATATACCATGCTCATCAACAACAGATAACATAATCATCAAGTTAATACCATGTTTGACTAACCAACTCATGTACATATGATCACACTAATTAACTAACATCTATAATGTATGTAACCATAAAATCAATGGAATGAAAGACATACACATAACCATAATGCATATGACTACACTGATCAACTAGCATTTATTATATATGTAACCAAAATAATAATAATAGAATGACAAACATATAAATAACCAAAATGCTTACAACAACCATGAATCGCATACATGTATGCCAAACATAACAAATCGTATGACGGTTTTCTCTTACCCCAAAGTCCATTGTTGCAACTTCACTTTAATGATCTCCTTCTCCTACTCTATCTCAACCAACACATTAGCATGATAACATACCAATATCATCATGATGACCTAATTGCATACAATGACCTTATGCACAACAACATCAATCAAACCAATGCAAACTTGACCATATGCACCCACTTGACATGTATAACGAATCATGAACGATCAATGCATGTTCAACATATGACATCTCCATACATGGATAACATCGAAGCATGACCAATATGTAACCCTAGTTAAGCAATGCATGTACAATATGTAAGCAAGCGTGCACGAACAATACACAAGAATGAGAAACACATAACCAGTCATACACTCATGAAAACATGTTGACAACAACACCGTCAACACTTCCATGGTGACACCACTGCCACCACAGCCAAGACAACACGGATGCGATAAGCACATATAGACTATAAGCATACTAAACACATATAAAACCAACATAAAAACATGACCAACACACCGCCCATCAAGTCTGAGGGTTGAACCATGCTCTAATACCACTCTGTGGTATTAGTTATCACACAAAGAGAAAAAAAACCAAACACCACCTAAGGAGAGGGCAACCACGCTCTGATACCACTCTGTAACACCCTCCTTCGACATCTACCCAAGTAATTGGCCAATCGGGGTAAACATGTGATGAGAGGCTACTATATAGGATTCAAACTTCTAGGTGACCTTAAGGAAGTGGAACTGACGAAACCACAACATACAAACCTTGTACATCATCAATGACACCCCCAGGAGCTAACCCAACCTTTAAGTCCTCTTACCCCTGGGTCACACTAGCATTTTGGCCTCTTTGAGTCATATCCGCAGGTATTACACTGCATGCCTACAGCCAAGAGGCTATATCCCTAGGCATAACACTGCATGCCTGCAGCTAGGGCCCCAAACCCTTAGTTCTGTGCCCACGGCTTCGGGATTTGAGCCACCTTTTTAGGCCCATAACCTATTACTTTGCCTAGAGATTAATGAAAAGTTGAGAGATGATAAATAACAACAGGACAATGATACAAAAGCAATCACATCATTAAGAACTCATCTAGACCCCTCCTAGCCATGACAAGAATTTTTTCAAACATGTCATAAACATTAAATCTATAGGTGTAAAAAACATAACAGAGAAAAGGGGTCTCATACTTATTTGAGAATCGCTAAGAAGGATTCCTCCCCTACATCATTAACTGTGATACCATCTATTTGACCATAGATACATTGTAAATTCATTTACAAGTAAAAACATGGGGAGAGTCATACATCATCATTGTAAAAATACATGCTCATAACCAACATAATAAAAATATAAATACCATGGATACAACAACAATATAATCCACATATAAATCAATAAATTGGCATACCAAATACCAAGGGAATGAATTTCTCATTAATGAATGTAGAAACCAACTAGAGATGGGACTTCCACATTCCACCCGACAATAGATTGGCTAAGCCAAATATCACTTCATCCAATCACCCCTGTGCCATATTCCAAGCATGAATGTGGGATCTCATCAAACACATCATTCAAAACCAATCCAGAGCTTCTAGAGGCCAAACCACCTCAACCCTCAACTAGTGATTCCACCTCACAGTTGGACATCACAACCATCACAGATCGGTCTCTATCCAAGTTGCTCCAAGGCTCCAGAGTGTTTTTTCCAACCAAGGCTCCAAGACTAGTAACTCAACCCCAGTTGTTTCTGGGCTCTAGAGAATTTTTCCAACCAAGGCTCTAGGACTAGTAACTCAATCCACCTAGGGTTCCAAAGAATTTGTCCAACCAAGGTTCTAAGACTATTAACTCAACCAAACAACTGTTCATCGAGCTCCAGATCGTTTGTCCAACAAAGACTCCAGGAACTAATAACTCAACCCAACAGCTAAAGGAATCATGATAACCAACCAAAAAAAAATCAATGGAAATAACTCACAACACCATGGTTATCCAGGAAATGGCAAGGCTAGACAAATCCACATACATACACAATGTATGCCAAAACTAGTGAGGAAAACATACATGCAACTTTGTACCTACACTCAAAACCTGTTGTAGATTTTTATCCTGATGACCTCTTGTGCTTTCTTGCTCTTGCTTTGCCTTCTTGCTCCAAATCACCAAGTATCCACACTCTCCAAGAGTGCTCCAAGAAAACTCTAAGTATCCAAGAGTATGAGAGGGAGAGAATAATGAGAGACCTCCAAAAATGTGTTGACCAATATCGGATCAAAAACTTACCAATTGATCTTTTGAAGCATTTTTATTACTAGGGACTCTATTTTCTTCATTTTCCATTATTTTCCATCATTTTCCTCCTCACATGTAACCTATGACCTTTCACCTCCATTTTCTCCCAATTTCCATTATTTTCATAAATAAATGCCAATAAATGTCACTTTGCCTTTCTAAAGTCTTTGCCATTGCTTTTTCCAATTTCCTTAGCCATAGCAAATAGAAGTGAACACTCACTAGGATGTTTTTCCCAACATTGAGCTTGGAATACATGTCCCATCTACCATGGTTACTATTTTTAACTTTTATTACATGGAATTTTCACTAGAGTTGTTACAGAACCCTGCCCCCACTAGTACAAAATTGCTAGTAGGTAATTTATAGTATCTTATAATGCGACCAAATTTTAGTCATTTTTAGCTTAGTCATTAATTGGTTGTCTCAATTTTATCGTATAGTAGTATATTTAGTCATAAATTTGGTCATTGATCTAGTCATTATTTTTCACAATTAATGACCAAATATAAAACAAAACATATTACTGTATGATCGCCCGAGAAAACCAATTAATGACAAAAGAAATATGACCAAAATATTGGTCCTATTATAAGGTACTGTAAATTAGCTACTAATAGTCCTATATATGTAAAAATTAGTAATTGCTTGAAACTAATTAATGACCAATTAAATATGACTAATTTTTTTTTTGTTATAAGATACTATAAATTAGCTACTAATAGTCGTATATATGCAAAATTTAGTCGTTAGTTGTCATCACAAATTTATCATTTGCAATAGTGCTTTATCTTTTTTTTGTAGTTTCATATTCATTATATAAGCGACTAATTTAGTAATTTATATTCATTTCATTTAATTTCATTAATAATCATTATAAACGACTAGTTTAGTCATATATTCATTTTTTTTGTTCATTATTAATCAATATCAAATACTACTTTAGTAGTTTTAAATTGATTTTATGTGTTAATTATTAATCAACATAAATGAATTAGTATGTTTTTGCGACTAAATTAAAAAAAATCTCATACAATGTGCATGTTCATCTAATATGAAAACACAAAGTTACATATGTTAATTACAACACAAAATAACATCAAGTGCAACTATAAATAATTTCAACCACATAAATTATATTATATAAAATGTCAAGTATTACAATATGAACTTTCAACTTAATATTGTTTGTACTACAATTTACACGTGAAATATTGTTCCAACACTTCAAAACATTATCATTATGTTGCCAAGGCATTGCAGGTGAATTCACCAACTCTAAAGACTCGATCATCAGTCTATATGTGTGTGTCTGATGCAGAATATTAGATTTAAGGGTATAATTGGACTGATTCTTTTCTCTCTCTCATTCTGTATTCGTCACTCCAGTTTTATTTTACTCCTCTTTCTTCAATTCCTTCTTCTTACCATCAATGTAGAAATTATATACAAGATGCATGTATATATCCAGATTCTCCTGATCTAACAATATTTTATCTTCTTGCTAAATACAAAATCCTTCCACTGTTAATCTTTTGTGGAAATTAAAATCAATTGCAAACACATGAAGCAATAAAAATAATCGCACATAACACAGTTTTTTAACAGGAAAGCCTGAAGCTAAAAGCCCTAACTATCATATATTATGTATCATGGAGATCATGTAAAAATCTCATACAAAGCTTAGTACATCAAGCTCTCAGTACAATCAATCGTCACACACTAATCAGAAGAAATCTGCAAATCCATGCTCTAATTTCTTGCCACCTGATAGCCTGCCTCCACTACACAATCCCTGCTGAAGAAGACCCCTGAATGAATTCGAATCTACCTTGTTTGCACTGTGCAATCCTCATTAGCAACTCCAATGTGTGTGTGGTGCAATCAATGCATCACTATAGTCACAACAGATAGTCCATCTTTCCCTTTTGACCTATCTCTCCACTGGGTCTCCACTAGAATTGACTTGCATTGTAGTTAACTGTTGTATTTGTTCAGTTGATTAGTGAGTTATTATTTATGAATTAATTAACTAATTAATTCACTCCACTCTCACTAGTGTATCATTCAGTTAGACTAGATACAACTAGCTCAACTGAGTTTAACTCCATTAACTGAGTTAAACTGAATAACAAATCCATGAACTACTCTTCCAACTCTGTCATAACTTTGGCACTTCAGTTCTAACTGAGTCCTCCATGCATGAACCACTAGTAAACCCTAGGAATTGTGTAATTCCTTCAGCCCACTGATTTTCCAAATCTGTACACTGAAATTAAGTGCTCCAAGAGAATAAGTTGATGTTTATTGTCGGATTATTATTAAGAGCTAATAATAATTGACACTTCTATTTTTAGATCGACAATATATAAATAGACTTCGCCCAATATTCTAAAAATAGAATTTCATCTATTTTTCCAACTTGACCAACCATCCACAAATAGCATCTTGCAACTTCTAAAATATGATCACCATGTCTAAAAATAAACTTGTGCCAAAAATAGCCTGCGGGCCCACTTAGTGAAGGCGACTCTTTATACTAAGCTCATCATCTTGTTGAATCTCAACACTCCCTCTAAACAAGATAGGGATTATCCTTCACCCTGATTCTGCCTCTATGGTATTCGAATTTTCTCCTTGTGAGCACCTTTGTTAGAATATCTGCATCCTGATCTTCCGTAGCAATGTACTGAAGCAACATGATCTTCCGCTGCACATAATCTCTGATATGATGATACCGGATATCAATATGTTTAGATCTATCATGAAACACAGGATTAATAGAGAGTTTAATGCAACTATGATTATCACAATGTATCACTGTAGGATCTAAATGTGAACCGAACAAACCAACCAGGATCTTCCTCATCTAGATAGCCTCACATGCAGCTTGAATTGTTGCCATGTATTCTATCTGCTTCTACTGAAATGAGTGCCACAGATCTTTTTTTCCTACTGTACCAAGAAATTACTGTAGATCCGATACTGAAAATCCCTCATGATGTGCTCTTTCTTTCTGTTGGGCTACCTACCCAATCTGCATCCGTGAAGCCATGCAACTTCACCTCATCCGTCTGTCTGTATCATAAGCCATACTCAAATGTGCCCTTGAGATACCCTAGGACATGCTTTCCTGCCTTCCAAAAGAGTTTGGCAGGCTTAACCATCGCTTGTGAAAGATGGTTCACCGCATAGCATATGTACGGTCTTGTATTAACTAAATACATGAGCGAACCCATCAACTGTCGATAAAAAGTGGCATCCACTACCTCTATCGATGTAGCATCCTCTTTCCTCAAATTTCCTGGAAGAGGAGTGTTGATAGGCTTGCAGCCTTGCATGTGAAACTTCTCAAGTATCTCCCGAGCATACTTTCCTTGAGACACAAACAGTTCACCTTCCCGCTGCCATATTTCCAATCCAAGGAAATAATGAAGGAGGCCCAAATCCTTCATCTCAAACTCCTTTGCAAGATCTTCCTTGCATGAATTTATCAACTTCTCATCACTCGTTAGTATTAAATCATCAACATAAAGAACAATGATTAAAAGCTTACCTTCCACCACAATTTGGTACAAGTTTTCATTCGCCTCACTCTTGGTGAAGCCAAGTCGAGTGAAATAGCTATCGATCTGAGTGTACCAAGAACGTGGTGCTTGCTTCAGACCATACAACGCTCTTTTGAGCCTGCACACATGCGCCTCACTTCTGAAGATCTCAAATCCTTCAGGTTTCTCAATGTACACCTCGTCCTCAATGATCCCATTAAGGAATGCAGTCTTCATATCCATCTGATGAATGTGCCAACCCTTCTGCACTGAGAGAGTAAGGATGGTCCTTATGGAATAATACCGTGCAACAGGTGCAAAGGTTTTTGCATAATCAATCCCCTCGATCTGTGAGAAGCCCTAGGCAACAAATATTGCCTTATACTTTTTGATGCTCCCATCAACAACTTGCTTTACCTTGTAGATCCATCTTGATCCTACAACTGATTTAATCACCGGCCTTGGAACAATATCCCAAGCACTGTTTCTGACAATGGAGTCATACTCCTCCACCATGGCATTTGCCATGTGGGCTCCTGCACTGCTTCTTCAAAACAATATGGCTCTGTCACGATACACTTGCTCATAAGAGCCATGTATCCAATAAATAGGCCAGGCGACTGTCTATGTCTACGCTGTGATGTAGGGATTCCTACATTCTGTGTCGCATCAAGCTTCAGTCTCTCATCGTCTGTGGTACGCTTTCTGCTAGTTCTGATGTTTGGCTCTACATGACTGGACTCATCCACTCCATGAACTTCCTCCTGTGGATGATCCACATCTAGAGGCTCATATTTTGGAACAGGCAGTTCCTCCTCTGCATGCAAATCTATCTCCCTCTCAAGCATAGCTCGTGCAGCACCCACGATCGTTTTGTTCTTCCTGTCCACGACCCCATTCTGTTGTGGATTATGAGGCGATATGAGTTCTCTTCGAATTCATTCTTTTCTACAAAATTCTTTGAATTCGCCTGAGATATATTCACCACCATTATTGTTCTGTAGAGATTTCATTTGCTTCCACGACTCCTTCTCCACCAATGCTTTAAACTCACAGAACTTTGATAATTTTTTGCTCTTATTCTGCATGAAGAAGATCTAGCATCTATGAGAATAATCATCAATAAATATGACATAATACCTGTGTTTTCTGTTGAAGCAACCGAGAAAGGTCCACACACATCTGTGTGAATTCTCTCCAGGACCATCGAAGCATGGTTCTCCTTCTCATGAAAGGTGATCTTCACAAACTTACCCATAGTACATCCCTTGCAATGATCTGACTGCGTAAGAGTATCCTTGGGAAGTCTAGTAGAAATCTGCTACAAAATATTCAAAGCGCCATGGTGAAGATGGCCTAATCTCCTGTGCCATAATTCGCCCTCATCCCAGCTCACCACTTCTTCTGCTTTGTCCATCATTGTAGCGCAGCCATATACCTCCAAATTGTAGAGATTCTTAACTCAAATCCCTATCCTCTTGGTTTGACCCATTGTTTTATGTTAAAGGAAAGCTTTTCCCTCGCTGAAAACAACATCATAACCTTTGTCTTCCAAAATTGCGACCGAGACCAAGCTTTTCTTCAGACCTAGAACATGCATAACATCTTTCAATAGAAATGGATTACTTGAATCCCTCTTCAAGGTAATGGTCCCAATGTTGGTTGCACTGTATCGACCATCGTCGCCCATCTCTAGATGCATTTGGAGATCCTTCCCCTCCAAGTCACTAAACAACTCCTTGTCTCCTGTCATATTCAAAGACACACCACTATTAAGATACCACATCAATCCCATTGAGCTTGAAACCAAGCATTCGATCAAAGAGAAATCAAGTTCAAATTGTGAGGCTAAGGCCTCTCCATCTGCATCTCCATCAACCTTCTTGTTCTTCTTCTTCTGTTCGTGACAGTGAAAAAACTTCACCTTGGACAAATATTGCTTCTTGCCTTTAGCTTCGGATTTTGAAGGAAATTTCTTCCCCTTCCATTTCCTTGCTTTGGCAGCCAAAGCGCAATTCTCTTCATCTTCATTCTTCGATGAAGAGCCATCCTTGGTACTTTGCCTTATCTCCTCCTGCACAAGATCTGACCAAAGTCGCTCCCATCCCTGCAGTTTCTCTTTTCCATTGACAAAGTCTTCGTAGTTATGCCAAATCTTCGGAAGCCCAAGGAGAGCCAAGCTCACCAAGTCTTCATCATCAACAATAATCCCCACACTTCCCAGTTCATCCCTATGGTGGAAAAACTTCGTGAGATATTTTGGAATATTTTTTCCCTTCTCCATTTTTATTTTTTTGAGCTTATCTTTCAGCGCCAACTTCCTCTGGTCACTGCTGCTTTGGAAAAAATATGTCAAAGCCTTCCACATTAAAAATGGAGTGGCTTTCCCGTGAAGGCTGGACACAATATGGTCCTTCACAACTTCCAACAAAATTCTTCTTTTCTTTGCTATCTTCTTTTGCCATGTGTCAAGTAATGCAGCATCGCTAGATCCCGGCTTAGGAACATCACTATTGATGAACTCCTTCAGTCCATTATCCTCCAGCACCACCTCCATCCTATCCTTCCAGGCTATGTAATTCGAGTTTCCATCAAGGGCATACTCCAATCACAACCCATTGAAAGACATTTCAATATATACTCAACTGTCGCACCAAGAATTTTATGCAGCGAATTCAAATTGTCCACTAGCACAAGCTCAGCAATTCTTCACAATTGCAATCTTCAAGAATTAACACTGCTCTGATATCATGTAGAAAATATATACAAGATGCATGTATATATCCAGATTCTCCTGATCTAACAATATTTTATCTTCTTTGTAAATACAGAATCCTTCCACTGTTAATATTTTGCGGAAATTAAAATCAATTGCAAACACATGAAGCAATAAAAACAATCACACATAACACAGTTGTTTAACGAGAAAGCCTGAAGCTGAAAACCCCAACTATCATATATTATGTATCATGGAGATCATGTAACAATATCATACAAAGCTTAGTACATCAACCTCTCAGTAAATCAATCGTCGCACACTAATCAGAAGAAATCTGCAAATCCATGCACTGATTTCTTGCCACCTGATAGCCTGCCTCCACTACGCAATCCCTGCTAAAGAAGACCCCTAAAATGAATTAGAATATACCTTGCTTGCACTGCACAATCCTCATTAGAAACTCTAATGTGTGTGTGGTGCAATCAATGCATCACTATAGTCACAACAGATAGTCCATCTTTCCCTTTCACCTATCCTATTATAGGGTCTCCTTGGGCCCATTCTGTCTTCTTGATTAAGCATTGTATTTTCAAATTAGTTCAATTGAGTTATTCTTTATATGATTAGATACAGTAATTAATTCACTCCACTCTCACTAGTGTATCATTCAGTTAGACTAGATACAACTAGCTCAACCGAGTTTAACTCCATTAACTGAGTTAAACTGAATAACAACTCCATGAACTACTCTTCCAACTCTGTCATAACTTTGCCACTTCAGTTCTAACTGAGTTCTCCATGCACGAACCACCGGTAAACCTTAGGAATTGCGTAATTCCTTCAGCTCACTGATTTTCCAAATCTGTACACTGAAATTAAGTGCTCCAAGAGAATAAGTTGATGCTTATTGTCGGATTATTATTAAGAGCTAATAATAATCGACACTTCTATTTTTAGATCGAAAATCTATAAATTGACTTCGCCCAATATTCTAAAAATAGGATTTCATCTATTTTTCCAACTTGACCAACCATCCACAAATAGCATCTTGCAACTTCTAAAATATGATCACCATGTCTAAAAATAGACATAGTCTAAAAGTAGACTTGCGCTAAAAATAGCTTGCGAGCCCACTTAGTGAAGGCGACTCTTTTTACTAAGCTCATCATCTTGCTGAATCTCAAAAATCAACACCAAGTTACTCTTCTAAAAATGGAATAAGATACAATTTCAAGTATAAGTCATGAAAAATGATGAACACTGGAATATAAAATAAAGTAGACTATAAAATATTTATACGAAATATACCTCAACATCAACAATGTCAATGCCATTTTCCCCCAAAATATCAAGAAACTCAAACAATTTTTCTTTATTTGGGTGATAGTGGCCACTATGTGGCCATATGACCTATATTAAAAAAGCAAATAAAACGTCACCATATAAAAGAACACATTGTAAACATAGTATTCACCTTTCAGAAAATTTTTAGGGACAATAATTCCAACTAAATTACACACTAAGAAGCTCAGGCTGTAGAAAACTTGTGCAAACAAATGGAAAGAAAAAGAAAACATATAATAAATAATGTATGACCACTGACTAGTAAATCTCATCATAAAAGGAAAAAAAGTCTCCTATGGTTACCCATGCATGTGGGTGGGTAACATGCCCCAATATGCCATGATCCTTAGGTTTCGTAGGAAGTAAACCTCCTCATAAATTCCCCAATGTCTATGCATATAAATTTCAACTTATCATGTGGATTTCTTACATCGTGCACCATACCAAAATAAATAGATGGAGAAGTTGCCTCTACCTACCCAAAACCTTTGAATTTATATTTTTTTTATCCTTTTCCTTCAGTTTATCCCTCTCTTTACCGTTCTATTTATCCTTCTCCTTTGATGAAATGATATTTGTCCTACCCACCAATCTTTGTAACTGAAAAACCATACTAGCAACCCGCATAAAAATTGTTGTATCTCAAGAAATGATTGGAGCCATAAATTTCAAGAATGTTCAACGAGAAACACGACCACCATGACGAATTAACATGTTCATTAGATTTTTTCATATATCTACCTCCATATCAATCTAAAGAGTCTAAGGATCCTAAAGAATATGTTGTATAATATTAGCTGCCACACTATCAAAATTTGGGAAAAAAAAAACTTCTAGGAAGGCTCAAAAGGGAAAACAATCCACCTCTATCAAGAAACTGCATTGCCATGGAATGTAACTTTGTAAGTCACACACAACTGAAGAACCACCTGAATTGTAACTTTTGGAAGGTATATTTGCAAATATTTGCAAGATATAATCATTACTTTATGTTGTTCATTTGTTGTGATGTATCTAAAAGGATTTCCCAAAATATTCATGAATGAACTATTACCTTTACTGTTGTCATCCAAGGAAGACTTTTTACAAGTGAAGTTATTCCCATAGAACCAGTGTTATTGACATCTGTAGTAAGATGAAGTTTGCATTGCAACATATGGTCAAGTATGGGAAATAACACAGTCAACCACTTGGGAACTAAAATTTTTTCCCCTAACATGTTATTTTGCATACAAATTTTCAATAAGTACAATGTATACCAACAAGTCCATTATTGGCTCCTATATCTCTAGTACTATTGTCTTCTCTAAAAAATAATGCCAAAATATGAGAAATAGTTGACAATGGACAAGTGTCTTTTTCAGATCCATCCACCTTACAAATATTTAGTTGTTGAATAAGAAGGGAAACAACTCACAAATGGTACTAGCCTTTGTTTCGGTTGCACAAATTCACAATAAAATAAATCATGGAAAAAGAAATTACATATGTACTTTATAACAAATTCAAACATGTAGTTAAGATATCTGCAACGGGAGTATTTTCTAGAGGTTTCTCTTCATAAGAAACATCTCTTCCTTTTTCATTGGCATTGTGTTTGTGAACCTTAGAATTACCCAGTGACAAGGAAAGAGCTTGGGAAATTTCATCCTCTTCTTGTGTTGGCTCCTTAAGATGACTAAACTGCCACTCCATAGCCAGTTCAACACTATTTGTTTCAACATGCAACAATGCTTCCTCTTCCCTAGACAGATGGTCAAGTATGAGCAATAACGCAGTCAACCACTTGGGAACTAATTTTTTCCCCCCTGTCAGGTTATTTGGCATAAATTTTTTCAATAAGTCCAATGTATACCAACGAGTCCATTCTTGGCTCCTATATCTCTATTATTGTTTTCTTCACTAAAAAAAGGAAAAAAATGAGAAATAGTTGATAATGGACTAATTCCTTTTTCAGATCCATCCACCTTACAAAGCTTTAGTTGTTGAATAAGAAGGGAAACAACTCACAGAAGATACTAGCCTTTGTTTCAGCTACAAAAAGTCACAATCAAATAAGTCATGGAAAAAGTAATTTCTTTTTTTTTGCAATAGATCCATACATGTAGTTAAGATATTTGAAACGGGAGGATTTTCTAGAGGTTTCTCGTCATAAGAAACATCTCTTATTTTTTCATTGGTATTATCTTTGGGAACCTCAGAATTACCCATTGAAAAGGAAAGAGCTTGGGAAAGTTCATCATTTTCTTGTGTTGTCTAGTCAATATGACTAAAGAGCCACTCCATAGCCAGTTCAACACTATATATTTCAACACACCTCAATGATTCCTCTACCCTGGACATATGCTAAATTATGAGAAATAATTCAGTCACCCACTTGGGAATTGAAAATTTTTCCCCTATCAACTTATTTGGGTGCATAAAAAATTTCAGTAAGTCTAATTTATACCAACAAGTCCATTCTTGGCTCCTATATCTCTATTGATGTTGTCTTCACTCAAAAATAATGCCAAAATATGAGAAATAGTTGATAATGGACTAGTGCCTTTTTCAGATCCATCTACCTTACAAAGCTTTAGTTGTTGAATAAGAAGGGAAACAACTCAGAGAGAGTACTAGCCTTTGTTTTGGTTGCACAAAGTCACAATAAAATCAGTCATGGAAAAAGTAATTGCATCTATACTTTGCAACATATTCATACATGTAGTTAAGATATCCACAATGAGAGGATTTTCTAGAGGTTCATCTTCATAAGAAACATCTCTTCCTTTTACATTGGCATTGCCTTTGGGAACCTCATAATTACCTAGTGACAAGGAAAGAGCTTGGGAAATTTCATCATGTTCTTGCATTGGCTCCTCAATATGAATAAAGAGCCACTCCATATCCATTTCAACAATATTTGTTTTAACACGCCTCAATGCTCCCTATGCCCTGGACATATGGTCAATTATGAGCAATAACGCAGTCACACACTTGGGAACTAAAAATTTTCCCTTTATCAGATTATTTGGCATAAAAAATTTCAATAAGTCCAATTTATACCAACAAGTCAATTCTTCGCTCCTGTCTCTCTAGTATTGTTGTCTTCACTCCAAAATAATGCCAAAATATGAGAAATAGTTGATAATGGACTAGTGCCTTTTTCAGATCCATCCACCTTACAAAGCTTTATTTGTTGAATGAGAAGGGAAACAACTCACATATGGTACTAAAATTTGTTTTGTATGCACAAAGTCACAATAAAATCAGTCATGGAAAAATTAATTGCATCTGTACTTTGAAACAGATTCATACATGCAGTTAAGATATCTGCAATGAGAGTATTTTCTAGAGGTTTCTCTTCATAAGAAACATATCTTCCTTTTTCATTAGCATTGTATTTGGGAACCTCAGAATTAACTAATCACAATGCAAGAGCCTAGGAAATTTCATCATCTTCTTGCATTGGCTCCTCAAGTGACTAAAGAGCCACTCCATAGATAGTTCAACACTATTTGTTTCAACACACCTCAATGCTTCCTCTTCCCTGGACATATGGTCAAGTATGAGAAATAACACAGTCACCCACTTGGGAACTGAAACTTTTCCCCTATGAGGTTATTTGGCATAAAAAATTTCAATAATTCCAATGTATACCAAAAAGTCCATTCTAGGCTGCTATATCTCTAGTACTATTGTCTTCACTAAAAAATAATGCCAAAATATGAGAAATAGTTGATAATGGACTAGTGCCTTTTTTCAGATCCATCCACCTTACAAAGAATTGGTTTTTGAATAAGAAGGGGAACGACTCACAGACGATACTAGCCTTTATTTCAGCTGCAAAAAGTCACAATCAAATCAGTCATGGAAAAAGAAATGAAATTTTTACTTTGCAACAGATTCATACATGTAGTTAACATATTCGAAACGGGAGGATTTTCTAGAGGTTTCTCTTCATAAGAAAAATCTCTTCCTTTTTCATTGGAATTGTCTTTTGTAACCTAAAATTAGCCAATGACAAAGAAAGAACTTGGGAAATTTCATCATCTTATTGCATTGACTCCTCAAGATGACTAAAGAGCCACTCCATAATCAGTTCAACACTATTTTTTTCAACACACCTTAATGCTTCCTCTGCCTTGGACCTTGGAAATCCCATGTCAACCATCACAGGAATGGCAGCCCCATCAGGTGGATGACCTCTAACATGTTGACATGTGCTTCTATGAATACCATTATTTCTTCCTTTAACATCACCTATGGCAGTGTATACATGGGTAATAATGGAAACAACAAAGGTAATAAAAAATGGACTACAACGACAAAACATTGGATTGCTCCAGATAGGTAGAAAAAAATTGATAACTTAAGCTTGTAGAGTGTGGAAAAAAACCTTTGGATCCCTTGGAACATTGACAAAGACTCCAACAAATGATCCTCCAAAAAATGGTTGCACTAACTGTGATGCAAAGGGCACATTTAACAACAGAGAGGAATTCACAAGGTACTCCAAAAGCCTATAATAGCTTCTTAATGCCTCTAAAAACCAAGGTGCTAGCTTCCTTGCTATGAAATAAATTTTATTTTCCATGGTAAATGACTTGTTGCTTCAAAATTAGTCAAAAGACTTGTAATTATACCATGAGCATAGAAACAATTTACCGTTGTTGCATTTCACATTCTCTTACGATAGTCATATATAATTGTTGTTATGTCATCCATAACTTTCCCAGGGTAGTGACACTTTGAAGAAAGTGATGACTCAAAATTAGAAGATAAACTGAGTTATAGTTCTCATCCACATTAAGACTACCATGAAAATATATTACAAGAGCAACAACCACACTCTTGGTTGTTGCACTAAGTGATCCTGTAGCATTGTGGCGTTGATTGGGCACTGTCAAAACCTTCACAAGAGTCACATAGAATGATCGCATTTTAGATGCAATGTTGTGAAAGCAGCTCCAAAAATAGAAGAAAAGAGATATCAACGCCTTAGAAATAAGCCACTTCGAGGGGGAAACCTCCAATACATTACATGAATGAACAATTCTTGGATGATACAAATTACAAAACCTTCTTTCTATATATAGGAGTCCATGGGGCCACAATGTAATCCTAGCCGACCTAACAATAATAATTTAAGGGCACAATAATAACAATATGGGGGTTACAAGGGTACAAATAATAACAATAAGGGGGTTACACTAACAACAATAAGGGACTATACTAGTAATATAGGGACCTAACATGCCCCTCTCCTTCAAAAAAGTGTTGTCCTCAACGCTTGAGTAGCTCTAGGTGATTCTGTATAAAATTATCATCCTCCCATGTAGACTCTTTAGTGGGTAAGCTCTTCCACTTGATGAGATACTCTGAAATTGATCGGTTCTGTAGCTGTCGAGTTCTTGTTTCCATGACCGCTTCAGGTTCCAATATGATTTTTCCTTCCTTATCAATTTCTGGCAATATTTTTTTGACCTGGAAGAATTTCACCTATAACCTTCTTTAAGCATGAAACATGGAAAACTGGATGCACTCATGAAGAAGCAGGAAGCTCCAATTTGTATGCCATAGTACCAATCTTTTGCAACACCTTGTAAGGACCATAGTATTTTGGCGATAATTTATTATCCTTCTTAGCTTGCTTGAGGGACATTTTTTTGTATGGTTGTAGCCGTAAAAATACCCAGTCTCCTACATCAAAAATTTTCTCACTGCGATGTTGATCTGCCTATTGTTTCATTCGATTTTGTGCCAAATTCAGGTTATCCTTTAAGAGTTGGAGAACTTCTTGTTGATGCTCGATGTGATCTTCCACTGCTTGAACCTTTGAGTTTTCCCTTAAAGATGATGTGATGGATGGTGTATGATATCCATAAAGTGCCATAAACGGGGTCTTTTTTGCTGCAGTATGGAAGGAAGTGTTATACCACCATTCAGCGAGAGGTAACCACTTGACCCATTGTGTTTTTTTATCAGATACAAAACAACGAAGATATCCTTCCAAAAATTTATTTACTATCTCGGTTTGACCATCAGATTGAGGATGATAAGATGAGCTATGAGCTAATTGAGTACCCAAACAAGAAAATAACTCCGTCCAAAAATTTCCAGTAAAAATGGGATCTCTGTCGCTCACAATAACCCTTGGACTTCCATGTAGCTTTTGAATTCTGTCCATAAATGTAGTAGCAACTGTACTTGCTTTAAATGGATGAGATAATGCACAAAGGTGTGCATACTTGGTAAGTCTATCAACTACCACCATGATGACACTCTTTCCTTCAGACTTAGGTAAACCTGTGATAAAATCCATTGAAATCTCCTCCCAACGTTGACTTGGAATGGATAAAGGTTGTAGAAGTCTCGGGATCTTAATTTTCTCAACTTTATTCTGCTGGCAAACCAAACATTCTGCCACAAACTTTTGAATATCAGTTTTAAGGCCATCCCAAAAAAAATCTTTCTTCACCCTGTGGTAAGTTTTTAAAAATCCTGAGTGTCCTCCTAAAGGAGAAGTGTGCGATTCCAAAAGAATCTTTTGTTTTAGTTGGGAATTTTTACAAAGATATAAGTGATCTTTGTACCATAAGGAATCATTTTTCCAACTAAATGTATCAGATGTACTAGGATCTTGCTACAAATTTTGAATGAGTGTCCATACATCTTTGTCCTTCTTCCATTCATCTCTTGCTTCAGTTATCCAATCTAGTTGGATAATAGAAATGGCACAAAGCAATGCTTCCACCTCTTTATTCTTTCTTGAGAGTGCATCTGCAACAACATTAAGCTTTCCTTTTTTGTAGATTATTTCAAAGTCATAACCCAACATATTTGTGACCCATTTTTTGTTGTTCTTCTGAAGATAGTCTTTGTTCCAAAAAGTGTTTAAGACTATCATGATCAGTTTTTACCTTGAAGTGTCTTCCCATTAGGTAAGTTCGCCATTTCTTTAGTGCATGTAGTATTGCTAACATTTCCTTCTCATAAATAGGTTTTTGTAAATACTTTACTTTAATTGGACG
Organism: Pinus albicaulis; assembly: GCA_034641835.2. Taxonomy (NCBI): domain Eukaryota; kingdom Viridiplantae; phylum Streptophyta; class Pinopsida; order Pinales; family Pinaceae; genus Pinus; species Pinus albicaulis. The sequence goes on along the minus strand of CM076582.1, from coordinate 186,658,828 downwards.
ACTTTCAAAAGCCATGGGTCTTCCTTCCTGCATTAAAACAACACCAATTCCATTTCCTGAGGCATCACATTCCACAATAAAGGTTTTTGTGAAGTCTAGAGTAGCTAAAACTGGTGCTAGGGACATTGCCTCTTTAAGATGTTCAAAGGCCTTAGTTGCTTCAGGAGTCCATGAAAATGCATCTTTCTTCAATAATGTTGTTAGAGGTGCTGCTATTCTCCCATAATTGTTAACAAACTTGCGATAATACCCTGTTAACCCGAGAAATCCTCGCAACTGCTTTATGGTTGTGGGAACTTTCCATTCCTTAATGGCTTTAATTTTGTTAGGGTCTACTTTAACACCCTCGTGAGATACAATATGACCCGGATATTCCACCTCTTGTACTCCAAAGAAACATTTGGATTTTTTTGCATATAATTGTTTCTCCTGCAATAGTTTGAGCACCCTGTCAACATGTTCAACATGATCCTTCCAAGACCTCTTGTAGATTAGTATATCATCAAAAAATACTAGCACAAATTTTCTAAGGAAGGGTTTGAAAATGGAATTCATCAACCCTTGAAATGTAGAAGGTGCATTGGTAAAGCCAAAAGGCATGACCAAAAATTCATAATGACCCTCATGAGTTTGAAATGTTGTTTTTGGAATATCTTCAGTCTTCATTCTAATTTGATGATATCCTGAACAAAGATCCAACTTGGTAAAACAAATTGCTCCATGTAATTCATCCAATAATTCATCAATCACAGGAATGGGAAATTTATCTTTAATGGTGAGCTTATTGAGCTCCCTATAATTCAGACACATGCGCCATGAGCCATCCTTCTTGTGTACCAATACTACAGGAGTAGAGAAAGAACTTTGACTGGGTTGAATTATACCCGCCTCTAACATTTCTGCAATCATACGTTCAATTTCTCTCTTTTTGATATAAGGATATCTATAAGGCTTGATGTTTGGAGGAACACTTCCTGGAATCAAATGAATAGCATGATCATGATCACGAATAGGTGGGAGTCCTTTGGGAGTTTCAAACACCTTGGAATGTGTTGGGGTTCCCATGTTTTGGCAAGGTTGGCAATACCAAAGGATGAGACAACATCAAACCACTTTCAGACCCTAGGATCTAGCCCTCCTGGGTCCAGAGAGGGATCTCTCTATGATTGTCAAAGGTATATGTCTTTGAAGCTCAAATTTAAGGTGTTAGGCTAGTTATAAGGCTCGGAGTTTGTTTGTTTAATTGTATGTTTGGTTGCTGAGAATCAGGAAGGAAGGGTTCAGTGCAAGACAAGTTTGAACAAAGAGGATTGTAGGCAAAGGAGAGATATTCCAGGGAACATTCAAGACCATTGGGAAATGGGGTCAGGAAAGGGTTTACTTGCTGTTAAACATGCAGGCTTTCAATTGGGCTAGTCATCTAAAGCAGTGGATCTTAAAGATGATTGTGTGATATGAAATGGTAAGAGAGAAAGGTGAAAGCAAGGAAACCTCCAAGGTGACCTTCAGAGATCGGATCCAGGGACAGGACATGCCATTGGAAACCTATGATCTGAAAACTAAAAGCTAACTCTTCAGACAAAGAACATTAATATTTATAACACAAAGTTGAAAACCTAAGATCAGAGAGAGACTTTGAATTCTCAATGTTTCGGCCTCCAGCTTGAGGGATCTTAGAAAGGTTCAATTAATTTAAAAGAATCCTAGTGAGATAAAGACAGGGTTATAAACCTCCCAGTGTTCCCAATTCATTCAATTAAATCCTAACAAGAACATCTAAGAACAGATTCATTAATTCATACATCAGCTAGCAGGCAATGAAATCCACTACACTGGTTAAATTAACTGAAATCAACCCTTAGATAACACACTAGCAGAAAAACGTTAAGGGCAAGGAGAGTAGAAACATAGGGTACCTAACAAGGGTAAATCCTATGCCAAATTTCTGATGCAAGCCAGTAGAAATGCAATGAAATGAATTAAAATACAAAGATAGAAAAACATCACCAACTGCTTTAAATCAGGATCCAAAGAAATGTGCTTGTCATATTAAGAGCAACACCAGTCAAGTACAAAATTTCCAACAGCTTGAAGTTTCAGTCTGAATACATCTTCCTCACTCTATCTTACTATTTTACACAGGGACTATGTCTCAAAAGAAACAGCTTGCAATTCTCTGGTAATCGATCAACAACAACCTTTACAATGAGTTTCTTCATGAGTTTTATAGCTGAAAGAGGAGCAGACGAGGTAGGTGGAGAACTAAATTTAGCATTAAAACTCAGAAGAGGAAGAGGGCAGAAACCCATTCTGTTTAAACTCTATGTATTAATCCCTGGTACTCCTTGAATGAAATGGTGGTCTTTTTCAGGCTTCCACTTACTCCGGGTATGCCCCTGATGTACTTTGGCTGTAGTACTCTATAGTACTTTTGGTGAAAAATGGTAAATAAATGACAGTGAAGTCCGCCATACCGCATAAAAAATGCTCTGGTAGCTTTGGACTGCGGTCAGTTGAAATCTCTTCAGGAACACGGTAAACAAAGGAAACAATATGGGCGCTTGGTCCTTTAGGGAAGAACAATCTGCTGGTGTGAAACCTTGATAGTATTGTTTTCTGTGCGTTGGGCCTTCCATGTGGTCCATGATGTCTTTGATCTGGTACTCTGCCTTCAAATCGTTGGATTAGGCTCAAAATCTTCAATGATAGGCCTTAAACACTCTATTTTCCCACTGATACTCTTTGCCACTTCCACGTTTGCCTCTGACTGTGAAATCTGTGCTTTAATGGCTCTGGGGAAGATTTTACAGAGTTTAAACTCTGTTCTTTAATGCGAGCCCTGTCATATGTCTTTTCAGACCCTTCTTCATGAGTTCGGTTCTTTGAAAATGGTCCTTTCCTATTTCTCTGTAACTGTATAGATATTTTGAATCATGGCGGTTTTCCGTCGCTCGTACCCTGCAAAACTCATAAACACGCTATGAAATTCATGCATGGGGCAGATGGTTGAGATGGAATGATTTTGATGGTGCCGACGTGACAGGAGCGAATGTTATGGATGTAATGGAAAATGGTGGGAATATGCAGTGAGACGGTGGAGAAAATTACGCGGAGGCCTAGCGAAATGAAAACTTTAATGCAATCAATACAAAACCCAAGTTTGGGCCTTTGAATGCAATTATATAGAAAATGCGTGGAAAACATATGAAATAGTTTGATGTGGTGGGACCCGATCATGGGTGGAGGGTGATTCATTTAAGACCGTCGGATCTCAGGAGGAGATCGACGGCCACGATTGCATCGGGAGATCGCAATCGGGGGAGGCAGAGGAGGAGACATTTTAGAATTTGCGATTGCGATTGGAAGGATGGGGCGATTAAGCGCCGACCGTTGGATCGTGTAGGGGATCAACGGTGGAGATTAAATCAGAGGGGGAAAACAGGCGGGGAGCGATGAGATCTGGGCCGTTAGATCCGAATGGATGGACGGCCAGGATCAAATCGGCAGATCGCAATCGGCGAATGCAGTCGGGTGACACATTTTAAGACTTGCGATGCGATTGTGCGCTAGCTGTCGGATCTGGCGGGAGATCGACAGTGGAGAAGCAATCGGGGGATCGCAATCGGGGGGAAACAAGGGGTGGCACCATTGAAAGTTCCGATTGCGATTGGAGCGGGAATGCGATTATGCGCCAGCCGTTGGATCTAGCGGGGAGATCGACGGTTCAAAAATGATCGGCGGAGTGAAAGGGGAGGGGCGATGAGCGCACAACGACCAGCGCTAGGCCATCCGATCTATATAGATCGATGGCCCAGATCGCAACGGAGGTCAAATAAATGAAACACAATCGCATCGGAGATTTTCGACGTTACAAAGGAAACTGCCCGCCCGACAGCTTCGATTACGTTAAGCGCCCGGGGCTTAAACGCTTGGTCCTGGGCATGGGTCATGTGGGGAAGTAGTTAAGGGGCTAGGCCGAAAGGGGCTAGGCCTTAATATAAAGTGGAAAGTGGGTTTTTGCCCCTTTTTAATGCATTTTGAGGTTGGGAAAGGGTAACGGTAGGGATAAAAAGGGGAAATCGAGCCAAACAAGGGGATCTTGTAGGATTTAGTGGGGGATTTTGGGATAGTTTAGGAGGACTAACGGAGGAATTTTGGGCTGGAAAGGGGGCTTTGAAAAGGGGAAAAAAGGGTGAAATGGAGAATTCCGCAGAGGTACAAGGGGAAAATAAAGGCCTTTTGGAGCATAATTTTTTATCATCAGTGAGGCTTATTGACTCAAGAACAACAAAGGGAAATAATCAAAGGGCAGGGAACATGGAAAGCCTTCAAGGATGATGTGTTTTCAAGAGAAATGCATTCCTTGAAGGCTCATAAAAAAAATTAGCCCCTTCCTTGCTTGTCAAGGAATTTATAAGGGGCTAACAATGGCTCCACATGGGGATGGCTTCTTCTTGAAGGAGTCAAGAATTCAGAAAATGATCTTTGGTGTAGGCCAGATGCCTGCTGCTTGAGCCACCTTTCTTCTTTGGTTTTTCAGCTGCCACAATTTTGAAGACATAAATTAGCAGAAACATTACCCAGACAATCTACCTACCCATCCTACAATCCTAGCATTTTTTCTTCTAGGGTGCATTTGAACTGGCAGACCCTTTACATCATTTTTTTTATTTTTTACAGACAAGAAAATAAACCTATTCTATCTCTGCCCTTATTAATCCATGAGGCCAGATTAAACTGTTGGCCTCACATGTTTCTATACCTAATCTAACATCTGCTGGGATTAAACTGTCCAGCAGATTTCTTCTCTATATTCTACAACAGAAATTTAAAAACAACCAAACTAGGATTAGACAGTCTAGTTTGCTATGGGTCCAAGGCATAAAGACAGTCGCACATGGAAATTTTTTTGCAGAAAACTGAAAACAAAATCTTGAAGGCTTGAAATCTGAAGTTGGAGCATCCTTATTTTCTTTGTGACTCAAGTTTTGAGCTTGTTAGAGTCACTTTCTTTTCCTCATTTCATCTCTGATTTTGGGCTTGTTAGAGCCGATTCTTCTTTCTTCTCTGCTGGTCCAGGTTTTGGGCCTGTTTGAACCAGCCATATTTAATTTTTTTGGCTTAGGTTTTGATCATATTAGAGCCAATCTTTGCACTTCAGAGGTCCATGTTTTGAGCATGTATGAACCTCTCCTTTCTCTTTGTTTTTTGAAACATTTTCTCTTTTTCTTGAAAAAAAAACACTGCAATGGTATGTACAATGGACATGGAAACTGGAAATTGGAAATTATCAGAAGTAGTGTTTGAGCATCCTGCCATTGACAGGACCCCCAAACAGCTCTGTACCATCTAATTCTTGTAGAAAAATGGCATTTGGACCCACAGTGGCCTGGATGATGTATGGACCTTGCCACAAACTGTCAAACTTGCTGTGCTTTCCTTTATCCTCTCTCCTTGAGTCCCACTTCAAAACTTTATCTCCGATTTTGAAATCAGAAGATTTGGTTCTCTTTTCAAACAAATTCTTTATAATTTCCTAAACTTTCATAGCTCTTTTATAGACCTCTTCCCTCGTTTGCTGGAGATGAATTGTTTGATTTATCCTTCTAATCATGATGTCTTCTTCTGTCTGGATCTCTTGGACAAGTTTGATCACTGGTACACCCAAACTGGTAGGAAAAACTGCTTCTGTCCAATAGACAAGCTGATATGGTGACATGCCAATGGATTTCTTCGTTGTAAGTCTGTCAACCCACAAAGCGTGCACTAACTTGTTATGCCATGAATTTTTGTTCTCTTCCAACAGCTTCTTGATGATAGTCACCAGGCTTTTGTTTGATGATTCAGCTAAGCCATTACCTTGAGGATAATAGGTAGTTGAATGACCGAGTGTTATTTGATACCCGTGACAAAAATCAACCATTTTCTTGGATCCAAAAGCAGTAGCATTATCAGTGATTATTTTTCTTGGACAGCCAAACCGAGAGAGGATGTGGTCTTCTAAGAACCTAATGATGACATAATCTGTGGCATTCCTAGCAGGTATGGCCTCTATCCACTTAGTGAAGTAGTCTGTGGCTGTTAGGATCCATTTGTGTTGTGCAGAAGAAGCAGGGTGAATTTATCCTATGAAATCTAGGCCCCATTGCATAAAGGGACCTTCGATAGTGATGGGTTGTAAAGGTAAGGGGAGGAGCTTTCTTTTGCCTTAAAAAATATGGCATTTGTGGCAGGAAATTACCATCTTATGGATATCATTGAAGAGTGTAGGCCAATAGTATCCATCTATGAGTATTTTGTTTGCCGTGGCTTTCCATCTCAGGTGGCCTCCACACTCTCCTGAATGGAATTCTTGTTTAATCCTCTCTGCCTCATTTTCAGGCAAACAATTCAGCAATAGGCCATTTGTATTCTTTCAGTATAAGCAGTTATTCAATATGCAATAGCTTCTGGCTTTCAGTTTTAGGAATCTAGCCTTGGTCTTTGACAGTTCAGGAGGGGCATTGTGGTGTGTAAGCACATACAGAATGTCAGAATACCAAGGAGAGCTGTGAAACTTCTCCTCGACAGTGGGATCAGGCAATCCTTGTTGCTTATCCAAGGCATCTACCATGTCAATTTCAAGGGCTTGTAGGTTTGATTCAGCCATTAGTTGAGCTAAGCCCTGACCTTTGATCAGTTTGGTGTGTTTTATCTCAAGGTTGTACTCTAAGATCATAGCAATCCATTTGCCCCTTTTCCCATCTGGGTCTTTGGAAAAGATATCTTTAACCACTATGTTCAGTACATAGGCTATGGTGTGATAATGCAATATGTACACCCTAAAATCCTTCAAGGCCTTAATCAGAGCATAGGCATTTTTTTCCATTATGTTATATTTGAAGGGTGCATCCCTCAGAGCTTTGCTAAAAAAGGCACTCGGCTGTTCCATTCCCTCTGGATTTTTCTGCAGTAGGACTGTAGCCACTGTATGCTTAGAGGCAAATGAAAATATCAGGAAATCCTTTGAGAAATATGGGCTAATTAGGACAGGAGCCTGGGTGAGTGCAAGTTTGACTGATTCAAAATATTTCTTAGCCTCAATAGTCCATTTAACTCCAACACCTTTCTTTAGCATGTTGGTCATATTCCTGACGTGTTCAGCTAGGTTGGGAATAAACCTCCTTAGGAAGTTAATTTTCCCAATGAAGGACTATAATTCTTTGATGTTTCTCGGGTGTGTAATCTGTAGTATTCCCTCAAGTCTTTGTGGGTCTATCCTAATCCCTTTCTGAGATATAATATGGCCAAGGAGTTTTCCTTCTTGCAGCCCAAATACAGTCTTTTTAGGATTCAATGACAGACCGAACCTTCTACATTTTTCAAAAAAAATTCTCAGATGTTTTAGGTGCTCCTCTTCAGTCTTGGAATAGACTGTTATGTCATCCAGGTATATGACAATGAAGTACCCTATTTCATCTAAAAAGGCTATGTCCATCACTCTTTGGAAGGTTGCACCAGCGTTCATCAGTCCAAAGGGAATTTTAACATACATAAAGGTGCCCCATGGAGTGGTAAAGGCTGTCTTGAGTTGGTCTTCTGGGATTACTAAGACTTGGTTGTAACCTAAAAAATCATCTAGCAGGGAGATCCTTTTTGAGCCTACTACCCTCTGAAGAATGTGTTCCATTTTTGGCAAAGGGTAATTGTCTTTGAGTGAGGCTCTATTAATATTTCTGAAGTCTATGCATAATCTGATCTCCCCTGTTTTCTTTCTCATCGCCACTAAATTCGAAACCCAATCAGAGAACCTCACTGGAACAATTATTTCGGCTTCGTACATCTTTTTAATCTCCTTTTCCACTGTCGGCAATTGTTTTGGGTTAATTTTGCGGAGTTTCTGCCTGAAGGGTTTCTGATTTTCTTTCAAAGGTATTTTGTGCTGTATGATGTTTGTGTCATAGGCCTTTAAGTCTTCGTAGCTCCAAGAAAACACGTCAATAAATTCTTTGAATAGGTCAATGTATTTCTTTTTCATGTTTGCAAGAAGAGACTTAGCCAATTTAATCATTTTGCACTTATCTTCTGTGCCTATGTTGCATTCTTCAATGTCAGAGTCCACGTGTTCTATGGTAGGCTTCTTTGCTACATCATCAAAGTAAAAAAGGTCCTCTAAAGGCGCCAAACCTCGAGGTATGTTCTTATCTTTGGCCTGAAGCACCTCAACTTCTTCATTTTCCGCGTTTTCACAATTTCCATTTGGGTTTCCAATCCGTTCATTCAAAGTGTTTATTTCTATGTTACGGGGTGGTTCTTCCTCGTCTGAGGGTTCCTCACTTAGGCAACTATCACTGGACATAGAGTCTGAATCAGAAAATTCAAACTCGTTCCTACCTATCAGGAAATCTTCAATCTTCTTATCGCCCTCGAAAACCTGCCAATATTTTTCATTATCTGGCACTGCAGGTCTGAATTTGGTCTGTATTATGATTTTCTGGTCACTTGGAGTCTTAGGGTATGAACTGGCTAGGCAAGCTAATCCATTTGCAATGACGTTTTGAATCCTAGGAACAAACACTAATTCGTATTCAACAAATGTTTTCAATATATCCACGACATCATTCCTATATGCTCTCAACCTAGGGTGTTTGGCTGTGTATTCACCGTTCACCTGTTTTATAACCAACTCAGAGTCTCCCTGCACGGCTATCCTACGGGCTCCTATTTTCTTCAAAAGATTTAAGCCAAGGATAAGAGCCTCATACTCTGCAATATTATTTGTACATTTGAAATGCAGGTTGTAGGCGTGGCTCTCCACGTAGTCACTCTCTGTGTTATGTAGCCACACCCTTGCCCCAGCAGTTCTCTTGGTGCATGACCCATCAAAATTCATTTTCCATAGGGGCCCATTTTTCGTTTTATCATCATTTCCCTCCCTATCGTGTGTTTCACTGGTTTGTTGTATTACGGGTTCTGCGTTGTGCTGTAGAGGGTTTCGATGCTAGTGTGGTATGTGAGTTTGTGAGGGGTGACTAACCGGCTGATTATAGTCGATTCCTTGTTTGGTCTAAAACTCTGTTTCAGTGCACTCTCTAAGGGTTTCTCCTTCGTTTTCCTCTAAGTCTAGAGTGGCCATTATGTTAAAATCCGTAGTCTTAAACCCTTTGTTTGCATCTATGTCTTCTGGTTCTGGCTCTCCCGAAGATTCATCGTTGCAGAAGGTAAAGGAGTCCAGGTCTGTGTGTACAAAGTACAGAGGAGAATTTTCAGGCTTTTCAGGGCTACTAACCAGGAACTTCATTTGTGCCTCCCTATACAGTCTTCTAGGTTGGCTAAAAACAGGGATTGTGGTGTATGCCCCATCCATCTGCATTATACCTTATAGCTTGGCTCCCCAGGACCTTGACAATAGCATGCCATACTTGGGTGGCACATCTTCCATGAAAACATCCATGACCATGCACTTGGCTGGAATCTGGGTAAGGCTCACACATAAATATTTGATTAGGCCAAGACACTTTACCCTGCTAGAATCAAATGAATATAAGTCTTTGTAAGGTCGGGTTATCTATAGGCCTAACCTCTCCATTACTACCTTAGGCATTAAGTTGTGGGATGCTCCAGAGCCATGCATTGCGTTGTGAAGGATCTTGTCATGGATATTGAGACTGATATAAAAAGGGAGAATTACCCCTTCCTGAAACTTCCCTTCAATCTTTGGACCAAACAGAAGGGCTGGTTGATCATCACTCAGGTTTACAATGTCACTGTTATCACCTAAATTTAATGCTTTCAAAATTTGGCCTTTATATACATCCTGAGTGGCCAGCTCAGAGAGTGGGACAGAGATTTTAATCTTTGCAATCTCACTCTCTAAATTGAAAGTGGACTGAATTTTTGGAATGTTCAACTCTGTTTTGTTAGCCACTAACTTAGTGGCTGAATCAGTGGGCTACTTCTTATTATGTACAGTGTTTGGAATTGTTTTATCAGGAGCACTAACTGTAGTGCTAGTGCTGCTAGTTGGTTGACCCTGTTTATCAGTGTTTTGGTTGTCTTTTTATTTGTTCTTCCCAAAACTCTCAGTTGCTGATTTGTTGCTCTCGGGAGCTGATTTAGAAGTTTTCTCAGGCATTTTCTTGATAGTGACCTCAGAAGCTTTGGGTTTGAAATTTTCGAGGCTCTTTTTGCTCCTAAGTTCATACTATTCTCTGACCTGCATGAGAGCATTTTCAAATCCTAACCTGTAATCCTCAGATTCTAACCATTCCTCATCCTAATATGAGGGTGAGGGCTGATCTTCTTCTATGGAACAGTTGTGGATTGAGTTTTCTATTTCAAACATGTTTATTGTGTTTCCCCCAGACTCCTCTATGATTCCCTCATCTTCATCAAGAAAGTTCTTTTGGAATGGGGGGATAACTTGTTGATCTGATTCTCTTTGTCTGTTGGGGGCGATATTGTTTCTTCTAAAGTTTTGGTTTTGGTTATGGTTTTGATTTTTGTTTTGGTTAGTAACTATGAAAACCATTTTTTCCATCATTTGTTGTATCTTTTCCTTGTTTTTAGATAGACGGTCATAATTTGGATTAGATGTGGAAGCTACATTGTTTTCTCTATATGTTACCCTTTTCTCAGTACTCAATATTGCTCTTTTCTTAATCAGATTAGCCTCTACACTCACTGCTCCTTTTCGAATGTCTTCCAACGTGTTGTAATCTCTCTCCCTAAGCTGGTAGGCCATGTCAGCATCAAAGCCTTCAGGGTATTTCACTAGAGCCATACCTTGGGGAGGTTTCATATGTGGAGGAAGAGCATTGTAAATGCTGTTAAATCTCGTTGAGTAATCATGGACACTCTCTCCTACGTTTCTTTTAAGGTTCATGTATTCTGCTAGGATTTGGCGAGGATTGGCCTTGACTTCCCATTTGTTTATGAAGGTCTGATATAAAGCAGGGAGGTCTTGGATACTATTAGGAGGTAGGCTTTTGAACCATTTCTTCACCTCACCTCCTAAGCTCTGGGAAAATATTCTCATTTTGACTGTATCATCATCTATTTCCATGTAGTCAAAAGAGTCCTCCATCCTATCTACATGGTGCTGGGCCGTGGTAGACTCTTTGGTAGTGAAATGTGGGATATTTGATTGATAATCGTTGGGTAAAGGTACCAGAGGCTGAGGTAAAACCAGAGGTGCATACCAGGCTGCCATGATGATGTTCTGAGGAGGTAGAGGGTTAACCTGAGCAGCTGGTATATGGATGGAAGGGATATTATGACCAGCAGAAGACTGTTGAGTAGATTTAGGGTGGCAGAGCCCCAAGTTTTGAAGGAAGTGAATATCAGGGGGTGTAGATGGAGGGGTCTCTCTGTCCCTAATGTGTTTACCACTGTGAGATGGTGAACCGGGAAGCTCGAGGTCTGGCTGGTCTGGAACACTAAATGACCTAGTTCTTGGTAGTTTGTTTGGTAGGTCTAGGTCAAAAAATGGGTCTGATAGAGCTGTAAAGTCTTCTGGAGCAGAGTTAGCTCTATGGATGTGGCTGGAAATAGTTGGTCTTTTAGGTGTAGGAGATCTCTTGAGGATGCTCTCAGGGTTGTCAACTATTTCAGGTGGGTTTGGGTTAGGATAAGCTCTTGTGTGAATGGTTCTGAAAGCCAGAATGCCATTCTCCAACAAGGAAACTTAACCCTACTTGTTACCTTTATTGTGGTTGATGTTGTTTTAGAGGCTGGTCTTCCAGTGGAGTCTTATGTGAAACCAAGATAATCAGCAGGCATACTGATCACCAGTGGAGTCTTTGATCTTTAAAGAGCTGTGGAGCCGCCAGGTGGAAGGTTTAGGATGCTTTTGGAGGGTACACTGTCCACCACAGTGCTTATGAGATGTCCCTTTTCAAGGATATCTTTAAAACACAGCAAACTCTAACCAGAGATTAACTGGGTGGGATTTTACTAGATATGTCACCTCTAAAGAGTGTGAGATTTGGAGGCTACCTGGCCCTTTCCAGACTCTATCTAAGAGTGTGGGAGAAACACAACAAATGGTAGAGAAGTTGGAATGAAAATGGAAGTGTTTCACTACCAACCTGACCAGAGTTTCTAGATTTTCTGAGGCTCTTGTGATGTAGTATGGTGGAAAATACTCAGAAGTTCCCCAGTGGAGTCGCCATTATGTTGGGGTTCCCATGTTTTGGCAAGGTTGGCAATACCAAAAGATGAGACAACATCAAACCAATTTCAGACCCTAGGATCTAGCCCTCCTGGGTCCAGAGAGGGATCTCTCTATGATTGTCAAAGGTATATGTCTTTGAAGCTCAAAGTTAAGGTGTTAGGCTAGTTATAAGGCTCAGAGTTTGTTTGTTTAATTGTATGTTTGGTTGCTGAGAATCAGGAAGGAAGGGTTCAGTACAAGACAAGTATGAACAAAGAGGATTGTAGGCAAAGGAGAGATATTCCAGGGAACATTCAAGACCATTGGGAAATGGGGTCAGGAAAGGGTTTACTTGCTGTTAAACATGCAAGCTTTTAGTTGGGCTATTCATCTAAAGCATTGGATCTTAAAGATGATTGTGTGATATGAAATGGTAAGAGAGAAAGGTGAAAGCAAGGAAACCTCCAAGGTGACCTTCAGAGATCGGATCTAGGGACAGGACATGCCATTGGACACCTGTGATCTGAAAACCAAAGGCTAACTCTTCAGACAAAGAACATTAAAAATTTATAACACAAAGTTGAAAACCTGAGATCAGAGAGAGACTTTGAACTCTCAATGCTTCAGCCTCCAGCTTGAGGGATCTTAGAAAGGTTCAATTAATTGAAAAGGATCCTAGTGAGATAAAGACAGAGTTCTAAACCTTCCAGTGTTCCCAATTCATTCAATTAAATCCTAACAAGAACATCTAAGAACAGATTCATTAATTCATACATCAGCTAGCATGCAATGACATCCACTACACTGGTTAAATTAATTGAAATAAACCCTTAGATAACACACTAGCAGAAAAACATTAAGGGCAAGGAGAGCAGAAACATAGGGTACCTAACAAGGGTAAATCCTATGCCAAATTTCTGATGCAAGCTAGTAGAAATGCAATGAAATGAATTAAAATAAAAAGATAGAAACACATCACCAGCTGCTTTAAATCAGGATCCAAAGAAATGTGCTTGTCATATTAAGAGCAACACCAGTCAAGTAAAAATTTCCAACAGCTTGAAGGTTCAGTCTGAATACATCTTCCTCAGCCTATCTTACTATTTTACACAGGGACTATGTCTCAAAAGAAACAGCTTGCAATTCTCTGGTAATCGATCAACAACAACCTTTACAATGAGTTTCTTCATGAGTTTTATAGCTGAAAGAGGAGCAGAGGAGGTAGGTGGAGAACTAAATGCAGCATTAAAACTCAGAAGAGGAAGAGGGCCGAAACCCATTCTGTTTAAACTCTGTGTATTAATCCCTGGTACTCCTTGGATGAAATGGTGGTCTTTGTCAGGCTTCCACTTACTCCGGGTATGCCCCTGATGTACTTTGGCTGCAGTAATATGTAGTACTTTTGGTGAAAAATGGTAAATAAATGACAGTGAAGTCCGCCATACCGCATAACAAATGGTCTAGTAACTTTGGACTGCGGTAAGTTGAAATCTCTTCAGGAACACGGTAAACAAAGGAAACAATATGGGCGCTTGGCCCTTTAGGGAAGAACAATCTGCTGGTGTGAAACCCTGATAGTATTGTTTTTTGTGCGTTGGGCCTTCCGTGTGGTCCATGATGTCTTTGATCTAGTACTCTGCCTTCAAATAATTGGATTAGGCTCAAAATCTTCAATGATAGGCCTTAAACACTATGTTTTCCCACTGATACTCTTTGCCGCTTCCACGTTTGCCTCTGACTGCGAAATATGTGCTTTAATGGCTCTGGGGAAGATTTTACAGAGTTTAAACTTTGTTCTTTAATGTGAGCCCTGTCATATGTCTTTTCAGACCCTTCTTCATGAGTTCGGCTCTTTGAAAATGGTCCTTTCCTGTTTCTCTGTAACTATACAAAGATTTTGAATCATGGCAATTTTTCGCTGCTCGTACCCTACAAAACTCACAAACACACTATGAAATCCATGCATGGGGCAGATGGTTGAGATGGAATGCTTGTGATGGTGCCGACATGACAGGAGCGAATGTTATGGATGTAATGGAAAATGGTGGGAATATGCAGTGAGACGGTGGAGAAAAGTACGCGGAGGCCCGGCGAAATGAAAACTTTAATGCAATCAATACAAAACCCAAGTTTGGGCCTTTGAATGCAATTATATAGAAAATGCACGGAAAACATATGAAACAGTTTGATGTGGTGGGACCCGGTCATGGGCGGAGGGCGATTCATTTAAGACTGAGATCGACGGCCAAGATTGCATCGGGAGATCGCAATCGGGGGAGGTGAAGGGGGACACATTTTATAATTTGCGATTGCGATTGGAAGGATGGGGTGATTAAGCGACGACCGTTGGATCGCGCAGGGGATCAACGGTGGAGATTAAATCAGAGGGGGAAAACAGGCGGGGAGCGATGAGATCTAGGCCGTTGGATCCGAATGGATGGACGGCCAGGATCAGATCGGCGGATCGCAATTGGCGAATGCAGTCAGGTGACACATTTTAAGACTTGCGATGCGATTGTGCACCAGCCATCGGATCTGGCGGGAGATCGACGATGGAGAAGCAATCAGGGGATCAAAATCGGGGGGAAACAAGGGGTGGCACCATTGAAAGTTCCGATTGCGATTGGAGCAGGAATGCGATTATGCGCCAGCCGTTGGATCTGGCGGGGAGATCGACGGTTCAAAAACATTCGGCAGAGTGAAAGGGGAGGGGTGACGAGTGTGCAACAACCAGCGCTGGGCCATCAGATCTATATAGATCAACGGCCCAGATCGCAACAGAGGTCAAATAAATGAAACACAATCGCATCGGAGATTTTCGACGTTACAAAGGAAACTGCCCGCCCGAAAGCTCCGATTGCGATAAGCGCCTGGTGCTTAAACGCTTGGTCCTGGGCGCGGGTCATGTGGGGAAGTGGTTAAGGGGCTAGGCCTTAATATAAAGTGGAAAGTGGGTTTTTACCCCTTTTTAATGCATTTTGAGGTTGGGAAAGGGTAACGGTAGGGGTAAAAAGGGGAAATCGGTCCAAACAAGGGGAGCTTGTAGGATTTAGTGGGGGATTTTGGGATAGTTTAGGAGGACTAAGGGAGGAATTTTGGGCTGGAAAGGGGGCTTTGAAAAGGGGAAAAAGGGGTGAAATGTAGAATTCCGCAGAGGTACAAGGGGAAAATAAAGGCCTTTTGGAGCATAATGTTTTATCATCAGTGAGGCTTATTGACTCAAGAACAGTAGAGGGAAAAAATCAAAGGGCAGGGAACATGGAAATCCTTCAAGGATGATGTTTTTTCAAGAGAAATGCATTCCTTTAAGGCTCATAAAAAAAATTAGCCCCTTGCTTGCTTGTCAAGGAATTTATAAGGGGCTAACAGAATGATTATCCAAGACTTGTTGGAGATTTGCAGAAATAGATGATTTTGATGTTGGAACTTCTAGTGAGCATAATTGTGCAATTACGCCTCGTTTTTATTTCTTTAGAAGATTTTTCATGAAATTAGAGTTTATTATATTTCTCGGCTTCCGTGAAATACCCCGTAATTCGACTTCCTTTCCTTCTAAAAAAAATTTCAAGAAAAGTTCTTGAAAATTAAAAGCTACCGTCCCCAAAGATTGTAACCATTGTACTCCTAATACAACATCAGCACCTCCCATAGGAATGGAAAGCATTGGACTATTCAATACATATCCCCCCATGGTTGGCTTGATATTATGGCATTTTCCAGAGAAATTTATAGTTCCTCCATTTGCAACCATCACTTGACATTCTAGTGCTGCGTATAGGAAACAATTTAATTCCTTGGATACCTTACAATGAATAAAATTATGGGTGCTACCTGAATCAATCAACACTATTACCTTTTTCTTCTTGATATTTCCTTCTATCTTGAGAGTTTGAGGAGTGGTGATTCCTTCCAGTGCATTACACGATATGGTCGGACTCATTTATTCCTCTTCTACGTTTGGTTCCTGGTGTATATCCTCTTCTTGTTCATTTTCTTCTTCCTATTCACAATCTATGTAAAATAATTTCTTCTCAGCACACTTATGAACTTTAGTGTATTTGCTATCACAACTGTAGCAAATCCCTTTTGCTATTTTTTCTTCCAATTGTTGTGGTGTCAACCTTGTAGGTTGTGGAAATCTAGGCGTAGCAACACTTCCTTATTTATAGAAGTGAGTGGTACGCTTCCTTGTTTCCATAATTTTACATTCAATTTTTCTTGCCAACCTGAATGTCTTCTCCAATGAATCAGGTTCCAAAACGTGAACTTCATGTTGGATGTTATCCTTTAAAGTGCCTTTGAAGAGATCAATCCTGTGTTCCTTTGGAATATCAGTTACCCTTATATTCAATTTTTGGAAGTCCTCAATGTGCTCCCCCACTAAACCCTTTTGTTTGAGATTTATCAATTGGCTAAAGAAGGTGTTGCTTTTTGTATCCTCATAATGCGCTATCATTTCCTCCGTAAAAATTGACCAAGTGACAATTTTTTTACGGGAGCAAAGCCATCGATACCATACAAATGTATTTTGTTCTAAATGTAAAGTTGCAATGCGTACCTTTTGTGTGTTTTGCACATTATGGAGATCAAAATATTGCTCCATTTGTAGTATCCATGTTAGAGGATCCTTTCCATCAAACTTCCTCATATCCATTTTTGGAATATGGTGGTTCTTCCCGCCAACATTAGAGTTTATGAAATCACGATTAACATTTATTTTGTTCTCATCATGAGTTTCCTCTGCTATCTTTTCACCATTAGGAAACATTTCTTGTATCAACTTTGTCAAACCTTCCATGTCTGCTTTTAGATCATTCTTCATGTTTTCCATTTTCTCATCGATCTTAGCTTCCATGTCATCCATCTTAGATTCCATGCCAGATTCCATGCCATCTATCTTATATTCCACGCCTTTCTTCAAACCATCCATATTATTCTTCACACCATCCATCTTTGCTTCCATGCCTTTCTTCAAAACTTCCATTTCATTTTTTGCTGCTCTTTGCGAGAGCGAAATTTGTTGCACTTGCTCTTGTAATTTTGATAGATCATGTTGCAATTCTTCATCTTCATGAGTCATAGTAGAGCCTTCTGAAGGCTTAATGGGTGTTGAATTATTTTTACGGGGAATTTTTTAGAACCCAATACTAATATCTATTCTACAATATGCCCTTGGAATCAATTCAAATTGATTCTTCAAACAAGACTTATGCAATTTGGAAAAAAAAAAATACACACCTTTGTTTTTTTTCTTTTGAGGAGCTCGATATTGAAATTGGATTATCTCTATGATTGCGGCTCTTAAATATCTTAAATTAAGCCCTGTAGTAGCCCTCTGAAGCTTATTTCCAATGCCACAAGTCTAATATGGTTTGGATTATTCAAGACAAAGTTATGTCCAATCTCCCACAAGGACCCAATTTTGGACTGGTTTAGTAGAGTGAAATTGAACGACTTGCCACGTGTCACTGCTTCATCCTTTGGCTCTAACATTGATAGAAAAGAAACTACAGTCTGTGTATTTGTGACCAATTTTTACGGCACTCCAATCCGATGCTCAGAGAGAGAGTTATGAGTATTTTCCCACAATCACCTCTTTGAGATGAAATTCAGGAGCCTGAAAAAGCACTACCTTCCACAGATCATATCTCCTAAAATATCGTGAACCAAGCTCTGAAATTTTTTGACGGCGTTCCTTAGGATTTTTTCTTCGCACCCTAAAAATTTCAGCCTCTGAAATTTCGTAGAAAAAACGTTATAGTGCAAATGCCACGATGACCTGTTTATGAGCCTGAAAAAAGACCTAACTTCCACAGATCATATCTCCCAAAATATTGCGAACCAAGCTCTGAAATTTTAGGACAATGTTCCTCAGGATTTCCGCTTCGCACCCTAAAAATTTCATCTTCTGAAACTTTGTAGAAAAAAATTTACAGCAAAACCCTAGAATCCAAAGCTCTGATACTAAATGTTGTGAAACCAGCTCCAAAAATAGAAGAAAAGAGATATCAAAGCCTTAGAAATAAGCCACTTCGAGGGGGAAACCTCCAATACATTACATGAATGAAAAATTCTTGGATGATACAATTTAGAAAACCTCCTTTCTATATATAGGAGTCCATGGGGCCATAATGTAATCCTAGTGGGCCACAATGTAATCCTAGCCGACCTAACAATAATAATTTAAGGGCACAAGAATAACAATATGGGGGTTACAAGGGTACAATAATAACAATAAGGGGGTTACACTAACAATAATAAGGGACTATACTAGAAATATAGGGACCTAAAATGCAACCTTATTCATAGTCTCAAAGTCCAGGATATTTAAGTGAATTCCTTTTAATTTTGTGGGCTTGAGATGCTTCCCCTGCACTTACAGAGCCTCCAATGTCAACCTCTTATGCATTTTCATGTTGCTTAAGCCAACCAAGATGCATTCCTAAAATCCCTTCGATACCATGGTACCTTCTTCTATGGCAACGCAGTCTCATTTATATAACATAAATATATTTAGGTTCAATGGAATAATGAGAAGCAGGTCCATTCCTCATATCTTTAGGATTCCCTGTAGCAGTCAAATATGAAACTATTAGATCCAATAATTTCATACCAAAATATAAATGAGAAACAAACTTGCACATCAACTAAATTATATTCAATACAGTAGTTGAAATATTAGCTGAAATCTTCACAACAGTGGGAAAGTTTTGTAGTCCTTCCAACTGTATTAGAATAGTGTCACTAAATGGGGAGAAAAAGATAAACAAAAATAAGGCAACATCACATTAACAAATTTTCACAAGAAACAAAGTATCATGCGACTTCTAACAATATTAGTAGTATCCATTTTTGTGGTGTAGTTGGCGCATGAGCAGATGAAATACACTATGCTTAATAGGAAGGTTGCTTTCCTACAAGCAAGTCACAGGTCAAAGTGGTTTTTCAAATGTTAGCGGAACAATTTCAACATGTAATAAGCTAAGTTAAATGGAAACATAGCATGCAACATAAGCAAAGAAAAAAAAAATATGCACAAGAAACACACTCAATAGAGAAAACAAACTAATAACTCAACAATGGAGAGCTCTCTCCCTTTATTAGGTGCTGGTGGTAGTCGAAGATAGAATTTTAAATCTCTTGTAGTGGATCCTTCGAGCTATGAAGCTCCAATATCCAAGACAAGGGGGTCTCTTCCCCTCAAGTTTTCAGCAAGCCTCTCTTCCCTCTCAAAGGATGGTAGATTGATGTACATGTGGTGAAATATTCTCTCTTGTATTGAGGTGTTGGATGGCCAACAATTGAATCCTTTCAATCCTCTTACTGCTGGACAACACAAGCTGGTTTTCTGAGGAGAAATTTGTAGAAATTTGCTGAATAATGAAGATTTATCCACTGAGATTATCCTGATCATACATTAATTCGAATTCATGTATAACACATAACCTCTTCTACAATCAATCATCAATTTGCGGAAATAGAAACAGTCGCATGCGAACATAAACACAATATGTAATGGGGAAAGCTTATAGCTGAAAACCCCCAGCTATTTGTATATTATAATAGAAGAGAAACATGTAACAATCTCAGTACAATACTCCTCACAAGTACTCAGTACTATCTCCAAAAGTTACACACAAACTAGCTCGGTTTTGAACAAGTCACAGGTTCAAAACTCATCCACTAATTGCCTGCCTCTACTGCGCAATCCAAGTTGGTTCAATGAGAGATCCAAGTTCAAATCTCCTTGGCTTCAACTGCGCAATCCTCATGGGAAATATCCTCCAATGCTTGTGCAAATCTCATGCACAACTGCTGTCGCAACTAATAGCAAACTCACCCTTTCATCTACCTATTCCACTGGTCTCCACTGAACTGTTCATGCACTGTAGTGAACTGATGTGTTCTTGAGTTGAATAATGAGTTAATAATTAGTGAATTAAATAATATTTAATTCACTCCACTCATCACTAGTTGATTATCTAGTTAAACTAATCACAACTAGTTCAACTAAGTTAAACCGAACACAACTCCACCAACTGTCTCATCAACTCCACCAAACTCTGCCACTGAAGTCCTAATTGAAGTCAACCATGCATGAGCTCACCAAACCCCAAGAAATAGCGTAATTCCTTCTGTTAGATGCATGGGCCACATCCGTAGCTCCAACTGAAGTGCTGTAAGAAAATAAACTGAAGTTTAGAGTCCAAATATTATTAAGGGCTAATAATATTTGACTAACCTATTTTTAGACAGGCAGTCTAAAAATAGACTTCGACCTGTATGTCTAAAAATAGAGGTCCATATATTTTTACCAACTCAACCAATCATCCAAGAATAGCATACTGCAACTCCTAGACCATGCTCCATATGTCTAAAAATAGACTTTGCGCCAAAAATAGCCTGCGGGCCCACTTAGTGAAGGTGACTTCATTTCACTAAGCTCCATCATCTTGTTGCATTTTCAACACTCCCTCTCAACAAGATATGGATTATTTGCAACCCCTATCCTGCCTCTGTGGAATTTTAACTTGCTCCTGGTGAGCGCCTTCGTCAAGATGTCAGCATCATGATCCTCTATGGGAACATATGAAAGTAACATGATTCTCCGCTGAACACAATCTCTGATATGATGGTACCTGATGTTGATGTGTTTGGATCTATCATGAAATAATGGATTAGTCGAGAGTTTAATGCAACTATGGTTATCACAATAAATCACAGTAGGCTCCAAATGCGACCCGAACAATCCGACGAGGATCTTCCTCATCCAAATAGCCTCGCATGCAGCCAAGCTTGCTGCCATATCGGCCTATTTCTTTGAGAGCGAGTACCACGGATCTCGCTTCCTCTTTGGCCACCCGGGGAAAGCTGCTATCGATCAGCACTGAAAATACCTCCGGATATTGCTCTGCTACGATCCGTTAGGATCCTTACCCAATACGCATCGATGGCGGAAAGCTTCGCTCCCATCCTCTGTGTACCATAGACCATATCCCGATGTGCCACTAAGATAACGCAATACATGCTTGCCTTCGGAAAGAGCTTGGTAGGCTTAACCACAGCTTGCGAAATCTGGTTAACAGCATAGCATATATCGGGTCGTGTATTGACCAGATACATAAGCGACCCCACCAACTGTCGATAGACAGTGGCATCCACTACCTCTGCTGAAGTAGCATCCTCCTTCCTCCAACCACCCGGAAGAGGAGTGTCAACAGGCTTGCAGCCATGCATTTGGGGGGGGGGGGGGGGGGGCAAATCCCAGTCAGGAAAAAAAAAAATCAATCATCAAAATTAGATCATCTACATACGATGCAATGATCGAAAACCTTCCCCCTCCACCACAATCTGGTACAGGTTAGGATCCACCTCACTCTTGGAGAATCCAAGCCCGGTGAAATAACTGTCTATCCGTGTGTACCAAGCACGAGGTGCTTGCTTCAACCCGTAGAGTGCTCTCTTGAGTCGGCACACATGCGACTCACTGTTGAAGATCTTGAAACCTTCGGGCTGCTCTATGTACACCTCTTCCTCAATAACTCCATTGAGGAACACAGTCTTCACATCCATCTGATGAATGTGCCACCCCATCTGTGCTGAGAGAGCAAGGATCGTCGGTATGGAAGAGTACCTTGCGACAGGTGCAAAGGTCTCCTCATAGTCAATCCCCTCGATCTGTGAAAAGCCACGGGCGAAAAATCTCGCCTTATACTTCTCCACACTCCCGTCAGTTGCCTGCTTCACCTTGTAGATCCATCGCAAACCCACCACTGATTTCCCCACCGGTCTTGGGAAAATCTCCCATGCACTGTTCCTGACGATCGAATCATATTCTTCGATCATGGCATCAACCCATGCGGGTTCCTCCACGGATGCGGGTTCCTCCACGGATTCCTCAAAAGAGGATAGCTCAGGTCACGACACATTGACTCATAAGAGCCATGTATCCGATGTCTCGTCTGAGTGGCTTGTCTGCATGCAACATTTGTCTTTGTAGGTGGTCCCCTACAACCCCTTCTCTGCATCTTGAGCCAGTCGCTGAGCTTCTGTAGTGCGCGTCCGCCCTCTCATGGTTGGCGCTGCCTGAGTGGTCTCTTCCACTCCATGAACCTCATCTTGTGGCTGATCCACATCCTGAGACTCATCCTTAGGAACTAATAGCTACTCATCTGCATGCAAGTTTGGCTCCCTCTCAAGCGAACACTTCATGGCTTTCTCCTCTGAAATTTGATATCCCGTCGCACAACGAGTCTTGCAAGCATGCCGGAAAATACACTTGGAGTAGTTGTGAGGTGTATCGGTGTACCCCAAAAATATTCCAACCTCTGCAGTCAGATCCAGCTTCTTTTTGGCATTCTTCGTAACATGCATGTAGACAGGTGAGCCAAAAAATTCTCAGATGAGAAATATCAGGCCTCTTGCCAGAAAACGCCTCCTCCGGTGTACTCATGCCAAGAATCTTGTGAGGACAACGGTTATGCACATACATTGTTGTATTGCATGCCTCAGCCCACAAGTGAAGGGGTAGGCCCTGATCATGCAACATCGCCCATGCAGCACCCACGATCGTTCTGTTCTTCCGCTCAGCCACCCTGTTCTGCTGTGGGTTATGGGGTGCGATGAGCTCTCTCAAATCCCTTGTCTGAACCCAAGGAACTTAGTTGCTTGAATGAATTCACCACCATTGTTGCTCCTAAGAGCCTTCGCCTTCTTCACCGATTCCTTCTCGACCAGTGCTTTGAACTCACAAAACTTACAATATGTCTCACTCTTCTTCTGCATGAAGAAGATCCAGCACTTTCGAGAGAAATCATCAACAAAGGTCACGTAGTACTTGTGCTTTGTTGTCGACGCTACAGAGAAAGGTCCACACACGTCTGTGTGAATTATCTCAAGGATCATCATGGCACGACTATCCTTCTCATGAAAAGTGGCTTTCACAAGTTTTCCCAAGGTACATCCCTTACACTGATCTGAATATGCAAGAGTACCCTTAGGAAGCCCAGTAGAAATCTGCTGCAGGATCTTCAAAGCTCCATGGTGAAGGTGGCCCAATCTCCTGTGCCACAACTCGCCATCATCATCCCGGCTCACCACTTCTCCCGCCTTGCATGCCATTGTTGCGCAGCCATCTACTTGCAACTGATAAAGGTTCTTGACTCGAACCCCTATCTTCCGGGTCTCTCCAGTTGTCTTACTGCGCAGGAAAGATTTTCCTTCGCTGAAGACCACATCATACCCCTTGTCTTCCAACATCGCCACAGAGATCAGATTCTTCATCAATCTTGGAAAATGCAAAACTTCCTTCAATACGAAGGGTTTACCAGACTCCCTCTCAAAGGAAATGGTACCGATACCGGTCGCACTGTATCTACCATCATTGCCCATCTCGATGTGCACTCCAAGATCTTTTTCCTCCAGATATGAAAACAGATCTCGATCTTCGGTTATGTGAAATGACGCACCACTGTCCAAGAACCATACTGATCCCATCACACTTGAAACAAAGCATGCGATCAGTGAAAAATCCAGTTCGAATTGAGAAGCCAATGCCTCTCCCGCTGTAGATCCAGCAGCCTTCTTATTTTTCTTTTTCTGCGGACAATTTGTGGCATAGTGTCTTCTTTAATGTCTTGAGCACGGATTCTTGTACACAGCCAAGAATTGTTTCTCAAGAAACAACAGTGTCCGTGCTGGTGACAGTGAAAACACTTCACCTTGGACATGTCTTGCTTCTTGCCTTTCGCACCAGACTGAGAAGCCTTCTTGCTCTTCCCCTTCTTTGCTTTGGCAGCCAAAGCGCAATTTTCTTCATCAGATACCTTTGACGAAGATCCGTCCCTGGTAGTCCTCCTTATCTCCTCCTGCATGAGATCTGCCCAAAGGCGCTCCCATCCCGAAAACTTCTCCCGACCATTGACAGAGTCCTGATAGGAATGCCAAGCCTTCGGAAGACCAAGGAGAGCTAGGTCCACCATATCCTCTTCTTCGACAGTCACCCCCACACTTCCCAGCTCATCTCTGCATTGAGTGAACTTCGTGAGGTATTTGGCGATACTGTCGCCTTTCTCCATCTTAATGTTTTTGAGCTTATCCTTGAGCGCCAGCTTCCTTTGGTCGCTCTTACTCTGGAATAGATCTGTCAACGCTTTCCACATCAAATATGGAGAAGCTTTTCCATGCAGGCTGGATACAATGTGATCCTTCACGCCCTCCAACAGAATCCTTTGACATTTCGCCATCTTCTTTTGCCAAGCCTCGACTTCAGCAGGATCAGTGGGCTTTTGGACATTCGTATCTACGAACTCCTTTAGTCCATTATCTTCTAATACTGCCTCCATGCGATCTTTCCATGCAACATAATTCGAACTGCCTTCAAGAGCATATTCGAGTCGCAAACTGTTGAAAGACATTTTCAACTCCGGCACCAAGAAAACAAACTGCTGCAAAATTCGAATTCCAAACTCAAAAACTCAACTGCTTCTGGATCTGTGAGAACAAATTATTTCTAGCACAGAGATCGATTGTAAGGGAATTTACTGGATATATCACCTTTCAGAGAAAGGATGGATCCAGAGGCTACCTGGCCCGTTACAGACTCTGTCTACCGAAATAATATTGTAATCACTGCAATAGATCCCGATGATCAATTCCCTCTGATACCATGTAGAAATTTGCTGAATAGTGAAGATTTATCCACTGAGATTATCCTGATCATACATTAATTCGAATTCATGTATAACACATAACCTCTTCTACAATCAATCATCAATTTGTGGAAATAGAAACAGTCGCATGCGCACATAAACACAATATGTAATGGGGAAAGCTTATATCTGAAAACCCCCAGCTATTTGTATATTATAATAGAAGAGAAACATGTAAAAATCTCAGTACAATACTCCTCACAAGTACTCAGTACCGTCTCCAAAAGTTACACACAAACTAGCTTGGTTTTGAACAAGTCACAGGTTCAAAACTCATCCACTAATTGCCTGCCTCTACTGCGCAATCCAAGTTGGTTCAATGAGAGATCCAAGTTAGAATCTCCTTGGCTTCAACTGCGCAATCCTCATGGGCAATCTCCTCCAATGCTTGTGCAAATCTCATGCACAACTGCTGTCGCAACTAATAGCAAACTCACCCTTTCATCTACCTCTTCCACTGGTCTCCACTGAACTGTCCATGCACTGTAGTGAACTGATGTGATCTTGAGTTGAATAATGAGTTAATAATTAGTGAATTAAATAGTATTTAATTCAATCCACTCATCACTAGTTTATTAGCTAGTTAAACTAATCACAACTAGTTCAACTAAGTTAAACCGAACACAACTCCACCAACTGTCTCATCAACTCCACCAAACTCTGCCACTGAAGTCCTAACTGAAGTCAACCATGCATGAGCTCACCAAACCCAAAGGAATAGCGTAATTCCTTCTGTCAGATGCATGGGCCACATCCGTAGCTCCAACTGAAGTGCTGTAAGAGAATAAACTGAAGTTTAGAGTCCAAATATTATTAAGGGCTAATAATATTTGACTGACCTATTTTTAGACAGGCAGTCTAAAAATAGACTTCGACCTGTATGTCTAAAAAGAGAGGTCCATCTATTTTTACCAACTCGACCAATCATCCAAGAATAGCATACTGCAACTCCTAGACCATGCTCCATATGTCTAAAAATAGACATAGTCTAAAAATAGACTTTGCGCCAAAAATAGCCTGCGGGCCCACTTAGTGAAGGCGATTTCATTTCACTAAGCTCCATCATCTTGTTGCATTTTCAACAAAATTTGGCTAGCATAACAATGTGTCTCTCATTTCTCTTCCCATGGCTGGATTTTATAGAAAAATTTAAAATTTTCCCTCCTTCTCTTGGTACAAGATGGATGTTGACATAAGAGTGGGGGTATGATTCCTTCGGGTGCTGCACTAAAGCCTCAAGGTGGCTCCAAGGTGACTGTACTTGGTTAGCTTGAGTGAGAATACTTTTCTCGAAGTGTGCCAAGTGGTCAAGAATGATGACATTCTACATCCTCAGGACACACGACTATTCGATGGATAGCCATGATGTTCTTCATGGCTATAAAAAAAAAAACCGCATTGATCGCCCAGGGCCAGTGCTTCCTTTGCGCGGTCCAAAAATTTTCCTATTGGCCTTAGGAAAAGTTAAAATTTTCAGCCCTTGTAACGTATTTCTTCCCTGTAAATATTTATTTGTACCTTCTGCTTGACATTTTCTAATGTATTTTTCTTTTACGATTTTTTAGTGTTAACAATTTCCCCCCTGATGTATGAGGTCTAGGAAGAACTGTATAGCTGAAATATATTATAGTTTCTTTTTTTGTGTATTCCTTTTGAGAGAGAGAGAGAGAGAGAGAGAGTAAATTGCTTGAAAACTGAGGTTAGAGACCCCTTTTCATGAGTAAAAAGAGACATCGTGCTTCGTTGGAATCCTGCAAGAGATAAAATGAATAAAATATTTCTACGAGGCGAGCATGTCACATGCTCGTGATTTTCTGACTAGTTAAGCTTATCTGACACAGAGAGGATCTTTTTATGTCACTTTTATTGTATTGACCTATTGCTGGTTGATGACGATGGTTGCTGATGCCCTCATGGGTGTTTTTTCTTTGAAATAAGGTTGAAAGTGGTGCTCACATGCATAATATTGGTATGGCATATGTTTTTATAGAAAAAATATCATTGTATGCATGAGTATTTGAATATTGGGGACCTTCCCATGTAAGCATTGTTGAAAGATATGTCTATCAAGTCACGGGTCTTCGACGAATTATGACAGAGTGCAACGGTTATGAAGTACGATACCATCTTGACATGGAATTTTATGTTGAATTTGAACGTCAAGAGGATCTATGACATCAATGGGAAATGATTATTCCCATAGTGCCATCTAAGGATGCCCCTATTGATGTGGGGATTCATCCAAGGTACTACCTTCTTCTTGGAAAATGTTTGTTGTGGTCGACAAGAAGGAAGCATCAACTGAACGATATGAGTACTGATGTGAGGGACCAGGGTATATGATGTAACAAGGCTTGGTGTGATAGGTAAAATTAGGCATGATGATGAGAAATGGCTATAACTGATGATGGTATTTAAGTGGCCCGAAGTCAGAGCTTGTAAATGCGAGTGGCGTCAGTCATAATAATTTATGGTGAGGAAATCCCTAGAGTCGGCAAGACATAGGGTGTGGTAAAAAATGTGTAGCTCTAACCAAGGGTTATTAGGGAGTGCTACTAGGTGAGAAATGTGAATGGATGGGTGGGATTGATATCCTAAAAAATATTTGTACACTTTCCAAAATAATATAGAATGGTTTTGGTTGTACAATCACGGAGATGGTTTCACCTATAAACATGAAAATAATTCGTCACTACGGTGTGGGGAAGGTGTTTTACTGAGGGTAGGGGCCCCATTGGTTGGTCTCGACGCGGGGGTGATGAAGTGGATGAACAATGTCACAGATGGGCTACGCTGGTGGGGGTGTGATAGGCCAAGTGCGAGACGCGGTGGTGCGTATTCAATTTGTTGATCAGAATGGTAGTCTGGGAAAGGGGTTTTAACATTACATGGGTGAAACTTGAATTGATGTATGATGGATGAGTGAACATGAAGTAGTTCCTAGACTTGGATTTTATGGCCATGGCTCCATACCTTTGGTGTATGGTCTACATGAGTGACGGATTCCATGGAGGGTGAGCTGGTTCTACCGACTTGCGAGAATGTTTACCATGTGCAAGATGAGGTGATGATAAACATGGTTGGGTTATTGGAACCTATGGTTGATCTCTATGGAGAAATGATGTCAGGATATGAAAAGCTTCTTTGGGGAGCTTATCATGCTAGGGATAGAATGATACCTACTCTTGTACCTTCAGTGGCTAGGGCGACTGGTGATTTGGCGTTTCTGTAATACCTTATGTGACTGAAAAAAATGACTTTTTTCTGAGGTGTGGATATATGGAGCCTATCTTGAACGTAATGAAGTTTTGATCACTATGTTTCTTGCAGTTTTGCAATTGGGCTTTCTGAGCTCTAGTTATGGTCTGTCGAATAATGAGAAAAGGGTGATGTATTGGCCAATATGGCTCATTTCAATTCATTTGTGTCGTTTGAGAGTTTGAGGTCAGAGCTGAGCCCTATCTTCCGAGACTTTATTTCCATTGTGTTCAGTCTAAGTACTCGAGATTTGCGTCATCAATGTCAGGTAGGGCCCTGAACATCCTGCTTTTCAATTTTGTCATTTTTCGCCTAGGGGGGTTCGTACAAATGTGATTTGTGGATTTCCTGTCTATTTTTTTCCTCAACTGCACAGACGATCGAGGCTAAGTTGTGTGGACCTCATAGAGAAGCAAGTCTTCCCACGAGGTTACCGTGCTTGGCTAAGATTTTACCTGATGATGCACGGGTCTGTATCTAATACAGATGCACAGTCATCACGCCTGTTCTCTACACATGCACGATGATGGTCAAAAACTTTATTTTTTTGGTTTCTTGATTTTAGCCACTGATTTTTTGGTTTTTATTTGGTGATAGGATGTTGTGGCGTGAGGGATATTGACCTTATATTTGCGCAACTATGGCACAAGACCCCAATGCTCAAGGGCTTTTAGCACAGTGGGGGTTGCTCAAATTTCTAGAGAGCAACATATTGAGATCACAGGATAGTATTCTCTATTTCGTGGTCTATTTTTGGAACATGAGACGACGAGTGATGGTGTTGTGGCATAGAGACGATGGCATCTGTCCGAAGATGAATGTTTACTTTATTTCCTCTGGGGGAGGCTGTGCCACATCCATTACCCCCTAGGAGGGTGAGAATTTGATGTTGGGCTGAGCAGCATTGTGGTCTTGAGCCACTTACAAAAGGATGTTTTCACATTGACTTTGTGATTGATTTAGCTGAGAGGGGTGCCTTAGCGATGATATTTCACCTGACAGGGTCATCATCACCCAATAGGATGTCGGGTTCTCATATTGGCGTCTTTTGTCGGCTACAGGCTGGTCACTTCTATGACTAGAATCACCATGTTTATGATGGCATGGTGTTGCAAGGGAAGGTCTGGGGTGGTTCCACGGTCTTCACCTATGCGAGCATCTTATGGAGTATTATGTTTGAGAGGGTGGTCATGCTCATAACTTTTGTGTCAGTGCCCCTGGGTCCTCCTTGGGATCCTCAGATGTGGCGATGGAGGAGGTGAGGCTGGTTGCTATTAGGATTTGACCATTGAGGCATGGTTCCAGGCGAACCCGTAAATGTTTTTAGATTATTCATACTCAGGGATGGATTTCCGAGGGGACCCAGATATGGGTCTTCCGGGCAGTTACACATGGGGGAAGGTATGACCTTTGATGTTTTTGTACATTTTTTGAGGATTTTATGATGTGAATATTTATATGTATTTTATGGAGACATTCACACTATTTTTGTTTCTCTTGCAGATGTGGGTTCAGTGGGGTGTTGTCTTGCCCTCTTGGTGGGGCATCAACCACTGAGGAGGGGCCTGGGTGGGGCCGATCAAGCCCAGGTTGGGGGCCAGGGAGGTTCTGGAAGCCCTTCAGGGGAGGGCAGTAGTGCTGCAGCTGCCAGAGAGGATGCTGCCCTTATTTCCCATGTTGAGGTGGCTGAGGCTTGGGTGGCGACAATCGAGGAGTAGCTAGGTGCTGCTAAGGCTTGGGTCCAGGCTGCGGATGCTTATGCAACAAATTTAGCTGACTCATGGAGGCGGTTAGAGAGGTTGAATTGGGGTATGCCGACCTAGGGTTTTGCTGATGAATTGGACAATACATGGCTCAAGACTTTGATGGCTCGAAAGAGGGTGCAATGGTTGAATTTGCGCCGTGTGGAACTTGCAGTTTTGGTTGTTTCACCTATATTGGCACTGGGTACAGCCATGGGTCCAAAGGACCCACCTAGCGGGGCTCAGCCCTAGAGATTTTGTATGTTTAGGGAAAGCACTTGTTATGAGGATGCTTCCCTATTTTTGATGACATGTAGACATATTTTTTTCCTGACATTATGGTCAGGTACATGACTTGTATACTGTGAATCATATATTTTTTGATGTAAATTTGCGAGATGTATATTTTTTATGGCTCTTATAATGTGTCTATGGCTATTGTTTGTGTTTATTGATGGATGTTATGTACCTATGGTGGACATATATTTTTTCAGGTTTTGTTGTTCTATGGATGATAGTTTAAACAATATCCATTCCAGTCTAGGATGTGAATAGCTATGCGATGAACTGTCTGTTTTTTATTTCTTAGTATATGTGTGAATGTAATATGATCAAACTGACGACTTAATCTTCGTGCATGCGAATACTTAATAATAGTTGTGAATTTCATACTTCAAAATCTTGGTTTAACTGTGATACCATTAGCTGGGAATCAAGGTAGACATATAGATGGCGAATGCCCTGGTTGGAGGAATCACTCAGCAACCCGATGATTGCATCATATTCTACTTGATTATTGGTAGTTTATTCGATACATACTTCGTTGGTGAGGAATGGCGATGGGTCAAGGTAGTATATGGCCCAGGCTGTTGCTGCTAGATTTTGTGACCATTGTGAGGCTCCATTAGAAAATCCAAAATAGTGGATGGGGGGATGATCCATCTGTGACACCAAAGCATATTTTATAAAAAGTCCTTGATGATTATGGTCAACTCAAAAAATTATTCTACATGTATATTATCTTTAAGGATGAGACTTCCTGCCCTTATGGGTGAAATTTTTTGAGGTAGAGCCCATTGAAGGGGTTAGCTAGGCATGTACCGTCGGGCTCTGACAAGATGTATGCTCCCTTTAGGAGGAAATGTTTTATGATATAAGGATTTTTCCATAATTTTTTGAACTTCCCGAGTCCTAAGGCCTCTTTTGCAACATCGTAGTGGAGGACGACCTCTCCCTCAGTAAATGAACGAGGGGTGATGTTGCAGTCGGATGATGCTTTTACTTATTTTTTATGTGCCTCATTATGTTGGAGTGACTCTCTTCAATTTTAATTTACAAGTTCTAACTCTATCAACTATTTCTCTAAAGGTTGGGTATCATCGAGGAGTTCGATGGCTACGTGTAAGTTGGGAATTTCACATTCGATGGGAATCACAGTTTCTACCTCGTACACTATTTGGAAAGGTGTGAACCATGTTAAGGTTTTAACTGCTATGTGATATGCCCACAAGGATGAAAAAACCATATGGTTCCACTTTGTTTTGTGGTAACTATTAACCATACGCTGTAACATTGTTTTGAGCACTTTTTTAACAACTTCTACCTATCCATTGGACTGGGGGTAGTATGGTGACACAAATTCATGTGTGAATCCTAGGTTATCCGCTAGGTCTTGGAATATTTCATTCTTGAAATGCTTTCCATGATCGGAGACTAACTCCTTAGGCATAACAAATCGTGTGATGACAATGGTTGAAAAGAAACCGTGCTACGGTTTCTTCCATATTTTCATATGTGGGAATGGATTCTACCCACTTGGTAAAGTAGTCAATGGCTACAATGATGTATTTGTGGTTGCTAGACGACGCAGGGTTGAAAGTCATAAAGCCGATTCCCCATTTTCAAAAGGTACCGACTACGATGACTGGGTGTCGAGGAGCGGGAGGTGCTCTTGCCTTCTGGGCGATGCATCGGCATCGCTCACACCGTTTGACTGCTTGAATGTAATTGGAGAATAAGGTGTGCCAGAAATAATTT
Organism: Pinus albicaulis; assembly: GCA_034641835.2. Classification (NCBI taxonomy): domain Eukaryota; kingdom Viridiplantae; phylum Streptophyta; class Pinopsida; order Pinales; family Pinaceae; genus Pinus; species Pinus albicaulis. Next base: position 186,626,948 of record CM076582.1, on the reverse strand, counting down.
GTCTGTCTAAATTTTTGGGTGTTAGAAATCCCGGAGAGTTGGCCGCATCAAGCTCCACTAGGACAGCCATTTAGGGCTTTCTCAACTTGGTCGTGTGTGAGGCATCATCGTAGGATAGTATCGATTCCTCGTAGATAAAGGACATCCCCCATGAGGAGGTATTAGGGGGCTTGGTGGCATATGCACCTTCGGTCGTCACGTGTGAGCTTTGGATTGAACTTTTGGGTTCATAAAAATAAGAGGATATCATCGTACCACAGATCGTCAAATGTCACTAGAAATATATGTTCATCTCGTAGTGAGTCATTAATTGGGGATCCTTTAGTTTTACTTGGGAGGTCAATGATGAACTCTGATAAGATCAATGAATTTTTTCTCTTGGGGGAGCTAAACTGCAGGTCGAATTCCTACAGTATGACTACCCATTGAGCATATTTGTGGTTCATGAGACGGTGGGTTAGCAAGTATCTGATGGGGTAGATAGCTGCTATGACTATTATAGTCTGAAGGATGATGTAATGCAGAAGCTTTTGTACTGCGTGTACAAGGGCTAGGGCAGTTTTTTTTTAGGGCAAGATAAGTTCTTACTAATGTAATAGATTACGTGTTCTTTACCATCTGGTCCTTCTTGGACTAACACCCTAGCTATGGCAGTCTCTAATGATAATAAGTACAGGGTGTAATTGTTGTCATAGTTTGGTGGGCTGATCAAAGGGGCTAAATACAATGTGTATTTTTGCACCTCAAATAATTGTTTAGCTTGATTATCCCATTTAAACGGGATATCCTTACAGAGTAGGCGTAGGAATCCTTGCGTGCAAGTGGTGTAATTTGGGACAAAGCATCTAAAGAAGTTGGCTTTCCCCTGTAACATTTGAATTTTCTTGAGAGTTTTTGGTGGTAACACCTCTTTGATTGCCTATACCTTGAGGGGTTCCACTCTAATTCCTTGTTGGGATACGATAAACCCTAATAGTTGATCTGCGTTGATGCAGAAGACACACTTGAGAGGGTTAAAGCATTGGTTGTAATGATGACATCATTGGAATACCAACCATAGATCCTCCAGATGATCACTTTGCTTCTTGGATCGAACGGAGATGTCGTCTAAGTAAGCTAAGATTCTGTAATATTCCAAAATTTTCATGCTGTAAATTGGAATATTAATTTTTGTTGATTTCACTTAGGAGGTGAATAAAATGGGTAAAAGGCCCATGAGTAGGAATAATATCCTTCATAGTGTGAAAAGGATCCATGGAGCAGCTTAAATTTTCACCTTCCAGTGTGAAAAGGGGAAAAATCATGAGGACAAGGTCTAGTTTGACCAAGTCAACAATGCTGCCTAAGAGGAGTAGCTTGCATGAGAAGATAGCGCAGTTTGAGAGGGAGGAATATTCCTTGTGGAAGAAACCCTAAATGTGTGGGATCTGTTAGGTCTCTGTAATAAGCAAGATTGGCAAAAGTACGATCACAGAGTTAACATCATTTCAACCAACTTTGGGATTCTAGGATCTAGCCCTCCTGAATCCGGAGAGGGATCTCTCGAATATATACAAAGATGGAATTGTCTTTGAAGTTTAGGGTAATGATATTAGGCTAGTTATGAGGTCCAAGGGTTTGTTTGGTTTTTTGGATGGTTGAACATAGTTGTTGTCTGAGGCGGAAAGATCTATAGGCAAATAGGTTCAAAAGTGAGAAGTTGCAAGCAAAAAGAATAAGCTTCGGTCAAGAAGAAAGATGATGGCAAATTTTCAGTCCATTGGCCTATGGAGTCGTAAGAGGATTTAATTGAAACATTCAGGTTCAAGAGTGGTCTATGGGGCAAGTCATCTAAGCCTAAGGATCTCTTTAAAGTTTGATTTATGGAATGGAGTGATACAATAAGAAAGGGAAATGACAGATGCAGAACAAAGAGCAGCCTAGGATCTGGTAAGTACTTTGAAACTAGCCAGCCTTTGACCAGGCACTTAGGAAGAACATAGAAGAAAACTAGGATCTGGTAAGTACTTTGAAACTATCCAGCCTTTGATACACTTCTGTTAGAAAACATATAAAAACAAAAGGAAACTCAAATATAACATAGAATGGTCTAAGATCTGATAAGTACTTCGAAACTAGTCAGCTTTTAACACATCCTAAGGGAAACAATCAAATAGTTGAGCAAATAAGAAAGGGACTCAGGGCTAACCTTAATTTCCTCAGTTCATCTTCACACAACATATATTGAAAGTAACATTTAAAAATAACATTCAGCTAAGACAAAAAGATGAGGGAATGCCAGCATCCCTGTACTTAACTAAATTAAATCATTTTCAAATAACACAATTGAAGGAAAACATTTAAATAAAGATTTTTCAGCCAGAGAAGGTTACTGATATATAGTAGGTCCTGACCCTGTTTAAACTGTTCTTTATAGTGGAAAATGAAACAAATTGAAAACAGAAACAAAATACAAGTTACAGTGAGAATAACATCACCATCAGCATAGACCAGGATCCCATAAATCAGCTTGTATTGATGCTTCAAACCAGTTACAAACTTCAGATCCAGTGTTTTAATCCACCTCTCTTCACAACCTAACCTATCTTATTACAAGCAGAGCTCCAAGAGCCAGTGAAATCCTATCTACAATCAAGAGTTTTCAGCTCAGTCCCAAGTACAATGCTTTAGCAATTACATTAACAACCAACTGATCCAACCCCTCACTCATCTTCTACTGAAGTATTTATAGAAGGATGAGGAGGTGAGATCTGATGAAAAGATCTCAAATACAATTAATGCAGAATTAATGTCTTCCTGGCCCTTGGAGGCTCGATGAAGAAATCATACAGGTGTTCCACTGCATTAATTGGTTTACACATATGAAGTAAGCTTGGAGGGAGCTTTTTGTTGACCTCTGAGGCTCTGCGTGATCCTAGGGTTACTCTGCAGACATTATTTCATTAAATCCTGGCAGAAGTAATTCTTCGGCTGTTTCAAGGCAGAAATCTGATCTTGTTCAATAAATTCAGCCTCTGATTGAGCTTTTTGAGGCAATAGGTGGCATTGTGGTGGTTGAGGAATCAATTGGCCTCGGATATGGTGGTGGAGGCAATATGTCTGATAAACACTTTAGGTTTTTCCTTCAATCTGCGTTTTAGATCTGGGGATTAGGTGTTTGATAACTGTCTTGGCCTTAATCCCCACAAAACTGTCTACTAATCTGCTGTGATCTGGCTTACTGTTGTCTTCAATCTATGATACTCTTTCTCTGCGTTTATTTTCATGGTTTCTTCGTTGTGCACGGCTGCGCAGACAGGAAAAAGGCATCAATGCTTTGTGGAAACATCGATAAGACGTGAAACTGACTCTGCGAGTGATTCCCTTGGAGAAATTGAAACATAGAGAGTCGTCACCCTTCTGGTCTGAAATTTCCATTAAAAACACGAACAAATGACTCTAACCCTGCAAAATACAAAAAACACGTAAAAAATCCAATTTATAGGTCAGTCAGCTTTGGGGAAAGTGCGGAGGAATGCGGGCCGTTGGATGGCATCATCCAACGGCTGAGATCAAATCTGAGCGGTCGTGGAAAAGAGTTATGGAGAAATTAAATCCGGACTGTCGATCTGCAGAGATCGACGTTGGAGATCGGGCAACGGAGATTCAACGGGAAGGAGGTTGACCGGGTGATGGAATCAAGGAAATGAATGTGAGTGGTCGATCTGCAGAGATCGACAGCGGAGATTGAATCTTGGCCGCGCGGTGGATGAGTTAACGGGCGCACATGTCCGTTAAAGGTCGAGTAGGTGAAGTGATCAGCAACTGTCGGACGGGAGGGCCTAGATCGGACGGTGGAGGTGGATTCCGCCGCGTGGTCTTGGTATGAAGATTAGCGCACGAAAAAAGGTGATGGCACAGCAGTTTTGAAACAGCGGCGGGGACACGCGTCGGCCAGCGTATGGAATCGCTGGCCGACAGGAGAAAACCACCTTGGCTTTGAAGGCGGTGCAGAATGACAACCGATGGTTTTCTGGAAAATAGCGCGGGGGAAGGGGGGTCCACCAGGTGAGGGGTGCTCCGCTCCGTCGGATCTGGGGAGCAGATCGACGGCCCCGGTTGATCCATCGTTGTACAGGCGGAAACTTCGGAAAACAAAAATACCAAACCCATAAATCATGATTTTACAAAGGTTTTTATTGATTTTTGGTGGAGAAATTTTGTATGAAGGGATAAGCGCCCTTTTGGCTTCGGGCGCGGTTCCAATGCTCAGGCTTACGGAAAAAAAGGGGAAGGGGCTTAGTCCACGGGGGCTAAAAAACCTTTTACCTAAGAATCATGTATTTTTCATGATTTTTTCAATGATTTTTCAAAGGACTTGAAATTCCGATAAGGTTAAAAAGTGGGTTTTTAACCTTGGGAAATGAAATTTTATGAAGGGATAAGGGAAAAACATATGGTTTATAGGGATTTCATGGGAGAAAAGGAAACAGAGAAATGAGGTAATGTTGGAAGAAAGGGAGGGGGAGAAGGGGGAATGCAGAAGTATTTGACTTGGATTTTTGCAGGATATCAGAGGTTTGAAAGAGGAAACAACTGTGAAGATTTAACCAGTAGTTTATGGATTCATCAAAAAGACTTCAAGCACCAACAATTTCAGGACTGAATTTGTTTCTTGAAGGCTGCAAAAAATATTTAGCCACCAGCTGATATGATAGAAAAATATAGGTGGCTAACAGTGGCTCCACTTGGGGATGGTGCCTTCTTGAAGGTATCAAGAATTCAGACTTGATTTCTCTGGGATGCTGACTGGTCCCTGATCCATTGCTTGCTCTTGCTTTGCTCTGAAAAATAATATCAGTCATGAAAGAGACATGAAATTCATCAATACAACCTCTACCTACCCAATCCTACTGATCTAACATTTTTTCTTCATCAGAGTGCACTTGGATTGGCAAACTCTTTTCACAACATTTTATTCTTTTGGAAACATAAAAACTAATCTAATTCCACTGCTTATTTCTCCTTGAACCCAGATTAAACAGTTGAGCTTAAGTTCTTCTCTACCTAATCTACTGTCTGTTGGGATTAGACTGTCCAACAGACTTTCATGCTCTAAATTCTAAAGCAAAAATTTAAAAACAGTCAAGTTAAGATTAAGCTGTTTAACTTGCTGTGATCTATGGCATAAAAACAAGCTGCACATAGATTATTATTTGCAGAAAAAATAGAAACAAAATGTCAGGCTTAAGATCTGAAAGTCTCTTATCATGGCCTCCTCTTTTTACAGCTCTGTTTTTAACTATGTTTGAGCTATTTCTTCTTTATTTTCTGGTTTAGATTTTGAGTTTATTTGAACCTTCATTTCTATCCTAATATATCTACTAATAAGCCGAGATTGAACAGTTTGGAAAATCGAATTCACTATCCCATCAGCAGAAAAATTTAAAGCTAATTAGTCAAGATTAGGCTGTTTGACTAACTAGAAGTGTGTTTTGTAGGAGTGACATTTGAGCTTGCACACTTTCAGATTTGTTTCTCTTTTTTGGCATGGGGCCTTGCCTTTCTTGTTTTCATTCTTGCTCTCTTTTCATTTTTCTTTGTTTTTGTATTTTCTTGATTTTTCAAAACTTTGAATGCAATGGTGGATGGAATATTCACAATGGAAAAGGTAAAAGGCTCCAAAACATAAGATGGATCAAGAGAAGTAATGCTTAAGCATCCTGCCATTGACAGGACCCCCAAACAATTCTATTCCACCAGATCTTGTAATAAGAATGCATTGTTTCCAGCAACTGAATGAATAGAGTAAGGGCCCAGCCATAGATTGTCAAATTTTCCGTGCTTGCCCTTTTCTTCCCTTCTTGAGTCCCACTTTAGAACTTTGTCCCCAATCTTGAAATTGCTGACCTTTGTTCTTCTATCAAATATCTTCTTGATATTGTCTTGCTTCTGCAATGCTTTGTTATACACTTCCTCTCTGGATTGCTGAAGATGAATGGTTTGATTTATTCTTCTGGTCATGTCATTTTCTTCAGTCTGCAACTCTTGGATTAACTTCATAACTGGTACACCAAGGCTGTTAGGAAAAATTGCATCTGTACCATACACAAGCTGGAAGGGTGACATACCAACAGATTTCTTCAAATTTAATCTGTCAGCCCAAAGTGCATGGATCAGCTTTGTGTGCCAAGACTTTTTATTTTCCTCCAACAGTTTCTTGATTATGTTCACCAAGCTTTTGTTGGAAGATTCTGCAAGTCCATTACCTTGAGGGTAATAGGCTGTGGAGTGTCCCAATGTTATCTAATACTTGTGACAAAATTCAACCATTTTCTTTGATCCAAATGCTGCTGCATTATCTGTGATGATCTTGGTAGGTTAACCAAATCTGGAAAGGATGTTAGTCTCCATAAATTTTATGATAACTGAATCATTGGCCTGCCTACAGGGAATGGCTTCTATCCACTTAGTGAAGTAGTCTGTGGCAGTGAGAATCCACCTATGCTGGGCAGAAGATGGTGGATGGATTTCTCCTATGAAGTCAAGTCCCCATTGTTGAAAAGGGGCTTCAATAGTGACTGGATGCAGAGGCAGGGGTAGTAATTTTCTCTTGCCTTCAAATAGTTGGCATTTATGGCAAGTGGTGGTCATCTTGTGTACATCAGGAAAAATGGTAGGCCAATAGAAACCAGCCCTTAGAATTTTGTTGGCTGTTGACTTCCAGTACAAATGGCCTCCACACTCTCCTTCATGGAATTCCTGCTTAATCTTTTCTGCATCAAACTCAGGCAAACATTTAAGCAATACACCACTTGCATTTTTCCAATAAAGACATTTATCAATAATGCAATAGTTTACAACTTTTAACTTTAGGAATCTTGCCTTTGTCTTGGATAAACCAGGAGGTGTATTAAGATTAAGCAAAACATAAACAATATCAGTATACCAAGGAGAATTCACAAAATGGTCTTCAACAACGAGAGTTGAGAATTCTTCTTGGTTATCCAAAGAATTAATCATGTTAATATCAAGAACTTCACAATTTGATTCAGCCATTAATATATCTAGACCTTGGCCTTTGATGAGCTTAGTGGGTCTTATCTCTAAATCATATTCAAGAATAACATCAATCCACTTACCTCTCTTACCATCTGGGTCCTGTGTCAGAATGTCTTTAACAACCGAACTTGGGACAAAGGCAATAATATGTGAGTGAAGGATGTATACTCTGAAGTATTTCAAAGCCTTTACCAAAGCAAAAGCCTGCTTCTCCATAATGTTATACTTCAAAGGGGCATCCCTTAACGCCTTGCTAAAGAATGCAATAGGCTGCTCTTGTCCTTGTGGATTTTTCTATAAAAGGACAGCAGCTATGGTATGTTCTGATGCAAATGAGAAGATATAAAAATCCTTTGAAAAATCAGGACTTATGAGAACCGGTGTTTTGGTTAACGCTTGTTTCACCAGCTCAAAAGATGTCTTTGCTTCCCAGGTCCATTTTATCCCTTGCTCCTTCTTCAACATGTTTGTGATATTCCTAAGGAGCTCAGCTAGGTTAGGGATGAACCTTCTCAAAAATTTGATCTTTCCAATGAAAGACTATAACTCTTTAATGTTTCGAGGATGAGAGATTTGCAATATGGCCTCAATCCTCTTTGGATCTATCTTTATACCCTCCTCTGAAATAATGTGTCCAAGAATTTTACCTTCTTGGAGACCAAATAAAGTCTTCCTGGGGTTCAAAGATATCCCGAACTTTTTTCACTTCTCGAAAACTTTCCTCAGATGTTCTAAGTGTTCTTCATCTATTTTTGAAAACACAGTTACATCATCAAGATAGATAATGATGAAGAAACCCAATTCTTCCGAGAATGCTATGTCCATGGCTCTCTGAAAGGTTTCTCCAGCATTCATTAGACCAAAAGGAATTTTCACATACATGAAGGTGCCCCAGGGTGTAGTAAAAGTTGTCTTTAATTGATCATCAGGGTGGACTAAGACTTGATTATACCCTGAATAGCCATCTAGCAAAGAAATGCTTTTAGACCCCACCACCCTTTGTAAAATATGATCCATTTTGGGTAGAGGGTAGTTGTCCTTTAATGAAGCTCTGTTTAAATTTCTAAAGTCTATACAAAGCCTGATTTCCCCAGTCTTCTTCCTAACAGACACCAGATTAGACACCCACTCAGAATATCTAATAGGGACAATAATACCAGCATCGTGCATCTTCATTATTTCCTTCTTAACCAAAGGTAGTTGGACAGGGTTTATTCTGCGCAGCTTCTGTTTGAATGGTTTTTGGTTTTCTTTAAGAGGGATTTTGTGCTGTATTATTTCAGTGTCATAGGACTTAAGATCTTCATAACTCCATGCAAAAACATCAGAAAATTCTTTGAACAGCTCCATGTATTTGAGTTTAATGTGAGCTGGCAAAGTTTTGGACAGTTTGATCATTTTCAGTTTTTCATCACTACCTATATTGCATTCCTCCACTTCAGTTTCTACAGGTTCCAGTTTAGGTTTATTGGTCACATCATTAAAACAAACAATTCTTCTAGAGGGGCCAAACCCTTGGGCAAACTATCATCCTTAGAATGCAGAGTTTCCAACTCCTCTGTTCCAAATTCTGCACTCAATTCTATTTGGTTTCTAAGTTTGCTAGCCTGAAGGTCAATGTTGACAAGCTCAGGAGAAGGTTCTTCCTCACCAAGGAAATTTTCTTCACTGCAGTCTGTATCATATTCTGAATCTGAATTATGGAGTTCAAACTCATTTCTGAATTGCATGAAGTCTTCTATTTGTTTATCTCCATCAAACACCTGCCAATATTTCTTATTATCTGGGACAGATGGTCTAAATTTAATCTGAGATGTGTCATCATATAGCATTGGGCAGGTTCTAGCAGCAAAGGCTAAATTGTGGGCTGCAATGTTTCTTTTCCTTGGGACAAAATTCAGGTTGGTCTCCTCAAATGTTTTCAAGAGATCCATGACATCATTCCTGTAGGCCCTAATTCTGGGGTGATTTGCATTATACTCCCCATTGACTTGCCTAATGATTAATTCAGAATCCCCATATACATTGATTCTCTTGCCACCTAACTTTTTCAAGAGATGCAAGCCTAAGAGAAGGGATTCATATTCTGCTATGTTGTTGGAACAATGAAAGTTTAATTTACATGAAATACATTCTGTATGATTGTTTTCAGTGTTAGTAATCCAAACACCTGCACCAGCATTAGTTCTAGTGCATGACCCATCAAAATACATAGTCCAGAGAGGATTATTTTCAGTTTTATCGGCTTGGTGCATGTCCTTTGCATGGCCTAAATCCTCAAGCTTTTCATCGGGTTGAGGGTTGCTCTCTTGACTGTCAAGCTTTAAGTTTAATGGATCGATGATTTGTAGTTCAAGACCTGTGTTTGGTTTGTTAAAGTTTTTGAATACAACAAACTGCTTTGACACTTCAGTGTTGCATTCCTCTTCCTCCGTTTCAGCCATTAATTCTGTTGAAATGATTTGTTCTGTAAGTGTTTCATCATTAAACATGATAAAAGAATCAAGGCTCATGCTTACAGCATACAGAGGAGAGTTTTGTGGCCGGTCTTGACTTGTCACTGTGTATTGCATGTGGGACTCCCTGTAAAGTCTTCTAGTCTGATTGAAAACAGGGATAGTCGCATAGGTCATGTCCATTTGCATGGTTCCCTGTAACTTAGCCCCCCAAGATCTTGATAAAAGCATTCCATAATTTGGGGGTACATCAGCCACAACAACATCCATGACTAAACATTTGGCTAGAATCTGGGCTAAGTTAACACATAGGTCTTTTATCAATCCTAGACATTTAACTCTGCTTGAGTCAAAGGAGTACAAGTCTTTGTAAGGTCTGGTAATTTCAAGACCCAGGCTTTCCATTACAGCTTTTGGCATTAAAATATAAGAAGCGCCTGAGTCATGCATAGCATTGTGTAGAATTTTGTCATGAATGTTCAAACTTACATAGAAAGGAGGGACATGTCCCTCTTGAAACTTACCTTCGATCTTGGGACCAAAAATAAGCTCTGGATGGTCGTCATTAAGATTGAGTGTATCCTCATTTTATTCTATGTTCAAAGCCTTCAAAATTTTGGACCTATATACATGTTGGGTAGCTAACTCAGTCAAAGGAACAAAAATTTTAATCTTTGAGATTTCCTGTTCCAGACTGAAAGGAATTTGATTCTTTAAGGTGTTGGTTTCAGCCTTGTTTACTGCCACTTTATCAGCAATAACAAATTGCTGATTTGTTTTATCTACAGTTGACACAGTGGTTATAATAGGAGTACTAGCTGAAGTGCTAGTACTATTGATGTTTGCACTCTGTTTTTCAAGATTTTGAGTGTCTTTCTCTTTACCTCTACCAGAATTATCAGCCACTGTTTTGTCTTTTTGTTTGACTGTTTTAGGCTTGGTTGCAGTGCTGTTTTGAGAAGGCTTGTCAGAGGTTTTGTTGTTGGGGGTTTGTTGATTAGATTTACTTCTGAGTTCATATTCCTTTGAAGGTTCTATGACAGCATTTTCCATGTTTTGATAATAATTTTCATTATCATCTCTTTTGTCATCGTAAGGTGTATAAAGACCTTGCTTTCTATCACAATGAACCTCGAAGTCGTCATCATCTACCCCAAATAAGTTTATATCATTATCCTCTGTTATTTCATCTGTTTCCTCAACCTCACTTAAATAGTTTTGATGAAAGGGAGGAGTGATCTGCTGATCATCTTCCCTTGGTCTGTTTAGAGGTTGATTTCTTCTCAAATTCTGATTTTGGTTTTGGTTTCTGTTTTGAGGAGTGTTTTGATTTAGACTTGCTTGCGCTCTCTCTAGAATGCTCATTTTCTTCATCATTTCTTCCATCATTCTTTCCATTTTTGAGCTTGGGGTGGAAGGTGTGGACTCCTCTCTAAAAGATACTCTCTTTTCAGCTTTCATCCTTGCTCTCTTCTCCATTAAGTTTACTTCCACAGAAAGGGCACCTCTTTGCATGTCTTCAAGGGTTGCAAAATCTCTTTCTCTAAGTGAGTAGGTCATGTCAGCATCAAACCATTCTGGAAACTTGTTTAAAGCTGAACCTTGTGGAGGTTTTAGTTCAGGAGAAAGTGCATTATACACACTGTTAAATCTAGTACAATAATCTTGCACACTTTCCCCAGGGTTCCTATGGAGATTGTTATAGTCAGCAAGGACTTGGAGAGGATTCTTTCTCACTTCCCATTTGTTTAAGAATGTTTGATGGAAGCCTTGGAGATCATTAATACTATGGGGGCTAAGCCTTTAAATCACTTTCTTGCTTCTCCCCCCAGACTTTGAGAAAATAGTATCAGTTTGACAGAATCATCATCAATTTCATTTCTGTCAAAGTAGTCATTCATTTTGTCCACATGTTGTGATGTTGTTGTAGTATTACTAGCATCATATAATGGAATTCTGGACTGATAGTCCTGTGGAAGATTGACTAATGGTACAGGAAGGACTAAGGGAGCATACCATGCTGCCATGATAGGTGGTGGATTGACAAGAGGTGGGGTGGGCTGAAATGAAGTGGTTTGAACAGTGGATGAAGGATGAACAGAAGTGGATGGGACAACAGAAGATTGCTGAGCTGATCTTGGATGAGAGACACCTAGATTATGTAGGAAATGTAAATCAGGAGGTGTTGATTCTATATCCCCAAGGGGTTCACTTGTTTCAGGAGATGAAAGTGAAGGCTCAGAATCTAGCTGATCTAAATCACCAAATGACCTAGTCCTAAATAGGTTTAAGAAGTCAGTTTGTGATTTCTGTAGAGCTGAAAGATTTTCAGGGACTGAATTAGCACTTAGGGATGATCTGAAAACAGTTGAAGATTCTATCTTAGGAGACTTCCTAAGGATTCTTTCTGGGTTATCAACTGTCTCAGGTGGATTAGGGTCAGGATGGGCTCTAGTATGAATCTTTATAGGAGCCACTATGCTATGTTTTTAGACCCAAATAAATAGGAAAAGTTCAACCCGATATGACAGTCTTTGAGAGGTTAACTAATCTGTTTTTACAATGTAAATCCTACAGCCTTCTAACTAAGTTTGAAGGATATTATAATGATGAGGGTTCTTCCAGTGGAGTTACCAGGTGGAAAATTTAGAGTGTGTTCAAAGAATAACACTATCCACCACAGTGCTTGTGATACATCCCTTTTCAAGGATATCTCAAAACACAACAAACTCTAACCAGAGATTGACTGGGAGGGCATTCACCAGATGTGTCACCTCAAAAAGAGGATGAGATCCGGAGGCTACCTGGCCCTTTCCAGACTTTGTCTAAGAGTATAGGGTAAAACACATCAAAAGGTGTAGACAAGGTATCAAAAACTAGTGTTTTACTACCAATCTGAAATGTTTTTGGTATTTTTTTGAATTGTTTTTATTTGTGGTTTCTAAGAATAAGCTACCTTTGCTTCAAAACTTAGCTACGATTGTGAGACAAAGACAGTCTGCTCTTATGTCTAAGCTAGCTGATTTTCCAAGGTTAGATAGAACTTAAGAGAATCCTAGAATTAACCTAGTTTGTCACTGATTCAAACAAGTTTCATCATGATTACCATTTCTTGGTAGTGCTTGAAAAGGCTGCTTTTTACTCTCAAGGTTTTATAAGATTAGGGGAAAGGTGTTCCCCAGTGGAGTCGCCAGAAATGTTAGGTCTCTGTAATAAGAAAGATTGGAAAAAGTCCGATCACAGAGTTAACATCATTTCAACCAACTTTGGGATTCTAGGATCTAGCCCTCCTGAATCCGGAGAGGGATCTCTCCAATATATACAAAGATGGATTTGTCTTTGAAGTTTTGGGGTAATAATATTAGGCTAGTTATGAAGTCCAAGGGTCTGTTTGTTTTTTTGGATGGTTGAACATAGTTGTTGTCTGAGGCGGAAAGATCTATATGCAAATAGGTTCAAAAGTGAGAAGTTGCAAGCAAAAAGAGTAAGCTTTGATCAAGAAGAAAGATGATGGCAAGTCTTAAGTCCATTGGGCTATGGAGTCATAAGAGGATTTAATTGAAACAATCAGGTTCAAGAGTGGTCTATGGGGCAAGTAATCTATGCCTAAGGATCTCTTTAAAATTTGATTTATGGAATGGAGTGATACAATAAGAAAGGGAAATGACAGATGCAGAACAAAGAGCAGCCCAGGATCTGGTAAGTACTTTGAAACTAGCCAGCCTTTGACCAGGCACTTAGAAAAAACATAGAAGAAAACTAGGATCTGGTAAGTTCTTTGAAACTATCCAGCCTTTGATACACTTCTGATAGAAAACATATAAAAACGAAGGGAAACACAAAGATAACACAGAATGGTCTAAGATCTGATAAGTACTTTGAAATTAGTCAGCTTTTAACACATCCTAAGGGAAACAATCAAATAGTTAAGCAAATAAGAAAGGGACTCAGGGCTAACCTTAATTTCCTCAGTTCATCTTCACACAACATATATTGAAAGTAACATTTAAAAATAACATCCATCTAAGACAAAAAGATGAGGGAACGCCAGCATCCCTGTACTTAAACTAAATATAATCATTTTCAAATAACACAGTTGAAAGAAAACATTTAAATAAATATTTCTCAGCCAGAGAAGGTTACTGATATACAGTAGGTCCTAACCCTGTTTAAACTGTTCTTTATAGTGGAAAATGAAACAAATTGAAAACAGAAACAAAATACAAGTTACAGTGAGAATAACATCACCATCAGCATAGACCAGGATCCCATAAATCAGCTTGGATTGATGCTTCAAACTAGTTACAAACTTCAGATCCAGTGTTTTAATCCACCTCTCTTCACAACCTAACCTATCTTATTACAAGCAGAGCTCCTAGAGCCAGTGAAATCCTATCTACAATCAAGAGTTTTCAGCTCAGTACCAAGTACAATGCTTCAACAATTACATTAACAACCAACCGATCCAACCCCTCACTCATCTTCTACTGAAGTATTTATAGAAGGATGAGGAGGTGAGATCTGATGAAAAGATCTCAAATACAATTAATGCAGAATTAATGTCTTCCTGGCCCTTGGAGGCTCGATGAAGAAATCATACAGGTGTTCCACTGCATTAATTGGTTTACACTTATGAAGTAAGCTCGGAGGGAGCTTTTTGTTGACCTTTGAGGCTCTGCACGATCCTAGGGTTACTTTGCAGACATTCTTTCATTAAATCCTGGTAGAAGTAATTCTTCGGTTGTTTCGAGGAAGAAATCTGATCTTGTTCAATAAATTCAGCCTCTGATTGAGCTTTTTGAGGCAATAGGTGGCACTGCGGTGGTTGAGGAATCAATTGGCCTCGGATATGGTGGTGGAGGCAATATGTCTGATAAACACTTTAGGTTTTTCCTTCAATATGCGTTTTAGATCTGGGGATTAGGTGTTTGATAACTGTCTTAGCCTTAATCCCCACAAAACTTTCCACTAATCTGCTGTGATCTGGCTTACTGTTGTCTTCAATCTCTGATATTCTTTCTCTGTGTTTATTTTCATGGTTTCTTCGTTGTGCACGGCTGCGCAGACAGGAAAAAGGCATCAATGCTTTGTGGAAACATCGATGAGACGTGAAACTGACTCTGCGAGTGATTCCCTTGGAGAAATTGAAACATAGAGAGTCGTCACCCTCCTGGTCTGAAATTTCCATTAAAAACACGAACAAATGAATCTAACCCTGCAAAATACAAAAAACACGTAAAAAATCCAATTTATAGGTCAATCAGCTTTGGGGAAAGTGCGGAGGAACGCGGGCCGTTGGATGGCATCATCCAACGGCCGAGATCAAATCTGAGCAGTCGTGGAAAAAAGTTATGGAGAAATTAAATCCGGACTGTCGATCTGCAGAGATCGACGGTGGAGATCGGGCAACGGAGATTCAGCGGGAAGGAGGTTGACCGGGCGATGGAATCAAGGAAATGAATGTGAGTCGTCGATCTGCAGAGATCGACGGCGGAGATTGAATCTTGGCCGCGTGGTGGATGAGTTAACGGGTGCGCATGTCCGTTAAAGGTCGAGTAGGTGAAGTGATCGGCAACCGTCGGATGGGAGGGCCCAGATCAGACGGTGGAGGTGGATTCCGCCGCGTGGTCTTGGTACGAAGATTAGCGCGCGAAAAAAGGTGATGGCACGGAGGTTTTGAAACAGCGGCAGGGACACGCGTCGGCCATCGTATGGAATCGCTAGCCGACTGGAGAAAACCACCTTGGCTTTGAAGGCGGTGCGGAATGACAACCGGCTATTTTCTAGAAAATGGCGCAGGGGAAGGGGGGTTCACCAGGTGAGGGGTGCTCCGCTCCGTCGGATCTGGGGAGCAGATCGACGGCCCCAGTTGATCGATCGTTGTACGGGCGGAAACTTCGGAAAACAAAAATACCAAACCCATAAATCATGATTTTACAAAGGTTTTTATTGATTTTTGGTGGAGAAATTTTGTATGAAGGGATAAGCGCCCTTTTACTTTGGAAATTCGTGCTCAATTACTTCTAAGCCATTTTAAAAAAGGGGAAGGGGCTGAGTTCGCTGCCAAAAAACCTTTACCTCCAGAATCATGTATTTTTCATGATTTTTTCAATGATTTTTCAAAGGACTTAGGCCCGATATGTTGTATAGTTTTTAACCTTGGGAAATGAAATTTTATGAAGGGATAAGGGAAAAACATATGGTTTATAGGGATTTCATGGGAGAAAAGGAAACGGAGAAATGAGGTAATGTTGAAAGAAAGGGAGGGGGAGAAGGGGGAATGCAGCAGTATTTGACTTGGATTTTTGCAGGATATCAGAGGTTTGAAAGAGGAAACAGCTGTGAAGATTTAACCAGTAGTTTATGGATTCATCAAAAAGACTTCAAGCACCAACAATTTCAGGACTGAATTTGTTTCTTGAAGGCTGCAAAAAATATTTAGCCACCAGCTGATATGATAGAAAAATATAGGTGGCTAACAAGATCCATGGAAAAGAGGCATTCACTTGTATAAAAGGAGGAAGGGGCTGCCATAGTGAGATATCTTTGAGAATATTGATTCTAGTCTGAGGACTTTTTGCATACTCCGGCTATTCAGTTGAGTTGCAGTGCTGCTTAGCACGAGGGATTCCTGTTTAGGATTTCCTCTCCTTCTTGAAGGACCTCTTGAAGGATTTCTCTTCATCTTCTCCACATATTGGCTCAAGGCCAAAGCCACTACCATAAGTCACTGCGTTATTTCTGCTGAATTATAACGTAGTGTTGCTGGGTGTTGCAGTGGAGGGTTCCACAACACCTTTCCTTGGCTTATCTTTCAGAGGAGGGAGTTCCTGTTTCTCCAGGAGGTTAGTGAAGGAGGTTTCTGAGCTGACTGCACATATTTGGCACCAGGCCAAGTATTCTCTATCTCCTACAGTGCAGTCCAGTGCCTTGACTACGTTATTCTAGAGTGCATCTGCAGTGAGTGGTTGCACCAACATTTTGGAGGGCAAGATTTCCAGTATTAGGATCAGCCTTGTACTTAGGAAATCCATTGGAGGAGGTTTGCTTCATATTGGACATATTATTCAACCATCTCCATGTTTTATCAGTTTTGAGTTGTAGCTGCTGCCCAACAACTCCGGCATTTCTGCAGATTTCCCAATTTCATGTATATTGGAGCCAATCCTTCCAAGGATTGTGCATTTTGCTGTATTAGTGTCTTCAGGGGTTGCGAGCTTGCTCCCCCTCATTTATTTGAGCTTATATTCATATATCATTCATATATCATTTTTGATATTGTATTATCTCCTATAAATTGTGTTATTTTAGCCAAGGCTTTTCATATGTAGAAATGCTCCTGCATTCTCATGTATATGTCACATTGAGGCTCCCATTGCCTAGCTAGAGTGATTGATTCCTCCACATATTGTATAAATTTTCTGCTATATAACATATTTTTTGGCTAGATATCTCTTTATTTGTTCATAGCTATAAAATAACGTTGTCTTTCCATTTCTTGCTTGAGATTTGTTGCAGTCCCTCATAGAGCACTTTCTGAGGACATCTAGTAGTGGGAGATTTGTTTAACCACTCTAGAAGGATTTATTTAGAGCCTCCTCTTGGATTCTGGTCTTAGATATATTGATCTAAGGGATTCAGGTCTTGGTTTCAAATCTAGTAGCATCCATTACTGGAAAATGCATTTTCCAGTCATGCCTTGTAGCTGTTCCAGATTTGGGATATTACAGTGGTATCAAAGCTAATTTCTTGGCTCAGCCTATGAGTGTAAGCCCAAGAAGATTAGAATATTGAATAATATGGGATTTATCTCATCATATTTCAGATCCATGAAGAACCTCCCCAAGGAGGATAAGCAGAAAGAAGAGGAAGAACCCCACACTTCCTATTCTCATCAAGGAGACAAAGAAATAAGCAGGATAAAGACTCCATATTTTGGAGAAGAAAAAGAAAAATAAAAAGGGGATAAGCTTACAAATTTTCTTCCTAAATTTGTACATATGATTCATAAAGAATTCAAGGAGATCCAGAGGGAGATGTGTAAATAATATCCAAGAGGGTTTGTACCAAAGACAAACTCTAGATTTTCACATAAGGAGTGTGAGAAAGAAGCTACAGACCATCTTGTACAACGCAGTCACATGCCCAAGATTGCCGTAAGAGATATGGAAAGAGAAGAAGAGGTTGCTAGGAGGGAAACCCTTAGTGATTTCTTGAAGGAGTATGAGTTTCAAACTCAGAAAGTCAGCGATCATCTCAGTTTTTCAAAGTTTTGCAAGGTGGAGGTGAAGGGAAAAGAGCAGCAGGATAGATTTCATCTATCTACCTTTGAAGGTTCACATGTATGTTTAGCCAAAGCTTGGGTGGAGGAGTTAGAGACCTTCTTTCAATAGCACCAAATTCCAGAGGATGAAGCCATCAAAGTTGCAGCGCTACATTTGAGAGGTAAGGCTTATGCCTGGTGGATCTTTGAATCCTTTTCTTTAAGAAATATAAACATTGCATCCTATGTTAGTTTCACTAAGGCATTAGTGAAAAGATTTGAGGGAAGGATTCATGAGACACACATGGTGGATCTAAACAAGAAAAATCAAATAAAAACCTTGCATAAGAATGTAGTACCATTTCAGAAAACAATGGGGGAGCTTGAAAACTTGCACCATACTTTGCCGGAAGAAAGGTTTTCATCTCACACCTTTGAGCAGAGGAGCATGGGGATCTCTTTTTCAAAGAGGGATCCAATCATTGGAGGATTTCCCATTCATGTTACAGAGATTAAGGACAACATCGCTGTTAGATCTGGATTTGATATAGCACCTCATGCAGAGGAAGGGGGAGCCCTTGCTCCAGGTAGAGGGATGCTTGCATCTTTGCAAGGAAATTCCCAGGATCTCATGTGTGGAGATCAAGGAACAACTCATGTTTTACCTGTGCCATTGTTGAGGAGGTGTGGAGCCATGGAGGCAAAAGGAGGAGATAGGGAGAAGACCCAGCATCATGAGATGAGGAGTACACATCCCTATTCATTTATGGAGGTTGATGCACCTGAGAAGGTGATTGGATTGCATAGTGGAAGCATGGAGAGTTATCTCCATTCATCTATTCAGTCATATCTTATTGAGGATGTCTCATTGCATGGAGAAATTTTTCCGGGGAGACCACTGGATCAGTAGAGGAGGATGTATGCTTCACATGTTGAGGCACCACTCATTGATTTTAGGAGGGTGGAAACCTTGGGAGAGCTTGATACAATGCTGGGAGTCTAGGGTAGAGTCAAGGAGAGAGGAAGCATTCTCTCAACATCATCAATACCCACTTCCATTTCAGATTCTGCACTATGGAAAAAGTAGCAGAGGAAGAATAGCATCCTTCCAACTTGCATCTTTGACATGGGAGATGTCAAAGGAGAGGGCAGCAATATGGCAGATGTTTTTCATGAGAGATCATCAATGCTGTCACTATGGAGGTTAGATCCATATTGGAGATCCCAGCTGTTGGTGGAGTATTCCAAGGATATTTTCACTTGCATGATCTTGGATGACTAGTTGCGTGAGGAGGGATATTCAGTCAGAGATGGGGTCATCTTTTATCATGGTAGGATATTCTTTCCCAGAGCTTCCAAGCTCAAGTAGAAGTTGCTACAAGCAGCTCATGAGGATTTCCTTTTCAGCCATACTTGTTCTTTGAGAGCATACCACACCATCATGGAGGGGTATTTTTGGATGGGCTTTGAGGAGGAGATATATCAGCACGTGAGAAAATGCATAGACCAAATGGAGATGGATGAGAGACATAACTATTTGGAGGAGTTAGCACAGAAACTTCTATTCTCTTTGAGGATGAGAGGGGACTCATTTATGAGCCACTCCATTTGTATGAGCAGAAAATATGGTAATGGTATTCATTGTTTTTTACATGATCATTTTTATAATGTATATATGCATCCCTTAACCATACATGTGCAGCATTATGCTCCAAGGAGGAGCATTCTTTCTTTAGAGCTTCATGGTCTAGTTGAGGCCATAAGTAGGATTGATGGGCATTCCCTAGGAGGAATTAGGGAAGAGATATATAATGGAGGACATTCTCTTTGTACACCTTACATCATTCACTTCCTCCATACTTATGAGGATATTAGAGCAGCAGGAAAGTGGTTGAGAAGCCACTTATTTTATCAGTCTCTATTGCAGTTGAGGGTCAAGCTGCGTTGGTTGCATTTGAGGGACCATTTTCCTTCTCATTTGTTGCATATGGTAGCAAGTATGATTCTCATCTTTACTCCCTATGGCTCTATTTTTTTTGTCTTTATGAGGAGCATGCTTGGGAGAGAGACACATTGTGTGGATGTGTCCTTTGAGGGAGAAATTCATCACACTTTTTGCACTACGTGTTCTAAGGGGAACATACATGAGATATGATATGGTTACCTTAACAAAAAACTTGTCACTTTATGAGGTGAGCCATATGATGTAGATGATTCCAGATGATGATGACTTCTAACTCATCATATATGGGGATATATGGGCAAGCATGATTTGCAACGTTGGAGGAGAGGTCTTTGGAGATCTAGTTCTCATCTTGCCACTTGAGGGAAAAATTATTGCAGCCCATGATCAACCAACACTCTACACTTATCATCATTGGAGAGATGGAAAATGTGGGGTAGGCTACATAGTCTACCATGTGCAGATTTTCATCCCACCTACTTTTCCCGAGCCAAAGGTGGATGACAGCTTTCAGGAGTTGCCTAGTTGGAAGGTGACTCATTTTTCATGGCTTATAGCTTGGGTATGGAGGGTCCACATGGGAGAGATAGTTCCCATTAGATTTCAGATCCCATTCCTCAAGGGAACATCTAGAAATCACTTTGCTATCCTCTTGAGTATTTCACCTTTACATGATGATGGCTTGATAGCCGACTTACATGTTGAGGAGGAGCATTGTGGACACTTGATTGATGAGATAACATCACTTTACTTGGAGGAGATCATCATATAGGGATGCTACAGGGAGAGGATAAGAGAACTCAGTCTATCCTTGCACTTTCTTGAGGACAAACAATCTTTGAGAGGGGAGGACTGCAATATTCCAAAATTTGCATGCAACAAATTGGAATATTAATTTTTGTTGATTTCACTTAGGAGGTGAATAAAATGGGTAAAAGGCCCATGAGTAGGAATAATATCCTTCATAGTGTGAAAAGGATCAATGGATCAGCTTAATTTTGCACCTTCCAGTGTGAAAAGGGGAAAATTCATGAGGACAAGGTCTAGTTTGACCAAGTCAACAGTGCTGCCTAAGAGGTGTAGCTTGCATGAGAAGATAGCGCAGTTTGAGAGGGAGGAATATTCCTTGTGGAAGAAACCCTAAATGTGTGGGATTCATGGCAAAGAGGCATTCACTTGCATAAAATGAGGAAGGGGCATCCATGGTGAGATATCTTTGAGAATATTGATTGCATACGAGTTATAAAAACCCTAATAGACGAGTTATTCTAGAGTGCATCTGTAGTGAGTGGTTGCACCGGAATTTTGGAAGGAAATATTTCCAGTATTAGGATCAGCCTTGTACTTCGAAAATCCATTGCAGGAGGTTTGCTACATATTGGACACATTATTCAGCCATCTCCATGTTGTATCAGTTTTGAATTGTAGCTGTTGCCCAACAACTCCGGCATTTCTATAGATTTTCCAATTTCATGTATATTGTAGCCAATCCTTCCAAGGATTGTGTATTTTGCTGTATTAGTGTCTTCAGGGGTTGAGAACTTGCTCCCCATCATTTATTTGAGCTAATATTCATATATCATTATATTATCATTTTTTATATTGCAGTATCTCCTATAAACTGCGTTATTTTAGCCAAGGCTTTTCATATGTAGAAATTCTCCTGCATTTTCATGTATATGTCACATTGAGGCTCCCATTACTTAGCTAGAGTGATTGATTCCTCCACATATTGTATAAATTTTCTGCTATATAACATATTTTTTGGCTAGATATCTCTTCATTTGTTCACAGCTATAAAATAACATTGCCTTTCCATTTCTTGCTTGAGATTTGTTGCAGTCCCTCATTAGGCACTTTCTGAGGACATCTAGTAGTGGGAGATCTGTTTAACCACTCTAGAAGGATTTATTTAAGGCCTCCTATTGGATTCTAGTCTTAGATGCATTGATATAAGGGATCCAGGTCCTAGTTTCAAATCCAGTAGCATCCATTATTGGAAAATGCATTTTCCAGTCATGTCTTGCTAGCTGTTCCAGATTTGGGATATTACAGATTCAGTGGGATAGGTCATGGAAGATATAATTCATGGCTCGCTGTAAGGTGGCTCTAGAATTTTTATGACCGAATGGCATAACCTGGTATGAAAATGTGCCCCAAGGGGTATTGAATGTGGTCTTGTACCAATCCATGTGTCAGATTTGAATTTGATTGTAACTTGAGAATTCATCCATGAAGGACAAGGCCTCTTGACCGACGCAAGCATCAATGACTTGGTCGACAAATGGGGTACGGTAGTTTTCCTTGGGACAAGGCTTGTTCAAATCTTGGAAATCAGTTAAGACCTGAATGGTGCTCTGCTTTTTCATGATGGGAACAGGGTTGGAAACCCATGATGTGTAAGCGATTGGGTAGATGAACTCGACCTTGTGAAGCTTGTTGATTTCTTACTTGATCACTTCTGCCTTAGATGGGTGAAATTGACGTTGTTTCTAAGTACTGGTGGTATGTCAGGCCAGGTGTCAATGTGATGTTCTATGATAGTGGGGCTAAGCCTCAACATTTCTGAATAATCGCATGCGAAGATGTCCATGTAATCTTGTAAAAAGTTTGTGTAAGCAACTACCTCATCTACGGAGCATGCTATCCCCAGTCAGATATCTTCGATTTTTCCTGGTTTTCTCGAGATATTCACCTTAATGGTTGGTGAAATATTTAACATGTTTCCTTCTTCAAATGCGTCAGACATCGAGATGGGATTTTTGAACAAGTCTACCTTGCCATATTAGAGGAATTATTTGGATTCAATGGTGTATATCTCTTGGGTTTTTAGGTTTTTAAGACCTAATTTTTTTCCTAGAAGAAAAAATGAGTGGTGATGCATTGAGTCCCATAGAAAATCTAGTTCCGTCATGGCCTCTATAATAACCTCATCTAAATGGAACAAGACGTCAAAGGGGGAGTTGGTTTGTGTGAGGTTGTGGGGAGTTGGTTCGGGTGTAACAGTGTTGGTTGACAGACATGAATAAGATTCCATAGTTAATGTTGTGGAATCAGACAAGGTTAACAGGGTGCAGAATAGTTGAGTTTGCATCGTCAATGGTACATCATTTTTGTAGTTGTAGCAGTCTCAACACCAATGAAATATGAGCATACAGCATGAGTCATGGTTCCCATGCTTGATGAGATGAATCATATGTGGTGTTGTGTGTCATCAACATTGAATGGTGGAGGAATTTCCATTGTGGTGGCTTGTATGAGAGAAAGCCTATGCTCTTCTCGTGGCGTACTAAAGGTACTCGCACTTTCCTATATTTGAAAGTTGCGTTGAGTGCATAGGTGCCTAAATGTTTCCATTAAGGGGCACAACTCTGTTTCGTGATTGTGACTTGTGAAAATGGTGCACGATGTCAAGGTGCTTATCAAGTAGATGGTGTGAGAACTAATACTACTCTTTGTGCCCAAAGTGGATGCTCAGAGATGATTGGGCATTGGGGCATGTTTTCACTTCTACCATCTCCGAGTCTTTGTTTTTTGGTTGGTCTGGCTCTTTTAGGGAGTTTAGAATCAACACTTCCCTCATCGTTCGTAGACTTGGGAGGTACTTACAATCCATAGTATGGTGGACTTCTAAGCAAATCCTAAAATAGCAGCGTGTGATCTTCTCTTTATTGGAGAGATTGATCAGTGGGATGGTGGTGACCATGCGAAGACTATCAGTGAGATTATTGAGTTCCTGACATTGATTGACTTTGTGGTCGTTTCTGTCGCACAACCCACATGCCGTACTTGGCTAGTTTTGGTTTGTGCTGGGACGATGGGTTGTCTTAGCCTTCATAATTTTCTGGTAATGATGGGGGGAAGGATTCCTTGGGGCAAGTTGTTTTGTGTTAGGCTTCCTTGGTTCTAGACCAGTTATATCCGGGTATTGGGTAGCTAATGAGTGTATGGTGTCTAGTAAAAGTTGCAATTGGGAGATGTAAGTACACTGTCAAGTCTGATGGTTGTCATGACAAATCATACGAGAATTTTTTTCCCTATTTATTCACTCCCTTTGGATTGCTGGAGTAATTGGGTACCATTTGCAGAATTATCTTAAATTCGAGCATTGGGAAACCAAGTGGTTACATGAGTCACATAATTCACAGGTTGGGTTTATCTGTGGAAAGTAATTGTGGGTGCTGATGTGCCCCTTTTTTGGATATTTTTCTACTGACATGAATAAAATGGACTTGGTTGCCAAATTTTCTTGCGTTATCTCACTTTTTATGGATTCTGAATCTGATTCATCTACTGCAGTGAGGTGTGTTATGGCATGTTGAGTGTAGAGGTGCCTAAATGTTTCCATTAAGGGGCACAACTTTGTTTCGTGATTATAACTTGTGAAAATGGTGCATGGTGTCAAGGTTCTTATCGAGTATATGGTATAAGAACCAATGCTACGGTTGGTTCCCAAAGTGGATGCTTAGAGATGATTAGGCATTGGGGCATGTTTGCACTTCTTCCATCTCCGAGTCTTTGGTTTTGGTTGGTCTAGCTATTTTGGGGAGTTCAAACTCAAAGCTACCCTTGTTGCTCATAGCCTTGGGAGGTGCTCACAATCCATCGTATGGTGGAATTGTGAGAAAACACTACGATAGCAGTGTGTTATCTTCTCTTGATTGGAGAGATTGATCAGTGGGATGGTGGTGACCATGCGAAGACTATTAGTGAGCTTCCTGAGTTCCTGACATTGATTGAATCTGTGGTCATTTCTATCACAAAGCTCGCATGTCATAATTGGTTGATTTTGGACCCTCCTAGGACGATGGGTCGTCTTACCTTTCCTAATGTGTTGGTAGTGATGGCGGGTAGGTTGCCTTGCATTAGGCTTTCTTGGTTCTAGACCAGTTATATCTAGGTATTAGGTAGCCAATGACCATATGGTGTCTACAAAAGGTCGAAACTGGGAGATGTAAGGACAATGTCGAGTCTGATGGTTATCATGACAAACTAGACAAGACTATTTTCCCTTGGTTCTCCATTTTATCTGGACTGCTGGAGTGATTGTGTACAATTTGCAGAATGATCTTGAGTGTGGGCACTGGGTGACCAAGTGGTTACATGAGTCACATAATGCGCAAGTTGGGATTATCCGTGGGTGGAGCTTGGGGGTGATGATGTGCCCTTGTGTTGGCCGCTTTTTGACTGTCATGAAGAATATGGACCTGGTTGCAGTATTTTATTGCTTTGTTGAACTTTCCACGGATTCTAATCTGATCTATTTGAAACAGAGAGGCATACTATGACCTGGAATAAAATTTTTAACGTCGAACGGAATCAGGGGATATAATGACAATGATGAACTGGGTGGTCACCTGAACACACTCGGCATGAATACTGGACTACTCATAAGCTGTCATAGTATACGAGGTTGACTGGATACCATCTCTGAAACTGATCTAGTGCTGCATAGTCAATGATGAATTGATATTGTTCATCATAGAGTGCGCAGAGCTGGATAGTTGCTTGAGGGTGATAATGGGGGGAGGTGATCGTTCAGGAGACTGTCTCTCCTTGGACACATATAATATGGTCTTTGTTGCTTCCATCCCTTGAGTGGTAGTACTATTTTTGGATTCTGTGTTCGAGCTGGCCAAGTCAGAGTTTTCAGTGATGAAGCGTCGCATGAAATCCAACATGGATCGGAGCAGATGGATGTGGGGACAAAAAAGCACACAATCGTTGCTTTGAAAAATTTGATACGTATGTCATCGATGCTAAACTAAGTTTCTTTTGGTAACATGAGGTAATTGGTACCAATGGTTAAACGCCCTTAATTCGGGACATTGTGTGACTAAGTGGTCAGGCTCATTGCACAATGCACAAATTGGGGCCTATAGAGTGGTTTCTGTTTTTCGTATTTGGTCCATTGGGGTGATTGTGTATGAGGAGGATGTAGGCTCCTCTCATAGGTACAATATGGTTCTAGGCTCTCCCTTGTCCATTTTTATGGGTGGATATGAGGGGTCCTATTGGTATGATTGCTCTAGGGCTTTCAGGGCATCCCTATATCATGGCATATCTCGGCAATGGTGGGTATAATAACCATAACGATCACATATGGCACATGCGTGATTGATGCGCAATTATTTCCCTTGGTTTTTCGTGGGCTATTCCTTTTTATGGGAACTTGAGGCTGCAACATTTATTTCGGTGTTTAGAAGAGGTTTTAACTCATATAAATTCGAGGAAATATTGGTAGGATGGCCTACAATATCACATAATGCGCAAGGTTGTAATGCCCTAGGTGTTTTGGGGTTTTTGATTTTCTTCCATTTTTTGTTGGTTTTCTTGGCCGCATTAGTTGGCACTACTATGAGTGTTTCGTTAACTGTTGTGGCCTCTTCAGGGGTGATAGGGGTTATCCCTATAGAAGTGATGCCAAGACTTCCTAGCATGGCTCGTGGGACCAAATACCACATTGGTATTGTGAAAGCTATGTTTGGCAATGTAATAGGCTCCAAGACTTGCTTTGACACAAAACCAGGTGGGGGGTATAAAAATGGGTTTTGGGCGATGTCGTAGGGTAGGAAAGTCATGCCAGTGGCTTCAGTATCCGTACTACTGGTTTCCATATACAGGTTGGTCTTGGTGTTTGATGATAGCATCATGCACACCAGTGCCCCTGTGATTTCTCGGGTTGCCTCTGGTATGATAGGGGGATCTCCTAGGAATGATCCTAGGATCGATGATGGTTTGAATTTGCCCGGGCCAAATTCTTGATACTGCATGAGCAATTCTGTAGTTGTGTCTATGTAAGGTAAAATGACATCGAGAGCCATCATGGGTTTCTTATCATAGTATGTAAGTTGGTCGACGGTGATGATTCGATCTTCATGGGGGAACATCATCACCCGAAAGATAGAGGATGCTATTGCAGTCATGGCGTACATATAACTCCACCCGAGGAGTATATTGTAGTCTAGTTTCACATCCAAGGCTTCAATGTCTATAAATACCATCTTTCTGGCCAAGTTTATAGGGACATTCTGATATAGACCGATGGGGGCTGAAGGTCGACCGCCGTATGCTCTAAGCATGATGTCATATGGTTTCAATTTAGGTGATCCCAAATTTTTAAAAATGGATCTAGAAATAATGCAGGTATATGCTCCTTCGTCAATGATGCATTGGTGTATGGTGATATTCTGGACTGACATCGGTATTTGGAAGGCGACCAGAGAAGGAATCCTGGGGCTTGATTTGTCTAGGTCAAAATCCATTAGGCGCAAATAAGAAGGGTTGATTGCACCTAATGTGGAAAGTATGGCTTTCCGTTGTTTTGGGCATGGTTGTAGGAATTCTAAGGCTGACATGGAAGCGGATGATTGTGCTAAAGAATCCACTATGTTGTAGTTATGGGCAACTTTTAAGTGGTGTCCTACGCGCCTAGTTGGCCCCATGACCATTTTTGGAACCGGCTCTATAGGTACTTTGGATATGTTTAATGGTGTAGTAGGTGCACTCGTGCTTGTACCTAATGGGTTGGTGTCCAGGGGAGCATTATAGTTCCTATTCCTTGTGTGGAAGAAAATTTCTTCCCCAGTCATGTAAATTTCATGGCCGCCACTTTGGGTATTGTTTTGGGGTGGTTTTTATTGTTGGGTGTTAAGCACTCCTTGGTGGGGGAAAGGATCCTTCATTACAACAGGCTGTTGGGTAGGCCCCCCTTGTCCATGGTTACCCTGAATTTTTTTCAGTTCAAGGAGTTCAGGACAGTGCTGAGTGCAATGGCCATACTCACCACATATGACACAAGAATGGTTTGTCGTTAGACTGGAACTCTTTAATTCCCTTGGGAGTTGTTGTTTGGCTCCTAATTTTGATTTCAGTTGGGGTTGTCCCCATACTCAGATCGCGAGCGGCGTTGCTGGTTATTGCCTGCTATCCGAAGTCTCCTTTTTTTTATTCCTAAGCTTATTTTTCACAGATTTAGGAGGGTTGTTGCATTTATCTTGGTCATAAGCCTGGTACTGTTGAGCCTGGGAAGGTTGCACTAAGTTCACCGATGCATTGTTCTGTGGTGGTGGATTTTATGCGGGGAAAGGGGAATATTTCTTTCCCTCTCCCTAGTTGTTTTAAGGTTGCTGGGGGGAATCTCTTCCATCAGCATTCCTAGCTCAGTACTGGGTCCCCTGCGAGGAAGGGTACAAGCCTCCCTACTGTTGGTGATATGGTGACACCCTATTTGTCATATTCTACAAAGTTGCATATTTACTTTGGTGGTAGCCAGGTTACATCACGTTCTAGGTAGAATCGTAGGAATATCCTGGGTATTGGGTATTGCTACCTAGGTGACCTTGGATCAATGACCCAACCAAGCCGTCTACGGTATTTGATGCGCTTGGAAATTCTCTGTAAGTTTGCAGGCACAAGGTTTTTGGAAGGAAATTGTAGATATATCCTAACTAGGTGTAGATGAGTTCGAGCTGTTCGGATTTTCAAATGGCGTACTCCTCTAAGGTAGGTCCTTGTTTCACCATGTCTTTTGAGATCTCTACCATGAGAGTTTTCAAAAACAAGTCCAGCAAAACTCTATCGTCGTGTTTTTCTTTGCACAAACTACAACGTCGCCGCCATTCATGGAGATGGTCCAATATATGGACATCTAGCATTTTCATAAAATGATTCAGCAATTCCATCCCTGAATCACGGTGGATGGGTAGCTAAAAATAAGTGAGTAATGCAGTAGTGAGGGCGCTAAAGGTCCCATGTGAAGTATAAGGCTGCTCAAAATACCATTTCATTGCAGGCCCAGTTAGGGTGCGTTGAAATAATCTCAGCCAAATAGTATCATCAACGATACTATTTGAGGAACACCATAGGTGGAAAGTCATAATATGATTTCCAAGGTCTTCTTCTTGCTTCCCTTTGAATTTTTGTATGTTTGAGGGGAGCTTTGTGGTCATGGGAGGCCAATTAAGGCTATGTGCAATGGGGTCATTAGTTAACTTTGATAGATCAACAAGGTTTAATGATGCTAAAAATGATAACTGAGTATTGACTACCATTGTGTACTGTGGAAACACAAGTGTCTGAGTGTAATGGTTTATGGGGGGTTCCTAGAATATTACCTTGTGGCATACCCTATTGTATGTTCTGTTGACTCCCCAAAGGGATAGCACTCCTCTTCCCTCTGGGTGTTGTGGGAGGAGTTGAGTGTGGTGACCCTTTTGGGGTTTCCACTGGTGTGGTGTTGGGTGACTCTTGGGGGTTTCCAACCAAATATTCCCTGATAAAGGATCAATCGATAATGGTGGAGGTGTGTCTTCTTTGACACCTAAATGGAGAAAGACCTGGCACTTCTCCCTCTAATGGGGGGAGGTCCAAAAAATTCCTAGATCGACGAGGTCCCATTGGGTCCATTATGGTGCCAACTAGCTTAAACTTGGAAATATTTTTGGTTTGCTGAGGGAAGGAAGATTATTATGAAATAAAATACGATCACATGCATAAAACGAAGCAAAAAAATAAGAGGTAATTTTTCCTTTAGATTAACGCTATCTGATCAAGCAAGAAAAAAATATGGTTTTGTTGTTTTGTGTATGATGCCCAAAATCCTAAATAGACCTAATCTTCCTTACACTCTCAAATGTAACTAGGCCTTTCAAAGATGTCTTCTGATGGGTATTGGGGCTAACATCCTGAAAGAACTGGTGACGCCTTCTGGCAGCCTAAGAATCGACCATGATAATGGTAAGAGGATCTAGTATTGCTTGCACCATCACCTATAGGGAAGGATGCCCTAGTTTTTCCCATTAAACTACCATCATCCCACGTGAGCGTTCAAGTCTTGAGCTTCTTAGTATTCATCTACCAGTACTGAGAACTATATGGGTGACATAGCCCCAAAAAGTACTGCACACACTGGGCCTAAGCTTAACCCCCTTTGAAATGGGTCTCTAGTAATGCTCGGGTATTTGTTCCTTGGGCGGATAGATGAATTTTAAGCTTCCTAAAAATTCAACATCTATGTTTCAAAATGTAGAATGACCACGACAACGTATTAGATGCCTACCCCCGATGGTCCTAACTTGAACTATAATTTATTTTGTGGCCCCTGTGGGGAGAATTTAGTAATTTCGATTAGTGATTATTTTTAGAGAGTCTCAATTTGCTTAGGGTGTGCCTTGGTGAAGTAACTGTAAGAAGAGGACAAAGGTCCCAACACACTAGGTGCCTTTTTGTCCAATTCTTACGGACGATTCATGTGTGATTTGGATTTTACAATCACAAGTGTTATGAGATATTGATATGTGTTGATTCTTTACAATATTTTTATAATTACGCAATGTGTGATTGTTCCTTGCAAAAATAAATGATGTGCAATTTATGGGTTGCTTACACCTTTCATAGTTAGACTAAGTTTGCACTATAAGGAGATGGAAAATTGTCTTAGGAAAGTGTTCATATTCATACCCAGGCTCACCGTGAGGTGCAAGGGTGGCAGAAATTACTTACTTTATTTTTGGTGGTTTGGTCCTGGTCGTGATTACTAATGCAAAAATTGAAAAACAAGAGTTAGCTAAAGATGTGTGGATGTGTGGGCCACTTAATTTTATTCTAATTACTCTATGTGTTCTGTATATTTTACCAGCAAATCGTTTGTTCGGACATTATATGTGGATTGAAGGCCACTTACTTCCCCCTACTTAAACTATGTGTGATTTACAATAATAAAAAACTAAAATTAAAACTACTTAGTTGCTAGGCTAAAATCTAGAAAATAAGTGTCCTAACCAATCATGAAATACTAGAACATAGTGACGGAAAATTTCTTATGGGTTTCCAACACCTTCAACTGCAAAAAACTTAGAAAAAAAAGTGAAATTTGGGCTTACTACCTACCGTGTGGCTTATCTTCCCACAGGCGCGAAAACTGCACGTCTGTCTAAATAGAATGCATGTGAGAATTTGAGTAAGATTTCTCACTGAAGGTGACTGAAAGTGCTTAGAGGAAGCAAGAGTGATTTTTCAGCAAGTTGAGTAGGAAGAAGGGCCTAAATCAACAACCATTAACACAAAATAAATAATCTAACGAAGTCGCCATTCCTATTGTGGTGTATTTGGTGCATGGGTGGACGAAATACACTATGATTAATAGGGAGGCTGCTTTCCTACAAGCAACTCATAGGTCAAAGTGGTTTGTCAAATGTTAGAGTTGAGTTAAATGGAAACATAGCATGCTACATAAAGAAAGAAAGAAAAAAAAAACATGCACAAGAAACACGCTCGATAGAGCAAACACATTAATAACTCAAAATGGAGAGCTCTATCCCTTTATTAGGTGTTGGTGGTAGTAGAAGATAGAATGAGAAATATCTTGTAGTGGATCCTTTGAGCTACAAAGCTCCAATATACCTGACAAGAAGGTCTCTTCCCCTAAATTTTTCAGCAAGTCTCTCTTCTCTCTCAAAGGATGGTAGATCGAAAAACACGTGGTGAATTATTATCTCTTGGATTGAGGTGTTGGATGGCCAACAATTGAATATTTCCAATCCTCTTCCTGCTAGAAAAAACAAGTTGGTTTTCTGAGGGGAAATTTGGCCATAATAACAATGTTTCTCTCATTTCTCTTCCCATGGCTGGATTTTATAGAAAAAATTCAAATTTTCCCTCCTTATCTTGGTACAAGATGAATGTTGACATAAGATTGGGGGTATGATTCCTTTGTGTGTTGCACTAAAGCTTTAAGGTGGCTCAAAGGTGACTGTACTTGGTTATATTGAGTGAGAATATTCTTCTCCAGGTGTGCTAAGTGGCCTCGGATGGTGAAATTCTGCATCCTTAGGACTGCGCAACTATTCTATAATATCCCAAAACCGAGATTTTCTAAAAAAATAAGAATACCTTAAGGTATTCAAAATTTGTATAACAGAAAGTGATAATATAATATAATGTATTTAAACACATAGCTTTCATAAATTAATCGCAGCAACAAACTATGCCTTTTTACAATGTCACCAAGCGGGGAAAAGCAACAGTATTGGCCCCAAAACGTGTTTTTCTGAATATCTAGGTTATAACAGTGAAAAATATTGGTTTTTTCCCTTATAATAGACAATTTAGGACTTGAATTCAAGATATTTTCAGAAACAAATGAATTTAGCATTGTTAAACAGGTCTCCCATGCTCAAAACAGCTAGAAATTGTCAAAACCCCAAGACTACAGAATGCTGGAGTTGCTGCATAAGAGACTGTGCAGTATAAAGAGAGATTAACTTAGAAAATTGAGAAATACATCTGATATTATTATTATAATACTCAATGAAGCATAAAATCAGAGATCTAATCTCTTTTACATAGATCCAAGAAGACTCAGCAAGGATTTCTTGACAGAAAGGATATACAAGAGAAAGCTGTTGCAAATCTGTGGCTGAATAAAGCTGTATGGCTGAAGCTCTGCAATAGATGGCTGAAAAAGAAAATAAATTGATGAAGATTCTGCTCCTAGCTTTCCCAAAGAAAGGCTGATCCTTCTCTTGGGAAACTAGCTCCTCCAATTGGGGTTTTCACCCCTTCCACTGCACACCTCAAGAAATAATGTAGTTTTCTGAATGAGACTGCGTTTTTGCTGAAGGTAGGTGCTTGGCCCAACACCAGGTAGTGGAAAATTCAGATCAGAAACCTCCTCTTAGATTTCTCAAGCAAGATCTCCAAGAAAGAGTAGGGAATCCCCACCCGGGCAAACCCTTGCACTAAGCAGTGCAGCAACTTAGCTAAACAGCTAAGTATGCAGGAATTCTAAGCAGACCTCATGAAAATATAATATCCAATATTTCCATATGCTTGCCATCTCCTTCATTATATAATTGATGAGCTTCCTCACCAAGGGTCCCACCCACTATGAGGTTGCTTCCATGCAAAGGCTCCTCCACAAAAACTGCGTTGTCCAACAAGATGGTTCAATGCATCTAGAAATTTTTTTTGACTTGGTCAAACTTGACCTTGTCTACATATTTTTGACCTTGTTCACACATGTGGGTGCTTGAACTAGTTATTACATGATCCCCTTTCATATTAGGAGGGATTTTTATTCATAATTGAGCAAATTAGGAGCCTCCTTGCTCAATTATTCATGCATCTAGATTTCAAAAGAAAAATTAATATTCCTATTAGCTGAAGCTAAATTAGGAATATTACAGTCTCCCCCTCCCAAATGTTGCTTGTCCTCAAGCAACTGCAAGGGTACTGCAAAATCTCCCCTCCTCCTCTTGTGGCCCTCTCATCCCATAGTCTCCTCCATTGCTTCAGAAATTCTGCAAAAATTCCATCTCCCAATGGCTCCTCCCAAGTGTGCAAGTTGGCCTTTGGTGAATAAACCCAATGGCTCTCATCATGAAAGAATGGAAGGTTGTTATGGAAACCTCCTTGCTGATCCATGGCCTTCTCAAGATAGAAGTGTTGACAATCATGGGGAATCTCATCATCAATGGAGGTCTTCCTCCTCCATGCTATCATCCAAATAAAATGAATCACCCTCCATCTTGGTAATTCATAGAAAAGCTCCTCCCAATTTCTCATGAGTGGCATGCCCCAAGTGCTCCAACAAAACATATGGTCCGCATCATACTGAAACAAGTAATATGCAATGGTGGCCATTTAGTTTCTCATGCTCCCCTTGGAACATGTAGTGTAGAAAAAGTAGGGACTCTCTTCCCCCAAAGACACATCCAACAAGTGTTCCTTTCTCCTAACCATGCCTCCAATAAAGATAAGAACATCTTCAGCATGTGGGAGCATAAGTAAGATCATGCTAGCTGCCATATACAATAAGGGAGAAGGAAAATGGTCCCTCATGTGCAACCAACGCAGTTTTCCTCCTAACTGCCATAGGATATGATATGAAAAGCGTTCTCCCCAACAATTTCTTGCTGCCCCATCCTTCTTGCATGCTTGGTGAAGGTGTATGAGGGTTGATGTTAAGGAATAACACCATGAAGAGTACATCATCTCTCCAATATCTCCCAAAGAATGGCCAACATCACCATTGTTCATGGCCCAAAGTGGCTCATGAAGCCCATCAGCAAAAGTGCCCCCTCTTGGAGCCAAGACCTACACATGAGTGTTAAGAGAATACAAGTTTATAATAGATACATCATGAGATTCAGCAATACAATGTTTGTCATAAACTTGTTTAAAATTAGCAAGGTAGCTCATGAATGAGCTCCCTCTCACACTCAATGAATAAGGAGGCGATAATGATAAATCTTCCCAAGAGCTATGTTCCTCCTCAACCAGCAAATGATTCATGCACTTACTCATATGAGAGTGCATCTCCTCCTTGAAATTCTTCCACATAAATCTATCTAAGATAGCATGATATGTTTTAATGAAACTAGTGGGATTTGAAAGCAAGACATCATAGGTTGTGTCAAGTAGTTCATTCTTGAGTTTGGAATCTTTAGTTAAGTAAATCTGATCATGAACATAAATGATTCCATCAACTACTTTATACTTTCCAGCCATTTGTTTCCCATCAAGAACCTTACATGTGAATAGGCCTTAGAATATTCCATCAAGAGTTGGGACTCCCAATAAGGGTATAGGCTTCCCAACATTGACAGCGTTGTAGAAATCTGAAATGATGCATTTGTCATATGATGGCTCTCCAACTTGACATAATTGATGTAAAAGTCACATGTTGGAGTATTCCAAACCTTCTTTTGCTGCCCCTCTTGCAGCTGATCTTGCTCAAGACAAGATTGGATTTTAGGAAAGTCACCCTTCCCTTGAAAGGTTCTCTTTCTCAAAAACTTCCACCTATTTGCTCCTGCATGCAAAAATGAAATTATTTTTTTGTTATGTTCAGAAATATTCATTATATATTGAAGTATCCTTTGCTTTCCCAAAGCTATGGAATAGCCTCTTGATACTATGCTCATATTAGCACAAATTTCTGAATCTATCCCCTCCAACGCAAATATATGAATGGAAGAAAACAAGGTCAATCTCAGAAATTTTCCTAGCCTTCCATCAATGGTTTTCAGCGCTATAGTGGCTCCTTCCAAGGTTCCCTCTTTAAACAAATATGTTGCAGCTGCATATAGTTGAGAGAAAACTTTAGTTTCCCTCCAATCAGGAGGTATTCTTGCTGAAATGCCTCCTTGCAAAGAGGCATCAAGGCATAGAGTAGGGTGTGAATGTAGGTGGAAAGATTTTCCCCTACCTTTGTTGCATAGGTCCTTTTGCCTTATTTGTTCTTTCAAACTCTGAAATAGATAAGCGTACATGCACTTCATATTGTGATGCCATTCCCCCTCTTTTCCTTCTCCTATCTTCAAGATCCCATCACTTGGCAATGAAGGTACATGCTGCTCATGTGTTTTGCCAAGAGCTCTATGTGTGAGATCTTTTGGAACTCTTTGCAAGAGTGCAAGAGTTTCTTTCCTTGGAGAAAGTGCTCCATCCTTTTCTTCATGTGGTGTTTGAGGTTCCCTTATTATGACTGAGTTATCATGTCCTGCTTCTCCTTCCTCTTCTTCACTGGTTGAAGTTGCCTTACCCTCAACAAGAGGCCTTAGATCTTGGTCCTCTTTTGAAGAAAGAATCTTCATGTCTTCCTTTTGAGAAGGAAGCCCTTCCTCTAAAGGAGATCTTGCCCTTGGAAAAGTATCAAAAAAGCTCACCTCCTCTTCATTGCTTTTCAGAAATGGAGTTGGATATATAGACCCTCCCAACTCATGCAAAATTTTTGTTTGCTGCAATTTGGTAGTTGCAATAGAAGATGTTTCACATGAGATATCATCAAACCTCTCTACTAATATTTCAATGAACTTTGAATAAGTAGATGTATTTGCATTCTTTAAGGAAAATGATTCAAACAACCACCAATCATAGGCGTTACCCTCAAAATGCAGCACTACTACTTTGATGGCTTCAATTTCCAGAACTTGATGTTGCTGCACAAACGTGTTTAGCTCCTTCACCCAAGCCCTAGCTGGACATAGAGGTGATCCATCAAAAATGGATAGAAAGAATCTACCCTCACGTTGCTTCTTTCTCCTTGTGCTCTTTTCCTCCTTCATTTGGAAAAACCCTTGGAAATTCAAGTGACCTTTGAACTCCTCAGATTGAGCTTCATATTCCCGCAAATAATCACCAAGAGTATTTTCCTTTGGCATATCTCCTTTCTTCCTCTCCATGAAGAATTTTCTGATAGAACGTGGTAGATCTGATGATATGGCTGAGTGCTCGTATCCAAAAGATTAGGATTTAGGATCTTCCTCCTGTATAGATCTGTGTGAGGGATCTTCATGTGTTTCCCTCCTCATTTCTTTGATGCCCTTGCGTTTGCCCTGTAGACTTGAAAAGAGAAGTTTTAAGAATCTATTTTCTCTAGGCAAAAAGGGTTTTCTATGATCTCTTCTGTGAATCTCCTTCTCCCCATGAGAAGACTCCATAATTCTTAATCTCACAGGCTGATCCAAGATTGTTGCTCTGATACCACTGTAATATCCCAAAACTGAGATTTTCTACAAAAATAAGAATACCTTAAGGTATTCCAAAGTTTTATAACAGAAATTTATCATCTAATATAATGTATTTAAACACAAATCTTTCATAAATCAATCACAGCAACAAACTATGCCTTTTTACAATGTCACCAAGCGGGGAAAAGTAGCAGTATTGGCCCCAAAATGTTATTTTCTGAATATATGGGCTATAAAAGTGAAAAATAACGGTTGTTTCCCTTAGAATAGAAAATTTAGGACGTGCATGAAATATATTTTAAAAAAAAAATGCATTTAGCATAGTTAAATAGGTCTCCCATGCTCAAAACAACTAGAAATTGTCAAAACCCCAAGATTGCAGAATGTCGGAATTGCTGCATAAGAGACTGTGCCGTCTAAAGAGATATTAACTCAGAAAATGGATAAATACATCTTATATTATTATTATAATACTCAATGAAGCATAAAATCAGAGATCTAATCTTTTTTACACAGATCCAAGAAGACCCGGCAAGGATTTCTTGACAGAAAGGATATACAAGAGAAATTTGCTGCAAATCTCTGGCTGAATAATGTTGTATGGCTGAAGCTCTACAATATATGGCTGAAAAATCAAATAAATGGCTAAAGATGCTGCTCCTAGCTTTCCCAAAGAAAGGCTGATCCTCCTCTTGGGAAACTAGCTCCTCCAATTGGGGTTTCCACCCCTTCCACTGCACACCACAAGAAATAACGTAGTTTTCTGAATGGGACTAATTTTTTGTTGAAGGTAGGTTCTTGGCCCAACACCAGGTAGTGGAAAATTCAGATCAGAAACCTCCTCTTATATTTCTCAAGAAAGATCTCCAAGAAAGAGCAGGGAATCCCCACCCGGGAAGACCCTTGCACTAAGCAGTGCAGCAACTTAGCTAAACAGCTAAGTATGTAGGAAGTCTAAGCAGACCTCATGAAAATATAATCTCCAATATTTCCATATGCATGCCATCTCCTTCATTATATAATTGATGAGCTTCCTCACCAAGGGTCCCACCCACTATGAGGTTGTTTCCATGCAAAGGCCCCTCCACAAAAACTGCGTTGTCCAACAAGATGATTCAATGCATCGAGATAGTTTTGTTGGCTTGGTCAAACTTGACCTTGTCCACATATTTTTGACCTTGTTCACACATGTGGATGCTTGAACTAGTTATTACATGATCCCCTTTCACATTAGGAGGGATTGTTATTCATACTTGAGCAAATTAGGAGCCTCCTTGCTCAATTATTCATGCATCTACATTTCAAAAGAAAAATTAATATTCCTATTAGCTGAAGCTAAATTAGGAATATTACATATTCAAGGGATATTATTGAAGAAAAATCCATAATGATCACCTAGGCCCAGTGCTTCCTGTGCTCGGTCTAAAAATTTACCTCCTGACCTTAGGAAAAGTTAAAATTTTCAGCTCCTGTAATGTATTTCTTCCCTGTAAATATTTATTTGTATCTTCTACTTGAAATTTTCTAATATATTTTGACTATACAATTTTTCAGTGTTAACATACATGATTGAGTGCATTCAATAAAAAAAAATTGGTTACAAAATTGGAAACAAAATGTATGTAGATAGTTCAGACGTTACCAATTTGGATCTAACGTAATTTAGGGACAAAAAGAAGGCCATTTTCAGCCCTTTTCCAAGCCTTTTTATGTTAAATCAAACCCTCAATGGATTCATGGTAAGAACATATATTTATACATTCATGTAGATGGAAAACACTTTAGAATGTATAAATACTCTGCTAGGTAAAAGAATTCAAACTTTGATAAAAAAATTTCCATGCATGTAGTCATTCCTAGCAGTAGTTGACCCCATACAGATATCGACATACATATGACCTCTTAAGATATGAGAAATTTTTTACATGCATGTAGTAATCCCCAGTACTAGTTGAACCCATACAAATGTCCACATTAGAGTTGACCACTTTTGTTACATTGGCTCTTATCTGTCAAACATTTATTCCATACAATGAGTGACATATTCTTCGTAAAAACATTGTCCCCATATAATTTCTCTGCTAGGTATCTGCATGATATTTCATTTTTTCCCAACAAAAATAAAAACACATTTTATCACTTACAAGTTTTATGCCCAGATATTTCCAGCAAAAGAGGTGGGAAAAAACACCAAGAACTAAAAATCTTGTTATTTGGAACTAATGTTGTATTTTCATGGAGAGACAAGAAACTGCTACCCATTTACATAGAATATTCTTGGATTTCAATACATAAACCAAAGCTCAACTACAAATACAAACTTTCAAAGGTTTAGGTAGGGTTGCTTGCTTGAGAACAATGTGTTTTATTTGATACAAATAGAAGGTTCAGGTAAATTAGACAATTTCTAATGTGCTTCTTTGGAATGAAAAAACACTCTAAATTTATTTATCAAGGTATTCCTAAATTTCAAAAATGGGCTTGTCAAGAAACAATCAGAATATTTCCAAGGAATTTTTGGAATTATTTTTTTAGTGGTAACACTAAAATTTGGAGAAATTGTCATCAATTAATGAGGCATCAACACTGTAGTTCTTTCCACCTTGGAAGAAATAGTACAAGAAACAGTAATATCAATACATCTTCTTGGAACTAAAAAAGTCATGGAAGTTTTGATATATTTGAATTAATTAACAGGAGGAAAGTAATATCCATGTTATAAAATCCCAACCAATAACAAAATCCTCATTTTTTAGAGTTGTTAGTGGTCACAATGTGGGGTACGGTTTCAAGCCTATGAATTTATCATGGCCCACTCTAAGTTGGTTGAGATAGGAGGCTTGTTGGCTTGAGGGGCCCTGACCCAAGTTCAGATTTTATGGATAAACCAAAAAACCCTCAAACTACTAGCCCTTTCGGCAGTGATCTTCTTGCGCAGACCAAAGTCTCACCCGAAGTAGTATGGGAGGGTATTAGAACCAGGCTTCTGCATCTTGGGGGAGAAAATAATGAATTGGTCTTCAACAAAATTAATACAAACTTATATTATTCATAAACAGATGCACACAAAAATATACAAGAGATTCACAGAGAATGTGTAGACTTTAACAGAATAACACATAGTCATTGTTGTCCTTAGCGTAGATAATAGAACCGAACTAGATCCAGATCTTAGACAATGAAAATAATTAAACATATCTATCAACCATAAATGAGCATTCATAATCATAACAGATATCTTTGCATGATAATCAATAAGTAAGATAGAAGCAGTGGGATCTCAACAGATCATAATCAGTAAACAACTCAGATTCATAACATAACAAGTTCGCCAAAATTTTTCCTTTATATTAGCTTCATATATGTCAATAAATCTATCAAATTTCCCTTACAAAACCCTTCCGCGCACACAGTCAGCAGAGTCCGCACACAGTCAACAGGAGCCTTTCAACCCAACCCAAACCACCCTTAAAGATGCATAAAATTATCAAAACATCAATAATTCATTACACAATGGAACTACTTAGATTAGACACGATATATATATTTATATTCCCCTAGCACATAGATAATATGGTCTCAAACCATGGTTTGAGGCCTACTATTTACCCTTAAGCCCATTTACATCAAAATTGGGAACTTTGACCCACCCCAAAGCCCCTTGACTCCCTTTACGCAGTGCACACATACAAAATTATACAAAATTGCATTGAAAATTGTGCCTCAGGGGACCCCGCTCCAACATGACCCCAACACAATCATGTGACTCGTCCCAAGTCACTAAGGTGCCTACTCCCTGATCTTGGCCTGAAGCATGCTGACAAAAGTTTTGAGAGGGAACACTGATTCCAAACTTTGTGTTGTGGCAACCTATGCTTGCTGAACTAATTTTTCAGTGGTAGGCCCTTCAGTGGTGATCTTGATGCTACGCTGAGTTTGATGGATTGTCTTCAGAGTGTTTTCCAATGTTTGTGACAATTGATGCACTTCTTATGCCCATGGTTTCATGCATTGTTTCAGTATTTTTTCTTTCCAGTGCAACCCTTCAATCTTGATTTGAATTTTTTTCCACTCCTGCAGACTAGTGAGGCGCTGCGTGAGAACCAATGTGGGTGCCACTGTCCTGATTTCCTCGAAATGTTGTTATCTTGGTGGAGTGCATCATACAACTACTGCATGGCTGGATCATTTTAGACTTAGGTCCAAACACTCATAGCTTCATCGAGCAAATTGTCACATTGGGTGACCGCAGCAACAATACTTTCTTGGTCCTGCTTAACTTCTGCTACTCTATGCGTGCGAACCTCTTGTGGCGTCTCTGGCTCCAACTTGGTTTGAAGGTATGCAATATATTGTTCATACTCTTTTCTTATAGTTTTCACCTCTGTGGGTGCTACTTTCACCGCAACAGCCAATCTGTCTAGTTTCTTTGTAGGTGTAGCTGTGGCCACGACAACTAGAATATCTTCGCAAACTTGGTGGATTTTGGCCTCCAGCGTAGTGCACTGGGCTTCTGCTTCATGGAAAGTTTCCTCTGCTCTTTGTCACTGCTGGTGTGCTTGTTCAGCCTCTTTTTTTGTGGCCTTGTCTGCGTATGTGCAGTAGCTCCTCTGTACTAGAGCTTGCCCGTGATCATTGAGTGCATAAGGTGTAGCTTGCCTACAGGTAACACAGAAATATTAACATGAACATCACCTAATCCTCTAAATTGGAGACATCGATTGGCATCCATCTGAATAGCTGGCAAGGTATGTGCACAAAGCGACCATCCCTAGAGGCTGGTAGAGCAACATCTAGTGGTTGTGTGCTCGTGACTTGCGCGTTGGTTTGGCTCAGCTAAATCACACTCTCTTGAATCTAGCTCTCCTATACCTTTAATTCCTTCAATCCAACTTGTACAAGTTCTAGCGCAGACTTGTATTAAACCTCCATGTCTATCCGACGATCCTCAGTCTTAGATGTGATAGTGTTTTCTATTTCATTCAAATCATCCTATGTCATCGTCAGGACCTCCTGCCTTGCCTTTTTGGAACCTTTCTGCTTTTTCTGTGAACCTGCAACGACCTGAGAGCCACGCTTGGTTACTTTGGATGTTTCAGCTTCCTTTATCTCCTTTGGTGCAAATCTGTTCCTTTCGGGCACTTTTGTGGTTTCTATAGTCTCTCTAGTGGTTGTGGTGGTTTCTTCATTTTCTATTGCTTTCTCTGTGACCTTCTCAGTGACAGGATTTGAAACTTTCTTTGTGACTGTTGCGGTTACTTTATCAGTTGATTTCCCTGTCAGAGTGTGTTGCTTCATCGGGGTGGATGGTTTCAACCAAGTCAGTGGCCATTCTGCTATCACCCGTAGCAAATCATCTACAGTTACCAGGTATGGTAATTCATACCATACCCCTTCTCAAAGACTTTTGCGCGGATGTGGATATTATGGAATGTAGCTTTGAAATCTGCTACCATATTGTACTGATCATACAAGGTAGGTGACAGTCGCGGCTTTGACTGCACCGCTTGGTTCAAGGTAGCATCATATAGAACCCGTAAAATTTTATTTTATTTAGTGCGCACCAGGTCTAAAGAGTTCCACAGTGTTGCATAGCGCACATCTTCTCACATCTTAGGCTCAATGTCTCAGAAATTAGTATCGTCTGGGGTCCTCCATATAATCAGCGCAATCAATAAGAGGAGCCAAGCATACTGGAAGGGCTTGCCTTCCTCCTGGGCCTCACACACATTTTCCAAAAAATATTTACACAGGTAAGTGCACCAATTGTAAATCACGCCTTTTTCACATCGTCCGGTGAGCACAATGAGGTGCACGGGCACCTCCTTGGGTCTAAACTTATGCATCATCTTGCAGGCCAAGATGGTTGTTCCAAAGCACACTGCGGGGTCATTTATTTCCTCCACAATGAATCCGCTGGTCTTCCTAGTGACACTGTATTTCTTCTTAATTTTATCAGCAACTTCTTTATCCTGTGCCTTACCCCAAAAGTCAGTAATAGGGTTGGCTCCCTTAGCATGCAGAGCTATGATTCTATGGATTAATTCAGAATCAATAGGGATGCACTCTCCCAACCACAACTATTAATTGTGAACTAAGGCGAACAACTGTTTGACACAGATATCATTTATGGGGTTGCGCCTAAAATGAGGTATCTGCAACAAATTGAGCAGGTTGGCCTTGCGTAGACCTAGTACCCCCCTTTCTGGCTTGAGGCACATAATGTTTCCTTCATAAGTGACTTCATCTAAGTATGGCTTCGATGCAAGCTCTAGGAACTTCTCGATATCTGTGATGTCCCAATCATCAAATATTAGCTGTAGAATCTTTGCAAACATGTCCCCTTCCATCAGGACATTCTCAGGGATTAGTGGTATTTGGATACCCACATGCACCTTGTCCAGGTCCTTAGGTACTTTTACAGATGGTTTGCGCGACGCAATATAGCTTTCCAGCCACGAGAATG
The DNA here is from genome assembly GCA_034641835.2 of Pinus albicaulis. Classification (NCBI taxonomy): domain Eukaryota; kingdom Viridiplantae; phylum Streptophyta; class Pinopsida; order Pinales; family Pinaceae; genus Pinus; species Pinus albicaulis. Next base: position 186,584,284 of record CM076582.1, on the reverse strand, counting down.
TTGCCACTTCGACCACATCCTCTTCTTCCTCCTCAATATTCTCTGGGACTTTTTCCACGGGTATTTTCATATTTTTCTCTTGCTGAAGGGCACGATATTAGGGTCTTCTCTCATGGATATCTGCGTATTCCAGAGGATTGTCCCTTCTTATTCTTAGATGGTGCAGGTGTTTCCATAATTGGCACTTCAGGTGTAGCAGGGTCATCACCTGGTCTTGTGGTTGTCATATTTTCAGGAATAGAATAACCTAGCCCTATTTGGTGCAATGCGTCCTCAAACCTTGGCTCAAAACCAAACATAGATATAGAAAATGCAATGGCAATCAAAGAGCTCAGAGCACATAAATCACTTAGAAATCAAAGGGAACTATTGTGACCCCATAGGTCATATTTATACTTGTGGAGCATCTTCAACGGTTCCTTGTGCAATAATGAGGCTCCATTACTGACAAAATGGTCCAAAATTTGGAAAAATCCCTTCATTAAATGCATCCTAGACACTCCCAAAAATGGTAATAAATCTGTCTTATCCAGTTTTACTCTTCCAACGACTAGTTTTTGATACCTCTGTGACCCATTCAACATCCTCGCGCAGGTACCGCGCGCTCATCATACTTTACTACCCATATAATCCAAAGCTAAGGTTAACCATATAGAGACTGTCCCTCCCCAACACACGCTTATTGACCAAGTAATTCAAACAATATGAAGTAGTGCCTGCCACATCTCTTAAGAATTGCAAAATTCTCTGAAATTCATCATCCCAATGGAATGTCACACCTTTTCTGAGTAATCTGGTCATGGGCACAGTTATAAACTCATACTTTGGAATGTGTTTCTTGTAATATCCAACCAGGCTCATCATGGCACACACTTTCCTGATATTCCAAGGTGAGGGGATCAGGGTTCGTTTGATTGCGTGCAGTTCCCTAGATTCCACAAGTGCCAATTTTCTACGATTCACAGTCTCCCCTATCGGTGCATTAATAATTTATGGAATAAAAGTTTATTACCCATATCAAATCCGCTTTCAAAGCTAAACATAAGAATAAAAATCTTTTTCAGCACAGACCATTCACTAGTTCCTTTGCGCAACTCTGTCTCCAAGTATGATTCAATAGGAACCTTTCCCAACGTGTGAATAAACATATGGACCCATTCAAGTCTTGGATATACACCCCATACCTGATGCCATCTTGCCAAATATATGCGTGGATCCTCCTTTCCAGAGTATACATCTTCCATTTTAACGACTGGACATTTGAAACACAACCTCATCATGCACACACATTCCTCCTAATTACCCATATTTTCCTTATTATTTTCCCACCATCTCGCTGGAGTAGCGTGCAAGCCAAGATGAAAAACATGGAATCTCTATCCTTTAGGCACAATCCTTTCCATCTCTCATATAAACATGTTTACATTAGTTGAGCCATCATAGTGCGGTGAATCACTTACCTCAGATGTTATAGAACGTGGATTTCAGGTCACGCAATTACAACGCAACGCAGACACCTCGTGCAATCGTCTCTACCAATTTTCCAATTCTTCATCAGAGTCTGAAAAACAAGAGCTATCCTTATCCCACTTAAGATTCCCATCTAATGTTGGATTAATCTAGTCTTCTTCATGAAATGTTAGCTTATAGATTTGATTGATCTCATCCTCAGCGTGCACTGGTTCAATATATCTTTGGCCTTCTGTAGGATCTAGAGGAATGATGACCCTGATTCCATTGCTTTCAAATTCCATCCTCCATTGCTTCAGATTGATAACACCATCCATGTCAATGGCCCAATCCAATCCTAGCAGCGTGGGATAGGGATCAGTATCATCTACAATTTGTATGACTTCAAAGTCTTCCATCACCTTAGCACCCTCTATATTGACCACAACTTGTGATAGCCTCCCTAAAGGAATGATCTTTTGTTGATTGGCCATGCGAAGTTGGATAGTGTACCACTCTAGCTTTGGCTTTCCCATGTGTTGCCATGTTTTCTTAGGTAGAACATTAGCATCTCATCCTAGATATAAAATAACTTGGTCCATTTCATAAGAACCAATCTGCGTGGTCATACGCATCTCCCTACTCGTTCTCTTCTTGTTTTGTATATTTTGTTTTCCGCTCATTGTTCTACCATGGGTTGTTCTTTCTTTGTGCAATTATCTATCAATGCTTGCAGATTTTTGATAGCCTTATTGTTTCGTAACAAATTTATGCATGCTTGTAGAAATGGTTTGATCTCCTCATCTCCTCCTGCTTCCTTCATTTTTCTACCAGATGTTGATGTACTCCCTTCTGCAAATTCTTTTCATGCCTCAATAAAGGTCTCTTTTGTGCACTAAATATTAAAGCCTTATTTGTTTTTAGGTGCTTTATGGATCCATACATCAGTGGAAGGTTTCTTTCCTTTATCCTCATTGGTGGCTACACCACTCCTTGTAACCATATTCACACTGGGATATTCTTCACAAGTTTCTACGCGAGCCATGTGAAGATTTTGTGTCGAGGTCTGCATCTTCTTTTCCTGCATTTTAGCAATAAAGACATGAGAATATTCTATAATATGATTAAATTTTCTATAGTATATGTAGGATTTTAGGGCTGGATTTGGATAGTCACGTGCATAATGGCCAACATATCCATAGTTATAGCAAATGACTTGTCCTCTTCCTTGGCTAGTTGATCCACTTCCTTTCCCTCTTCCTCTTCCCTATAATCCTCTGCGCCCAAAAATGGATGTTGGTGATGTAGGCTCAACTTGCATTCTATATATCTTTGCTTTCACCAACATCATATCAAAAGTGCGACAATGCTGCTCATCATGCCCTAATAACGAAATTAATTTTCAAAATAACTGCTTTAAGTCAAGATGATATTTTCAGATCCTTGGGAAAGAATCTATGTCATGTAATCCAAAAATTTGACAGATAGTGCACCACACGGGATTCTTCAATGGACTAGGATCTCCAATATTCAGATAATTATTGAAGATAGGAAACTGGTCTTTATGGTGCCCAAAATCTTTGCATTTATACACCACACCTCTGCGCAAACTTCCTTGCCCTTGTCTTTGCACAGATTTTGAATTTCTAGATGCATGGATTCCAACTGATTCTAAATCTATTGAGTTCCCAGCGCAATAGGTGTTTGGGTAGCCTCGAATTTCATTGCTACCTATAAAAACTCAGCTTATGTGGCAATATTTTGCTAACCTAATGGCTGGCGTAGATGTGGGAGAAACATAGCAATGAACCATTCCTTATGCTGAGTATCATCAATAACAAGTACACCATATTTTATGGTGTGCTTCAACCTTTGATCAGCATCCCATACAGATTCATCAGGCTTCTGATAAATATCCTTCATTTCTGTCACCAGTTGCACGTATGGCTTAGTTTTCTTAAAATTCTCTTTTAGGGCCGCTTTAATTTCTTCCAAGGTAGCATTAGGGTTTGCTTGAGCATACCTAATGTACCAGTCTAATGTGTGATCTTGGAATGCAGTAGCCAGTTGCGCCTTCCTGATATCAATATTGTTAACTTGTTGAGCCTGCCATACAGCCTCAATCACAAACTAGAAGTGATCAGTATCCCCATTTCCAATGCCTTTGAAATTAGGTAACTTCATTGATGCAACCATATCTAATTCAAGAGGAGGTGGAGGTGGTGGTGGAGATGGACTACGCGGTGGAGTGGGTGATCTATGATGTGAATTTATAAGTGGAGTGGATGGAGTTGGAAACAGAATCAAGGGTTTCTGATGTGATTATCTCTCTTCTTCAGAGTCCCCTGAGCTAGCAGTTTCTCATTCAGGTTCACTATTATATCTAGGCTTCAGAGGGCTATAAATAATTTTTTTTGAATCTTCATGGTAAACTATTCCACTGTGCATAATTGGACATCTTTGATGCATTCAAGCAGTATGTTCGCACAGAAAACCCCATTCACAAAATAGAATTTTCAACAATAATTTCAATGAGCACATGAACTTACCTCTAGGGCCTTTGAAAAACCTTCTTTATGCTTCAGAATAGGACACAAATTGACCAAATGGAAAATCTAGTCACAAATCCTCCCAAGAGGCGATCGATCCAATGATCTACTACATGGGTGATATTATTGTCAAACTTCTCCACTTGCTAGATCAATTTAGGCATCCACTCAGTAACTACGTCGTCTATTATGCAGTGATGTAATTCGGATAAGTGCAATAACCACTCATGTAGTTCGCACACAAATGATCAAAATAATATTTTATGCACTTCTATATAAATATATTTATGTACCCACTGTTTGTTACACAACGAATGCAAGGATCTTTCTATCCAACCAATATTGTAATTCATTTCGTGACAAATGCCACAACATAAAATCTCCCTCAAAATGATCCCAGTCCCAGCAACAGAACCATTTTTTGGCTTGAAGGGTCCCAAACTAGGTTCAGAGTTTATGGATAAACCAAAAAACCCTCCAACTATTGGCCCTTTTGGTAGTGATCTGCTTGCGCAAACCAAAGTCTCACCCGAAGCAGTATGGGGGGGGTGCTGGAACCAAGTTTCCACACCTTGAGGGAGAAAATAATGAAGTGGTCATCAACAAAATGAATACAAACTTATATTATTTATAAATAGATGCATGCAACAATATACAACATATTCACAGAGAATGCACAGACTTTAACAGGATAACACAGATTCGATGTTATCCTTATTGCAAATAACAGAACCGAACCAGATCTAGATCTTAAACAATGCAAATAATTAAACAGATCTATCAATCATCAATAAGCATTCATATTCATAACACATATCTTTGTGTGATAACCAATAAGTAAGACAAAATCAATGTGATATCAAAAGAGAATAAACAATAAATAACTCAGATTAATAACATAAGAAGTTTTCCAAAACCCGTCCTTTCTATTAGCTTCAGATCTGTCAATCAATATATCAACTTTCCCTTACAAAACCATTCCGCACACATAGCCAGTGGAGTCTGCACACAGCCAAGACTAGGTCTCCGTGCACACAGGCAACAGGAGCCTTTCAACCCAACCCAAACAACCCTTATAGACGCATAAACATATCAAAACATCAATAATTCATTACACAATGGAACTAATTATCTTATACATGATATATCTATTAATATTCGCCTAACACACAGATACTATGGTCTCAAACCATGGTTTGAGGCCCACAGTTTAGCCTTAAGCCCATTTACATCAAAATTTTGGACTTTGACCCACCCCAAAGCCCCTTAACTCCCTTTGTGAAGCTCTCACATAAACAATTATACAAAATTGCATTGAAAATTGTGCCTCAGAGGACCCTACTCCAACAAGGGCCGTGAGGATTGTTGTTCACATCACAAAATCTTGAATATATTGTCAAGTATTTCATATTCTTTACCGAAAATGGATAGAATTTGTTTTCACTTTTATTTTTTAATTATATTACTTATAATCCTGATAACAATGGTAATAATCATTTCAATTATTTTATTTATAAAAAAAAATCAAAATATATTCTTGAAAATGGAGCTTCTTAATCCCTTGTCAATGGAAACATAATACCCTGACTCATAGCATGAATGTCTACACTCTTGCACAATGTAATATCCCGAAATGGAAATCAACAGCTTTTTCCACCACTGAAATGTTCCTTTGTTGGAAATATGAACAAGGCTATGTCAGAGATGGGCTGAGAGGGATTTTACCTGTTATTTCACCTCTAAAGAGAGGATGAGAACTGGAGGCTTCTTGGCCCTTTCTCAGACTCTGCCTATAGCTATGCAAATATTTCTTACTTACGAAGATATTTGCTCAAAAGGATGAGCTACAGCAACATCTGAACTTTAACAAGTAGCAACAACAATGAAATACATTTACTCATGAAATGTGACAAGAGTGTAAATATGATATAAAATATGCAGCACCAAATGATATACAAAATCCTTGAGGAAAGGACCTCTCAAGGTGGGCTCAAATCAGCCTCAAGGGAAAATGTACATAAAATGAAGAAACACTCTGCTACATAACCCAACAACTCTATAACTACGCAGTCACTAAGGGAAAATGAATGCAGGCTAAAATATACAAAATGATATGATACTATGAGCTCAAATAAAGATAGGGGAGTAAGATCTCAACCCTAGAAAACAATACAATCACAATCCTCCAAGGGATTGGGTAAAATGTACAAATGGAAAAAATGCCGGAGTAGCTGGGCAGCTACTGCAACTCAAATATAATACAACATGGGAGAAGGATGTAGATGCTACAATAGACAATGCTACCTCCTCCAATGATCTCCAAGGTGAAAGGCTACACCTCTCGCTGAAGATTGCACTCTCTAGTGCACCAAGTGAACCCCTTGTGCATGCCTCCTCTGTAGATAACGCTGTAAGAGAAGGTGACTGCATTGGGCATGAGAAGAAACATATGGACCAATTCCAAATATGCAATATGAACTCTATAAATCTCCTTTTCTGATTTCTTAGAGAAATAAGGCCTCCTCCTCTCCAAAAATAGCTCAGGAAATGGTGGGATGAAGATCCCTCACTGCTACCTCCAGCAACTCCAATGAATCTGCCCAATAGAAACGCTGTAGCTGAAAGAGATGGCTTTGGCCTCAATCCTAGATGTGAGGAAGATGAAGAACATCTCCTCCAAGGCTTCCCAATGAAGGAGAGAAGACTTCTAAACAAAAATCTCCCTTGTGCTAAGCAACACAAGCTATCTCAGTTGATCAACTGAAGAGAGCTGCAAAATCTAATTCTCAAGCATGAAAATGAACAATGGCTCTCCTTCACCTTTTTATGCAAGGAATGCTTCCTTTCCATGGAACCCACCCATTAGGGTTTCTCTCATCCTCTAATTTTCCTTCCATTCAAACTGCGCAGTCTTCTTGAGCAAACTTCTCCTCTTAACCACGTTGTTGACTTGGTCAACCATGGCCTAGCTTACTTGCTTTTAGCCCTTTTTCACACTAGGGACTGCCATATTTAGCCACTTAAGTGACTCTTTTCACCTTAGGAGAGTTTATTTTGCTGCTACATGGGCTCCCTTACCCATTTTATTCCTTTTATTAAAATAAAAGCAAAATTAATGTTCCAAATACTTTATTGAAAAATTTGGAACATTACAGTCCTCCCCTCCCAAAACTTTCTTGTCCTCAAGAAAGAGCAACGATGAACTGAAAAATATCCTCCACTAAAGGCATGGAGTCTAAAATATGCTCATATAGATCCTCCATCCCCAAGCAATCAACCAAGCAAAATGAGTCACCCTCCAACTAGGCAACTCCTGAAAATACTCCTCCACCTTGTGCTCATGTAGAAAAGGTGGGATGAAATGCTAAACATGGTAAGCTACATAGCCTACCCCATGCTGTCCTCTTCTCCACTTAGGATAAGTGAAGAGTGTATGCTGATCCTAGGCTACAAAATACTTACCCTCAAGTGGCAATATGAAGACTAGATCTCCAAGGATCTCTCCTCCAACGATGCTAATCCTGCTGCCCCAAATCAACTCATATGTGATGAGTTGGAATTCATCATCATATGGAATCCAAATAATCATATGGCTCACCTCCAAGAGAAACCAATGTCTGAACATGGTGACGATATTATCTACCATACTCCCCTTGGAGCATGTGCTGCAAAAAGAATGGAGGTTTCTCCTCCCAAAGGGCACATCCACCCTATGAGCTCCTCCCTCCTCATGATACACATGGGGCTGCTGCTGACATATGGATAATGTGAACTGGTCTCAAGAGAGGCCCAATCCACCCCATCAAACATGCAAACCATGAAATTCCTTCTCCAAAAATTCAGACTCTCTAAATAGCTCCTCCCACATGAAGGAAAGAGGTGAAGCCTAGCAATCATGGGCTGCCCATTGTTTCCCCTTAAACATACACCATGAAAAGTGAGGAGAATCATACTCCCAATGGGCCTCTTCAACTCATGTCCCACTCTCCAAACAAAGTCCCCCATGCACCAGGAAAAATCTGCAGTGAATGGAAGCAAGAACCAATAGAAGCAAGAACCAATAGAAGCAAGTTGTCACATGACAACCAGAAAGTGGATCATTGTCCCACCAATGGGACCTACATAGTGCACTCCTTGCCTGCATCAAAATAGGAATTAACAAGTGCTCTCCCAGCCACTTGTTAGCTACCACAATCATCTCAAAAGATGTATGGATGAAAGTACAAAATGGTGTAATGTGTGTACACTGAAAATCATGTGTCTTTCCCCCACAACCTACTGCTGAAATAGCCATTGTAGTTGCTACAATGGACCATAAGTAAAACCAAACATAATGTGAAAGAAAGGAAGACCCTCCTTGATACAACTTTCTGATCATAAAAGTAAGAGAGTGTAAATCATAAAGCAAATGGTTACCTCCCTCTTCATGTACTTTGGTCTTTGAGCTGAAATGGATCAAGTAGAAGTTCTCCCTTACTGCAACATAGTAGGGGAGAGGTTGTGCAAACCCTCTATTCATCTTTCAAGCTATGCATTTGTCCATATGCTGATATGCCTCCATCAAAAATACCTCCCAAGTGGACTCCTCCATCAGTACATGGTATGCATAAGAATGCATGGAAGAAGAATCCATAATTTTTGCATGTAGGTGTCTCCTCTTGTGCTTGTGAGCCCAAGCCAAGATAATAAAAACATAGCAAGGGATGCTACCATCCATTAATTCCTCACTCTCCTCTCCTACATGCCTCCAAGACACATCACTTGTGAAGTGGTTTTGAGAACACTTCAGCAAGTAATCCAAGCTCTCAAGTGACATCACTGCTAGCCTTTGGAGTAGGGCCACTGTCATCTCAAAGCTCCCCTCTTTGAAATGAATCTTGTCAAAGACTCCTCCCATCATGTTGCTGCAAATGTAGAGCCCCTCCCATGAAGAAGGTGCTTCTTGGGCATCCAATATCAAAGAGAAATTCTCTTGCACCATGCTAGTGCCTCCTCTTGCTCCCGCAACATCCAAACATAATCTGAGCAAAAAGGATGTTTTTTGCTCTTCCATACTTCCACCATACCAAATATGAAGTGGGAACATGATGAATGGTAAAAAAGAATGCCATCCCATCATAATGCACCCATGCTCCTTTCTTCTCCATGGTGCAAGTATCCTGCCATCTCCTCCTCCTTTTCAAACCCCATGAAAATGAATAGGTCACATGTTGGCCAAACTCTCTCAAGAGTAACCAACACAACATGGATTCTTACTACCCTGTATCATAGATCTGCAAGAGGCTCATCATCCTCTTGCCTCCCATCCACATCCACTCAGATCCTAGTGGATGCTTCTCGTCTTTCTGCAGATTGGCACCTCCCCAACAAGAGATGTCGTCATCCCAAAACATATTATCACCTTTGCATTTCATGGGACATTGAAATTCAATCCTCTCCATGATCCATGTCTTAAACCCTAACCTCAGATGTGGTACATAACTCATCAATGTTGCATGAGGATGATAAGGGTTTCTTCCTCCCTTGATCAAATCAAGGTGGAACAGCACTGTTGAAGTCTCCTCCTCAAGACACTCATCATGCAATAGTATGCAATCTCTCATAGAATGTGTTGAATCATCATAAAATGGAAACTCATGCATACCTTTGAAAATTTTGGGAGAGTTTTGTGTGGCTGCAAGAATCTCTTTCCCAACTGTGCTAGTTGCCTCAACTGCTAAAGATGGAGGCTGCTCCTCCATGATTGTGACAGCGCAGGCATGTGCCTCTTCTGCTGGTGGTGAGGGCTCCTCCCTCCTTTGGCCAAATAATCTGCTCAATATATGAGAAAAATCAGCAAGAGTGGAAACCCTTGCATGCCTCCCATAGCTGAACCACCAAGCCTTTGCTTCTCCCTCAAGGTGTAGCGCTGCAATTGCTACAGCCTCTCTGTCTACCACAGGATGTAGTAGGAAGAAAGCCTCTAGCTTCTTCACCCAAGCTTCTACTGCACATGTGAGTGACCCATCAAATGTAGACAACAGAAATTTATTTCCTTTCATCATCCCATGACTGTGGGGTATTCTTTCCTCCTTTTGCTGAATATAGTGAGGGAAATATAGAGTCTCTTGGAAGACTCTAGGGTTTGTGCTGTATTCAACAAGGTACCCACTTAGAACTTCAAATTCCAAGTGATGTTCATGCTTCTGCTCTGCTTCTCTGTGAGAATAGGAAGTGCATGGTCCTTCCTCTTCTCCTTTTTCTGTCTCCTCAACCTCCTTGGAGAGGTTGTTGCTGGATTTGAAAATTGATGTGGTTAATCTCATCCTCTGCATCATTTTGGCCTCTTCTTCTCTGAAATTCAAACTTCACAGGCTGTGCCAAGTTCGAAGCTTTGATACCACTGTAATATCCGAAATGGAAATCAACATCTTTTTCCACCACTGAAATGTTCCTTTGTTGGAAATATGAACAAGGCTATGTCAGAGATGGACTGAGAGGGATTTTACCAGTTATTTCACCTCTAAAGAGAGGATGAGAACCGGAGGCTTCCTGGCCCTTTCTCAAACTCTGCCTATAGCTATGTAAATATTTCTTACTTAGGAAGATATTTTCTCAAAAGGATGAGCTACAGCAACATCTGAACTTTAACAAGCAGCAACAACAATGAAATACATTTACTCATGAAATGTGAGAAGAGTGTAAATATTATATAAAATATGCAGCAGAAAATGATATACAAAATCCTTGAGGAAAGGACCTCTCAAGGTGGGCTCAAATCAGCCTCAAGGGAAAATGTACATAAAATGAAGAAACACTCTGCTACATAACCCATAAAATCTGTAACTACACAGTCACTAAGCGAAAATGACTACAAGCTGAAATATACAAGATGATATGATAATATGAGCTCAAATAAAGATAGGGGAGTAAGATCTCAACCCTAGAAAATAATACAATCACAATCGTCCAAGGGATTGGCTAAAATGTACAAATGAAAAAAATGCCAGAGTAGCTGGGCAGCTACTGCAACTCAAATATAATGCAACATGGGAGAAGGATGTAGATGCTGCAATAGACAATAATACCTCCTCCAATGATCTCCAAGGTGAAAGGTTACACCTCTCACTGAAGATTGGACTCTCTAGTGCACCAAGTGAATCCCTTGTGCATGCCTCCTCTGTAGATAACATTGTAAGGGAAGGTGACTGCACTGGGCATGAGTAGAAACATATGGCCGAATGCCAAATCTGCAATATGAACTCTGGAAATATCCTTTGCTAATTTCTTTGAGAAAGAAGGCCTCCTCCTCTCCAAAACTAGCTCAGGAAATGGTGGGATGAAGATCCCTCACTGCTACCTCCAGCAACTCCAATGAATCTGCCCAACAGAAACATTGTAGCTGAAAGAGATGGCTTTGGCCTCAAGCCTAGATGTGAGGAAGATGAAGAAAATCTCGTCCAAGGCTTCCCAATTAAGGAGAGAAGACTTATAAATAGAAATCTCCCTTGTGCTAAGCAGCACAAGATATCTCAGTTGATCAACTGAAGAGAGCTACAAAATCGAATTCTCAAGCATGAAAATGAACAATGGCTCTCCTTCACCTTTTTATGCAATGAATGCTTCCTTTCCATGGACCCCACCCATTAGGGTTTCTCTCATCCTCTAATTTTCCCTCCATTCAAACTATGAAATCTTCTTGAGCAAGCTTCTCCTCTTAGCCACGTTGTTGACTTGGTCAACCATGGCCTAGCTTACTTGCTTTTAGCCCTTTTCACAGTAGGGACTGCTATATTTAGCCACTTAAGTGAATCTTTGCACCTTAGGAGAGTTTATTTTGCTACTACATGGGATCCCTTACCCATTTTATTACTTTTATTAAAATAAAATCAAAATTAATGTTCCAAATACTTTTCCAAATACTTTATTGAAAAATTTGGAACATTACACACAATGTGATCAACATGAAAAAGGTTGAGATTGACACACAGAACATGTATGTTGGTACACCTTGTGCATCTGACATGCTAAGGGGATTTCATGGGGATGGTCATACTAACATCCCTTTGGGATATTTTAAGGTAATAACCATTTTCCATTAAGATTTTTCCTGTTTTTCATATATTTGAGCCATTGTCAATGTCTTTGTTCCGAAGACATATTTTCACCATACATGTTATTTCGGCTGATTGTGTTTTGGTCAAATATTCAATCTCTCAAAATGTAAGTATTGATCACATTTCACTATAATTTTCACATAATTCATGACTGTATCTTTCCATAATTTGTTTACAGAATGGTAATGGAAGTTTTCTCAGGGATAATCCTCCCAATTTGTCCAACTCAATGATAATAATTTGCACAAAAATTCAAAATTGTGTTAGATCCAGACTCTCTCTCAATTCAAAGAGAAAATTAATTTGAAACTCATTAGCTATTGAACTACCACTAGAATCCCAGTGTTTGAATGTGGGTCATTAATTCGGTGTTTGAAATTGGAACATTATCATGGCAATACCCTGTCTCAATCACTAGGCCACAACTTAATATCTTGCAGCCAGAGTATGAGAACAAATAAATCTTCTTAAAGTGATTTTTTCAAACTAATAAAATTAAGGTAGATAGACCAGAGAAAATTAAGGAAATGATAAAACAATACTAAATTGTGCAAGATAAATTCAAGTTGTATTTTAGTATGAAATGGACCATAGTTTGGTTACATTTATGTGGTGATGGTTTAAAAAACTGTGTGAAATTAGTCGTCGATGTATGTATATTATATAGTAAAAACATCTTGAGCACACATACAATCACAATGTGAGAAGTCGAGGTTACTGATAGGGTGCACAAATCATGTAAAAAAATGAAAAAAGGCTTGTGGATGCACATATCATGCGGTATACCAACATGAGGTTTAGGTCCATATACTGTGTGAGAGACCTAGATAAGGCTCAAGAGCAGAAATTTCCTATTAGGAAAAATTAAAAGGAATTACCACAATTGAGTGAACATGGTCTTGGAAATTTTTTTAGATCAACTTGGATTAGGTGGGTAAGTGCATCTGGCACATGATGAAACAATTGATATATGTATTGAGAAACAGGATAAGCTTAGGTTTGTGAAGTTCCAAGAGGTTCATATGGAGACATATTAGACAAGTTATGCTTTCAATGTGGTTGGTGTGCAAAGCACATGATGCTAGTGGATGGTAGAATGAATTATATGATAGAATAGGTGGTATTTCTATTGAGAAAGTGAAACATAGGTCAAAATTAATTTTAAATTATATGCATGTCTTGACATGACATATGTGGGAGTCTGCACATGAAAACTCACCAAGTTGGACCACACAGATGTTGGGTCAGCTTGACTTCACATGTGGATGAGTATTGTGATCTGACATGATTTGCCTATTCTATAAGGAACATTGCAATATTAAAACTTGTGTAAAATTCACATATATGTGTGAGAGATTTTGTGAAATGTGAGACAAGTGATGGAAATGGTATAGGAGATATGAGTCTAGCAAGAATTGAGTATCATCTTGATGATATAGGATGACAAGTATACATATAAGTAGTGAAAAAAAGTCTAAAAAGGATGGTTGATATCACCACATGATATATGTCATGGGAGAGTTCGCTAAAATACTTTATTGTTGACATTGAAGCATACCAAGTTTCAATCTTGGACATGATCGAGACAGGAGATGACCAAGCTCATAACCTTTCCATCTTGGAACAACCTTGTCTAGTTGAGGAAGTTGGTGATTCCATTAGATGTTGTTTATGTTGAGGAGAACACTTCGTAGAATACTATGAAAATAAGGTGACTTGATTAAATGATTTGGTGAATCGTAACAAGGTTGGGTTGTATGTTTTAGAGAGTAAGATACAAGACCCACATTCACCACAAGCTTTGCAAATGACTGGGTCATGCCAACAATTCTTAACGAGTGAAGCAAAGGAGGGATATGCACAACTATTAGGTCCCTATATTACTAGTTTAGTCCCTTATTTTTATTAGTGTAGCCCCCTTAGTGTTACTTTTGTACCCCTATAACCCCAATTGTTATTATTGTGCCCTTACATTGTTATTGTTAGGCCGGCTAGGATTATATTGTGGGCCCATGGACTCCTATATATAGATGGATGTTTTGGTCATTTGTAGCATCCAAAAATTGTTCATTTATGTAATGTATTGGAGGTTTCCCCCTCGAAGTGGCTGATTTCTAAGGTGTTAATCTCTCTTTTCTTCTATTTTTGGAGTTGGTTTCATAACATTTGGTATCAAAGCTTTGGATTCTACGGTTTCGCTGCTCCAAGCATGTCATCGTGGAATTTTAACTATAACTTTTCTTCTACGAAGGTTCAGAAGCTGAAATTTTTAGAGTGCAAAGCCGAAATCCTGAGGAACATCTTTGCACAATTTTAGATCTTGGTTCGCAACGTTTTTGGAGATATGATCTATGGAAGTTAGGGTTTTTTCCAGGCTCCTGAATTTAACCTAAACAGGTCATCGCAGAATTTTCGCTATAAATATTTTTCTATGAGGTTTTAGAAGCTGAAATTTTGATAAAGCGAAGCCACAATATGGAAGAACCACTTGTAAAAATTTCAGATCTTGGTTCACAACATTTTTGGAGATATGATATGTGAAAGTTAGGATTTGTTTAGACTCCTGAATTTCATCTTAAAGAGGGGAACGTGGGAAAAATGCCATAACTCTCTCTCTGAGCATCGGATTGAAATTTTGTAAAATTTTTCCTCAAGTACATGGAATTTAGTTTCCTGTCTATAAATTTTAGAGCCAAAGGAGGTAACAATGACACGTGGCAAGTCATACAAGTGCGCTCTACTGACCCAGTCCATAATTAGGTCATTGTGGGAGACTGGACATAACTTTGCCTTGAAGAGTCCAAATCAGGTCAGGCCTGAGGCATTCGAAAGAGGATTCAGAGGGCTATGTGAGGGACGAATTTCAGATATTGAATATCCGAAACCACAGAGATAATTCAGTTTCAATATCAAGCTCCTCAAAAGAAAGGAAAATGTGCATATTGTTTTCGAATTACATAAGTCTCGTTTGAAAAAAATTAGTTTGAATTTATTCCAATTGAATATTGAAGAACAAATATCAGTATTGGGTTCTAAAATGCCCCATAGAAAGAATTCAACACCTATTAAGCCTTCATAAGGCTCTATTATGACTCTTGAAGACTAAGAAATGAAACATGAGATGTCAAAAATACAAGAGCAAGTGCACCTATCGCAAAGAGAAACAAAAAATGAAATGGAAGTTTTGAAGAAAGGCATGGAAAATAAGATGGATGGTTTGAAGAAAGGAATGGAAGCTAATATGGAGGGCATGGAAGTTGGCATGGAAGCTAAGATGGATGACATGGAAGCTAATATCAATGAAAACATGTAAAACATGAAGAATGATCTAAAAGTAGATATCGAAGGTTTGGTAAAGTTGATACATGAAATGTTTCCTAATGGCGAAAATATAGTAGAGGAAACTCATGATGAGAAAAATAAATAAATATTAATCATGATTTCATAAACTCTAATGTTGGATGGAAGAACCACCATATTCCAAAGATGGATATGAGGAAGTTTGATGGCAAGGATCTCGTAACATGGATACTACAAATGGAGCGATATTTTGTTTAAATAGAACAAAATATAACTTGATTAAATGATTTGGTGAATCGTAACAAGGTTGGGTCGTATGTTTTAGAGAGTAAGATACAAGACCCACATTCACCACAAGCTTTGCAAATGACTAGGTCATGCCAAAAATTCTTAATGAGTGAAGCAAAGGAGGGACATGCACGACATATAAAGAATAACACATAGAATGACCAACAATATGTTGTGACAATAATAGAGTTATCCAACATGCTTACAAGGAGAGACAAATCAATCAAGTGCTTCCTTGGCTACCAAAAAGGCATCACAGAAACCTATAACATTGGGAAATTTGTTACAAGGACTCCTTGGTAAATAAGAATCATCTGAAGGGAATAAAAATAAAATTTCTCTAGGAATTCTTGTTGTAGAAGAGGATTCCAGGCCTCAATGGGAATTTTTCGGAATGGAATTTCTCTTGGAGTGCATCCATGAGGAAGAAAAAATAATGAACAAATGGCCAAAATCCCTAAAAGAAGAAGAAAAGGACAAACCTTCGCAAAGTTCTATAACTCTCTAAAAGTTACTCCACAATAGATAGCCAAGGTGTTACTCCTAAAATGATCACATTAGGTAAGAAACTAATCTCATTGAAAATGTTCTTATGAGGATTTTAATTCCACAAGCTATCATATCCAAAAAGAATATAACATGAATACACTATACTTTATACTTATGTGAATGTTATCTTCATTATAAGGTTTCCATTGGGCCTCTAGAGTAACCCATTAATTCCTAAACCTTGCAACTATTGGTATTTGGTTTTTCTCATTTAAGACATCAATATTTTCAATATTGTTCACCATTGCATCATTACCTTGTCATCTTGGTATCTCCTTGTAAAAAACATTCCAATTATGTTCATTTTCTCTAAATTCAAACCCATTTTCCCCAAAACCAGGACTTGATCTACCAGATGTGTTGTTGTTAGAATAAAGTCTATTAGATGGGTACCTTTGTTCATGAAGAATATTACACCTGAAATAATCTGAAATATATCAAAACTAAAAGAAAAAATGATAGCAACAACGAGTAGCATACCGTTACAAGAGGTTAAGGTTGCATATATTTCCCAAGTGGAATAAGATATGTAGTCTATGAAACCACTGATGGAAATGGATTATTTGTGGGAGGCCTATATTGACTATGTGAAGCTACTGGTCCATCAAGCCAAGAAGAAACAATCATGATACTATCATGGTTTATAGGAAAAATACCCCTGCCATATCCACCATTAGATGTCAATAAAGGCATTGGATAGCTAGGTCTTGGACCCAACAGAACACCATTAGTGTTCTATTTTTAACATTTCCATGTTGAAACTTCTCCTTGTGGTGTGGGAGGAACCAAATAATGAACCTACTATGTAGTTACTCTAGAGTGTGTTGAAAAGTATGAGGCAATAATTACTGTGAAAAACTAGTATTGTAATCAGAGAATGAAAAATGATCCCTCATGAAAACCCTCTAAATATTGATCAGGAAATCATTTTTACGAGGGAGTTTCTGGAGCATGACATATCAGAGGAGTGGGGCAATCCCAAAGAAGAAAAACCTATTGTTGAATTGGATAAGTTTATGGCTTCAAATTGCAACATTGGCATAGAAAAAATGTTTTGTGAGTTGCCCATGGCTATATTCAGCCCAAAAAAAACACTTTTTAATGTAAAAAACATCGTATATAATGATATATCTATCCATGGTTTGAAAAATGAAGAATATGACACATATATGGTTTCCTGTGGTGATGTAGACCCCACTGTTTTACATGTCAATTTTAGAAGCTTGGAGGATAAGAAGTATGTTTCTAACTCCTTTGAAAACAAAGGGCATACCAACACATCCATTAATGAAGAGTGTAATATAGATTTTTCCATCCTCAATATGGAAGTTGAAGAACATATGCCAACATCCATAGAAACTAGCACCAAATTTTGTTATGGTAAGAGGTCAATCAACAAACAAAGATGGATGTCATTATTTCCTTGATATCTTGGAAGTTGATTTGATGATTCCAAAGGGTATTCGAAAGCTAGGAAATTATATGCTTACCCTTGTGATCCTTCCAGTGAGGAAAACATCAACGTACAAGTCAAAAATCATATCTTACATTGTAGATTGGTGAACTTTCTATGTATGATTATGAAGATTGTTGCAATGAGGAAGAGTATCTGGACAACCCGTTCTTAAATATGCATATTGAATATTATAGGGCACGAGTAGACTCTCATGCTTCAGTTGATGAAGAAGAAGTTAGGTCATAAAAGTATAATATAATATCGGTATTTTTCATCAAAATTGACTATAACAACTATGGTAATACTCAAATTTGAACAATTGTATAACAAGCTAATTACTACAATGCATCAGTCAAGTAGCAGGCTTTTTCACATGTTTGATGAAAATACATCAGCCAAGTAGCATGCTTTTTCATATGTTTGACGAAAATACATCAGCCAAGTAGCAGTATTTTCATATGTTCGACAAACTCTTGGTGTTATCAAAAGGACAACCTATTTTCTTAGGTCAAGCGAGATGTTCTATGGGATATTTTGATAGTTTAAAAAATATATTTCTTAAAAAAATTGCATGAAACCATTCTAACAAATCTCGTATACTATAAATCTAAAGCCACATAATAAAACCTATAAATAGGAAAGTGATTGCTAATTCCATCATATATAATCACTTACATTTCCATGTAGAGAATCAAACTAGGACCACATCATTACTAACTTTAAAGCATAAGAAAAGAACAAGTTTAGATGAAATGAGGCAACATACCTTGAAATTTAAAGGACTACTGTGCTTAGTGACCAAAAAATTGATCAAATTGACAAAATATGTTATGGCCAAAATGAAAATAATATAGTATATGATTTCCACATCCTTCCTTGCAAGTGTGATAGTTATCCCAAGCACATCAGGTTCCATCAACAATGTTACAAGTAGCGGAAGTAATACTGCAATGAGAAACATATAAATAAGAAGGTTCATAGAGTTCTGCTTCTCCATGGCATTTACAATCATCAATAAACAAAAATTATATATCATTCGTTTGAAGTTTAGAATTTAAGTTATCATAAATTATAATGCTTTGAAGTATCATAATATCAGACATGTCAGCTACTTCTCAGGATCATCTTTGAGGCTATAGTTTATCACTTCTTGCCATATTCACTTTTTAAATGCTTAATGTTATGTTACGTAAATATGTGTTTTGATCATAAGAATGTTTTTAATTTAATTATTTATTAGTATGAAATCTTATGAAATGGCCCAGTGGCAGTACCTAAAATTTGTTGTGCACTCTATAAATTTGTAAATATAGCTTAAGTTTATCATAGTTCTCAATAGGTGATGTGCATTGTTCATATCGTATGATATACTATGATAATTTGATAGGCAGATGGGCCCTCCTTCTTTTAGCTTTTCTTATAGAATTCCAGTTCTACTTCTAATTTACATCTTCTCTCAATAGCCTCATTTCAGTTCTACTCACAATATTTCTCAAAGAAAAAGGTTTGAAGCACTCAACTATTACTTCAAGTTTTTCTTTCAATCAACGTAACCATATTTAGCCAAATCCAAATTGAATTTTCATTTCTCTTACATTTTCAATTGATCAATAGAACAAAATTTCAAAATCCTTGAAAATGGACCAAATATTTTCCATGGGAAAAACATTTTACAGTAAATTATAGTATCATTTCCAATCATAAAAAAAATTGTTCATCAAACTGTAAATCATTATCAAGGAGAAACATTACACTCCTCAAATTTCTTCCAATATCACCCCATTGTAGGGAATTCCCGTAGTTTCAAAATACAATACTATCATAAAGACATATAATACAGTAAAACATAGTGGGTAGATTCAATTTTACAATTTAATTACTAGAATTTAATAAAAATAACTCAATACAACTGACTGAACCAAAGAGTTGCATATAGAATTAAAAAACAAGTAGACAAGACTTTAACAAGATACCCTTCTGAAGAATGCAGAAGCCGCTGAAGCACGAACTTGAAAGCTCTCACAGTAGTTGTCATAATGCACATATAAATCTATATAGATGAAAACTTAGCTCACCCTTGTGTTGGGCATCGAATTTGGCTATTTCTTTGCCCACTTTTGTCATCCTTTTTTACCCCTTTTTTCTTAATTTACCCACGTTTGCTATGATAAACTCCTGAGGTAAATACCCTAACTTGTCCAATTGGGATATTTTGATTAATGAAGTAAAATTGCAGGGTTTTACCTAATTGCGGCATTAAGGTTTGTCTTTGGCCGCAGATTGAAGTTAGGAACCCTTGCTCCAGCAGATCGCAGCAAGAATCGATAACGACAAGCCAAAGGGAGAATGTGCAGCTGGACCACGACTCCCTGGGCCTATTCTCGACCCTTTGCTCTATTCAGAATATCTGTTGCTCATGTCATTTCAACCAGAGTCCATTTTTGAACATGCGATTCTCATATTGCAGGGAAATCTGTTATTCCCTTGTATTGTGTATAAAATGGACATTATTCCTATAATTCGGGGTTCCAAAGAGAAGACTGTAATCAAATTTCATATATCAATAAAATACATCTGGTTTTACTGTTCCAAAGCATTTCGTAGTTAACACAGCCCTGATTAGAGAGCTGGGCCTGCTCTTCTGATTAGGTGCTGCGTCTTTGTATATGTGTGGATTTATTTTTGTTGTGCTATGGTTGTTATTTATATCTCTTGCTGATTCAGATTGTTGAATGTCCTGTATTAATTTTACTTCACGGCAATGTTTTGAGTTTGACTGTAAACCCTTGGTTGAACGGATTGAGCATTTGTTCCTGCATATACCTTGCATGTAGCCTTGAAAGGATACGCTCCCGGATTGATAAGATTAATGTCAGATTAGGGTGGATAGATCATCCCTACTTGAACGCCAACATTTTGGCGCCGTTTCCGAGGAGGCTACAAGGTGCAAGCAACAATTCGAGGCAACCAGAGGGTCGACCTCTCGTCCTGTGGAGAGAACGATTTTTCTCACTCTGATTCAGGTCCTAAGCGTAGGTTTTGATTTTGGGTTGTTTTTTCTTTTATTTCGAGTTTTGGGCCACCTTCTTGTCCTGGGGAGGGAGGAGTATTTTGACGCCCTGCTTCAGATCTGGGAGGTATTAGGTATTTTTGTGGGTTGTGTGGTTCTTGTTCTTGTCCCTGAGAGGGAGGAGTCTTTTGACGCCCTTATCTAGGTCTGAAACTCTAGTCTTCGTCTTGTTTTTTTTTTCTTTTTAAATCCTTTTGTCTTGGGGAAGGAATGGTCCTTTGACACCTTACTTTAGGATCGAAGTGTTGTAGGCTCATGCATATATTTTCTATCACATTAATTTTTGTATGAAAAAAGAATCAAATAAGAGGGGCGGAGCGAGAGCCCCAAAGAGGGGAAGAACAGATTTGGGAAGAAAGACTTATATACAGCAGATCATTGAAAAGGTAGAGTCCGAAGCATCTTCTCGTGCAAGCACAAGGCCAGGGGCTAGGAGAGTACGATCTGAAGGACAATCAGTAGATCAACCAGTGCATACTCCGGTATCCATTGGCGATTCAGTAGAGTAGGGTCCTCCATTAGCAGAAGGCTCAAGTAGCATTGGAACTGATCAAGAGGATCTTGCATTGGGGATAGAAGGAGAAGAGATCGCAAGCAGAATATTGACATAATCAGATTACTTCAATAGGGGAGAGGAAGTTGTCGTTGAGGGATTGATCCATCAGGACGCATGCAGTAGGAAAGAAGTAATATTTGTATCACCGAGAGAGAAGGAGAGCGCTACCAAAGCCACTCGAGTTCCAATAGTAAGGAGTCCCCAATCATCTTCTACAGAACCTGTTGAAATCCCCAGCGACTATTGGAATATTTTCATGGCTCCCACAACCTCTACTATCGATTTTCCCATTGAGAATACAAGAGGAGGTGTGCCTAAAAAACCTATCCCATTGGCATCTTTACCAAATTTCCATGGGCTCGTGTCAAAGGACCCCGACACATTTCTGTTTGAGTTTGATATAGTGTGCCGGGTGTATGATTACATGACGGATGTCCAAAAATTGAAGATTTTTCCTTCTACACTCAAGGGGGCGGCTCTGTGATGGTTTATGGGCCTTGGAGGGAAATCCATTACCACATGGGATGGCATGCAAACAACTTTCCTGGAGAAGTATCAGGACTATTGTAAATCCCAGAATATCAAGGAGGAGCTTTTCAAGTTTACACAAAAAGAAGATGAAAATCTGGAAGACTGCGTGGAAAGGTTTAAGTACCTCTTACAGAGGTCAGGACATTCTGACTTGGACAAAGAAATTTTGAAGGTTATCCTCCTTCAGACTTTTCGAGAGGATTCAATGGAAATGTTGAATATTGTGGGGAAAGGAGACATATCCAAGGAAACTTTTGAAAATATCTGCGACTTGTGTATCCAGTGCTCAAGAGGGCTTGCAATAAATAGATCAAGAGTTCATTCAGTAAAAGGATCTAGCGGGGGTATTATGAAAGCAGAAATTGGGAACCTGTTAGACAACCTGAAGACAGATATTCTTAGTATCCTGTCAACACAGATGGATACTTTGCAAGTGAAGCAGAAGCAGTTGGAGCAGGAAAGGGCTATGGCGATCTTCTGCCCAAAGTGCAAGAAGAACCATTTAGAAAGAGAATGAACATTAAATTCTATAGAGAAGTGTGACATATATGAGCTAAATCATGTTACCAGCTCATGCCCTTCCTTTCCAGGATTGAAAGCAGTATTTCAAGGAGCAGGGGAGGACACGGAGCAACTGTATCTTATGGGTGCTAGGAAGCCGTGGAAATTTCGAACACCAATGGGAAATCAAGGTATGTATCTAGATCCATCTCAGTATTTTAATAATTATAACTCGAATCCCTAACCCATACCTTACTCCCCTATGTGGCCACAGTACCAGCACCCACTATGGCAGCAATGGAACCCTCAGGCTAGTATGAGGTCATCATGGGCTCCAACTTGGCGAGGACCCTCTATAGGGAAGTTCCCTTAGCAGATGCCACAACAAAAGATACCACAACAGCTCCAATTACCCTCCACTGTGCCTCCTGGTAACCAACCTGTCCATCCTGAGCTTCCAATGCAGCCTAACCCTAACCCCAATAATAAAGGAGATCATCAAGCTGATGTTCTTAACCTGCCTTCGTATAGCATTTCTACATCAGATCTGTATGAAATGAATTTGCGATCTGGCTGGAAATTTAATGTCCAACCCCCTCCGATTATCATTGAACAGCTTGATAATGAAGATAGAGAGGCACAACCAACTAATAAAGAACTGAAACAAACTGTTAAGGCGTCTCCTGTAAAACAACCACAATCTGAACCACCTTACCCAGAGAGACTGATTGTGAGTAAACCCAGCCCACAAGCTGAATTTGACTTATTAGGAGAATTATAGAATTTATTTGTTAAAATTCCCTTGTTACAAGCCATGAAATATGTGCCAATTTATGCAAAGACTCTTAGGGAGTATTGTTCGAAGAAACCTGTAAAGAAAACTAAGGACCCCCTCACTATACATGTTATGGGAAAAATATCAGACTTCATGATGGGGAAATCAACACCAGTAAAGTATGGGGACCCAAGAAACCCAGTTCTGACAGTATAGATTAATGGGGTAGATATTCCAAACGTATTGGTAGACCTGGGTGCTGACATCAATGTCATCACTACTAAAACCATGCATACATTAGGCCTTCAGAATTTGAAGTATACACCTACAGTGTTGGAATTGGCAGATAGGTCCACAATCAAGCCTTTGGGAAAGTTGGAGGATGTGACAATTTCAGTAGATGCATGGCATTACTCGGTCGATTTCCTGGTGTTGTATACACAGTCTTCAGTGGGAGGCCACCCTTTGATTTTTGGGAGGCCATGGCTGGCTACTGCAGATGCTTATATTGGATGTCAATCAGGAAATATGGTCATTTCTAATGGCCATAACACCAAAAATTTGGTGCTATACCCACCGGAAGAACCAGATGCATCCAAGAAGTCAGCAGCTAGCAAGAAGGCTGTATCTATGGTGGAAGTCGAAGAACAAGAGGAAGAGGTGAGACTGGTCCTTACTATTGGGCAGGCCCTTCAGTTGAAGATGGAATCAGAAGATGATGTGATCACTTCCTTTATGAACGATCTTTTGAAAATGTAACAAGATGATGGAGCTTAGTAAAATGAAGTCGCCTTCACTAAGTGGGCCTGCAGGCTATTTTTGGCGCAAAGGCTATTTTTAGACTATGTCTATTTTTAGACATATGGATCATGGTCTATGAGTTGCAGGATGCTATTTATGGATGATTGGTCAAGTTGGTCAAAATAGATGGACCTCTATTTTTAGACATTGGGCAGTTTCTATTTTTAGACGGTCGAGCTAAAAATAGAACAGTCAAATATTATTAACCCTTAATAATATTTAGACTATAAACATTATCTTTTCCTCTTGGAGCACTTTAGTTTGATGCTTGGATGTGGAACATGCAACTGACAGGAGGAAATACACTTTTCCTAAGGGTTAGTTGAGCTATTGCATGGTTGACTTCAGTTAGGACTCAAGTGGCAGAGTTTGGTGGAGTTGATGAGACAGTTGGTGGAGTTGTGTTCGGTTTAACTTAGTTGAACTAGTTGTATTTAGTCTAACTGACAAATACACTAGTGATGAGTGGTGTGAATTAATTATTAATTAATTCACTAGTTATTAACTCATAAATAAACTAAATAACACATCGATTCGTGGAGACCAGTGTTAGAGGTGGGTAAAAGGGTGAGTGTGACTATCAGTTGTGACTATACCTGTGCATGAGATTTGCACACACATTGATTGAGATTGCCAATGAGGATTGCGCAGTTGGAGCTAGTGGGATTCGAACTTGGATCTCATCATTACTCATCTTGGATTGCGCAATAGAGGCAGGCAGACTTGTGGAGGAGATTTGAACCTGTGACTTGTTCATCTTCATAACTAGTTTTGTGTGTAGCATTGAGATAGTGCTGAGAGCTGTGAGAGCTTTGTGCTATGTATTGTTACATGTTCTCTATCATTATAATATACAGATAGTTGGGGGTTTTCAGCTATTGCTTTCCCCATTACATCCTGTGTTGATATGTGTTCTTGATTATGTTTTAATGAGCGCATGCGACTGCTTTCTATTTCCGCATATTGATGATAAATTGTAGAAGAGGTTATGTATTATGCATGAAGCTTAAATAGTGTGTAATCAGGATAATCTCGGTGAATAATTCAGCTATTATTCAAATTTCTACATGGTATCGGAGCGAGAATTGATCATCGGATCTATTACAGTGATTACAATTTATTTCGGTAGACAGAGTCTGTAAGCGGGCCAGGTAGCCTCTGGATCCATCCTTTCTTTGAAAGGTGATATATCCAGTAAACGCCCCTACAGTCGATCTCTGTGCTAGAAATAATTTGTTCTCACAGATCCAGAAGCGGTTGAGTTTGAGCTGGTGGAATTCGAATTTTGCAGCAGTTTGTTTTCTTGGTGCCGGAGTTGAAATGTCTTTCAACGGATTGCGACTGGAATATGCCCTTGAGGGCAGTTCGAATTATGTTGCATGGAAGGACAGAATGGAGGCGGTATTAGATGATAACGGGCTGAAGGAGTTCATAGATGCTGAGGTCCCAAAGCCTACTGATGCTGCTCAAGTTGAGGCTTGGCAAAAGAAGATGGCGAAATGTCGAAGGATTCTGTTGGAAGGCGTGAAGGATCACATTGTATCCAGCCTGCATGGGAAGAATTCTCCATACTTGATGTGGAAAGCGTTGACAGATCTATTCCAGAGCAAGAGCGACCAGAGGAAGTTGGCGCTCAAGGATAAACTCAGAAACATTAAGATGGAGAAAGGCGACAGTATCGCCAAGTACCTCACGAAGTTCACTCAATGCAGAGATGAGCTGGGAAGTGTGGGGGTGACTATCGATGATGAGGACTTGGTGGACCTGGCTCTCCTTGGTCTTCCGAAGAGTTGGCATTCCTATCAGGACTCTATCAATGGTCGGGAGAAGTTGCCTGGATGGGAGCGACTTTGGTCGGATCTCATGCAAGAGGAGATAAGGCGGAATAACAGGGATGGATCTTCATCAAAGGCATCTGATGAAGAAAATTTCTCTTTGGCTGCCAAATCAAAGAAGGGGAAGAGCAAGAAAACTTCTCAGTCTAGTGCGAAAGGAAAGAAGCAAGACATGTCCAAGGTGAAGTGTTTTCACTGTCACCAGCATGGACATTATGCCACAAATTGTCCACAGAAGAAGAAAAATAAGCATGCTACTGGATTTGCAGCGGGAGAGGCCTTAGCCTCCTAGTTTGAGCTGGATTTTTCACTGATCGCATGCTTGGTTTCAAGTGTGATGGGATCAGTATGGTTCTTGGATAGTGGTGCGTCATTTCACATGACCGGATATCGGGGTTTGTTTTCAGATCTGGAGGAGAAAGATCTTGGAGTGCACATCGAGATGGGCGATGATGGTAGATACAGTGCGACCAGTATCGGTACCATTTCCTTTGAGAGGGAGTCTGGTAAACCCTTCGTATTGAAGGAAGTATTGCATGTTCCAGGTTTGATGAAGAATGCGATCTCTGTGGCGATGTTGGAAGACAAGGGATATGATGTTGTCTTTAGCAAGGGAAAGGCTTTCCTGCTCAGTAAGGCAACTGGAAAAACCCGGAAGATAGGGGTTCAAGTCAAGAACCTTTATCAATTGCAGGTAGATGGATACACAGCAATGGCATGCAAGGCAGAAGGAGTGGTGAGACAGGATGATGGTGAGTTGTGGCACCGGAGATTGGGCCACCTTCACCATGGAGCTTTGAAGATACTGCAGCATATTTCTACTGGGCTTCCTAAGGGAACTCTTGCGCAGTCAGATCAGTGCAAGGGGTGTACCTTGGGAAAATTTGTGAAAGCCACCTTTCACAAGAAGGATAGTCGCGCCACAACAATCCTTGAGAGAATCCACACAGACGTGTGTGGACCTTTCTCAGTAGCTTCGACAGCAAAGCACAAGTACTATGTGATCTTTGTTGATGATTTCTCTCGGAAGTGCTGGATCTTCTTCATGCAGAAGAAGAGTGAGAAATACTCAAAGTTCTGTGAGTTCAAGGCGCTGGTTGAGAAAGAATTAAAGTATGAAGGCTCTTAGAGCGACAATGGTGGTGAATTCATCTCTCACGAATTCAAGGACTTTTTGCAACGTTGTAAGGATTCTGAGAGAGCTCATCGCACCTCATAACCCACAAGAGAATGGGTCGCGCTGCAAGAACGTAACGATCGTGGGTGCTACACTCGGCGATGCTGCAGCATGATCGGGCCTACCCCCTTCACCCGTGGGCAGAGGCATGCACACGGGGCAGCAAAGTAACCGTTGTCCTCACAAGATACTTGGCATGAGTACACCGGAGGAGGCATTTTCTGGAAAGAGGCCTGATATTTCCCATTTGAGGATTTTTGGTTCACCTGTCTACATGCATGTGACAAAGGATGCTAGGAAGAAGCTGGATACGACTGCAGAGGTTGGGATATTTGTGGGGTACAATGATACGCCCCACAACTATCATGTGTATTTGCTAGATAGTCGCAAGACTGTTGTGCGACGGGATATTAAATTTCAGGAGGAGAAAGCCATGCAGTGTTTGCTTGAGAGGGAGCCACACTTGCATGCAGATGAGGAGCTATTAGTTCCTAAGGATGAGCTTCAAGATGTGGATCAGCAACAAGAGGAAGTTCATGGAGTGGAAGATACCACTCATGCAGCGCCAACCATCAGAGGGCGAAAGCGCACTACAGAAGCTGAGCGACTGGCTCAAGATGCAGAGAAGGTTGTAGTAGCACCTACAACACAGCGCAGACAGAGACAGTCACCAAACCGGTACACTGGATACATGGCTCTTGTGAGCAAATGTGTCGTGACAGAGCCATCCTCTTTCGAGGAAGCTATGGAGGACCCCGCATGGGTAGATGCCATGGTGGAAGAGTATGATTCTATTGTCAGAAACAGTGCATGGGAGATTGTCCCGCGACTGGAGGGGAAATCAGTGGTGGGTTCGTGATGGATCTACAAAGTGAAGCAGGCGGCTGACGGGAGTGTGGAGAAGTACAAGGCAAGATTTGTTGCCCGTGGCTTCTCACAGATCGAGGGGATCGATTATGAGGAGACCTTTGCACCTGTCGCAAGGTACTCTTCCATATGGACGATCCTAGCTCTCTCAGCGCAGATGGGGTGGCACATCCATCAGATGGATGTGAAGACTGCGTTCCTCAACGGAGTCATTGAGGAGGAGGTGTACATAGAGCAGCCCGAAGGTTTCGAGATCTTCAGCAATGAGTCGCATGTGTGCAGACTCAAGAGAGCACTGTACGGGTTGAAGCAAGCACCTCGTGCTTGGTACACACAGATAGACAGTTATTTCACCGGACTTGGATTCTCCAAGAGTGAGGCGGATCCTAACCTGTACCAGATTGTGGTGGAGGGGAAGTTGTTGATCATTGTACTGTATGTAGATGATCTGATTTTGACGGGTGATGAGCGGTTGATACTTTCATGCAAGGAGGATCTTTCACGAGAGTTTGAGATGAAGGACTTGGGCATCCTTCATTATTTCCTGGGATTGGAGATTTGGCAGCGCAGCGGAGGACTGTTTGTTTCTCAGGGCAAGTATGCCCGGGAGATTCTGGAGAGGTTCAACATGCAAGGCTGCAAGCCCGTTGACACTCCTCTTCCTGGTGGTTGGAGGAAGGAGGATGCTACTTCAGCGGAGGTAGTGGATGCCACTGTCTATCGACAGTTGGTGGGGTCGCTTATGTATCTGGTCAATACACGACCCGATATATGCTATGCTGTTAACCAGCTTTCACAAGCTATGGTTAAGCCTACCAAGCTCTTCTGGAAGGTAGGAAAGCATGTATTGCGTTATCTTAGAGGCACATCGGGATATGGTCTGTGGTACAGACAGGAGGATGAGGTGAAGCTATGTGGCTTCACGGATGTAGATTGGGCAGGGAGCCCAACGGACCGAAATATCACATCTGGAGGGATCTTCAGTATCGGGTCAACAACAGTTTCTTGGTACAGTAGGAAGCAGAGATTCGTGGCACTCAGTTCAGCAGAGGCTGAGTATATGGCAGCAAGCTTGGCTGCATGCGAGGCCATATGGATGAGGAAGATCCTGGTCGGGTTGTTCGAGTCGCATTTGGAGCCTACTCTAATTTATTGTGATAACCAGAGTTGCATTAAAATATCGGCTAATCTAGTATTTCATGATATATCCAAACACATCGACATCAGGTACCATCATATTAGAGATTGTGTGCAGCGGAGAATCATGTTACTTTCATATATTCCCACGGAGGATCAGGATGCTGACATCTTGACAAAGGCGCTCACCAGGAGAAAATTCAAATACCACAGAGGCAGGATAGGGGTTGCAGATAATCCATATCTTGTTGAGAGGGAGTGTTGAAAATGCAACAAGATGATGGAGCTTAGTGAAATGAAGTCGCCTTCACTAAGTGGGCTCGCAGGCTATTTTTGGCGCAAAGTCTATTTTTAGACATATGGATCATGGTCTATGAGTTGTAGGATGCTATTTATGGATGATTGGTCGAGTTGGTAAAAATATATGGACCTCTATTTTTAGACATTGGGCGGTTTCTATTTTTAGACTGTCGAGCTAAAAATAGAACAATCAAATTTTATTAACCCTTAATAATATTTAGACTATAAACATTATCTTTTCCTCTTGGAGCACTTCAGTTTGATGCTTGGTTGTGGCACATGCAGTTGAAAGAAGGAAATACGCTTTTCCTAAGGGTTAGTTGAGCTATTGCATGGTTGACTTCAGTTAGGACTCAAGTGGCAGAGTTTGGTGGAGTTGATGAGACAGTTGGTGGAGTTGTGTTCGGTTTAACTTAGTTGAACTAGTTGTATTTAGTCTAGCTGAAAAATACACTAGTGATGAGTGGTGTGAATTAATTAATAATTAATTCACTAATTATTAACTCATAATTAAACAAGAGAACACATCAGTTAACTGCAATGCATGGATAGTTCAGTGGAGACCAGTGTTAGAGGTGGGTAAAAGGGTGAGTCTACTATCAATTGTGACTATAGCTGTGCATGAGATTTGCACACACATTGATTGAGATTGGCAATGAGGATTTTGTGGTTGGAGCTAGTGGGATTCAAAATTGGATCTCATCATTACTCATCTTGGATTACGTAGTAGAGGCAGGCAGACTTGTGGAGGAGATTTGAACCTGTGACTTGTTCATCTTCCGTGCTAGTTTGTGTGTAGCATGTGAGATAGTGCTGAGAGCTGTGAGAGCTTTGTGCTATGTATTGTTACATTTTCTCTATCATTATATTATACAGATAGTTGGGGGTTTTCAGCTATTTCTTTCCCCATTACATACTGTGTTGATATGTGTGCTTGATTATTGTTTATGTGCGCATGTGACTGTTTCTATTTCCGCATATTGATGATCAATTGTAGAAGAGGTTATGTATTATGCATGAAGCTTAAATAGTGTGTAATCAGGATAATCTCGGTGAATAATTCAGCAAATTATTCAAATTTCTACATTGTTCCATTTCAGAATCAAATCAGCAAGTCTTACAATCTATTTTAAGCTGCGAGACTCAGGAAGATATTGAGACAACAGAAGAATTAGAAGAAGATGTTGATGCACCTCATGAAAGCGTCCAAGTAGAGATAGAACCAGGAAAAACCCTGAATATCAATCCAGGTCTGTTAGAGTCCCAAAGGAAGCAACTGATAGATGTTCTTCAGAAGTATAAGGAAGCTTTCACCTGGGATTACTTAGACATGAAGGGAATCCCTGATAATTTGTGCACCCATCATATATACATCAAAGAATATTGTCGCCCTATAAGACAACCTTAGAGAAGGATGAACCCGACATTAAAAAACATTGTGAAAGAAGAGCTTCAGAAATTACTAGATGCAAGTTTTATCTACCCTATCTCAGACAACCAATGGGTTTCACCACTGGTAATGGTCCCTAACCATGAATTCTACAAATCACACTTTAGTAAATAATAATTTCAAGACAAACTTTCAAAATGAGATCTAAGAGTCAAGGAACACTCTATTTCATCAAAGATTTCACTTTCAAGGATAAGAAAACATTCAAGATTCACAAATAACTGCACTCATAGAAGAGGGAAATCCTAAACATCTGGGACTGTAATTATAAAGACATTCAAAACAATTTTTTGAGCAAGTACAAAGGGTATGATCAATAAAAATGTGTGTGAGAGCCCTTGGATGCAGTTATTTTTATCTTCTAACGGTTTGTGGTATGTCATATTTTCTGACACCTGTCCCACTACATCTCAATTCTAACGTTGTTGCACTGGTGGAATCAGGGTTGGAATTTGGATTTCTCCTTACCCGTCACAAATTTTTCTCATTTCTGGATGGGTTTAGTGGATACAACCAAATCCAAATTGCTCTTGAAGACCAGGACAAGACCACTTTCACATATCCTTGGGGAACATTTGCATACCGGGTCCTTCCTTTTGGCCTATGTAATGCCCTTGCAACATTTCAGAGGGAAATCTTGGGAATATTATCTGATTTAATAGATGATGGTGTTGAAATCTATATGGATGATTTCACTCCATATGGGGACTCATTCTTGGAGGGGCTGAAAAATTTAGAAAAAGTCCTTGAAAGGTGCATACAAGCGTGTTTTTCCCTGAGTACAGTAAAGTGTCACATGATGATGAAACAAGGAATTGTTCTGGGACATTTGCTTTCAGCTGAAGGAATCAAGATGGACCCAGAAAAGGTAAAGGTAATTCTGAACTTTCCAACACCTAAAATTCCCACACAGGTATGTAGTTTTATTGGGTATGCTGGTTATTATAGGCGCTTTATGGAAAATTTTGCAAAAGTAGCCCACCCATTATTTCAATTACTGACAAAAGATTCAGAATTTGTGTGGACAGAGGACTGTGAGGTAGCCTTCACAAAGATTAAGGAATTATTCTGTAGTGCTCCTGTTCTTAGGGGACGAAACTGGGTGTTACCTTTCCATATTCACACAGATGCTTCTCAAATAGCAATTGGTGCAGTATTAGGACAAAAAGAAGATAAAGTCCCTTATGCAGTCTACTATGTTAGTAAAAATCTGGCTCCGGCTGAATTGAATTACACGGTGACTGAGAAGGAGTTCCTTGCTGCTGTTTACGCCATCAACAAGTTATAACATTATATTACCAGGTATTCTACCTTTGTGCACACTGATCATGCTACCATCAGGTATTTAATGAATAAACCTGTTACCCCTGGTCATGTTACACGATGACTGTTGCTACTACAAGAATTTGATATTACTATAGTAGATAAACCAGGGAAGGACAATGTGGTTGCAGATTTCTTATCTAGGTTAAAACATGATGGTAAGAATACGCCAGTTGATGATAATTTTCTAGATAAGCATATTTTTGCAGTATCTACTAATACTCCGTGGTATGAAGATATTTCTAATTATCTTGCTACAGGTGAAGTGCCCTGTCACTTATCTTATAAGGAGCAGAGGAAGATCATTCATAAGAGTGCCTGTTATTCATGGATGGCAGGATATCTTTTCCATACAGGGATTCATCAGCAGATTCAACGTTGTGTGGCAAGAGATGATATCTATGAGATCCTAAAGGCTGCACATGATGGACCCTGTGGAGGAAATTTCGCAGACAAACAGACATGCCATAAAGTGCTGCAGATGGCATACTATTGGCCCTCCATTTTTCGTGATGCTCAAGATTATATTTGAAGGTGTGATAGCCGTCAAAGGATGGGACAACCTAGGAAAGCAGATGGAATGCCTCTTCAACCCCAGATAGTCCTTGAACTATTTTAGAGATGGGCCATTTATTTTTTTGGCCCCTTTAACCCACCTTCTCATCAAAAAGCTTACATCCTAGTTTGTACTGATTATGTAACCAAATGGGTGGAAGCTAGAGCAATCACGAGGGAAACAGAGCAAGTAGTGTCAGAGTTTCTTTTTGAAGAGATCTTTGCTAGGTATGGGACTCCGAGAGAAATTGTATCAGATGGAGGATCACAGTTCACATCTCATATGATAGAGAAATTGATGTAGAAGTATGGGGTCAAACACAGAATAACAACCCCCTATCATCCACAGGCGAATGTACAAGTAGAGAGTACAAACAAGGTATTGGAAAATATATTGACAAATACAGTAGCAAGTCATCACCGAGATTGGGCATAGAAACTTCTAGAAGCTTTATGGGCCTATAGGACAACATGGCAGAATACAACAAGATTTCCCCCCTTTGAATTTGTCTATGGGAAATCTCCTCTGTTTCCAGTGGAATTTGAAATTAGCACAATCAGAACAGCCCTGGAAGTAGGCTTGGATTTATCAGAAGCATAGAAGCACCTACTGGAACAACTGAATGAGTTAGAGGAGACCCGATCAGCAGTTGTCCAGAGAACCACTGCTGTTCAACAACAGAGGATGAAATGGCATGAAAAAATTATTAAGACTAAGGTGTTTCATGAAGGGGATTGGGCATTACCGTATGACTCCAGATTTAAGGACTTCAAGGGAAAACTTCATACTCACTGGATGGGATCATATCAAGTGGATGCGGTGTTCAATAATGGAACAGTTAGATTAATTACAATTGATGAGAATAAGACTTCATTTGTAGTAAATGGACATCGTCTAAAATTATATCATCATCCAGCCTCTAAATATGCTTTTGTTAAAACCCTTTCACATTCAGCTGATTTAATGATTATTGCAACAGAAGACACTCTCACCCCCCATTAAAAATAATAATAATAATAATAATTAAAAAAAAAAATTCAAAAAAAAAAATGTGGTTATTTCTCATTTGTTTGTGTTTTGTAGGAATAATAAAATATTTTTGGCCAGGAGGAAAGCTATATTGTTGGTACTGTTACTCTGAATTTGCTGCTACACTACTGTTGTTGTTACTCCGAAGTGCTGCTACACTGCTGTTGCTGTTACTCCGAAGTGTTGCTACTATTGTTGCTATTACTCCGAAGTTGCTACTACACCGCTGTTGCTGTTACTCCGAAGTTGCTGCTACACCGCTGTTGCTATTACTCTGAAGTTACTCCGAAGTTGTTGTTACACCATCGATGTTGTTACTCTGTAGATTGCTGCTACTTTGAAACTGTTGTTACTCCGTAGCTTCTCTGATTCCATAGCTACTGTTACTTCGTAACCGTTGTTACTTCGTAACTGTTGTTACTTCGTAACTGTTGTTACTTCGTCACTGTCGTTACTTCGCAACTGTCGTTACTTCACAACTGTCGTTACTCCGCAACTGTCGTCACTCCGCAACTGTCATTACTCCGCAACTGTCGTTACTCCGCAACTGTCGTTACTCCACAACTGCCGTCACTCACTCTTGCTGTTACTCACTATTCATGACAAACACTTTTTCTGTTACTCCACCTTAAGGTAAGTCCGCAGGTACGTCTCCGCCGATTTTTACGGATTTAATTAAATATTCCGAAAGGACAGTCAGAGCGTGTCGAGGACGGCCATCACTTTAAGTTGGGGGGAGGATACCGTCATAATAACTGATGGTGTACTTAATAAAGGTACTTATGACACATGACTATTATTAAATTAAATTTAATGACTTTAAGTACCTTGTAATTATACCGTTGAGTTGGGATGCGTACTTGCACGCATAAGAGTCACATTAGTCACCCTGTAAACATTCCGTATTAAAACCAAGCATATCTGACAATACCACTGCAATATTTTAATTAAATTTCAAACGTACCAGTACTGTTTTATCCATTATATTTGGAAATGGCCATGATGTCATTACAGTTACTAACAGTTCGGAGCCTGCCACTCTTCCCCTGCCAGTCGACTGTAGCCACCGTGCCGCTTCCACCTTCGCAGCAATGGTGGTCGATCTGTGCGCCATGAGCCCGAAAATTCAACAAGGATCCGACGCAATTGAGAAGTATGGCAGATATTTCTAAATGTAGGTTGGGACGTCTACTTGGATAGACTAAATGGCCGGGATGAGGAAATTACACTGGAATTTGCACTGAACCTAGAAGAAGGAGTTTCTCGGGTTCGCGGACTCGAAATCCCATTTATAGAGGAAACGATTGAAGAGGTTAGCGGATTTCCATAGGGAGGTGAATGATGGTTTTCCAGAAGAACTCCTCTTCCGAAATTTCCTGAAGCTTTTCTCCAAGCCGGGGAGAGCATTGCGCAGAAAGGCCGAGGGTACGATAGAATTTCATTGCCGCGGCCATGGAGCGAAGTTGTAGAGGTTGTAATCAAATACATAACCTGTGAAGGGAGATATTCTAATGTCTTTAAATACCATCTGCATATACTGGAACACCTGCGGTTTCCACAAGCGGAAGAATTTTCAATGAATGTACCTTATTTTCTTTTGAGAAGCTTGAATCTGATGGTGAACTCGGCTCGAGAGGCACGGTAGGTGCTAGCGGTCCTTTCCCACCATGGAATGGTGTGGTTATTAGTGTTGAATGCTATCGAAAGGATTCTGATTCCATGGGAGTGGTTTCGAAACTCCACTGAAGAAGAAATTGAAGCTGCCATAGCTGTTAAGGCAGAGGAACCGAAAATGATGCAAGAGGACGAGGCCGTGCAGGGAGACGAGGAGGACGATTATGTTGATCAGGAAGAGCCCAAAGAAATGGAGATGGAGACCGAGGGAGGTGAAGAGGAGTCAGCTTTACAAATGCAAGCCGAACCAATTGAAGTTGCAGACATTCTTACTGGCACTTTGAATGAGGCTGCTCCACAAGAACCAACCTAGTCTGCAGATCCAGTTTAGCAGATAGACAAAGTAATTGGCACAAAGGCCACTCCATAGGGATCCCCTGTTAATATGGAACCTATGGAAGAAACAGTCGTGACCGCTCTGACTACAGAAGCTACAAGGGAAATGGCGGGAGAAGCAAGAAGTGAGGTTGACGCTGCTCCACAAGAACCATCGTCGACCTCAGGATTGGATGGAGAAAATATATTCCATTTTCTTGTCTTTTTTCCCAAGGGGGTGCGGGTAACCCATTCCCCATAGCAAAGAGAAGAAGACAATTTTTCCATTCCAATGCCGTCAAATTTGAAACGAAGGCTGCAGCTGGAAGAAGCCCCAACAGGCACATCAGCAGAAGGGGATCCTACTGGGTCACCGTTGATTGAGGAAAATGTGCTTGATGAAGGAACAACCATTGGTGGAGAGGAGGGACCAAGCGAAGCGGTCCCGACGAATCTGTTAGGGTCCCGTGATTTGGCCGATTGGCTAGCCAAATGACGATGTAACATCAAACCAAGCTTTGGAGCCCAAGGACCTAGCCTTCCTGGACTCAGAGAGGGCTCTCTCTATATGTGTAAAAGATGTCGGTGTGTTTACTTGCGGTGTTATGATATTAGGCTAGTTATGAAGTATGTTTTTAGTTTTTTGGTTTTTTAAGTTTGTGAGGGATGAAACTGATCAAATACATAAAATGGATAACAAGATGTAGATAAATTGGGCTATGGGGTCAAACAGGTCAAGGAAGCTATGAGGTGATGATGTGAGGCTGCTGTAGGGCCGATTTGATTCACGGTAGAAGGGATCTTTGGGCAAAATGGATTGAATGGACAACAAGTTGGTGAAAGACAAGGGATTTCAAGTGTAACTAGTTAATAGCAGACAATAAACATGTAATAGCAAGCCATTAATCATGCTAAGTATAACTATGAGCTAATTAACACATAGAAATCAAACATTCCAGCCATACATAGAGGTATAAGACCCTCTAACTTCGGGAAATGGCTATCAGACTTTGGGGAAAACATATAAGACAAACTAACAACTCATAAACTACGCCGGAACACCTAAACATAGTCTCTAAGTCATTGGGCACTTTGACAAACAAGATTTCATAGTTTTAGGCAAAGGGCTAGATCGGGACTAGGCCTCCTTGGTTCAACAAGATGATCAACAAATCAGTCAAAGAGAAAGTTTTATGGACAGAACTATGGGTAGCTAATAGGTAGGTAGGGCAAACCATACATCCTACTCAACATACATAGAACTTATAAATAAAACTTAGCAACAATACCTTAGGTTACTAAAGAGCAGCTAAGAATTCTTTAGCATAACTAAGGGAGAAGAAAACATCAAGCTATGAAGATTCAGGGATTTTGAGGTGCCTCCATGGGCATATCTCAAAATCAATCTCTACTGACCTATAGCAGCAAGAAAAATGGATTATGAATGAAAACTAGAAGACAAAACACATTAAGAAGCACTATACCATTCTACCATGACAAGGAATCCATCAGCAAGCCTTCACCATTCCTCAAAAGCATCCAAGAGGCAGTCCAAAAATCATAACTCAAGTGTATTCTTCAAAGCTCATATGACCAATGTATTAATTCTTCTCTCAAGTTCAGCCCCTGATTTACAATGAGAACCATGGAATAAATAGGCTTGAGGGAGGAAAAGCTCATGGAGCAACTAGCTATCCCATTGGTCAAGTCAAAATATCTAAACTTGTCCTTGAGGCTTTGCAAAGCCCAAGGCACAAAATATCCCATAAAATATCTAAAAAACTGCTAAAAACGGAAATTATATTGACTTTACATGATTTCCCAATGATAAAAATAGCTTAACACACATTTGGGAAAAGCAGATTTTTGGAGTTCAAAAATTACAAAAATACTTCATATTTATGCCTGAAAAAGGTCCCCTGACTTGCTGAAGGAAAATGGCAGCCTTCCCGGTGTCGAAATGAGGCTCATGATGGCTCGTTGGAAAGCTCTCTGTGTCTGATTTCCGACGCAAGTGGAATCACCTCAATCTGATCTCTGAAAGTCCCTCAAAACTGTACCTGTGTGCAAAAACCCAGAAAATAGCAGGTTGCTGATATGGCGGGCAGAATGTGCAAAAAGAGGGTGTTTTTCGCCAATTGGAGGGGGCGAATGATCTTCAAATGCCCTGAAAATCGCTGGAGACCTGCTCATGGAATTATGGCATCCATCGGTATCATTCTCTTCCCTTGACGACTCATCAAACTGAAATGGCGAATTTATGAGTTTTTGGCCAAAACCCAAAAATGCCAAAAAACAAAAAGTTGCCAAAACAGGCCCAAAATGAGCATGCATGACCCTCAAGGGTCCATAGAAACATGCTCCGAAGCTGAAGCCAAAATATCAAGGGCTGATATGCTTTTCCCTCCCTTCCGTGCTAGGCGCCTCTCCTTCAACTTCTTCAATTTCTCTTGTGCTACCTTTAATTTTCGCCTGGAAAACTGATTTAGCTTCTGAAAGTGAAGGGTCCTCTTTCTCTGTAGCTCAAGATCCCTGTTCGCCTTCTCAAGCTTGGTTTCCAAATGCTGGTTAGCTCTCTCAAGCCATGCTTCTTTGTTTTCTTCAATTTCTTGCTCAAAGAGGGCAGTGAGAGGAAAGGCTTCGAAATGAGCTTGTTCTTCTGCTCTCTGTTTCTCCAAGGCTCTTCTAAGCCCGATGGTCCTAGGCCTCTTCCGCCTAGGCTGGTCTTCCTCCTCTTCATCATCAAACTCGCCAATGAGCTCTTCAATTCTTACTTGCGCCCTTTCTGCCTCTTTTTTATACTTGATTGCCCTTGCCTCATGAATGGCTGCATGATACTTCATTTGTTTGTTTTCAACCTCCAAGAAGTGGTTGAAATTCCTCGCCCTTTGAAGGTCTTCTTGTAACACCTCAATTTGCCCTTCTTTGTGAATGAGGAGGTTTTCAAGGATGCGGGCCTCGTTATCACTGTCATCGCTTGGGATAGGGATGACAGCTGATTTATCTCCATGCTTGGCACTTTCTCCAACTATGCTTTTGCCTTTGAAAGCTAATCTGGCGCTTTTTCTCCTTGGCAAGCTAGAAGTTGTCCTTTTGGGCAATTTCCTCTTTTTAGGAACAACTTTGGTCACTGTCAAGGAGGCAGCTTCAGCTTGCTGTCCTTCCTCAACATCCTGTCCAGTTTGTGGCTCAAAAGGCGCTTCAATTGTTTGCTCAACTTGCTGCTCTTCAATTTCTGTCTGCTGCTGTCCCTCTTCTTGTACCTGCTGCTGTTCATCAACCTATAGCTGCTGCTGATCTTCAAACTCTAGTTGCTGCTGTCCCTCAATATCTAGCTGCTGCTGTTCACTGCCTTATTTTTCTCCCTGTGGTTCACTGCCCTCTCCTTCTCCTTGTCGACTTGGCTGCCCCGTGGTCATCTTGAGTTTTTTAGGGGTAGGCCTACTAGACAAAGGCACTGGGCGATGGACAGGCTGAGTAGGAGACACATGAACAGGAGGGACAGTGGCGAAATCTGCATGGCTAATGAATGAATCCCATGAAACCCATTTTTTCTCCAGCTGGTGTAAGAAGATAATCTTGATCAAGGAATGATGAAAGAGAGAAGGGATTTGCTGAGGTGGAGCCTTCTTTTGGACAGTAGTTGCCATTTTCTCTATGCTTTTGGACAAAAAGTATGGAAGGTTTAATTGCCTGCTTCTGGTAAAATGCATCAACAAGCGGACATGATAGGCATAAATTTGGTTAAACCTCCCTTCACAAGTGAAATATCTCAT
The DNA here is from genome assembly GCA_034641835.2 of Pinus albicaulis. NCBI lineage: Eukaryota > Viridiplantae > Streptophyta > Pinopsida > Pinales > Pinaceae > Pinus > Pinus albicaulis. Next base: position 186,544,924 of record CM076582.1, on the reverse strand, counting down.
TATGGCTTTCATCGGCGGAGCATAACTGTCAAGAAGATAGGAAAAAGGGAAAATAGCAGTGATGGTTTCCCTATGTTCAGGCTTGATGAAAGGTTTATAATCCTCTAGATCAAGATGAGCTTGTTTAAACCACTTTTCACCATGATACGGGATCTTGGTAGCCTTGGATACATACCTTGGGGAGATTTTGAAATCGAGACCCGCTAACTGGAAGTGCTTGTCCTTGAATCTCAAAGCGCACAAATGTGTAAGTGGCGAAAAACTCTTGACTTCTTCTATCCTCTGGAAAAAATCAAGACAGCCTACTTCATGGAAATTGAAAAGCACAGATGGGTGAGCATTGATTTCTTCTATGGAGATAGGCTCATATCTCTTATGTGGACCGCTCCTGTGATCTTGCTTTGGAGGCATTCTGACTTGAACAAGCTTTGGAAGAGGCAAACTGCCTTCACTGTATGAAAAATGTTCTGCTGGATTGAAACTAGTCACTAGACTGTTTGGACAGTTTAGACAATATGGTTTGGATGAAATGCCACAATTTTTCTTTGAATAAACCCCCTCTGCATTCTTTAAAAAACAGCCCTTCACCTCTGGATGCACTTCAGCCAGGCAAACTTTTTAATATAGTACCCTGTGTAAAGATGAGACAAACTCCTGTGTCAATTTCCTGTGCACAGTTTTGAAAAACTACTCCTGGTGAGTTTGTCAGAGGTCAATCAATCATAGCTACATCTCTGTCTTCAATATAAAACTGTAATCATCAACCACCTGTCCTTTAGAAGTAGCCCTATTCACCTTCAGAACATCTTTGTCAACAAATCTTCAACATGATACAATATGGTTTCTAGAAAAGGCAGACCCAAGTTAGATGTAAAATCAATGCACAGTGCTTTAGGAAACACACTCTTTCACCTGTGAAGTTTAAGAAATCAAACACCACTTTTGTATCTCTGCCTTCAAAGTTAAATTCCCATCAACGAACTCTGCTCTTCAGTGTACAGTTCATCCTTAGAATCTCTTTGTCAATCAACTTTTCAAAATGATACAATATGGTGAAAAAGAGGGCAGACCTAGGTTAGATGAAAAAATCAATACACAGTGCTTTATGAAGGATACTTTTTCTTGTGAAGTTAAAAGATCAACCATCACCTGTGTACCTCTGCCTCCAATGTTTAAATTTAACCACCAACAACTCTGTCCTTTAATATGCTTGTTCACCTTTGGAAACTCTTTGCCAACACACTTACAGTAGTGAAAAATACAGTGAAAAAGGGGGGCAGTTTGCTAAAAGGTGTGCTTGTGAGAAAATGCCAACAGTCACTCTGTTCTTGAAATCTTTGATGTCAACCAACACACCAAAACTCCTTGCTCAAGGAGGCTTTCAACCATTAAAACCTTACCCTATATAAGTGTGCCACCCTTCAACAATTTGTATCTCTAGCAAACCATCCTACATATGTCTAGACAGTAAAAACACAGGGCTGGGGTAAAATGACAGAGCTTTAGAAGACTATCAAGCTTTTAGACAAAGATTATATGAGTTTTCTCTTTCAAACAACAAGAATGTCAAAATCCCCTCACTGAGTGCGCTTCACTGTTTTAGAAGTGTGGAAATGTTTGGATGACAGTGTGAAAGGTTCCTTTTCAGAATTAGGTCTGTATTTCTGCAACGAAAATCTCCTTTTAATCAAAACACTGCTTTTTACAGGAAAACCTCTGCCCTTCGATCAATTTGAAGATGAAACAAACTGGCCCTCAACCTAAAAACCCCGTATCTCTATATGTGCTCTTTGAATGACAAATTCGACCTTTTATCATATTGCAAAACTTCAGCTCACTGTGTAGAAATGACTGCTTTTGCTTTTAACTATAATGACAAGGTCCGGGGTTTTAAACCTTCTTGTCCTTTATCAAAACCTTGAAATTGATGGGGGAACATATAAAAATACCTCGAATTTTGATGAACACCTGTTTGAAGGGCTGAAGAATCGCTGAAGACTTTGGACACCTGCGCGGCACCCTTTGAAGAAAACACGTCGCGCAGAAAGTACTTGTCGGGTCGGCCTGTTGGGTGGTCGGGCGGCCTTGTACAGGCGCGTCGCGCCAACGTACAGGCACGTCGCGCCGACAAAGGGCCCTGTGTAAATTTCCGCCCAGGCACGTCGTGCAGAAACCCAGGCACGTCGCGCAGTGCAAAAAAGGTTCAGACTGTGTGATTTCGACCAGAAACGCCTTGTTTTGGTGCTAGGGAGGCACGGAGTCTGGTTTCAGCTTTGAAATTTACAATATTTCCCTCACCTTATTCTTTTATATCAATTCGAAACAAGTCTTAACGGTCTTAAACTTTGGAAAATGAATGTTGGCTTTTGACTCTGTTTTGTTTTTAAAACAGTGGGCTTGTCATTTTAATATATAAACCCGAACATTGGCTCCCACCCCGAGCTTTTAAACCTAAACACCTCAACAAATTCTTTATCACCTCTGCCACTGCTTTATAAAACTGCTAATGAAATACCTGAACACTGATTTGTTGCTGAGAGGACAGGATTCTGTAAACCTGTTTTGACAATCTTTGGTCTTTTGACTGCTTTCTCCAATCTTTAAATACAAAAGGTGCCAAGTTTACTGACCTAACTTGGATTTGGTTATGGTTTCTCAGTTTCAAAAGGCGCCTCCTTTTTGTTTTAAATAACTTCCTGCCTGAAGGTACATTACTCATGATATATCTGTCTCTTGAATGGTGAGAGAGATGCATTTGCCCCAAACTCAAAAACTGACAATTTATCAAACTACCTCTTTGTCTATTTATAGCATTGTATACCTATTCATCATGCATTCTATAGCTCAACTTTGGCCACTGTTTTACTTTCTCAGTGATAATCCAAAGAAAATTAATCAGAATGTGTCAAAGAGCACTTTGACCAACCTTGGCGATTGTTGTGTTATTCAACATGAGATGGCCTGTGTTCTTCCGATGGATTTGATAATTGCTGCTTCCAGGTGATTCACAAGTTTCTCTCTGGACTGTAAGTGCACTCTTTAGGTTGCATTCCTTCACACTATACTTCACTGTTTACTCAAAAGGATCTCCTCCAGACTTCTGGGCAAGGGATAGTGGAGTACTGTTTTAATCATTGCCTTTAAAGAAACTGCTCCTTGTGGTATAAATGCATGCATATGTTCAATATTTTCTCTTTTCCACTACAGGTACAGTCTGACAGACAGCTCCTTGAAAAGGGAAAACAATACCTTTGCATCATAAACAGTAACACTTACCTGTGCAATGACTTCTATTCAATTTCTTTGTATCCTTCCATTGTATTTTATATCAATCAGTTTCAGCAACTTGCAATGGCTTTGGCCATCGGCTCACACATGGAGGAGGCTCTTCATTAGGTAAGGTATCTGAAGGTGTTTTGACAACTCTGTTTGACATAGCTTTTCTCTGGATGTGATGGTAAGTGAACCTCTTGAAAAACATCAATATTAGCACCTCTTCTTGCCAGCATCACTGTGTTTCAGCAGAAACCCTAGCCAAAGTGATATTGTCTCTCTGCACTGCTTTAAGGGTGACTAAAATATCATCATGTGTTTTGGTCATCTCATGACAAACCATTTGAAGGATAGTCTCTGTAATTATGGAGGTCAGTGTCTTTTGAGAAAACAAGAACTTTCCTTCTGCCTGGGTAATGGCATTTGTTGTCAGCATCTGTTCTATTTGATCTTGTGGATAAGCAGGGTACTTATGATTGGAATTTTCACCAATGACATGCCTTTCTTCATTTCAACAATTCATATGATTTAAAAGCTTCAGATGACCTCCTTTATCAGACCAGACTCTTTTTACTAGCATATTCCAAACTCTGTTCCTGTTATGACCATCACTTAAATTCATAAAACCTGGGGACATTGTTCCATTGTTCAATACAAAGCAAACCTGGACCTTTGCAATCTTCCAAGTCAATATTGGCCAGCGCCCTCTGCTTGTGGATGAAGGAGGCACCCTAACCCTCTGCTTGTAAATGAAGGAGGTTCTGGGCCTTGAAAATCTACCAGTTTGCTGAGATAGTGGTATCCCTTTCTTACTGTGATTTTCATGCTGGAAAGAGCTGTAAAGTCCAGATGAGTAGCTTTCTGTTTTGCAGACATATCTCAGGCTCAAGTTACATTTAGAAGCAGCTGTTCCTCTAACTGTAAACTCAAACATTTACTCCATGAGATGAAATTATCTTTCCTGCCTTTGTAGAAACCATAGAACACTGTGAAAAACCTAATAGTCAGCTTGAGATTGAGTTTTATGCAGTGCTGAGATCTAGGGGTGTGAGTGGCGCGACTTAGGGCTGTTTGTCAAACTAATTTGCAAAGTAGGAGGTCAGTCATGGTTGGTCTGTAGCAGATGGAGGCTTTTTGGCTTTTTGATGATTGCCAAGGGTGAAATGTCTTAAAGCGCCACTTCCTAACATAGGGGAGACTTTTGAAACAGATGTGGATTTTCCTTTTAAAGCTGATGGGCAGGTCAATAAGGCTGAAGCTAGATAGGATTGTGATATGAGGTTTTGATTTCGACATGGGCGAACTGAAAAGGTAGAAAGGTGAAAAAAGTTTTAGGAGGGTTTTCTAGATGACATATTGACATAAGGAAATCAGTTTCTAGAAAACTCAGTTGTAGATATAGTCATCACTAACATGTAAAAAATACTGATGGCTAACAGTGGCTCCATTTGGGGAGGGCAGCTCCTCGTCAGGAGGTGTCCAGAATTCAGATCTTTGGCTTATGAAGACCAGTGCCTTATCCATTGGCGCAAAATTTTACCCTTCTCTTGATGTTATTTCTGAAAGTGACAGCATGGTTAACATCAATGATACTTCTACCTACCCCACTATCTTTCCTAACATTTTTTCTTCTCTTTGGCGCATTTGAACTAGCAGCCTTTTGACAATGCATATTTTTCTTTTTTGCAAAATGAAACTATCTATTTCTACTCTTATATCTGCCGGGAGTTCAGATTAAGCTGATGAACTCCTTCATTTCTCTACCTAAACTAGATCGACTGTCAAGATTAAGTAGTTTGACAGGATTTCATTCTCTAATCTACAACATGAAATTCAAAAATGATCAAATCAGGATTAGGCAGTCTGATTTGTCATGCATTTGCGGCATAAAAGACAAGCTGCACACAAATGTTATTCTGTAATAAAAGGAAACTAGACAAGCGGGGCTAAGATTTACAATGTGTTTTTTTATCCCTTGCTTCTCTCTTTGGTTTTGTTTTAGGCATGTGGAACCAGAATCTCTCCCTAATCTAAGCTCTGTGATAAGTCAATCTTACACAATGTTGACTATCTTGGCACTCACTAACTTATCAGCAAATAAATTTAAACATGCTCAGCTATGATTAGGCTAGATAGCTGAACAAGACATTGAAGTACTAGTAGCGGCATTTAGACTTGCTCGCTTTCCGAAAGACTATTTTTTTGGAGCATGGGACCTTTGTTCTATCTTCACTTGCCCTCTTTTCTGCTTTTTACTGTTTTTGACTTTTCTATTTTTTCAACATTTCAAACAATGGTATGTACAATGACTGAAAGTGTCTCAAACTCAAAAATCTTGGAAATGACGGAATTTTAGCATCTTATCCTCGTAGGGATCTCCTCTCACCCTTGGCCCACTTAACTCTTGAAAAGAAAAATTTGGGAAATTTTCTCTCTCTAACATAACATAGGGATTCATGCAAGAATCTCTAAATAGTCCAGTATCCTCCCTTTGTACCTCTCTGAATATCTGATTTCCACTCCTTTCCCTATTGTATGCTTTCTTCAGGTAGTGTATGTACTCTCGGTCATTTTTGAAAAAGATAATGACATCATCAAGGTATGCAAAAATACAGAAAATTAAAACTGGGAACATGGCCTTCATGAACAGATTTCTGATATTGGGTGGTTTAGCAATTTTGAACTTGAAATCAGATTTACCTCCCGCAAACTGGAAAGAATCTTTAAGTTGTCTACTTTGCAAAGGAATCTGATGATTATGATCTGAAAGATGATCTTGCAAGAATACATGATTAGAAGCATTTTCAATTGGTGAATCATGATCTTGGGTAGAAAAAACATGATTTTTGTTATATGGAGATGCAGTATTATTTCTAAAATCAAAACAGATTCTATGGCCACTAGTTTTATTTTTGATCATTTCAGTTTGTTTCAGTTTGTTGTGTTTGCTTTTGTTAAAGTTGTTCTTTGAGGAAAAGGTAGTGATACAATGTTTTCCCTTGTTTTTTCTGTAGAAATTAGTATTTTGCATGAGATTCCTGATTTTAGCATTTCTAAGTTCTTCATGAAAGGATAAAATATGAGCCAATTTCAATAGTTCAGGTATGCTGGGATTATAACTGTCATCCTTGCTCATAAGAAGTTCATCTGGCATTTTCTCAAGATGTTGAGCTACTGAGGTTATGGTCAAAGTTTTATTTGCAGTGGGAGGGTCACATGATGGTAAATCTTTGAGGTATGGTAGAAACATTAAACTCCCTTTCTCCCGGGTTCCAAATAGGTTTATGATGTGTAGGTCTTCTAAAGCTTTTACCCGGAAGAAATTTCCACAAGTTACTGCTGGTGTCTGACTAAAGCTAGAGCAATTTTCTTGATAGTACATGAGAGTTTGTGCTTCTTGCTCTAATCCTACTTTGGAGAGGGGAAACTTACTTTCCTCAAGACACAGCTGTTCATGATCATTGTAGTTTTGAGTTTCCAGTTCATCATAAGGCACCAGGGACAATTGATGTGGTGGATCTAAGTCTATATCAGTTTCTTCTGACTCTTCCTCCATGTTTACATCAATATGCATAATGAAAGAGTTTAATTCGGACCGCAAAGAACACATTGGAATGTTATCTGGCCTATCTTGACTGCTAATCATGTATTTCATGTGTGATTCGCGGTACAGTATTCTGGTCTGACCAAACACAGGAATGGTGGCATATGACATGTCTAGTTGGATATTCCCTTGAAGTTTGGCTCCCCAAGCTCTGGATAGAAGCATCCCGTACTTGGGAGGAATGTCCGCCACTACTATATCCATGATTAGATGTTTAGCGGGTATTTGGGCTAGACTAAAACAAAGGTCTTTGATCAAACCCAGGCATTGGACTCTGCTTGAATCAAATGAATACAAGTCTTTGTATGGTCTTGTGATTTCCAAGACTAATCTTTCCATTACTACCTTTGGCATAAGATTATGCGAGGCGCCGGAGTCTAGCATGGAATTATGGAGGATTTGGTCGTGGATGTTTAGGCTAATGTAAAATGGAAGAGTAACTCCCTCTTGGAATTTTCCTTCTACCTTTGGACCAAACAATACTTCAGGAATGTCATCAGTGAGATTAACAGTGTTCGCATCATTCCCTAGATTTAAAACTTTTAGTACTTGGGATTTATAAGAGTTTTGGGCAATGAGTTCAGTAAGAGGCATGGTGATTTTGATCTTAGCGATTTCGCCTTCAAAGCTAAAAGGCACTTGAAGTTTAGATCTGTTTGTTTCAGCTTTTTCAGCTAAGACCTTGTCTATGTTCTGAGTTTGTTGACCTTGTTTAGGGGTTTTGTTTGCCATAGTTGTTTTGGTGACCTTTGTAGAAGTATCGGGAGTATCTGAGAGAGGACTAGTTTGGGTAACTTTAGCTTGGCTTTGGTCAGTCTTTTCAACCTTGATTTTGTCACTGCTTGATGCTTTTTTGAGGATGGTATCTGGAGCTTTAGCAGTATCAGAGTTACCTTTCTTGACATTATCTTGGTTTCTTTTGCTTCTAAGGTCATATTTCCTGTGGGCTTCTACAATAGCATTTTGAAATTCTATGGCAGGGTCATCGGGATCTTCATAATTGGTCTCATCTTGATCAGGAGAAAAGAACGCTTGTTCTTCTTTGGTGAGGTACACCTCACTCTCATTGTCAGACCCTATGAGGTTTAAATGATGTTCATCAAGAGGTTATGTATCCCTATCATCCTCTTCCACATAGTTTTCATTGAACGATGGCCTGATCTGTTGGTCATTATCCCTTGGTCTGTTTTGGGGCTGCTCCCTCCTAAAGTTTTGGTTTCGGTTTCTGATTGGAGGGTTTGGCTGGTTGTCCCTAACAGGAGCTTTTTCATTGATCTTTTCCCACATTTTAGCCATGGATTTTACTAAGTCATCTATTCTGGGATCTAGGGAAGGTGATGAAGTGGAGACCTCATCTCTATATGTAACCTTTCTTTCTGATCTAGTTCTAGCTCTTTTTCCAGCTAAGTTGGCATCTGCTTTTATAGCTATTTGTTGCATTTCCTCCAAGGTAGGGGGATCCTTGTCTCTCAAATGATATGTCATGTCCGGATCAAAACCCTCAGGAAATTTTGCCAAAGCTAAACCAAGTGGAGGTTTGAAATGAGGTGGGAGGGAGTTATATACACCGTTGAACCTAGTACAGTAAGCTTGGACACTTTCCCCATTTTCCCGTTTTAGATTGTTATATTCTGACAGGATTTGAATGGGGTTTCTTCGGATTTCCCACCTATTTCTGAAAACTTGATGTAGTTCTGGGATATCATGGATACTTTTTGGAGCTAAGCTTTTGAACCATGCTTTGGGTTCACCACCAAGACTTTGGGCGAATATTCTCATTCTGACAGTCTCGTCTTGTACCTCTAGGTATTCATAAGCATCAGTCATCCTACTTATATGCTGTTGAGGTGTGGTGGTGTCTTCTCCAATAAAGTGTGGGATTTTGTCTTGATATTTGTTTGGGAGAGGAGCTAAAGGCGGTGGCAACACCAAAGGTGCGTACCAGGCTGCCATGACTGGAGCTAGTGGATGATGTACAAGATGAGGACTAGTAGGCTGAAATGAAGTGGTTTGAACAGTGGTGGTTTGACCAGGTGTGACGGATGAACTTGGACTAGTGATCTGGTTTTGAGCAGGTCTGGGATGATAGGAGCCAAATTGATAAAGAAGCTGGAAATCAGGAGGAGTGGTAGGTGAAGCTTCTCTACTAGGACTCTGTGGGATGTCTAGGGGTTCAAGATCGTCAAAGTCTATCCTACTATATGATTTGCTTCTGGGAAGAGTTTGTGATGACTCTAGTTCCAAAGGTGAATCTAGTAGGCTAGTGCGATGTTTAGGTACAGATCTTGTTCTACGAGTGAATCTACCAGAAGTTAGATGATCAGTTTCAGAAGCTTGCCACAGAATCTTCTCTAGGTCATCTACTATGATAGGGGGATTTGGGTCTGGATGAGATCTGGTATTGATTCTTCGTGAAGCCAGATTTTAGATCCAGAGTTTAGAGAGAATGGTATTGGTGAATGTTCTGGATGAATGGTTTTTCTAAAGTTTTACTAAGGTGAAGGATGGTCAAAAGTAAAGGGATGGATTAGTGGAGTCGCCAGGTGAAAAATGGGTTGTTCTTATGAAGATAGCTATGGTCCACCAACAATAACTATTCTGAGAATGTTTTTTGGATTTTCTGAGTTTTATGTGCAGCCTATGGTTTGTTAAAGTATCCTAGACTTGTTTCAACACTTTGCTAGGGTGATGAGAACAAAAAGAGCTTACTCTAAAAAATGAGTCTATGGACTGCTTGCTTGTTTATGGTACCTAAAGGACCAAAGAGTCTATAAGATTTTGCTGGACTATTATGTACTCAGTGTCTTACCATCTCCCGCTATGTTAGTGAGTGATGGGAAAGGTCTATCGGATAGTAGCCTAAAGTTTGGTGAAATAGTAAGGCTTACTAGAAGTTAGTGGAGTCGCCAGGTGGAAAATCAGTTGTTTTGAGATATACTTGTATGGTCCACCACCAGTAATGTCAAAAGCCAATCTAAGGGAGTTTTTTGTGGTTTTTTCTGTGTTTTTATGTGCAGCCTAGGATGCAAGAGTGTTATAAACCTGATTCATCACTTTGCTAAGATGGTGAAACATAGAGTTTGCACTAAATGATTCTAGAGGCTGATGGTTTAATTTAAAAGTTAAAGGACTAAGGAGCCTATAAAAGTTTGCTAGACTGTCATGTGCTCAATATGTCCCACCGTGATCGCCATTATGTTAGTGTGGCGATGAGGTGGAAAAATCAGATGGTATTCTAAAATTTATCAAGGTAGTAAGGCCTACTGGAGGCTAGTGGAGTCGCCAGGTGGATTTTTAGTTGTTTTGAGGTATATTTGTATGGTCCACCACCAGTACTTGACAAAAACCAATCTAAGGGAGTTTTTTGGGGTTTTTTCTGAGTTTTATGTGCAGCCTAGGATGTAAGAGTGTTATGAACCTGATTCATCACTTTGCTAAGATGGTGAAACAGAGAGTTTACACTAAATGATTCTAGAGGCTGATGGTTTAAGTTAAAAGTTGAAGGACTAAGGAGCCTATAAAAGTTTGCTAGACTGTCATGTACTCAATATGTCCCACCGTGATCGCCATTATGTTAGAGTCCCGTGATTTGGCCGATTGGCTATCCAAATGACGATGTAACATCAAACCAAGCTTTGGAGCCCAAGGACCTAGCCTTCCTGGACTCAGAGAGGGCTCTCTCTATAAGTGCAAAAGATGTCGGTGTGTTTACTTGCGATGTTCTGATATTAGGCTAGTTATGAAGTGTGTTTTTTGGTTTTTTAGTTTTTAAGTTTGTGAGGGATGAAACTGATCAAATACATAAACCGGATAACAAGATGTAGATAAATTGGGCTATGGGGTCAAACAGGTCAAGGAAGCTATGAAGTGATGATGTAAAGCTGCTGTAGGGCCGATTTGATTCACAGTAGAAGGGATCTCTGGGCAAAATGGCTTAAATGGACAACAAGTTGATGAAAGACAAGGTATTTCAAGTGTAACTAGTTAATAGCAGACATAAACATGTAATAGCAAGCCGTTAATCATGCTAAGTATAACTATGAGCTAATTAATACATAGAAATCAAACATTCCAGCCATACATAGAGGTATAAGACCCTCTAACTTCAGGAAATGGCTATCAGACTTTGGGGAAAACACATGAGACAAACTAACAACTCATAAACTATGCCGGAACGCCTAAACATAGTCTCTAAGTCATTGGGCACTTTGACAAACAAGATTTCATAGTTTTAGGCAAAGGGCTAGATCGGGACTAGGCCTCCTTGGTTCAACAAGATGATCAACAAATCAATCAAAGAGAAAGTTTTATGGACAGAACTATGGGCAGCTAATAGGTAGGTAGGGAAAACCATACATCCTACTCAACATACATAGAACTTATAAATAAAACTTAGCAACAATACCTTAGGTTACTAAAGAGAAGCTAAGAATTCTTTAGCATAACTAAGGGAGAAGAAAACATCAAGCTATGAAGATTCAGGGATTTTGAGGTGCCTCCATGGGCATATCTCAAAATCAATCTCTACTGATCTATAGCAGCAAGAAATATGTAATATGAATGAGAACTAGAAGACAAAACACTTTAAGAAGCACTATACCATTCTACCATGACAAGGAATCCATCAACAAGCCTTCACCATTCCTCAAAAGCATCCAAGAGGCAGTCCAAAAATCATAACTCAAGTGTATTCTTCAAAGCTCATATGACCAATGTATTAATTCTTCTCTCAAGTTCAGCCTCTGATTTACAATGAGAACCATGGAATAAATAGGTTTGAGGGAGGAAAACCTCATGGAGCAACTAGCTATCCCATTGGTCAAGTCAAAATATCTAAACTTGTCCTTGAGGCTTTGCAAAGCCCAAGGCACAAAATATCCCATAAAATATCTAAAAAAATGCTAAAAACGGAAATTATATTGACTTTACATGATTTCCCAATGATAAAAATAGCTTAACGCACATTTGGGAAAAACAGATTTTTGGAGTTCAAAAATTACAAAAATACTTCATATTTATGCCTGAAAAAGGTCCCCTGACTTGCTGAAGGCAAATGGCAGCCTTCCCGGTGTCGAAATGAGGCTCATAATGGCTCGTTGGAAAGCTATCTATGTCTGCTTTCCGACACAAGTGAAATCACCTCAATCTGATCTCTAAAAGTCCCTCAAAACTGTACCTGTGTGCAAAAACCCAGAAAATAGTAGACTGCTGATATGGCGGGCAGAATGTGCAAAAAGAGGGTGTTTTTCGCCAATTGGAGGGGGCGAATGATCTTCAAATGCTCTGAAAATCGCTGGAGACCTGCTCATGGAATTATGGCATCCATCGGTATCATTCTCTTCCCTTGACGACTCATCAAACTGAAATGGCGAATTTATGAGTTTTTGGCCAAAACCCAAAAATGCCAAAAAACAAAAAGTTGCCGAAACAGGCCCAAAATGGGCATGCATGACCCTCAAGGGTCCATAGAAACATGCTCCGAAACTGAAGCCAAAATATCAAGGGCTGATATGCTTTTCCCTCCCTTCCGTGCTAGGCGCCTCTCCTTCAACTTCTTCAATTTCTCTTGTGCTACCTTTAATTTTCGCCTGGCAAACTGATTTAGCTTCTGAAAGTGAAGAGTCCTCTTTCTCTGTAGCTCAAGATCCCTGTTCACCTTCTCAAGCTTGGTTTCCAAATGCTGGTTAGCTCTCTCAAGCCATGCTTCTTTGTTTTCTTCAATTTCTTGCTCAAAGAGGGCAGTGAGAGGAAAGGCTTCGAAATGAGCTTTTTCTTCTGCTCTCTGTTTCTCCAAGGCTCTTCTAAGCCCTATGGTCCTAGGCCTCTTTCGCCTAGGCTGGTCTTCCTCCTCTTCATCATCAAACTCGCCAATGAGCTCTTCAATTCTTACTTGCGCCTTTTCTGCCTCCTTTTTATACTTGATCGCCCTTGCCTCATGAATGGCCGCATGATACTTCATTTGTTTGTTTTCAACCTCCAAGAAATGGTTGAAATTCCTCGCCCTTTGAAGATCTTCTTGTAACACCTCAATTTTCCCTTCTTTGTGAATGAGGAGGTTTTCAAGGATGCGGGCCTCATTATCACTGTCATCGCTTGGGATAGGGATGACAGCTGATTTACCTCCATGCTTGGCACTTTCTCCAACTTTACTTTTGCCTTTGAATGCCAATCTAGCACTTTTCCTCCTTGGCAAGCTAGAAACTGTCTTTTTGGGCGATTTCCTCTTTTTAGGAACAGTTTTGGTCATTGTCAAGGAAGCAGCTTCAGCTTGCTGTCCTTCCTCAACATTCTGTCCAGCTTGTGGCTCGAAAGGCGCTTCATTTGTTTGCCCAACTTGCTGTTCCTCAACTGCTGTATGCTGTTGTTCCTCCTCCTGTACCTGCTTCTGCTCATCAACCTTCAACTGCTGCTGTTCCTCTTCTTGTATCTGTTGCTGACCTTCAAATTCTAGCTGCTGCTGCTCACTAATCTCTAACTGCTGCTGTCCCTCAAAATCTGGCTGTTGCTGCTCACTGCCTTCTTTTTCTCCCTGTGGTTCACTGCCCTCTCCTTCTCTCTGTTCACTTGGCTGCCCAGTGGTCATCTTGAGTTTTTTAGGGGTAGGCCTACTAGACAAAGGCACTGGGCGATGGATAGGCTGAGTAGGAGACACATGAACAGGAGGGACAGTGGCGAAATCTGCATGGCTAATGAATGAATCCCATGAAACCCCTTTTTTTTCCAGTTGGTGTAAGAAGACAATTTTGATCAAGGAATGATGAAAGAGAGAAGGGATTTGCTGAGGTGGAGCTTTCTTCTGGACAGTAGAAGCCATTTTCTCTATGCTTTTGGACAAAAAGTATGGAAGGTTTAGCTGCCTGCTTCTGGTAAAATGCATCAACAAGCGGACATGATAGGCATAAATTTGGTTAAACCTCCCTTCACAAGTGAAATATCTCATTATGGCTTTCATCAGCGGAGCATAACTGTCAAGAAGAGAGGAGAAGGGGAAAATAGCAGTGATGGTTTCCCTATGTTCAGGCTTGATGAAAGGTTTATAATCCTCTAGATCAAGATGCGCTTGTTTAAACCACTTTTCACCATGATACGGGATCTTGGTAGCCTTGGATACATACCTTGGGGAGATTTTGAAATCAAGACCCGCTAACTGGAAGTGTTTGTCCTTGAATCTCAAAGCGCACAAATGTGTAAGTGGCGAAAAACTCTTGACTTCTTCTATCCTCTCGCAGAAATCAAGACAACCTACTTCATGGAAATTGAAAAGCACGGATGGGTGAGCATTGATTTCTTCTATGGAGATAGGCTCATATCTCTTATGTGGACCGCTCCTGTGATCTTGCTTTGGAGGCATTCTGACTTGAACAAGCTTTGGAAGAGGCAAACTGCCTTCACTGTATGAAAAATGTTCTGCTGGATTGAAACTAGTCACTAGACTGTTTGGACAGTTTAGACAATATGGTTTGGATGAAATGCCACAATTTTTCTTTGAATAAACCCCCTCTGCACTCTTTAAAAAACAGCCCTTCACCTCTGGATGCACTTCAGCCAGGAAAACTTTTTAATATAGTACCCTGTGTAAAGATGAGACAAACTCCTGTGTCAATTTCCTGTGCACAGTTTTGAAAAACTACTCCTGGTGAGTTTGTCAGAGGTCAATCAATCATAGCTACATCTCTGTCTTCAATATAAACTCAGAATCGTCAACCCCCGTCCTTTAGAAGTAGCCCTATTCACCTTCGGTATCATCTTCCACAACAAATCTTCAACAGATAAAATATGTTTCTAGAAAAGGCATCAAGGAGGGAAATCAATGCACAAAGGCTTTAGAAACACACTCTTTTCACCGTGAAGTTTAAGGCATCAAACACCACTTTTGTATCTCTACCTAAGTTAAATTCCCATCAACGAACTCTGCCCTTCAGTGTACAGTTCATCCTTAGAATCTCTTTGTCAATCAACCTTTCAAAATGATACAATATGGTGAAAAAGAGGGCATACCTAGGTTAGATGAAAAAATCAATACACAGTGCTTTATGAAGGACACTTTTTCTTGTGAAGTTAAAAGATCAACCATCACCTGTGTACCTCTGCCTCCAATGTTTAAATTTAACCACCAACAACTCTGTCCTTTAATATGCTTGTTCACCTTTGGAAACTCTTTGCCAACACACTTACAGTAGTGAAAAATACAGTGAAAAAGGGGGGCAGTTTCCTAAAAGGTGTGCTTGTGAGAAAATGCCAACAGTCACTCTGTTCTTGAAATCTTTGATGTCAACCAACACACCAAAACTCCTTGCTCAAGGAGGCTTTCAACCATTAAAACCTTACCCTGTATAAGTGTGCCACCCTTCAACAATTTGTATCTCTAGAAAACCATCCTACATATGTCTAGACAGTAAAAACACAGGGCTGGGGTAAAATGACAGAGCTTTAGAAGACTATCAAGCTTTTAGACAGAGATTACATGAGTTTTCTCTTTCAAACAACAAGAATGTCAAAACCCCCTCACTGAGTTCACTTCACTGTTTTAGTAGTGTGGAAATGTTTGGATGACAGTGTGAAAGGTTCCTCATCAGGATTAGGTCTGTATTTCTGCAACGAAAATCTCCTTTTAATCAAAACACTTCTTTTTACAGGAAAAACTCTGCCTTCCGATCGATTTGAAGATGAAACAAACTGGCCCTCAACCTCAAAACCCAGTCTTTCTTTGTATGTGTTCTTTGAATAACAATTTAGCCCTTTATCATATTACAAAACTTCAGCTTGCTGGTAGAAATGACCGCGTTTTTATTCATAATGACAAGGTCCGGTGGTTTTAAACCTTCTTTATTCCTTATCAAACTTTTCAGCCCATGGGGAACATATAAAAATACCTCGAATTTTGATGAACACTATTTGAAGGGTCAAGAATCGCAGGTCACTTTGGGACACCGCGCCGACACCCTTTGAAGAAAACACGTCGCGCGTAAAGTACTTGTCGGGTCGGCTCGTTGGGTGGCTCGGCGGCTCAGGACAGTGCGCGTCGCGCCACCAGTGCACGTCGCGCCGACAGCGCCCCCGGTGGCCGCCCACGCCCCGTCTGAAACCCAGGCACGTCGCGCAGTGCAAAAAAGGTGCAGACTGTGTGATTTCAACCAGAAACGCCTTGTTTTGGTGCTAGGGAGGCACGGGGTCTGGTTTCAGCTTTGAAATTGACAATATTTCCCTCACCTTATTCTTTTATATCAATTCGAAACAAGTCTTAACGGTCTTAAACTTTGGAAAATGAATGTTGGCTTTTGACTCTGTTTTGTTTTTAAAACAGTGGGCTTGTCATTTTAATAAATAAACCCGAACATTGGCTCCCACCCCGAGCTTTTAAACCTAAACACCTCAACAAATTATTCATCACCTCTGCCACTGCGTTATAAAACTGCCAATGAAATACCTGAACACTGATTTGTTGCTGAGAGGACAGGATTCTGTAAACCTGTTTTGACAATCTTTGGTCTTTTGACTGCTTTCTCCAATCTTTAAATACAAAAGGTGCCAAGTTTACTGACCTAACTTGGATTTGGTTATGGTTTCTCAATTTCAAAGGCGCCTCCTTTTTTTTTTAAATAACTTCCTGCCTGAAGGTACATTGCTCATGATATATCTGTCTCTTGAATGGTGGGAGAAATGTATTTGCCTCAAACTCAAAAACTGACAATTTATCAAACTACCTCTTTGTCTATTTATAGCATTGTATACATGTTCATCATGCATTCTATAGCTCAACTTTGGCCACTGTTTTAGTTTCTCAGTGATAATCCAAAGAAAATTAATCAGAATGTGTCAAAGAGCACTTTGACCAACCTTGGCGATTGTTGTGTTATTCAACATGAGATGGCCTGTGTTCTTCCGATGGATTTGATAATTGCTGCTTCCAGGTGATTCACAAGTTTCTCTCTGGACTGTAAGTGCACTCTTTAGGTTGCATTCCTTCACACTATACTTCACTGTTTACTCAAAAGGATCTCCTCCAGACTTCTGGGCAAGGGATAGTGGAGTACTGTTTTAATCATTGCCTTTAAAGAAACTGCTCCTTGTGGTATAAATGCATGCATATGTTCAATATTTTCTCTTTTCCACTACAGGTACAGTCTGACAGACAGCTCCTTGAAAAGGGAAATCAATACCTTTGCATCATAACAGTAACACTTACCTGTGCAATGACTTCTATTCAATTTCTTTGTATCCTTCCATTGTACTTTTTAGACCCATCAGTTTTCAACAACCTGCAGTGGCTTTGGCCATCTGCTCATATATGGAGGAGGCTCTTCATCAGGTAAGGTATCTGAAGGCTTTTTGACAACTCTGTTTGACATAGCTTTTCTCTAGATGTGATGGTGAGTGAACCTCTTGAAAAACATCAATATTAGCACCTCTTCTTGCCAGCATCACTGTGTTTCAGCAGAAACCCTAGCCAAAGTGATATTGTCTCTCTGCACTGCTTTAAGGGTGACTAAAATATCATCATGTGTTTTGGTCATCTCATGACAAACCATTTGAAGGATAGTCTCTGTAATTATGGAGGTCAGTGTCTTTTGAGAAAACAAGAACTTTCCTTCTGCCTGGGTAATGGCATTTGTTGTCAGCATCTGTTCTATTTGATCTTGTGGATAAGCAGGGTACTTATGATTGGAATTTTCACCAATGACATGCCTTTCTTCATTTCAACAATTCATATGATTTGAAAACTTCAGATGACCTCCTTTATCAGACCAGACTCTTTTTACTAACATATTCCAAACTCTGTTCCTGTTATGACCATCACTTAAATTCATAAAACCTGGGGACATTGTTCCATTGTTCAATACAAAGCAAACCTGGACCTTTGCAATCTTCCAAGTAAATATTGGCCAGCGCCCTCTGCTTGTGGATGAAGGAGGCGCCCTAACCCTCTGCTTGTAAATGAAGGAGGTTCTGGGCCTTGACAATCTACCAGTTTGCTGAGACAGTGGTATCCCTTTCTTACTGTGATTTTCATGCTGGAAAGAGCTGTAAAGTCCAGATGAGTAGCTTTTTGTTTTGCAGACATATCTCAGGCTCAAGTTACATTTAGAAGCAGTTGTTCCTCTAACTGTAAACTCAAACATTTACTCCATGAGATGAAATTATCTTTCCTGCCTTTGTAGAAACCATAGAACACTGTGAAAAACCTAATAGTCAGCTTGAGATTGGGTTTTATGCAGTGCTGAGATCTAGGGGTGTGAGTGGCGTGACTTAGGGCTGTTTGTCAAACTAATTTGCAAAGTAGGAGGTCAGTCATGGTTGGTCTGTAGCAGATGGAGGCTTTTTGGCTTTTTGATGATTTCCAAGGGTGAAATGTCTTAAAGCGCCACTTCCTAACATAGGGGAGACTTTTGAAACAGATGTGGATTTGCCTCTTAAAGCTGATGGGCAGACCAATAAGGCTGAAGCTAGATAGGATTGTGATATGAGGTTTTGATTTCGACATGGGCGAACTGAAAAGGTAGAAGGGTGGAAAAAGTTTTAGGAGGGTTTTCTGGATGACATATTGACATAAGGAAATCAGTTTCTAGAAAACTCAGCTGTAGATATAGTCATCACTAACATGTAAAAAATACTGATGGCTAACAGAATCCACCAGTGGCGCATGAAGGTATCAAAAGGGTAAAGCAAGAAAGGATAGAAGAAGGGTAGGCAGCGGAAATTGGACCGCCTGTCAACCTGGCAGAGGCAGCTCCAAGGAACTCACCTCCAACAGTCAGATCCAAGGAATTACAGGTGAAGCAAGAGGAAGTAGAGGTTGGTAGGTCGCGAAGACCACCTATCAAGCAAAGATATCAACATCAGTTCAGGGGGACAATGCAGTTGAAAATGGAAGTGAGGAGTTTTGAGGAGAAAAGTGTATAAGATGTAGAAGCAGATAAACAGGTATAGATGGTGAGCCAAGAGACCCAGGGTTGATAGGGTCGAAGCGAGAACCAAGACAGAACCAATTGAAAAACTCTTTGAAGCCCGGGAGTATGCCCTAACAGCCGAGCTACAGACATGGAAATCCACTGCGGCCCAGTACAAAAATGAAATCAAAAGAACCGAAGAGAAAGCCTCCGTAACCATATTCGGATATGTGGAGTGTATGGATATTATGAATTTAAGGCATGCCAAGTAGAAGCTCAATATGGAGCAGCTGGAAAAGCAGGTGGCCGAGCTAAAAAATGATAAGGAACAAATGTTCAGTCTGGTGCAAGAGGTGATGGCATGTCACCCCCCTGCTTCTTTCTATTCTTTATTTTTACATGAACATTTTCTTTTATTTTGCATGGAAAACATTAAGAATGAGGTCAATTATGAGATTGAGGATGGTGTACAATTCCTCCGAATCATGAGGAATCATGATGTGCCAACTCAGCACTTGATGTGTGAGTTTTATTTGCATGGGTATTTTCTACACTTGGATAGGAATTTTAATCCGGTCCCATATGTGGGGACAATCATCTAAGGGCCCTCGCCTCTTATACTTTCAATCAAATTCATTGGCGGAAGGCTTGTGACACTTTTTAATCTAACCAAGTCACTAAGCCATTTATAATAAGGGTAGAGCATGAGAGGTCAGATACTGTATTTAACATGCACTATGCATTTTTGAAGTTTGAGGAAAACAAAGCCAAAATGTTGAGGACACAAAGGTGGTGTCTTGATCTTTGTGTCAATCAAATAACTATTTTTCAGAAGGAAGCTCTGGATGCTTGTCAGAGGAGATGGATGATGTCACCAACAGCTGTCAGAAGTAGGGAGCCTTTTGGGGCACCTAATTTTTCACGAGTACTCACTCGAGTACCAAGATACGTGGCATGTGTCCAAACATGTGGGACCCAGTGGATGGGGCTTCGATTTCAATACCCCGTTCTTTGGCTACCGTCAGAAGTCTATACTCCAGCTTATAACGTTCCGGTAGATTGGTCGAAGGAGGTCCTCCTTTCAGATGGGTTTAAAGTCCTAGGGACATAAATGACTCTGGAGTACGATCTTGTAGGGCTTCATGAAGCTGACATGTTGCAGAACCCAGATCTATGGGGTCGGCGGGTTGCATGAGGGAATGAAGAAGGCTAGCTGGGGGGAGATGTTGGGCACTGAATTCGGCTATTTCTTTGCCCACTTTTGTCATCCTTTTTGACCCCTTTTTGCTTAATTTACCAACGTTTGTTATGATAAACTCTTGAGGTAAATACCCTGACTTGTCCGATTGGGATATTTTGATTAATGAAGTAAAATCGCGGGGTTTTAACTAATTGCGGCACTAAGGTTTGTGTTTGGCTGCAGATTGAAGTTAGGAACCCTCGCTCCAGCAGATCGCAGCAAGAATCGGTAACAACAAGCCAAAGGGAGAACACGCAGCTGGACCATGACTCCCTGGGCCTATTCTCGGCCCTTTTCTCTATTCAGAATATCTGTTGCTCATGTCGTTTCAACCAGCGTCCATTTTTGAACACGCGATTCTCATGTTTCATGGAAATCTGTTATTCCCTTGTATTGTGTATAAAATAGACATTTTTCCTGTAATTCAGGGTTCCGAAGAGAAGGCTGTAATCACATTTCATATCTCAATAAAATACATCTGGTTTTACTGTCCCAAAGCATTTCGTAGTTAACGCAGCCCTGATCAGAGAGCTGGGCCTGCTCTTCTGATCAGGTGCCACGTCTGTGTATATGTGTGGATTTATTTTTGTTGTGCTATGGTTGTTATTTCTATCTCTTGCTGATTCAGATTTTTGAATGTCTTTTATTAATTTTACTTCACATAAATGTTTTTATTTTGACTGTAAAACCTTGGTTGAACGGATTGAGCGTTTGTTCCTGCATATACCTTGCGCATAGCCTTGAAAGGATAGACTCCCAGATTGATAATATTAAAGTCAGATTAGGGTGGATAGATGATCCCTACTTGAACACCAACACCTTGAAAATACAAAAAAACAAAATGACCATAATTAATGTAATAATTATTTCATTCATGGAAAAAAGAGAGCGCACCATACAACTTACATCACCGGGACAAAAATTTAACATGCAAATTTCCTCTCCCAACATAGCCATGAATTTCCAGCCCAAAACCAAAAATCAAAGTTAGCATGGGGGCATAGGATACCCCTACTAACAATTGTGTATATAGGAACATATATAAATGATATACTCCTTGGAGTGTCAATCCACTTTTGAATGTAGATATTTCTTGTCATATAGGGGGCATGTAGCTCAATGGTATAATAGCTTGCCAACCACGAGCAGGTCCTGCCTTTGATTCCTTTCTTGTTAATTTTTTCACATGATATTGGAGCTATGGTCATGCTTAGGAATTACCTATGGTTGTGTACATAGACATGTATAAATGATGTAGTTCTTGGAGTGTTAATCCACTCCTGAATGTAGATCTTACCTTTCATCAAGAGGGCATATAGCTCAATGGTAGAGCAGCTTGCCAACGAGGGGTGGGTCCTACCTTTGATTCCTTGTTTATCTTTTCAACAAGGTATCAGAGCTATGGTTGTGCCCAGGAATTCCCTATCCCTGGATATGAATGTCTATGTGGAAGTAGAGTTGGTATTATAATTAAAGTTTCAGTCCAAACCTGAACATGGGAATTCCTGTCATCAAAAGGATGTGTATCTTATTGGTTAGAGAAATATAGTGTTCAAGAGTAGGGGTTAGGTTCAACTCCTGGCCTATCTACTTTTTTTATTCCTAGCCTATTTAGTTTCTCCACGCAACATTTAAGTAATGGTCGTGACTAGGATTTCCTTATACCAAGGTTTGAAATTTAAATGTGGATTGAAGGAGAATGTTGGAGTGTTAATTCACACCTGAATATGTATGATATCCATTATCAAATGGGCATATATCTTAGTAGTAGAGAAAAAAACACCAGCAAGGGGAAATTCTTGGTTTTTATTCCTAAGTTTTTCTCTTTTCTAATATGTTATTAAAGTCATGTTTGTAGCTAGGAATACCCTATACCTAGGTCTAAATGTTTGTTGTCAATTAATAGGGGGTGACATCAAAAAGAGGGCATGTGGCTCAGTGGTAAAGTTGCCTTTCAGCTGGGTGCAAGTCCTAGATTATATGCCTCATCTATCTAATTTTTCAACATGTTATCAAAACCATCGTTGTGACTAGGGATTCCTTATCCCTAGTTTTTAATGAATGATATGGATCGCTAGGTGGTGTAGAAGTATTAATCATAGTTTTAAATATTGGAAATAATAACCAAAACAATCCACCTATCAAATTGGTTTTTAAAATGGAGATGGAAAAAGTGGACTATCAGATCTCAACGAACCGATCTTTTAAAAAAATCATGAAATAATTATTTTTAATGAAAAGAATCATTTTTAATATTTAAAACCATGATTGCAAACCATTAGAGACAAAATATTGAAATTTGGTTCATATATACGCCATGTAAGGGTGAATATATCAACACATTACCGAGTGCAATACATATTAGCAAAAAAAATACATAATCAATTGTTGATTTTTCAAATGCTAATTGGACAAGCACAATTGTATGCAACCGATAGTAACTTCCAATGATATATGATATTACTTTAGCACACCCTAGAACATTTTTAAGTAAATACAAATAAAATTCAACTGTAAACACAACAAAAACAATAAATATCACAATAGAATAATCATGTATATTAGATACCAATATTTTCCCTGGGAAACACGAACTCGAGAGAAAACCAAAAACTCTTTTATAGGAGAAATTGTTTAGTTCGATAAAAGTTCAATAAGATAATTTTCAAGTCAAAATTAGTCAACCGAGAACAAATTATAGTGTTGGTCAAACCTGGTCAACCAGAACTCAAATCTTCTACGGCGATTGTGCATACCTTCTAGTTAGAAAACCCTTGGCCTTCTTCTAGCCCTTAGGGCCAGGTCAACCTATCGCTAATCTACTTCCCTAACATGGAATATTAATATCTATTATGGATTTAATAGGTTAGAAACACTGCCCATATCTAATATATTAGGATCATATAATTCACACCCAAAAGTATGATATTGGTCCATAAGTTCCCTGCATTAGTCTCATATTTCCAATTAGTGATGTCAAGGGGATTAACAAGTAGTTTGTAGAGAGTGCCCAGTCTTATCCAAACTTCACTACACTAGAAATTGTCATAGTAACTCTTTCAATTTATTGAAAATTTCCCTTTCATTTAGATATTATTTAGATAAGCCAAGGGCTGAGAGAGAGAAATATAATGAGGCTAACTCAAGATTTTTTTATTTAGTATCTACTCTTCACTTATTTACCTGTATATTTTCTATAGAAAAACATGGGAAATTAATTCATTTAAGATTTCCAATGATTTCATGTTTTCATATACCATTTAAATATGATTCTTGGGAAGCTAAGCATGATGTGGGGTAGCTCATTTTTCATAAATGGTTTGGAGGCATAGGAATTGGGTGGAAAAATGTTGTTGTATGGGAGGCATATGGGACAATGCCTAAGCATGTCACCTAGTAGCATAACATGAAAATCATAGATGACACTTTTCAAAGAGAAAACCATCTCCTAGATGGTATGAAACAAATAAAAAACAAATTGGACTATGAAGTGTGGTAATTACTACCTTGGTAAACACCATTTTCATCAATCAATCAAGATCAGACAACATTAAATTAAATAAGTGTTCAAAAATTGATCATGATAATTTAATTACTGCAACCATATAAGTTTGATGAATTCTTTTGGTGCTTCATGGTTGATCCAACAAGAGTGGTTTAAGGAGAAAACAAGTATCCATATCTATATGAATGAAGGTCAATTTTGAGAAATAAGAATCTACAAGGCAACATCATACACCCTTCGAGGTGCCTCTTCATGTAGTTAGCACTTGCAGGGTGACATTGTGGCACGTGCTTGGGGACATGTATTCCTATGCAAGAGGGCATGTGAAATATATAATATTAGTAAACTTGTGACCTACACACATCTAACTCAAAGAGAGAATTATTGGTGGCACAATACCGATCCAAATAAAACCTACTTTGAAACAATAAAATTCTCACAACTCAAAACACGCAATCAACTAGCCAACAATGTATCAATCAAACTATGCACAAGAAACATGCAATGAGTAGAATACATATGAAATTCAAGATGACTGGTCAATTAAGTTAATTATAAAAGGACTTATTTATGTATAAAATAGGAATTTTTCGAGAACTCGGTGCACATCAACCCTATATAGTAAAATAAACCCTTCAATGAGGCTTCTTAGGAGTAAAAAGTAATTTAAAACCAAAATTACAATAGATGAATAAGCACCCGAAACCAATATAATTGTAGAAATTATATAAACATATGTATATCAATGGATTCAATCCGATCAAGCAATGTACTAAAGCTAGACACTGAATCCTTCTACTAATCAATTGCGGAAAATAAACACGATCGCCAATCACAACAAGTAAATAAAGAAGAAAATCAAGCCACAACACAGATATTTTCTCGGGGAAAGCTTGTTGCTCAAAACCCCTCTATCTTCTATTATATATTCACCATGTAATCATGAAACAATTAGAATGCACTCTTCTCACAAGAGTCTTCTACACTCTCTCAACTGTCTCACATTGACCCGGAAAAAATTGACCAACACTTAGCCAATTTCTTGCTCTAATCAGCCTGCCTACCTTGCGTAATTCATGTTGAATGCAATCCCTATTCTTTAGGAATTTCAACCTTCCAAAATTGTGCAAGCATCATGGGAAATCCAATGGATGCCTGGTTGCATGTGGGAAACCTACTAATGATACAACTGATAGTTACCCTTTAACCTTTATCTCAATTGGGTCTCCATTGGAACTGACATGCATGCAACTATTAATATTAAATCATCAGTTTCATGGCAGATCACTTCATGTGAATTAAATTTGATTTAATTCACTTGATCTCTCACTAGTGCAACAAATAGTTACAACTAGTTCAACTGAATTTAAATCAATAAATTAAGTTAATTGATTTCTCGTGCATTAAACTAATGCACTAACTACAATTCGAACTCCATAACTAATAGAATCAATCTGCATGCCTCACCAACCACCCTCAACTCAAAATTCATGAGCTAACTGAGTTTGTCATACTTAGTTAACTATTACAAGTGATTATGAGATAAGATTACATTTTATTCTCCAATTTAATTAAGGGAAAATTAAATTAGACACACATTTATTGTTGAATTTTCCACACTCCCTCTCAATAAGAAAGGGATTATCTGCCACCCTGATCCTACCTCTATGGTATTCGAATTTTCTCCTGGAAAGCGCCTTCGTTAGGATATATGCATCCTGATCTTCCGTGGGAATATACTGAAGTAACATAACACACCTTTGAACACAATCTCTCAGATGGTGGTACCGGATATCTATGTGATTGGACCTATCATGGAATACCGGATTAACCGAGATTTTATTGCAACTCTGGTTATCACAATGTATCACCGTCAGATCCATCTAAGAACCAAACAAACCAACTAGGATATTTCTCATCCATATGGCCTCACATGCAGTCTGACTTGCTGTCATGTACTCCATCTTGGCTAAACTGAGTGCCACAGATCGCTGCTTCTTGCTGTACCAAGAAATTGTTGTCGATCCTATGCTAAATATTCCTCCTAATGTGCTCTTTTTGTCTGATGGACTGCCTGCTCAATCTTCATCCGTGAATCCTTGAAGCTTCACTCCATCCATCTGTCTATACCATAATCCATACTCTGTAGTGCCCCTGAGATATCTCAAGACCTGCTTTCCCGCCTTCCAAAAGAGCTTGGTTGGGTTAACCATATCTTGAATCAGTTGGTTAACTGTGTAGAAAATGTTTGGTCTGGTGTTCACTAAGCACATCAGTGAACCCACTAGCTGTTTGTAAAGAGTAGCTTCCACTACTTCTCCTGAAGTAGCATCCTCTTTCCTCCAATTTCCTGGAAGAGGAGTCCCCATGGGCTTACAGCTCTCCATGTGAAACTTACCTGGAATCTCTTTGGCATACTTACCTTCAAGGCTCCATGGTGTAGATGGCCCAATCTACTATGCCATAACTCACCCTCATCCCGTCTCACCACTTTTTCTGCCTTACCCATCAATGTTGTGCAGCCATCTACATCAATTTTATCGAGATTCTTCACAAAAATCCCAATATTCTTGGCTTGTCCTGTGACTTTGTGTCGAAGGAAAGATTTCCCTTCAATGAAAACCACATCATAGCCTCTATCCTCCAACATTGCGACTGAAACTAAAATTTTCTTCAATCCTGGTACATGCATTACATATTTTAATAAGAAGGGTTTACCTGAATCTTTTTGAAAGGTAACTATACCAATCCTTATAGCACTGTACTACCCATCATCACCCTTTTTGATATGCATCTGGAGGTCCTTCTCCTCCAAGATACTGAAAAGTTCTTTGTCTCTCGTCATGTGGAAAGATGCACCACTATCCAAGTACCACACCGATCCCATTACACTTGACACCATGCATGCAATGAGTGAGAATCAAGCTCAAATTGCGAGGCCAAAACCTCACCAACTGCAGATCTTGAAGCCTTCTTGTTCTTCTTCTTTTGTGGACAATTAGTGGAATAATGTCCATGCTCGTGACATTGAAAACACTTCACTCTAGACATGTCGTGCTTCCTGCCATATATTCTGGCCTCAGATTTGGAATGGAATTTATTTCCTTTCCCCTTCTTCGCCTTGGAAGCTAAAGTGAATTTTTCTTCATCATCTGTCATAGATGAATATCCATCCCTGGTATTCTGCATGAATTCTTCTTGCACCAAATCTAACCAAAGTCTTTCCCAATCTGGTAGCTTCTCCCTCCCAGTGACAGAGTCTTCATAACTATGCCAACTAGTGGGAAGTCCTAGAAGAGATAGGCTCTCCAAGTCATCATCCACAACAGTAATCCTGAAAATAACAAGCTCATCTCGACATTGGACAAACTTTGTTAAATATTTCAAACTAGTGTCACCTTTCTCCATTTTGATTTTCTTGAGCTTGTCCTTCAGTGCCAATTTTATATGATCACTACTGCTCTGAAACAGATTTGTCAAAACCTTCCACATTGCATCCGGAGTTTCTTTTCCATGGAGACTTGAGACAATGTGGTCTTGTATTCCCTCCAGTAAGATCCTCTTTTCCTTTGAACCTTATTTTTCCAAGCATCAAGATTTGCGGCATTTGCTGCAGCGGGTTTGGGAATTTCATTATCAATGAATTATTTCAACCCATTGTCCTTCAGTACTACCTCCATCATGTATTTACACACAATATAATTGGAACTGCACTCGAATGCACACTCCAATCTCAAGCCATTGAAATCCATTTCGATCCTAATCCGCCTATCGCACCAAGAATACTTTTGCAAATTCAAATTCTATTCAGTGACAAGCTCAATTTCTTCTTCACTATAGTGATTTCCTGTGCTTTGATACCATGTATAAATTATACAAAAATATGTGTATCAATGGATTCAATATGATAAAGAAATTTACTAAAGATAGATACTGAATCCTTCTACAAATCAATTGCGGAAAATAAACACGATCACCAATCACAACAATTAAAGAAAGAAGAAAATCAAACCACAACACAAATATTTTCCCTAGGAAAGCTTACTGCTCAAAACCCATCTATATTCTGTTGTATATTCACCATGGAATCATTAAACAATTACAATTCATTCTTCTCACAAGAGTCTCCTGCACTCTCACAACTATCTCAAACTGATCTAGACAAAATCAACCAACACTTCGCGAATTTCCTGCCTCTAATCAGCCTGCCTTGCTTGTGCAATTCATGTGGAATGAAATCTTGATTCTTTAGGAATTTCAACCTTCCAAAACTGTGTAAAAATCATGGGAAATCCAATGGATGTATGTCCGCATGCGGGAAACTTACTAATGATACAACTGATAGTTAACATCCCTTTAACCTTTGTCTCAAATGGGTCTCCACTAGAACTGACATGCATTCAGATATTAATAGTAAATCATCAGTTGCATGGAAGATCACTGCATGTGAATTAAATCTGATTTAATTCACTTCATCCCTTACTAGTGCAACAAACAGTTACAACTAGTTCAACTGACTTTAACTCAATAAATTAAGTTAACAGATTTTTCATGCATTAAACTATTGCACTAACTGCTATTCGAACTCCATAACTAATAGAATCACTTTGCATGCCTCACCAACCACCCTCAACTCAAAATTCATGAGCTAAATGAGTTTATCATACTCACTTAACTATTACAAGTGATTATGAGATAAGATTACATTTTCTTCTCCAATTTAATTAAGGGAAAATTAAATTAGACACACATTTAATGTTGACTTTTCAACAATATTCATGATGCTTCTATGGTGGCTCCAACTTTTGGATGTTTAGAGTATACACTTCAACCTTCATGCATGGTATAGAGTCTACAAAGACTCTCATATCGACAACATGAGTAAAACTGAAGAAATCCCCATTATTCATGGAAAAAAAATAAGTATTATATTCAAACATTTATGCAACTCATTTTATTAGAATCCAATAAGAGAAGTCCATTCATCTTTTACTCACAACCCTACATTTTTTTTACTTGAATGCCCTTATTAGGTTCATGCTCATATTTAGTGTCATAAATAGGATCTATTACAAAGTAAACACATTTAATATCCCACTTGGATCCTTCACCGTGAATAAAGTCATCTAGTTAATCATCTTCACAAAAAAAGGGAAAACAATTATAGTAGTCACCAAGGCACATCCTCTTAAATCCATTATCCAATGTTTTTTCCTTGTCTATAAATATAGACTTATGAGAAATATTGCCTTCCACACACACCTACGAAAGGGAAAATATCAAGTAATAATTAAGGAAATCTTCATTCAAAGAACCCACATGGTCATTTATGGGCTCATTAGGTTATCAACACAACATCTTTTGAACTTTTCCATATGAAAGATGACCTAGAGTGCCTTCAATGGTAGGTATGATGAGATATGATAGGTCCATTAGAAAAGGTCCTTCTAGTCATATTAAAAATTTGCAGGACAACAAAATATCCCATGAGTTTGATAAATTAATCACTAGTTCATCAATTAGGGTATATATGTTTGGATACATGTGTAGATGATAACTACTAAAGCTTTGATTAACCCATATACTTTGATATCTCTCTTTTTTATGGCACAAATATTCCTATGAGGATTGATTGTGTTAAAACCTAATTAATGTGTAATCTTCAAGGGAATCAATTATTTGTGTAATAGTAAATCATTTACTTTCAGAGGCATGTATAAAATGGCATTAGCACCATTTGATCATCCCTTATGCATAGTATGAAATAAAATTGATTTATCTTGGGAGGGATCATTAATTGAACCTTTTAAACCACAAATCCTCCTCACCTACTCTTTCATAAATCCCACTTTTATTAGTTGAAGGAAGGGGACAAAAATATGATAATTAGCCAAGTATGTCGTCAGGTCCATATAAATTTATAATTTCTCATTACTAACCATACTCGAGCTTGGTCTTTTAAGGATCTTGTTGAAGTTTGAAACAAGAAACAGTGAAATTTGCATCCAAAAACAACATGACAACATCTACACTAGCGTGGGACCACAGGTCATGTAGTGATGGGTCCTAGTGATATATTAGTGTGAAATTCAATTTATTTAATAAATTGAATGTGTGTCAAATTTAATTATCCATTAATTAAATTGGACAATAAAATGTAATCGTATCTCATAATCACTTGTAATAGTTAACTGGGTGTGATAAAATCAGTTAGCTCATGAATTTCGAGTTGAGGGTAGTTGGTGAGGCATAAAGATTGATTCTATATGGTTTAGAATTCAACTTACAGTTAAGTTCATGAGTTTAATGCATGAGTAATCAGTTAATTCAATTAGGTGAGTTAAAGTCAGTTGGACTTGTTATAACTATTTGTTGCACTAGTGAGAGATAAAGTGAATTAAATATTATTTAATTCATAATCAGTGATTTTCCATGTAACCGATGATTTACTATTAATAGCCGCATGCATGTCAGTTCTAGTGGAGACCCAGCTGAGACAAAGGTTAAAGAGAAGTTGAATATCACTTGTGTTATTATAAGACTGCTCAGATGCAGTTAAAACACCACAAGATGCCCATGATACTCAGCGCAGTTGAGGAAGGAAGAAATTCCTAAAGAATAGGGATTGCATTCATAAGGAATTTCATGAGCAAGACAGGCTAAAAAACAGGCTAAGAATTGGCTAAGTGTTGGCCTGATTTTGTCTAGATCAGAGTGAGATGATAGGCAGATTGCATGAGAATCTTGTGAGAAAAGTGCATTATAATTGTTTCATGATTCCTTGTGGAATATAAAATAGAATATAGAGGGTTTTTGAGCAGCAATATTTCCCAAGGAAATTATCTGCGTTGTGGTTTGATTTGTTTCTTTATTTACTTGTTGTGATTGGCGATTGTGTTTAATTTCCACAATTGATTTGTAGAAGGATACTATATATAGCTTTAGTACATTTCTTGATCGGATTGAATCCATTGATATACATCTGTTTGTATAATTTCTACATGGTATCAGAGCACAAGAAATCACTATAGTGGAAGAGAAGATGATTTTGTGACTGAATAGAATTCGAATTTTCAAAAGTATTCTTGGTGCGACAGGCGAATCAGGATCGAAATGGATTTCAATGGCTTGAGATTGGAGTATGCACTCGAAATAAGTTCCAATTATATTGCGTGGAAATAAAAGATGGAGGCGTTACTGGAGGACAATGGGTTGAAAAAATTCATTGACAATGATGTTCCCAAACCTGTTGTAGCAGATGCTACAAATCTTGATGCTTGGAAAAAGAAGGTTGCAAAGGTGAAGAGGATCTTATTGGAGGGAATACGAGACCGAATTGTGTCAAGTCTCCATGGAAAAGTGACACCATATGCAACATGGAAAGCTTTGACAGGTCTATTTTAGAGCAGCAGTGATCATAGAAAATTGGCACTGAAGGAGAAGCTCAGGAAAATCAAAATGGAGAAAGGTGACACCATGCAAAAATATTTAAAAAAGTTTGTCCAATGCCGGGATGAGCTTGGGAGCGTCGGAATTACTTTCATGGATGATGAATTGGTGAACCTAGCTCTTCTAGAACTTCCCAAGAGTTAGCATAGTTATCAGGACTCTGTCAATGGGAGGGAGAAGCTGCTAGATTGGGAATGACTTTGGTCGAATTTGGTGTAAGAAGAATTCGAGCATAATACGAGGGATGGATCTTCATCTAAGGAACATGATGAAGTAAATTGCGCCTTGGCTAGTAAGGTGAATAAGGGGAAGGGAAAGAAATCCTATTACAAATCTGAGTCTGACGAAAAAGGCAAGGAGTGCGACATGTCCAGAGTAAATTTTTTTCACTATCATGAGCTTGGACATTATGCCACTAATTTTCCACAAAAGAAGAAGAACAAGAAGGCTTCATGATCTGAAGCTAGTGAGGCTTTGTCCTCACAATTTTAATTGGAATTCTCGTTGATCGCATGAATGGTGTCAACTACGATGGGATTAGGGTGGTACTTGGATAGTGGTGCATCCTTTCACATGACATGAGACAAAGAAATTTTCAGTATCTTGGAGGAGAAGGACCTCTAGATGCATATCGAAATGGGTGATGAGGGGCGGTGCAATGCTACCGGGATTGGTACAGTTACCTTCCACAGACAGTCAGGTAAACCCTTTCTATTAAAATATCTAATGTATGTACCAGGCTTGAAAAATAATTTAGTTTCAGTCGCAATGTTGGAGGATAGCAGTTATGACGTGGTTTTTAGTGAAGGAAAAACTTTCCTTCGACACAAATCCACAATAAAAACCAGGAAGATTGAGATTTGTGTTAAGAATCTCTATAAAATTGATGTAGATGGTTGCACAACATTGATGGGTAAGGCGGAAAAAGTGGTGTCGGGATGAGGGTGAGTTACAACATGGAACTTTGAAGGTCATGCAGTAGAATTCTACGGTATTTCCAAAAGGTACAGTTGCACATATAGACACATGTAAGAGAAGTGTGAGAAAGCCATACGATTGTCCCTTCAGAGGGAGCTTGATTTGCATGCAGATGAGGAACTCTTGGTTCCAAAGAATGAACCTCAAGATGTGGAGAAGCCACATGCGGAGATCATGGAGTGGTAGAAACCACTAGAGCAGAGAAATTTTGAGCCAGGTGGGTAGAGGGAGTGCATGTAGCTATACCTCCACGTGTGAGGTGGGGCAATGTGAGAAATTAATCCCAAGAATAAATTTTGGCAGGGTTCATTAAGATGGTGCATCTCATGGATCAAACCTAGCTACGAGGATCCCATAGTACAACAGTAGTAGGATCAGTTACATTAATGCATTCATATTTCAGGAGGACAAAAATCTAGTGACGGGTGTCAGATACTAGAGTGCAGATCAGAGTTGGTAGTAGTGTAGAGTGCATGGATGTAGATGTCAACAGCGCAGAGAGTCCAGTAGACATATGCAGTAGGTACTAGGAGTCAGAAGAATTTGATGAAAAATGCATTATACTGATTCAGATGTTTGGAGGCTATTCAGTTTCAAAAGTGTTGCATGCAAAAGTTTCATGTGCGAGAAACATTAGAGAGATGTTGCATGCAAGAGTTGCATGTGCGAGAAACACTAGAGAAGTGTTGCATGCAATATTTTCATGTCGCATGCAAGAGTTGCATGCCGCATGCAAAAGGTGCATGTGCGCATGCAAGGACATTCCTTTCTTGTTGAGAGGGAGTGTTGAACTTTGCAACAAGAAACAGTGAAATTAGTATCTAGAAACAACATGACATCGCCTACACTAGTGTGGGACCACAAGTCATGTAGTGATGGGTCCTAGTGATACATTAGTGTGAAATTCAATTTATTTAATAAATTGAATGTGTGCCAAATTTAACTATCCCTTGATTAAATTAGACAATAAAATGTAATCTTATCTCATAATCACTTGTAACAGTTAATTGAGTGTGATAAAATCAGTTAGCTCATGAATTTCGAGTTGAGGGTAGTTGGTGAGGCATGCAAAGTGATTCTATGTGTTTTAGAATTCAAGTTGCAGTTAAGTGCATGAGTAATTAGTTAACTCAGTTAGGTGATTTAAAGTCAGTTGGAATAGTTGTAAATGTTTGCTGCACTAGTGAGAGATCAAGTGAATTAAATATTATTTAAGTCATAATCAATGATATGCCATGCAACTTATGATTTACTATTAATATTTGCGTGCATGTCAGTTCTAGTAGAGACCTAGTTGAGACAAAGGTTAAAGGGAAGTTGACTATCACTTGTATTATTAGCAGACTGCCCATATGCATTTAAAACACCACAGGATGCCCATGATACTCAGCGCAGATGATGAAGGATGAAATTCCTAAAGAATAGGGATTACATTCATCAAGAATTGCGTGAGCAAGGCAGGATGAAGATAGGCTGAGAATTGGCTAAGTGTTGGACCAATTTTGTCTGGATCAATGTGAGACGATAGGGAGATTGCAAGAGACTCTTATGAGAATAACGCATTGTAATTATTTCATGATTCCTTATGGAATATACAATAGAATATAGAGGGGTTTTGAGTAGCAAGTTTTCCCCAGGAAATTATCTGTGTTGAGGTTTGATTTGTTTCTTTCTTTACTTGTTGTGATTGGAAATTGTGTTTAATTTCCGCAATTGATTTGTAGAAGGATTCAATATCTATATTTAGTACATTGCTTGATCGGATTGAATCCATTGATATACATATGTTTGTATAATTTCTACATATCTTAGTTATCTGATTTTTACCTTGAGAAGTACCTTTGTTCACATGAATGATGTTGAGTTTCCTTTTGGGAAGGTGGTTGTTGACTAGGATTTTCTACAGTTGGCTCCTTTAGAGCTTGTATTTCTCTATCTCTTATTGCAATGTAATCAAATCGCTATCACATAAATTCCTATTAATTTTCTCCCATGTGGGTGTAGGTGTTGTAGCTCTAGGATTGGAATCAAGATCAAGTGGCTTATAATTCACTCGCTCCTCTACCACATGGTTCACAATGAATTCCATGTA
Organism: Pinus albicaulis; assembly: GCA_034641835.2. Taxonomy (NCBI): domain Eukaryota; kingdom Viridiplantae; phylum Streptophyta; class Pinopsida; order Pinales; family Pinaceae; genus Pinus; species Pinus albicaulis. The sequence goes on along the minus strand of CM076582.1, from coordinate 186,510,895 downwards.
AGAAAATATATATCATTTAGTGATCCATTATTCAAACTATATAGGACTATTGAAGAGCTTCCTTAGCCACCAAACATGTGTCTTAGTTGTGTGCCTTGTTACAAAGATAGCACTAGTGCTGCATATACTAATCAACCACATTGTTTTTTCTATGGGACTCGGAAATATATAATTCTAATCATATTTCTTAAAATTATCCAAACCATCTCCTCCTCTTGTTGATGTGAACCTATTTTATTTAGTGTGTCTTTGCAAAAGGAGAAGGTTGTTTTACATAGCCTAATTCTACTATTGGAGGGACTCTATATTCTTGGTGAAATTTACCTCTATCCTCTTCATGGCCTCAAAAAATAAGTTCATCTCATTCTTTAAGGTAGTAGTGTTGGCCATGTTCTTCTTTGGTTGAACCTTTCCGCTGGAAGAATGGTCATTGATGGCCCTACCAATTGAAAACATGTTTTCTTACACATTGATAGTATCTTCCTTTCAAACAACAAGATTTATGAGATCTTTCTATATTAGGTTAGAACCCAAGTCACCGTCATATGGCTCAAAATAACACAATATAAATGCATGCTCAAAGGGGATAACATCTCAATCAAGTATCTAGAATACTTGATTGAATATCTTATTGAATTTCTCCATTGTTTTTTTTCATGCTTATTGACAGTTGTTAGAAAGGCTAGGATGTAATTTCCATCTATCTTATTTCCACATTTATTATAGAAAAAATGATTCATGTCATAACATGTGATCACATATATGACAAGAAATTTAACAAACCAGTCATAGGAATCGTCTTCAAGGGACATGGAAAATACTTTGATCCTCACATGTGCTAAAAAATATGATAAGAAAGGTCACAAACTAGTCATAGGAATCATCTTCAAGGGACATGGAAAATAATTTCATCCTCACATCCGTTGAGAGGGAGAACCTTAAAATTATTATAGTTGATAAAAATCATTCAAGAGGAATTTGTGGGAGATCCAACTGGTCATCCTCTCCAGTTCATCTTAAGCCATGAATTAGCAACCCCATCCATCTTACCTCACTCCTCAAACTTTAGGAGAGGATGAAGCTAGTGGTAATTATTAAAATTATATTATCACAAATTGAGTGAATGCAACTTGTGATCCAAGTGGATATTGTTGGCCACGCACCTATTCCATTTGGACTCGCACCATCAATTCTTTCAGTTTTTCACTTCCAACAGCCTAATATTTTTAGCAGGTTTTCAGGTCCTGCACTCCTGGAGCCGTTTTGGGGCCTTAATGATCCAGGTGGATATTGGTGGCCACCCACCTATTCCATTTGAAGTCCTAGCATCAGTTCTTTCAATTCTTCAGTTTCAGCACAACTTACTATTTATAGCAGTTTTTCAGGTCCTGAACATCCGGAGTCATTTTGAGGCCCTAAATGACTTTTTTTTGGGAAAACCAGGAGCAACTTGGGTCATAGACAAATGTTTCTCAGTCAAAAGTTGTATTCCTTAGGTAGATATTGATAAAGAACTATTGAGAGCATCAAATGAAGATCAGATGCCAAAGTTACATCCTTGGGAAGTTGAAACACCAATTTACCCAAACAGGACCCACAGTTGTGGCGCTTCATCTCCTAGGGTTGGGTTTTTGGATGTTTAGGGTTTTACATTGTTTCTAAACAATAAATAGGCCTTTGAGCCTCACTGTAACAAAATGGAGGGGCCTATAGCTATCACATCTCTTCTCAGATATACGCTACCAGTGCCCTCACCACTCATTTCAATTATTTCTCATTATAACATAGTTCAGAGGCCTATAGTTTCCACATCTCTTCCAGAGATAAGCCTAACAGTGCCCTAAATGTTTATTTCTATTATGGTTGTATTGTAACACAGTTCAGAGGCCTGTAGCTTCCACATCGTTTCTCAGAGATAAGATACCAATGCCCTGTCTGTAAGCATATTTTAGTAATTTGATTTTAATAAAAGGAAGAATTATTTCTGCTACATCTCTATGCTTATGGTTATATGTGTATTCTGTTGCATTCTTGCATAAATTTGTATCAGTGGTATCATAGGGGTCTGCTCTTTCTCTATTTTTATTTTCATGTCCCCAACGTGGCTAGGGTATAAGGGGTTCAACCTCACAAACCCCAATGACCCCTCATGGCGGAAGGAAAGAAAGATGAGGTAGCAGGAGATCCTATCAAAATCCTGCTCGAGGATGCCCTCGCAAAATAGAGGAACGCAATGATGGATAAATTTTCCCAGATCCTTCAACAGCTACCCACTGGTGGCACATCTACATCTAGCACGTCCACCCAGAGGTCCGTGACAACCTGGACAAATCCAATTCCAAGTTCAGTAGAATTTTGCCTTCATGGAGGAACTTAACACAATGGGGACCATTGCTTCCTAAGGAGGGAGGAATTATCCAGGTGGATATCGACAACCACCCACCTATTCCATTTGGACCCGCATCATCAATTATTTCAATATTCACTGTCAGTACAACTTACTATTTTTAGCAGGTTTTCGAGTCCTGCACTCCCGGAGCCATTTTGGGGACTTAATGATCCGGGTGGATATTGGTGGCCACCCACTAATTCAATTTGAACACCCACCATTAGTTCTTTCATTTTGTAAGTTTTAGCACTGTTGGGATCCTGTGATTTGGCCGATTGTCAAACCAAATGACAAGGCAACATATAAACCAATCTTTAGAGCTCTAGAATCTATCCCTCCTAGTCTCAGAGAGGGATGTCTAAATATGTTTTCAAAGATATGACTTTTTTTCTTGTAAAAAGGTTGATTTTAGGCTAGTTATTAAGCATGAGTTTGTTTGTTTCTTTTGTGGGACATGATGATCTAGGAAATATAGATAGAAAAGGGGAAATCTCTAAGTCATTGGGCAATGGAGTCAAGTAGAAGTTTATAAAAATTTTGTAGATGAATTAGGGGTATCAAAGGGAAAATATAACTTGGTTGTTGGATCTGCAAAGTTTTCAGGTGAAATGAAATGAACATTAAGGGTTTAGAATGAAAAGTAGAACTAAGGGAAGTTAAGAATCCTTAATTATATGTACTCTTCAAAAAAAGGACTTAAAGCATCATTTGAACATGAAGAAGTATTTTATAGACAGGGCTAACCATGAATTATACAAATCACACTTCAACAAATAACAATTTCAAGACAAACTTTCAAAATGAAATCTAAGATTCGAGGAACGCTCTATTTCATCAAATATTTCACTTTCAAGGATAAGAAAACATTCAAGATTCACAAATAACTTCTTTCATAGAAGAGGGAACTCCTAAACATCTGTGATTATAGCTATAAAGACCTTCAAAACAATTATTCGAGAAAGTACAAAGGGTATGATCAAAACATACCTCTTTGGCAGACTTTGGACAATGGTACTTTGAAGGGAGACTTCAAAAATAGTTTTTAAGTAGCAACAAGCAAGCAGGGAAAACCATAAATCATTCTTGAGGTCACTATATTGAACTATTTAGGAAATAAACAAGCATAATGGTTGAAAAGCAGTCAAACTACTTAATAAAACCTTCAGCAGAGGAAAACATAAAGATAGTGAAGAGTAAATAGGTCTAAGGTGCTTCTAGGAGACATTTCTTAGCCTAAACATTTTACTCTACTGCAAGCAAGAATTGATGAAAACAGAATGGAAAACAGGAAAAGACATCAACAATTTAGAATACTTCACCAACAGCCAAGCTCAGGGATCCAATGACAGAGCTTTCTCCTTCAACAAACAAGTCCAAACATCCACAGGTTCTAGTACATCAATTTCTTTTCAATCTCAGCAGAGCTATATATTACTTCAAAGAGTTATCAAATGCCCCAACATACAGTGAGTTTGAATGCAATATTTATGCTGCAAATGAGAAGGTGGAACCATCTAGTGTTCAAAATGTCATTAAACAACATAGTAAATGTACTCCTATCCTTAAAAACCATGCAAGGCATAAGGTAGGAATGTTTCTCAACTACTTCTCTATGTAATAAATCTGTCTTTACTTCCTGAGGATAAAATAGCTGAAAATATTGACTTTGAGGCCTTTTCTGTCTTTTACAATAATTGTCTGACAATTTTTAAAATATCTTCTTTAGTGTAATAACTGTTTATTTGTATTTTGAGGTATAAAGTAAGTGAAAGGTGTCACTTTTGATTCATCAAGTGAATAACTGCTCCTTTGATGTATCTGAGGTTGTCTTTAAGCCTATTTTGCCTTGATTTCATCATAAAACTGTGTTTTTTTGCCTTTTAGCCTTGATCTGCTTTTTTGATTAATCGTCTTTGCTGTCTTTTAACACTTTAGCTGATTTCTTTAAACCTTTGATTCATCTGGTTTTTCTCCTTTAATCTATCAATCAAACCTTTAAATCTCCTGTCTACCTCTTTATACCTTGATACTCTATTTTTCTTCCTTTATCTCTTTTTCTTTTTGACCACTGTTTTATTCATAAATCCTTCATGCCTTTTAAAACCTTGATTAGGCTTTAATCTTCTGTTTTAAGGCTTTGATTTCGCCTTAAGCCTTTATAATGCATTATATTGTCTTTTTCCCTTTATACACTACTTTAAACCATTAAACTGCAGGATTAAGTCTTCTAATCTTCAATCTTTGACTTTAGTCTTAATCCTTCAACCTTTAATATCCATTGTCTTTTTCTTTTATTGTAGTGGACAAGTGGCTTTAGCGCACGGGGGGTTTTGACTTGAATAACCAATGTTTTTGCAATGTTGATTAAAAACCAAATTTTGCACTCGGGAAGCTTCTTTTCTTCATTTATTAGTCTTCAAAAGATGGTGATCTTCGACCTTGTCCCTTTATAGACAGTGGGAAGGGATTTTACCTTTAAAACCGCTATCAAACCTACACAAGACAAACAAAACGTTAATAAAAACTGCGAGGGAGGGTTTGATTTTTTTTATAGGGGTCAGGCGGAGGTGGAAGGAGCAGTGAGGAGAAAATGAATGCGTAGAAGGGTTTTGTGGAGAAAACTGCGAAGAAATGGAGTTTAAAATGACTTTGGCACGAAAATGGGCAAAAGTGGTTTTGGAAAACCACCAGTGGTATTCACGTGGGGCAACGGTGGTTTGTTTTTTTGCGCGTATCGAATGCGATTAAATCATTTCGTGACACCTATCCCTTAGGAAACCAGTGGTTTCGCATAGAAATGAGGTGTTAAATCTCGGGAGGCAAATGTGCGTGATATCGCATATGAGCTGTTGGATGGGAAGGGGCAGATTTGACGGTGCAGAGAGGAGCGCGATGGAAAGGTGCACGGGAAGAAGTTTTAGTGGGAGACAGGTGTCAGCCAGAGATTGGTGGAGGCGGCTGGGTAATGGGAGGTAGGCCCTGGTGGGATTGGGTGTCGGGATTAAATGAAAGCCGTCGGATCATATTAATCAACGGTGAGGATCATTTGATGGAATGGTAAGGCGGGGGGGAAAATAAAGGAATGAAGGAATGTGGTTAAGGGAAAAAGGAGAAGGGGGAAATGAATCCACGCCATCGGATCATATAGATCTATGGCCAGGATTCATGCGGAATTTTCCAAGTAGGGAGGGGGAGAAAACAAAAAAGGCTTTTATAAAGGGAGCGAGGGTAGAATAAAGGTAAGGGAAGGGGCTTAAGGGAAAATGCTGGGTAGTGGTCCCGTGAAGGAGTAGGGGACCGGGGGGTGGAGAAAGAGGGGCTATTGGCCAGGCACTTGATCGCAACGCCTTGGTTTTATGGTGGATAAGGGAAAAGGAGCTTAAGCCAAGGGGGCGGAAGAGGTTTTCAAAGGTTTTTATGCATTGTTTGTGGGTTTTCATGGTTTTTCAAGTTCCGATAGTTAAAAGGAAGGGTTTTTAAACAACAAAAAGAGGTTTTATGAGTTTAAAAGGCATGTTTGAAGGTATTTAAGAATAATGAGAGAAAAATGAGAAGGAGGAAAGGGGATTTTTTAGAGGAAAATGAAGAGTTGATAAAGGGAAAAGGGCTATTTTCATAGGGAAATGGACTAATAAAAACAGGGATAAATAGCCTGAAATGAGATTTCTTCTTTGAAATGGTAGGATAACCCTTTTTTAGGAGACATAGATGAAGATTTTGGTGAATTGACAGACTTCATAATGATGAAGGCAGTGAGATTTCTAGAACTTATAATGCTTTCTTTGAAATATTATTTCTAGAAATCTAGGATTGGCAATTTAGTCATCTTTGGATATCATCAGAATTATGGATGACTAACAGTGGCTCCAATTGGGGAGTACAACTGTCTTTTTAGGTGTTCAGAACCTCACTTTATAAATCTTTTTCTTTTAGTGGACCAGTGCCTCATCCATTGGGTAGATTTGTTCTTTTCTTGTTGATCTTTCTCTGAAAAGGACAACTTTTATCAACATGTAATTTCTTCAAACAACATCTCTTCCTACCCAATCCTACTTGTCCTAGAATTTTTTGTTCCTTTTTGAGTGCATTTGAACTAGAAAACTCTTTGAAATTTTATTTTTGAAAACATAAATAAACTATCTAATCCTATCCCTATTTCTTCCAAGAGTCCAGATTAAACTGTTGAACACTTTATTTTTCTACGTAAGCTACTATATGTCAAGATTAAGCTGTTTGACAAATTTTATTCTCTATTTCTAAAATAGGAAATTTAAACATAGTCAAATCAGAATTAGACTGTCTGATCTGTTATGGTGTCTATGGTTGTATGTACAAGCTACACATAGACTTTATTTGTAGAAAAAATAAAACAAAATGGTGAAGGCTTAAGATCTGAAAATTATAAACATCCTTCTAGTCTTTTTCCAGCTCTGGTTTTGATCTATTTAGAGCTATCTTTTTCCTTTTCCTGGTTCATATTTTGAGCTTGTTAGAGCCATTTCCTTTCTATCCTAATCTATTCTACCGATAAGCCAAGACTGAAAACATCTTATCAATTTGTGCTTCTACTAACTTATCAACATAAATTTAAAGTATGTTCAGCCATGATTAGGCTAGATGACTGAACAATATATCATTTTTTAATCAGCAGTGGCACATAGATTTGTTCACTTTCAGAAAATTCTCCTTTTGGGTATGGGGCTGTACCTTTTTTTGAATCTTCCCTGTTTTCCTTTTCTATTGTTTTTGTGTTTTTCTTCTTTTTTCAATTTGAAACAACAATGTTATATACAGTGAAAAAAATAAAAACTTTGAAATTTAGGACTCTTGGCAGAAATAGTGCTTGAGCATCCTTCCATTGATAGGACCTCCCATTAAATCTTCCCCATTTAGCTCTTGCATAAAGAACACATTATGACCCCTGATAGAATGAATAATGTATGGCCCTTTCCACAAATTCTCAAATTTTCCATGTTTTCCTTTCTCTTCCCTTCTGGAATCCCATTTTAGAACAAAATTTCCAACTTGGAAATCATTTTCTTTAGTCCTCTTGTCAAATAATTTCTTGATACTCTCTTGGATTGTTTGTTTTCTATTGTGCACTTCTTCTCTAGACTGCTGTAAATGAATGGTCTGATTTATCCTTCTCTCCATATCATTTTCCTCAAATTGTACTTCTTGAAGGAGTTTTATGACTGGAACTCATAAAGATGTTGGGAAGACTACATCCATGCCATAAAGCAGCTGATAGGGGGACATAATTATTGACTTTTTGGTGGTTAATCTATCATCCCATAAAGCATGAATAAGCTTACTATGCCATGATTTCTGATTTTGTTCCAATAGTTTTTTGATAATATTGACAAGGCTCTTATTGGAGGATTTAGCTAATCCATTTTCTTGAGGATAGTAGGCAATGGAATGACCCAAGGTAATATGATACTTATGGCAGAAGTCAACCATTCTTTTAGACTTGAAGGTAGAAAATTTTTATGTGATAATTTTTGTAGGACAACCAAATCTGGATAGTATGTTGGTTTCAAGGAACTTGATAATAACAGAGTTAGTATCATTCCTAGAAGGTATGGCTTCTATCCACTTGGTAAAATAATCAGTGGTAGTGAGGATCCACTTATGTTGGGATGATGAAGATGGATGAATTTCCCCAATGAAGTCCAAGCCCCATTGTTGAAAGGGAGCCTCAACACTGATGGGATGTAAAGGTAAAGGTAGGAGCTTTCTCTTGCCATAAAAAATTTGACACTTATGGAAAGACATGACAAATTTCTGAGTATCTGGGAAAAGGGTGGGCCAGTAGTAACCAGATCTGAGGATTTTATTTGCTGTAGTCTTCCAGTAAATATTTCCACCACATTCTCCTTCATGCATCTCATGCATGATTTTTCCTGCGTCACTCTCATTCAAACATTTAAGCAATATTCCAACTTCATTCTTCCAATATAAAACCCCATCTAGTATGCAATAATTTAAATCTTTCTGTTTCAAAAATCTAGCTTTAGTTTTAGACAAAGAAGGAGGGGTATTTAGATAAAGCAGCACATAAATGATATCAGCATACCAAGGTGAATTCAAAAAGGTTTATTCAATAAATGGAGCTGTGAATTCTTCTATTTCTTCTAATACATCAACCATATTCATATCTAGTTCTTGGAATTTTGATTCAGCCATGAGTTTAGCTAATCCCTGCCCTTTGATTAGTTTGGTAGGCATGATTTCTAAGTCATATTCTAGAATAATAGCAATCCATTTTCCCCTTTTACCATCAGGGTCTTGACTAAGAATATCCTTGAAAATTGTGTGTGGAACAAAATCAATGATGTGAGAATGCATAATATAGACTCTAAAGTCTTTCAATGCTTTTACCAAGGCTAATGCTTGTTTCTCCATGATGTTATACTTGAGTGGAGCATCTCTCAAAGCCCTACTAAAAAAGGATATTGGTTGTTCATGCCCCATTTCATTCTTTTGCAGTAATAATACAGCTATTGTATGTTCAGATGCAAAAGAAAAGATATAAAAATCTTTGGTGAAATTGGGACTAATAAGAACTGGTGTTTGAGTTAAAGCTTGTTTTACCGGTTCAAATGATTGTTTAGCTTTTATTTTCCATTTAACACCTACCTCCTTCTTCAGCATGTTTGTGATATTTCTCAATAGCTCAAGAAGGTTGGGGATGAACCTCCTTAAAAAATTTATCTTCCCAATGAAAGATTGTAATTCTTTGGGGTTTCTAGGATGGCTGATTTTCAATATGCCATCAATCATTTTAGGGTCTACTTTGATTCCCTCTTCAAAAATTATGCGGCCAAGAAGATTTCCTTCCTGGAGACCAAAGAGCGTCTTTTTGAGATTCAGAGATAAGCCATATCTCCTACATTTCTAAAAAAAAAAATCAAATGAATCAAGTGTTCTTCATCAGTTTTAGAGAAAACGGTAATGTCATCAAGGTAAATGATTATAAAATAGCCTATGTCTTCTGAAAAGGTTATGTCCATGGCTCCTTGGAAGGTGGACCCTGCATTCATTAAACCAAATGGCATTTTGAAATACATGAATGTACCCCAAGGTGTAGTAAAAGAAGTTTTATGTTGGTCACTTGGGAGTACTAAAACCTGATTGTAACCTGAGAACCCATCCAATAGTGAAATTATTTTAGACCCAACCACCCTTTGAAGTATATGATCCATTTTTGGCAAGGGATAGCTATATTTAAGGGAGGCTCTATTTAGATTCCTAAAATCAATGCAGAGCCTAATTTCTCCAATCTTTTTCCTGACAGATACTAAGTTGGAAACCCATTCTGAATACCTGATGGGAACTATGATCCCATCATCATAAATTTTCTTAATATCTTTCTCAACTAAAGCTAATAAAACATGGTTTATCCTTCTGAGTTTTTGTTTGATAGGTTTTCGATTTTCCTTAAGAGGAATTTTGTGTTGAATGACGCTAGTATCATATGATTTTAAATCCTTGTATCCCCATGCAAACACATCTTCAAATTATTTGAAAAGTTCTATGTATTGCTATTTGATATGAGCTGGGAGAGTGCTGGATAATTTTATCATCTTGGGTTCTGCTAGGCTGCCTATGTTATGTTCTTCTATGTTTGTTTCTATAGGCTCCATCCTTGGTTCTTTGGCTACATCATTGAAATCAAAAAGTTGTTCTAGTGGTGTAAGACCTCTCGGAATTGTATCATTTTTACATTGTAAAACTTCCAGGCCTTTCTGGTCTACATTGTCAGTTGTTTTTGCTCTAAAAGGATGTTCAAAATGGTTTATATAAGCAGAAAAAGAAAGCTCTGTTTCAGGGATTTGTTCTTCATTAAAATAAATTTTCTCATGGCTTGAAGTAGGTGTTGTTACGGCAAAATCATTCTTTTATTGCAGAAAGTCATCTATGTGTTTGTCTCCTTCAAACACTTGCAAATAATCTTCATTGTCAGGTATTGTAGGTCTGTTTTTTACCTTTATATTAGATTGTTCATTTGTCTGTGGTATTTGGAAATTACTGGCAGCAAAGGCAAGTTCATTTGCTAGATGATTTTGAGCTCTTGGGATGAAAATGAGTTCATATTTTTCAAAGGTTTTCAAGAGATCAAGGGCAGCATTTCTATATTCTCTGAGTTTTGGTTTTTTGGTTGAATATTACCCTTTGATTTGTTTGATAATTAGCTCAGAATCTCCTTGGACTGATATTATTTTGGCTCCTAAATCTTTGAGTAAGTGTAGGCAAATAAGGAGGGCTTCATATTCAGCGATGTTATTTGTGCATGGAAAATCCAGTTTATAGGAGAATCCTCTGTTTGTGTTCTGTATCCATACACCAGCCCCTACACTTATTTTGCTACAAGAGCCATCAAAGTTTATTTTCCAAGGTATTTCAATCTCCTTTTCATTTTCTTTTTGCTGTTCAAGGCTGCTAAAATCTGAACTGTTCTCTTCTTGAGTTAATGGCAGATTTGACTGTTCTAGTAGACTAATTTCTCCTTTGTTTTCCTTTTCTTGTTGGTTGATTTTATCTTCATTATATAAGATGAAGGAATCCAAATTTGAATGGATGGAGTAGATAGGAGAATTTTTTGGTCTATCTATGTTGCTCACCATGTATTTCATGTGGGATTCCCTGGATAATCTTCTAGTTTGGCTAAATACTGGGATGGTGGCATAAGACATGTCCATTTGAAGGCTCCCCTATAGTTTGGCTCCCCATGATCTAGATAAGAGCATGCCATACTTAGGGGGAATGTCAGCTACTACTATGTCCATTACTAGACTCTTAGCAGGAATTTGTGCCAAGTTGACACACAAATCTTTGATTAGGCCTAAGCATTTGGTTCTTTTGGAATCAAAGAAGTATAGGTCTTTGTATGGTTTAGTAATTTCTAAGCCTAGGCTTTCCATTACTACTTTGGGCATAAGATTGTGTGAAGCACCTGAGTCTAGCATGGCATTATGCAATATTTTGTCATGTATATTTAGGCTGACATAGAAGGGAGGAACAACCCCTTCTTGGTATTTTCCTTCAACTCCAGGACCAAAAAATAACTCTAGTTTATCATCTGTCAAGTTTAAAGTATCAGTGTCACTGCCTATATTCAAAGCTTTCAAAACTTGGTTTTTATATACATCCTGAGTTACTAGTTCAGTTAAGGGTATGGTGATTTTAATTTTGGAAATTTCCCCTTCAAGGCTGAAAGGAAATATTGTTCTTGACATATTTACATCTGTTTTGTCATTTACAACTCTTTCAACAATTCTTATTTGCTGATTTTTATTTGGACTGATATTTGGGACAGATTTTGTAGGGCCACTAGAAAAAGTACTAGGGCAACTTTGTTCAACACTTCGCTGACTGTTTTTGTCCTTATTTTGATCAGTTTTCTTGGCTAAAGTGGTGGTGTTACTTGCTGTCTTCTTACGCTGATTTTCTGAGGTTTTCTTAACAACAGTACTAGTGTTTTTGTCATTGGAAATTTTTGGGCTCCCTTTGCTTCTAAGATTATATTGTTTGTGTACCTCCATGATTGAATTTTCAAACCCCAATCTGTAATCTTCAGAATCTTCATGGTTGTTTTCAATTTGTTCTGAAGAGAAGAATCCTTGTTCTTCTTCAGTGAGAAAAACATTTGTTTCACTGTCAGATCCTATTAGATTCACATGATTTTCTTCCAACCTTTCCACGTCCCTTTCTTATTCTTGATCAATGTAGTTTTGTTGAAAGGAAGGCCTAATCTGTTGGTCATCATCTCTTTGCCTATCTTGATTAAGGTCTCTTCTGATATTTTGGTTTCTATTTCTATTTTTTTTTTCTCTAGGAGACACTCTATCATTCAGATTTATCTTTTCAAGCATTCTCTCCATTACCTTTACTAAGTTATCAATTTTAGTATCTGATGATGAGGTTGATGCTATTGTATCATCCCTATATGTAACTCTTTTCTCTACTCTCAACCTAGATCTTTTCTCAATCAGATTTTCTTCTACACTTAAGGCTCCCCTCTGCATATCTTCTAAAGTTGAGGGGTTTCTTTCTCTTAGCTGGTAGGCCATTTCAGGATCAAATCCCTCTGGAAATTTAGCCAAGGATAAGCCTAATGGAGGTTTCATGTCTGGAGGAAGTGTATTATAAACACTATTGAATCTAGTGCAATATTCTTGGACACCTTCCCCACTGTTTCTTTTGAGATTGGTATATTTTGAAAGGATTTGGAGGGGTTTTTTTCTAATTTCCCATTTGTTTATGAATGTTTGATATAAAGAAGGGAGATCATTTATGCTGTGAGGAGCTAAGTTTTTAAACCATTTCTTGACTTCTCCTCCTAGAATTTGAGCAAAAATTCTCATCTTAATGGTCTCTTCTTCTATTTCCATGTAATCAAAGGCATCATTCATTTTATCTGCATGTTGTTGGGTAGTAGTAGGTTCATTTCTAGTGAAATAGGGAATTTTGGATTGGTAATAATTTGGTAGGGGAACCAGAGGTTGTGATAACACTAATGGAGTATACCATGTTGCCATGACAGGAAATAATGGGGGATTTACAAGAGGTGGATGAAAAAGAGGGAAAGTGGGCTGAAATGGAGTGTTTTGAACAATGGATGTATGGATAGGAGTAGAAGAAACACGTGGGCCAGCAAAGTGATGATGAGCAGATTTGTTATGGAAGGAGCTAAAATCATGAAGAAGCTGAGAATCAGGTGGAGTAGAAGGTGAAGCTTCTCTGCTAAAGCTCTATTGCAAATATATGGTTTCAAACTCAGTTTGGTTAAAATCACTTTGAGACTTATTTCTGAGCAGGTTCTTTGTGTAAGGTAAGTCAAAGCGAAGATCTTCTAAGACTGTAAGATATTTAGGGACAGATCTTGTTCTTAGGATAGTCCTATCAGTAGTTGGTTTTCCTGATCTAGAATTTTTCCATAAAATCTACTCTAGATTGTCAACTATGGTAGGGGGACGAGGATCTGGATGGGATCTAGTATGGACCCTATGTGAAGCCAGATTTCAGTTTTTCAAAAGTTAGATAGGTTTGAAGTTTTAGGACTGTTTTTCAAGATTTTTCCTCTCATAGTGATTTCTATAATAGGGGACTAGGTTTCTAAACTTCCTCAAGGCTGGTTAACATAGTTTCAAGGAAATTTGGAATACTAGTAAGGTAATAGGCCTACTAGGGCTAGTGGAGTCGCCAGGTGGAAATTTTTAGTTTTTCTGAAGGTAAAATGTTTTATGGTCCACCACCAATGGTTTATTTGAAAACCAATCTAAAATGTTTTTGGGTTTTTATAAGTTTTTATGTGGTTCTCTGGTTATGGGAGTGTCTTATTCCTGATTCAATACTTAGCTAAGGTGGTGAAACAAGCAGAGTCTACTCTATGGCTTACTAGCTGATTTCTTCAAGGTTTGATAAGGGTCTCTTAGAATCCTAAGGTTTACTTAGATTGCCACTGATTCAGACATATCCTCTCATGATTAACATTTTGATAGTAGTGCTTGAAGAAGCTATAGTTTACTTGAATGAATACCGAGTGTCTTCTTAGGGAATTTTACTCAAAAAGGTCCCACTGTGATCGCCAGAATGTTGGGATGGCGATGAGGTGGCAGATTCACTGGGTATTCTTTGATTTATTGAGGGTATAAAGAGTTTTAAGAGGTATTTATGCAACTATATACTCAGAAGTCCCACCGTGATCGCCAGAATGTTGGGATTCTGTGATTTGGCCGATTGGCAAACCAAATGACAAGGCAACATATAAACCAGTCTTTAGAGCTCTAGGATATAGCCCTCCTAGTCTCTGAGAGGGATCTCTCAATATGTTTGCAAAGATATGACTTGTTTTCTTGTAAAAAGGTTGGTTTTAGGCTAGTTATTAGGCATGAGTTTGTTTGATTGTTTTGTGGGACATGATGATCTAGGCAACATAGATAGAAAAGGGGAAATCTCTAAGTCATTGGGCAATGGAGTCAAGTAGAATTTTGTAACAAGTTTGTAGATGAATTAGGGGTATCAAAGGGAAAATATAACTTGGCTGTTGGATCTACAAAGTTTTCAGGTGAAATGAAATGAACATTAAGGGTTTAGAATGAGAAGTAGAACTAAGGGAAGTTAAGAATCCTTAATTATATGTACTCTTCAACAAAGGGACTTAAAGCATCATTTGAACATGAAGAAGTATTTTATAGACAGGGATAACCATGAATTCTAAAAATCACACTTCAGAAAATAACAATTTCAAGACAAACTTTCAAAATGAAATCTAAGAGTCAAGGAACGCTCTATTCATCAAAGATTTCACTTTCAAGGATAAGAAAACATTCAAGATTCACAAATAACTGCTTTCATAGAAGAGGGAAATCCTAAACATCTGTGATTACAACTATAAATACCTTCAAAATAATTATTTGAGTAAGTACAAAGGGTATGATCAAAATAGACCTCTTTGGTAGACTTTGGACAATGGTACTTTGAAGGGAGACTTCAAAAATAGTTTTTAAGTAGCAACAAGCAAGCAGGGAAAATTGTAAATCATTCTTGAGGCCACTGTATTGAACTATTTAGGAAATAAACAAGCATAATGGTTGAAAATCAGTCAAACTACTTGATAAAACCTTCAGCAGAGGAAAACATAAAGACAGTGAAGAGTAAACAGGTCTAAGGTGCTTCTAGGAGACATTTCTTGTCTTAAAATTTTTACTCTATTGCAAGCAAGAATTGATGAAAACAGAATGGAAAATAGGAAAAAACATCAACAATTTATAATACTGCACCAACAGCCAAGCTGAAGGATCCAATGATAGAGCTTTCTCCTTCAAAAAACAAGTCCAAACATGCACAGGTTCTAGTACATCAATTTATTTTCAATCTTAGCAGAGCTATATATTACTTCAAAGAGTTATCAAATGCCCCAACATACAATGAGTTTGAATGCAGTATTTATGCTGCAAATGAGGAGGTGGAACCATCTAGGGTTCAAAATGTCATTAAATGACATAGTAAATGCACTCCTATCCTTAAAAACCATGCAAGGCATAAGGTAGGAATGTTTCTCAACTACTTCTCTATGTAATAAATCTTTCTTTAATTCCTGAGGATAAAATAGCTGAAAATATTGACTTTGAGGCCTTTTTTGTCTTTTACAATAACTATCTGAAAGTTTTTAAAATATATTCTTTAGTGTAATAACTGTTAATTTGTCTTTTGAGGTATAAAGTAAGTGAAAGGTGTCACTTTTGATTCATCAAGTGAATAACTGCTCCTTTGATGTATCTGAGGCTGTCTTTAAGCCTATTTTGCCTTGATTTCATCGTAAAACTGTGTTTTAAGGCCTTTTAGCCTTGATATTCTTTTTTGATTAATATTCTTTGTTGTCTTTTAACACTTTATCTGATTTCTTTAAACCTTTGATTCATCTGGGTTTTCTCCTTTAATCTGTCAATAAAACCTTTAAATCTTCTGTCTACCTCTTTATACCTTGATACTCTGTTTTTATGCCTTTATCTCTTTTTATTTTTGACAGCTATTTTATTCATAAATCCTTCATGCCTTTTAAAACCTTGATTAGCCTTTAATCTTCTGTTTTAAGGCTTTGATTTCGCCTTAAGCCTTTATAATGCATTATATTGTCTTTTTCCCTTTATACACTGCTTTAAACCGTTAAACTCCAGGGTTAGGTCTTCTAATCTTCGATATTTGACTTTAGTCTTCATCCTTCAACCTTTAATCTCCATTTTTTTTTTCTTTTACTATAGTGGATAGGTGGCTTTAGCCCGACGAGAGGGGGGGTTTGACTTGAATAACCAATGTTTTTGCACTGTGGATTAAAAAACCAGATATTGCACCCGGGAAGCTTCTTTTCTTCATTGATTAGTCTTCAAAAGATGGTGATCTTCGACCCTGTCCCTTTATAGACAGTGGGAAGGTCTTTTACCTTTAAAACCGCTATCAAACCTGCACAAGACAAACAAAACGTTAATAAAACCTGCAAGGGAGGGTTTGATTGTTTTTACAGGGGTCAGGCAGAGGCAGAAGGAGCGGTGAGGAGAACTTGAATGTGCAGAAGGGTTTTATGGAGAAAACTGCGAAGAAATGGGGTTTCAAATGACTTTGGTGCAAAAATGGGAAAAAGTGGTTTTGGAAAACCACCAGTGGTTTTTGTGCGGGGCAACGGTGGTTTGTGTTTTTGCACGTATCGAATGCGATTCCATCATTTCGTGACACCTATCCCTCAAGAAACTGGTGGTTTCGCGTAGAAATGAGGTGCTAAAATTCGGGAGGCAAATGCACGCGATATTGCATATGAGCCGTCGGATGGGAAGGGGCAGTTTCAACGGTGCAGAGAAAAGCACGATGGAAAGTTGCGCGGGCGGGAGTTTTAGTGGGAGAGAGGTGGCAGCCGGAGATTGGTGGAGGCGGCTAGGTAATGGGAGGTAGGCCCCGGTGGGATTGGGTGCCAGGATTAAGTGAAAGTTGTCAGATCATATAGATCAACGGTGAGGATTGTTTGATGGAATGGCAAGGCGGGGGAAAAATAAAGGAACGGAGGAATGTGGTTAAGGGAAAAATGAGAAGGGGGAAATGAATCTGTGCCGTCGGATCATATATATCTACGACTAGGATTCATGTGGAATTTTCCAAGTAGGGAGGGGGAGAAAACAAAAAAGGCTTTTATAAAGGGAGCAAGGGTAGAATAAAGGTAAGGGAAGGGGCTTAAGGGAAAACGCTGGGTAGTGGTCCCATGAAGGAGTAGGGGACCAGGGGGTGAAGAAAGAGGGGCTATTGGCTAGGCGCTTGGTCGCAACGCATTGGTTTTATGGCGGATAAGGGAAAAGGAGCTTAAGCCAAGGGGGCTTAAGGCCTAAAAGGGGGCAAAAGAGGTTTTCAAAGGTTTTTATGTGTTTTTTGTGGGTTTTCATGGTTTTTCAAGTTTCGATAGTTAAAAGGAAGGGTTTTTAAACCACAAAAAAGGGTTTTATGAGTTTAAAAGACATGTCTGAAGGTATTTAAGAATAATGAGGGCAAAATGAGAAGGAGGAAAGGGGTTTTTTCAGAGGAAAATGAAGAGTTGATAAAGGGAAAAACGGTTATTTTCCGGGGGAAATGGACTAATAAAAACAGGGATAAATAGCCTGAAATGAGCTTTCTTCTTTGAAACAGCAGGATAACCTTTTTTTAGGAGACATAGATGAAGATTTTGGTGAACTGAGAGACTTCAGAATGATGAAGGCAGTGAGATTTCTAGAACTTATAAAGATTTCTTTGAAATATTATTTCTAGAAATCTACGATTGGAAATTTAGTCATCTTTGGATATAATCAGAATTATGGATGACTAACAAGCACAACTTACTATTTTTAGCATTTTTTTGGGTCCTGAACTTCCAGAGCCATTTTGAGGCCCTAAACAATGCTTTTTGGGAAACCAGGAGCAACAATCGTCTGTAGACTAATGTTTCTCACTCAAAAGTTGTAGTCCTCAATCAGATATTTTTAAGAAGGTATGGAGCGCATCAAATGGAGATCATATGCCAAAATTATGTCCCTGGGAAGTTGAAACACCCAGGACCCACAGTTTTGGCGCTTCATCTCCTAGGGTTAGGTTTTTGGATGTTTATTTTTTTACATTGTTTCTCAACAATAAATAGGCCTTCAAGCCTGATTGTAACACGGGTCAGGGGCTGGTAGCCGACACATCTCTTCTTAGGGATATGCTAACAGTGCCCTAGCGCATTTATTTCCATTATTTCTATAAGCATGTTTTAGTCATTTGTTTTGTAACACAGTTCAGAGGCTTGTAGCCGCCGCATATCTTCTCAGAGATAAGCCTAACAATGCCCTAGCTGTTTATTTACATTCTGTCTGTAAACAAATTTCAGTTCTATAACACAATTCAGAGGCTTGTAGCCACCACATCTCTTCTCAGAGATACGCTACCAACACCCTAGATAGTTTATTTCAATCATTTGATTATAATAAAATGAAGCATTATTTTCGCTGCATGTATGTATCTATTTCTATATGTGTATTCTGTTGCGTTCCTGCATAAATCGGATCAACTTGAGATAAAATAATCGAAGGGAATTACAAGGAAAATATTCCATACCACCCTATATATTATCACAATCCATAATTTATTACCAAATCCTGTAATAGATAGGTGTCACCTCATGGGTAACTTTGAACGACCATCATTCTTATGTCTAAGTATGAGCTCAAAGAGAACGATGAAAAATTCCTCTCAGCACATTCATAGTGGTAGATAGCAGAACCAACCTACCATAATGTTGGATTAGTTAAAGGAGTAAAATACATTATATGTAGATTACAAAAATGCAATGAATTTCTTAGAGGCTATGGAGAAGTAGTTGATGAATAAAATCATGTCATTGATGATGGTATGAAGTTGGTGAGAGAACTTTGTGGTCCTCCAGAATTCGGAATTAAAGTCAGAAATTATTGGAAAGATGATAAAAGTTGATGCTGACACCTCAAATAGGAATATTTCATAGTTAAAATTAAGTATGAAGACCCATAATTTGAACATATATAACAGGCTGCAAAGAATTTCGGTGGACTAAGGGATAGATGACTTACAAATCCATCATATTCAAGGGGGTATAATCGATATGAAGTCTAGGCTATCTAACAAAGTTTCCCCACCTAAAATAAACTGTAGATTCTGCTCAGCTACTCATCAACAATCAAGAAGTCAGTAATCAAGAATATCCACAAGTACCAGATAAGCACTATAAGAAGAAAGCAAAATTTTGTTATCTTTATCTTTATCTTTTAGTTTAAGTTTAGTTGTTAATAATGAATAGTTACAAGGAAGTTTTTATCAATTGTGTTGGCCCATGGATCAAACTATGAGAAATATTATTGACTAGGGATTGACAATCAAAATGCTACTGGTCTCTAAATTTTAGATTGAAAAGCTTCGACTAGAATTTAGCATGGATGGATAAAAATCCATATTTTATAGTGTGTGCCTGAAAGCACCTTTACAAGTGATCACTTTGAAATGAAAATCATATTTCCTTCCCAGCAAAGATAAAAATACTAATAAATACCATGTATTGAATATTATTCACAAAAAAAAAATTAGGCTGATAGAAAGAATGCACAATTTTAGTTCTAAAAATCGTGAAAAATATTTTCCCAAGAGATCAATGGCACCATCCATTTCAAATAATTTAAAACACTCAATTATCCAAAAATTGTAACTATGAAGACCTTGCGAGATTCATACGCCATTACCCAAAACATGAAACTATGATGGTTATGTTGAAATGAATAAGACAAACCTAAAAATAGAGAAAAGGATATGCCGCAAAATTACTCGAGTAACTACTATCGTAAGTTGATGAACATGTAAATATAATATTAGCAACATGTCATGATGAGCTTCAATCATTTGAAATTCCTTCCTGTTGAGATTGATGAGCTAGAGAATCCCATCTCCACATGCACCTGCATTTTAGATTGATGTCCTGTAAAATAGTTGGGGAGCATTCATTTTGATCTCGTCTCAATGGCCAAAGCCAAAGAAGAATAGTTGGTTCGTCGAGAGAGATGTTAGTGCACTGCTGCTGGGAACACCTTTATCATTTATCAGATGCCTCAAACTATTAGGGGTGCCCATCCTCCTTATTTGATTTCTGTGTACCACCCACTTCATCTTCGGTTTCAGTGGGTTGGGAAACATCCACAGCTGCCCAAGCTATTTGGTATGTTAGGTCACTATAATTTGCAAGATTGGAAAATACAAACTGCAGAGCCTACATATGAATCACTTTGGGATTCTAGGATCTAGCCCTCCTAAATCCAGAGAGGGATCTCTCTATAAGTGCAAAGATTGATTTATCTTTAAAAGGATTTTAGTGTGATATTAGGCTAGTTATTAAGAACAAGGGTGTTTGTTTGTTGTTGGAAATATGATGCAATGTGTTGTCCTTGATGGCAACCTACTTGATGAAGTTGTCCTTGATGGAAACTGACTTGATGAGTTGTCTTTGGATAGAAACCTATTTGTTAATGATGTAAATCTGATGTATCTACAGAGCAGTTCAGAAGTAACAAAGAAAGAAATTCTAGTAAGTGCCAGAGTAATGATGAATAAGATATGTCACAAAGCATACGCGGGTTTGTAAAAGCAAAGTAGCGTATGTATGCGTAAAAGTACATACCAAGTAGCGTATGCCTATTTGCGCTCTAAATTTATAAAACCAGGGGACATGACCATGGTATTGGCCCACATTATTGAGCGCTGGATTATCTATTTGATCCCATCCAGGAATACCATCAGCGGTTAAGTGGTTTTGACTCATGGTATTGATAAAGGCTAAAACTATATAAGGAGAAGAGGATCATAGTGCAAGGTGTGCATGAAAAAAAAAAAAAGCTATCGAGGAATAAATCTCTTTGAGAGATATCGGCATGGTTGAACTCTGTTTCTGATAGATCTAAATTTATGATGCACCCATGGATATGATGAAGGTTAAAGATCTCTAGATCTAGAAATAATGAATCTCTAGGCTGATCTGCAAAAGAAATGATGAAGAACTGGCACAAGTCTGCTGATGATAATGAAGAAATCTGGGTAAGTTTATAGATCTGGTATATTATGCAAAGTCTACCATTTACAGATCTATACGCTAGTTTGTCTTGGTAAAAGCGCGTGTATACACGGGTTCTCTCAATAAAAAATGCGTATTGAAGTTATGGTTTCTGAAGCTTACTTACAGATATTACTTCTGTGATTTCTGTTTTCTCTCTGCTGTCGGTCAATGAAGTCTTCTTGAAGTTCTGGTTTGATTGAATATGGAGTATGCTGCCGATTTGATAATGAACAAATCTAATCACTGATTGAGAAAACATGATGAAGGATGAGTGACTCTCTAAACAGTTCTGCATTGCTAATAGATTGTCTGAATTGAAAGTTTCAGATCTGAATATGAGTCTAAACAGATTCTGAAAGAAAGCATACGCTAGTTGGTGAAAATAAAAGCGCGTGTATACGCGGAAACTGTGAATAAAAGTCATGTATTATTTCAAGAATATAAAAAAAAAACTAGGATGCACTGAAGCATATGCAGGTTGGTGTGAAGAAAGACACGTATATATGCGGGTTACATAAAGAAAAACAATGTATGGTATTTGAATTAATGGTTGTTCAAGGTTGAATATGTATCTGATTATCTACTCTGAATTCTAGGTTATTTCTGATATTTTGGTTACAGTGGTCTTATTGTTCTGATTGAATTTTGGGAAAAGTATGGTTGTTAATGATAAGGGGTTGTGTTGAAGATGTTTAGATCCAGTATGAAAATTGATGAAACATGGTTTGAAGAGGGTCTGAGGGTTGAAGCCTTTAGTATGGAAGTAGAAGCTTTTAGCCAGTAGAAGCTGGTGTTGAAATCAGGGGGTCGAAGCTCCCTTCCAGGAGAGGCTGGTAAACGAGATCAGGGGGTTGGAGCTCCCTTCCAGTTGCAGCTAGAAAACGAGAGAAGGTTGCAGCCTTCTGCAGGTAGAAGGCTGCGTACTGGTATAAGTCTGCATCAGTACCATGTTGTAAAAGGTTTTCTATATAATAAAGATTGAAGACAGAGACAACAGCAGCGGTGGTTTTCTCCCGAATTGGGTTTCCACCTTAAATATTGGTGTTCATGTGTGTGATGCTTTATACTGTCTGCTCATAAATTCTGATTATCTAGCCTTACTCATAATTGATAAATCTGTTTAAAATACTGTTCCTGAGAAATTCTCTAAATATGAAAGGTAAATCAGTATACGCTAGTTTCCTTCTATATTTCTGCGTGCATACGCTAGTTCAGTTCATAAAAACCGCATATGGAAATCTGCTCAAAGAAAAGGTTGAATTTATTTTATAAACTCTCAATACTGATTCACCCCCCCCCCCCCTCAGTATTTTTCCCAACAATTGGTATCAGAGCAGGTCCTTTTGAAAAAGCTTAGCCGCTAGAAGGAAGATCAAACAAGATGAGCAATCAAGATGGAACAACATCTATCAGGCCTCCGCTCTTCAACGAAAACAATTTAATCTTCTAGAAAACAAGGATGAGATCCTATCTTCAATCTCTGGGAGCAGATGTATGGGCTATTGTTGAAGGAGGATATCAATATCCAGCAGTACCAACAGATCCAATGACAAGAAAGAATTATGAAAAAAATGCAAAGGCGGTCAATGCTCTATTGGGAAGTCTAACTGAATCAGAATTTGTCAAAGTCATGCAGCTAGATACAACAAAGGCAATATGGGACAAAATAATTCTAAGTTATGAAGGTGATGCAAAGGTAAAAAGTGCTAAACTCCAAACTCTCAGAATTCAATATGAGAATCTAAAAATGCATAATGAGGAGAGCATTGCCAATTTATTTTTACGTCTTGATGATATTGTAAATCGTATGAGAAATCTGGGAGAAACAATAACCAAATTTACTTTGGTTGAGAAAGTTTTAAGATCACTAACGGCAAAATTTGAGTCAAAAGTTTCTGCTCTTGAAGAAAAGCAAGATCTTCAAAATATTACTGTGGTGCAACTTCATGGCATACTAAATGCATGTGAAATGAGAAGAGGAGGACCATCTAAAGTCAAAGAAGCTGTCTTTAGAGCTTCTACAAAAGGGAAATAAGTACAAGAGACAAAAGGATCAGGGTATATCTCAGAAGAATATGAGGTAAATTTTGTAAAGAAACTCCAACTTGGCACAGGACGGTTCAGAGGTAAGCTTCCTTTCAAATGTTTTTCTTGTGGAAGAATTGATCATTATGATGCTAAGTGTCCTCATAAAGAAACACATGAAAAAGGGAAGGAATTAGTAAGAAGGAATAAGAATCGTTTAGCACTAGAAAAAGTTACTATACTCATGAAGACAGTGATGGGTTATCTGACAGTGAGGAAGAATGTGAACAAGATCTTAGACTTCTCATGGCATTTGAAAAAGAATCTAGAGAAGAAAAGGATACTTTTATGGATGCTTTAGAGGACAATTATTTTCTTGATGAAATAAATCAACTCAAAATTTTCTTAGAAGAAAGTAAAATATCCATAGAAACTCTGAAAAATCAGCTTGAAGAAAAGGTGAAACACAATGAGAAATTAGAATGTGAAATAGTAAGTCTAAGAAAATAAATTGAGAAAGTAAAGACTTTGAATCTTAGATTAGCTAAAGGATCTGAAACCTTAGATGAGATTATCAAGGTACAACGTTCTCCTTTTATAAAGACAGGTCTTGGATATATCGGAGAATCTTCTCAAACTTCAGCACCAAATTATCTAAAAGCAGCTACAGCCAGTATACAACATTCTACCACTCAGCAAGGGAATAAAGAATCTTCACAGGTAAAGCATTACCATCTCAATCCAGAGAACACTAACAAGAATACCTTTCAAAGAAACACCAACCAATAGGTAAATTCAAGTAGAGGATTTCATGATCGCATAAATTTCTTCTTCAATGGACAATGTTTCTCATGTCACAATTTTGGTCATAAAGTTGTTCAATGTGTTGCATATAAAACCATCATGACAAGAGAAGCAAGAAAGAAAAGGATTGATATTGGAACAAAGAATAATACCTATAACAACTTTTCCCCTCTTCAAAATGAAGTTGAATATGCTTATTGCAATAACTTTGTCCATGAAGAATCTGAATGCAGGAGCAAAGTCCAGCCAAAAGAGCATTTTCCTTCAAGCTCCAAAGTGTGAAAAAAGAAGGAATTACAGGTTGAAAATTGTGGCATAGCTTTATTTGCAGAAGGTGAAGAAAATCAATGGTACATTGATATTGGATGCTCAAAACACATGACAGGTGACAAAAACAAACTTCTTCCATATAGTGCTCTAGAAAAAGAAAAGAATGTTACATTTGGAAATGATACTCCTGCTGTCATTAAGGGAAAAGGGTCTGTTTTTCTAAAAGAAAAGGTAAAAGCTAATAATGTCATGTATGTGGATGGATTAAAGCATAACCTGTTAATTGTAAGTCAAATGTGTGATCAAGGAACTGAAGTTGTCTTTAGTTCAAAATAATGTGTGGTACGTGATCTTGATACATGTAAAACAATTATAAAAAGAAACAGAACTCCAAGCAACCTGTATGTATTGAATAACTGCAAAGAAAAATGTTACTTGAGTAAATCTTTAGAAAACTGGCTATGGCATAGAAGGTTGGGGCATCTGAGCTTCTCTCAAATCAACAAATCAAGTAGACTTAAAGTTGTTGGTGATCTTCCCAATATTACTCTACCTGAAAGTATCATATGCAAATCTTGCCAATTCAGTAAGCAAAACAGAGTGCAATTTAATGCCAAGGAAGGATCATGAAGTAAGCCTCTTGAACTATTTCATACTGACATATGTGGACCTATGAGGAAAAAGTCACCACGTGGTGAACAATACTATATCTTATTTATTGATGATTTCTCTAGAATGTGTTGGATTGGGTTGATTAAACACAAAGATGAAGCATTTGAGAAATTTCAGATCTTCAAAGCACTGGTTGAAAATTAATTAGATCTAAAAATCAAGTGTCTTAGATTTGATCGAGGAGGAGAATATACATCAGATGAGTTCCTTGAATTTTGTGAACAACATGGCATAAAAAGATAGTTTTCTGTAGCTGGCACTCCACAACAAAATGGCGTAGCAGAAAGAATGAATAGAACGATTCAACAAATGGCTAGAGCTATGCTTGATGATTCTGGAACACCTGACACATTTTGGGGAGAATCAGCA
This sequence comes from Pinus albicaulis, assembly GCA_034641835.2. Taxonomy (NCBI): domain Eukaryota; kingdom Viridiplantae; phylum Streptophyta; class Pinopsida; order Pinales; family Pinaceae; genus Pinus; species Pinus albicaulis. The sequence continues at coordinate 186,485,732 of CM076582.1, read as the reverse complement.
CATACAGGGGTAAATATTCTTAACAAGGCACATGTTCGTGTAAATAGTGATAAAACTCCATATGAAATTTGGTATGGTAATCCTCCCACTGTGAAGCATTTTAGAGTTTTTGGAAGAAAATGCTGTATAAAAAATAATGATGAAAAACTTGGCAAGTTTGAACTCAGAGCAGATGAAGGAATACTTCTTGGTTACTCCTCTAGGATTAGAGCATATAAATTTTACAATTAAAGACTTCAGAAGATTGTTGAATGTATTGATGTTGTTATTGATTAGTCTCCTGCAGCTCCAAAAGAAGAAAAAAAACAACAGATGAAGACGATGGTGACATATATCCTTCTACATCAAATAGAAATGATATATAAAGTGAACCCAATGAAGAACCCGAAGATGATTTATCTGAAAAAGTTCCATCCAGATATGTTCAAAAGAATCATCTAGAATCTCAAATTTTGGGAGAAAAGGGATCAGGTGTACAAACAAGAAGGACTCTTGTGGGATCTTCTAGCTATCTGACATTTCTATCCACTATTGAACCACACAATGTCAATCAATCTAGCAAAGATGAATGTTGGATTCAAGCCATGAATGAAGAGCTTGATCAAATTGAAAAGAATCACACTTGGGAATTAGTACCAAGACCTCATGACAAAAATGTCATTGGAACTAAATGGATATTCAAAAACAAGTTAAATGAGAATGGGGATGTTATAAGAAATAAAGCTAGACTTGTTTGCAAGGGGTGTGCTCAACAAGAAGTTATAGACTTTGAATAAAAATTTTCTCCAGTAGCTAGACTTGAAGCCATAAGAATGTTTCTTGCTTTTTCAAGCTTCCAACAAATCAAAGTTTATCAAATGAATGTTAAATCTGCTTTTCTCAATGGTGATCTAGAAGAAGAAGTTTATATAGAACAACCAGAAGGATTCATTTTGGGAAATGATGAAAAACTTGTTTGTAGACTTAAAAAGGCTCTATATGGTCTCAAACCAGCTCCAAGGGCATGGTATTATCGTCTTGACAAATATCTTCATCAACAAGGATTTTCAAAAGGGTCTGCTGATAGCACCTTATACAAAAAAATTAAAAATGATAAACTATTGATTGTGGTTGTATATGTTGATGATATCATTTTTGGAAGTAATGAAGAGTCTATGAGTCAGAAATTTGCTTCTGTTATGCAGCAAGAATTTGAAAGGTCTTTACTTGGGGAGATAACATTCTTTCTTGGCTTGCAAGTACAACAAGCAACAGATGGCATATTCTTATCACAAGAAAAATATCTTAAGCAAATTCTGAAGAAGTATGGCATGGACGAGTGCAAACATGTAAGTACACCAATGATAACCGGATGTAATCTCAGTTCTCATGATGATTCTCCCATGGTGAATCAACCAGAATACAGATCTATGATAGGAAGTCTAATTTATATCACTGGGACTAGACCAGACATTATGCATGTAGTTGGGATTGTTGGATGATTCCAAGCTAATCCAAAATAGTCTCACCTTCAGGCTATCAAAAGAATATTCAAATATCTACAAGGAACTCAAGACTTTGGACTATGGTATCCAAAGAATGCTGATCTCACTCTTCATGCTTACACTGCTGCAGATTGGGTTGGAAATGTTGATGATCGGAAAAGCACTAGGGGTGGTGCATTCTATATGGGGCCTCGGTTAGTATCTTGGTTCAGCAAGAAGCAAAGCTCTATTGCCTTATCTACAGCAGAAGCAGAATATGTGGCTGCCGCATCATGTTGCACTCAAATTATTTGGATGATGCAAACCTTACAAGACATTCAAATCAAATGTTCACCTCCTATCTCCATTATGTGTGATAATACAAGTGCCATCATTATCTCGAAGAATCTTGTTATGCATTCCAAGACCAAGCACATTCCCATTAAGTAACACTTCTTACGTGAACAAGTGCTTGAACAAAAGGTGAAGTTGGAGTATGTTCCCTCCAAAGAACAAGTTGCTGATATATTTACCAAACCTTTACCCAGGGAAGCGTTCGAATATCTCAGACAGAAGCTGGGAGTAGTCTCTGCCATGCAGAAGATCAGATCTACTTAAATATAGAAGATTAACTTGGATACACGGATTTCCTGGAGGACAATCGCGTATATACGCGCGTTTATACATAGAAAACCGCGTATGGGTGTTTGCTGACAAATTTTTTTTTGAGTCAGCATTCTTCAGCACAGCTGTGGTGCTGTTGGGTATATATGGTGATTTTTCAGCTCTCATATTTCTGTTTCATTCTCTAATATTTGATGAAGATTCCTTGATGATTTGTTGTTGAAAGTGTTCAGGATGCACAAGCTAAGGGGGAGCTTTGGTCATATGGAAAGGATGCATTGTTGGCATTCTAATTATTTGTTGTGGTCTGATCTCATGCTTGAGATTCTTTGGTCTTGATTGTATAAGTTATTTCTATAATTTGATGAAAAGGTCATGTTAAGACCTATGATGTAAAATTGTAATATTCAGTCATGTAAGGACTTGTTCAAATTTTTAAACCCACTTGGTTGGGTAGTTGAGTCAAATATGTATTTGAGTCAAACATACTTCATTGAAAAATATGTTTAAATTCAGCATAAACTCAGGGGGAGCATGATACCTTCAGTGCACATCAGATCTACAGAGCTCATCCTTATACAAGGGAAGAAAAACCTTGTGTTGGTTTTGATCCGCCCTTTTCCCTTGATGTCAAAGGGGGAGAGTATTATGTATTATGGTTTTTGAATAATGGTGATGTCAGTATCAAACACCATCATGGTTTCCATCAAGTCCAAAGGGGAGATTGTTGGCAATATGATGCAATGTGTTGTCCTTGATGGCAACCTACTTGATGAAGTTGTCCTTGATGGAAACTGACTTGATGAGTTGTCTTTTGATAGCAACCTATTTGTTAATGATGTAAATATGATGTATCTACAGAGTAGTTCAGAAGTAACAAAGAAAGAAATTCCAGTAAGTGCCAGAGTAATGATGAATAAGATATGTCACAAAGCATACGCAAGTTTGTAAACGCAAAGTAGCGTATGTACGCGTAAAAGTACGTACCAAGTAGCATATGCCTATTTCCGCTCTAAATTTATAAAACCAGGGGACATGACCATGGTATTGGCCCACAGTATTGAGTGTTGGATTATCTATTTGATCCCATCCAGGAATACCATCAACGGTTAAGTGGTTTTGACTCATGGTATTGATAAAGGCTAAAACTATATAAGGAGAAGAGGATCATAGTGCAAGGTGTGCATGAAAAAAAAAAATCTACTGAGGAATAAATCTCTTTGAGAGATATCTGTATGGTTGAACTCTGTTTTTGATAGATATAAATTTATGATGCACCCATGGATATGATGAAGGTTCAAGATCTCTAGATCTATAAATGATGAATCTCTAAGCTGATCTGCAAAATAAATGATGAAGAATTGGCGCAAGTGTGCTGATGATAATGAAGAAATCTGGGTAAGTTTATAGATCTGGTATATTCTGCAAAGTCTACCATTTATAGATCTATACGCTAGTTTGTCTTGGTAAAAGCGTGTGTATACACGGGCTCTCTTAATAAAAAACACGTATTGAAGTTAGGGTTTCTGAAGCTTATTTACAGATATTACTTCTGTGATTTTTTTTTTCTCTCTGCTGTCGGTCAATGAAGTCTTCTTGAATTTCTGGGTTGATTGAATATGGAGTATGTTGTTGATTTGATAATGAACAAATCTAATCACTGATTGAGAAAACATGATGAAGGATGAGTGACTATATAAATAGTTCTGCATTGCTGATAGATTGTCTAAATTGAAAGTTTCAGATCTGAATATGAGTTTAAATAGATTCTGAAAGAAAGAATACGCTAGTTGGTGAAAAGAAAAGTGCGTCTATATGCGGAAACTGTGAAGAAAAGTCGCGTATTATTTCAAGAATATAAAAAAAAACTAGCATGCACTGAAGCATACGCAAGTTGGTGTGAAGAAAGACGCGCATATACGTGGGTTACATAAAGAAAAACAACGTATGGTATTTGAATTAATGGTTGTTTAAGGTTGAATATGTATCTGATTATCTACTCTGAATTCTGGGTTATTTATGATATTCTGGTTACAGTGGTCTTATTGTTCTGATTGAAGTTTTGGGAAAAGTATGGTTGTTAATGATAAGGGGTTGTGTTGAAGCTGTTTAGATCCATTATGAAAATTGATGAAATGTGGTATGCAGTGGGTCTGAGGATTGAAGCCTTTAGTATGGAAGTAGAAGCTTTCAGCCAGTAGAAGTTGGTGTTGAAATCAGGGGGTCGAAGCTCCCTTCCAGGAGAGGTTGGTAAACGAGATCAGGGGGTTGGAGCTCCCTTCCAGTTGCAGCTGGAAAACGAGAGAAGGTTGCAGCATTCTGCAGGTAGAAGCCTGCGTACTGGTATAAGTCTGCATCAGTACAATGTTGTAAAAGGTTTTCTATATAATAAAGATTGAAGACAGAGACGATAACAGCGGTGGTTTTCTCCCGAATTGGGTTTCCACCTTAAATATTGGTGTTCATGTGTGTGATGCTTTATACTGTTGATTACTACTCATAACTTCTGATTATCTAGCCTTATTCATAACTGATAAATCTGTTTAAAACACTGTTCCGTAGAAATTCTCTAAATCTGAAAGGTAAATCAGTATACGCTAGTTTCCTTCTATATTTCCACGTGCATACGCTAGTTCAGTTCATAAAAACCGCGTATGGAAATATTCTCAAAGAAAAGGTTGAATTTATTTTATAAACTCTAAATACTGATTCACCCGCCCCCTCTCAGTATTTTTCCCAACAATTGGTATCAGAGCAGGTCCTTCTGAAAAAGCTTAGCCGCTAGAAGGAAGATCAAACAAGATGAGCAATCAAGATGGAACAACATCTATCAGGCCTCTTCTCTTCAACAAAAACAATTTAATCTTCTGGAAAACAAGGATGAGATCCTATCTTCAGTCTCTGGGAGCATATGTATGGGCTATTGTTGAAGGAGATATCAATATCCAGCCGCAGTACCAACAGATCCAACGACAAGAAAGAATTATGAAACAAATGCAAAGGAGGTCAATGCTCTATTGGGAAGTCTAACTAAATCAGAATTTGTCAAAGTCATGCAGCTGGATACAAAAAAGGAAATATGGGACAAAATCATTCTAAGTTATGAAGGTGATGCAAAGATAAAAAGTGCTACACTCCAAACTCTCAGAATTCAATATGAGAATCTAAAAATGCATAATGAGGAGAGCATTACCAATTTCTTTTTACGTCTTGATGATATTGTAAATCGTATGAGAAATCTGGGAGAAAAAATAACCGAATCTACTTTGGTTGAGAAAGTTTTAAGATCACTAACGGAAAAATTTGAGTCAAAAGTTTCTGTTCTTGAAGAAAAGCAGGATATTCAAAATATTACTGTGGTGCAACTTCATGGCATACTAACTGCATGTGAAATAAGAAGAGGAGGACAATCTGAAGTCAAAGAAGCCGTCTTTAGAGCTTCTACAAAAGGGAAAGAAGTACAAGAGACAGAAGGATCAGGGTGTATGTCTAAAGAAGATGAGGTAAATTTTGTAAAGAAACTCCAACTTGGCACAGGACGGTTCAGAGGTAAGCTTCCTTTCAAATGTTTTGCTTGTGGAAGAATTGGTCATTATGCTGGTAAGTGTCCTCATAAAGAAACACATGAAAAAGGGAAGGAAGTAGCAAGAAGGAATAAGAATCAGTTTAGCACTAGAAAAAGTTACTATACTCATGAAGACAGTGCTGGGTTATCTGACAGTGAGGAAGAACGTGAACAAGATCTTAGACTTCTCATGGCATTTGAAAAAGAATCTAGAGAAGAAAAAGATACTTCTATGGATGCCTTAGAGGACAATGATTTTCTTGATGAAATCAATCAACTCAAAATATGCTTAGAAGAAAGTAAAATATCCATAGAAACTCTAAAAAATCAGCTTGAAGAAAAGGTGAAACACAATGAGAAATTAGAATGTGAAATAGTAAGTCTAGGAAAACAAATTGAGAAAGCAAAGACTTTGAATCTTAGATTTTCTAAAGGATCTGAAACCTTAGATGAGATTATCAAGGTACAACGTTCTCCTTTTATAAATACAGGTCTTGGATATATCGGATAATCTTCTCAGATTACAGCACCAAATTATCTAAAAGAAGCTATAGCCAGTATACAACATTCTTCCACTCAGCAAGGGAATAAAGAATCTTCACAGGTAAAGCATGACCATCTCAATTCAAAGAAAACTAACAATAATACCTTTCAAAGAAACACCAACCAACGGATAAATTCAAGTAGAAGATTTCATGATCGCAGAAATTTCTTCTTCAATGGACAATGTTTCTCATGTCACAATTTTGGTCATAAAGTTGTTCAATGTGTTGCATATAAAACCATCATGACAAGAGAAGAAAGAAAGAAAAGGATTGATATTGGAACAAAGAATACCTATAACAAATTTTCTCCTCTTCAAAATGAAGTTGAATGTGCTTATTGCAATAACTTTGGCCATGAAGAATCTGAATGCAAGAGAAAAGTCCAGCCAAAAGAGCATTTTCCTTCAAGCTCCAAAGTGTGAAAAAAGAAGGAATTACAGGTTGAAAATTGTGGCATAGCTTTATTTGCAGAAGGTGAAGAAAATCAATGGTACATTAATAGTGGTTGCTCAAAACACACGACAGGTGACAAAAACAAACTTCTTGCATATAGTGCTCTAGAAAAAGAAAAGAATGTTACATTTGGAAATGATACTCCTGCTGTCATTAAGGGAAAAGGGTCTTTTTTTTCTAAAAGAAAAGGTGAAAGCTAATAATTTCATGTGTATGGATGGATTAAAGCATAACCTGTTAACTGTAAGTCAAATGTGTGATCAAGGACCTGAAGTTGTCTTTAGTTAAAAAGAATGTGTGGTACTTGATCTTGATACAGGTAAAAAAATTATAAAAGGAAACAGAACTCCAAGCAACCTGTATGTATTGAAGAACTGCAAAGAACAATGTTACTTGAGTAAATCCTCAGAAAACTAGCTATGGCATAGAAGGTTGGGGCATCTGAGCTTCTCTCAAATCAAAAAATCAAGCAGACTTAAAGCTGTTCGTGATCTTCCCAATATTACTCTACCTGAAAGTATCATATGCAAATCTTGCCAATTCGGTAAGCAAACCAGAGTGCAATTTAATGCCAAGGAAGGATCATCAAGTAAGCCTCTTTAACTCATTCATACTGACATATGTGGACCTATGAGGAAAAATTCACCACGTGGTGAACAATACTATATCTTATTTATTGATGATTTCTCTAGAATGTGTTGGATTTGGTTGATTAAACACAAAGATGAAGCATTTGAGAAATTTCAAATCTTCAAAGCATTGGTTGAAAATGAATTAGATCTAAAAATCAAGTGTCTTAGATATGATCGAGGAGGATAATATACATCAGATGAATTCCTTGAATTTTGTGAACAACATGGCATAAAAAGATAGTTTTCTGTAGCTGGCACTCCACAACAAAATGGCGTAGCAGAAAGAATGAATAGAATAGTTCAAAAAATGGCTAGAGCTATGCTTGATGATTCTGGAACACCTGACACATTTTGGGGAGAAGCATCACATACATCGGTAAATATTCTTAACAAGGCACATGTTCGTGTAAATAGTGATAAAACTCCATATGAACTCTGGTATGGTAATCCTCCCACTGTGAAGCATTTTAGAGTTTTTGGAAGCAAATTATTTATCAAAAATAATTATGAAAAACTTGGAAAGTTTGAACCCAGAGCAGATGAAGGAATACTTCTTGGTTACTCCTCTAGGAGTAGAGCATATAAATGTTACAATAAAAGACTTCGGAAGATTTTTGAATGTATTGATGTTGTTATTGATGAGTCTCCTGCAGCTCCAAAAGAAGAAAAACAAACAACCGATGAAGATGATGGTGACATATATCCTTCTACATCAAATTGAAATGATATAGACAGTGAACCCAATGAAGAACCTGAAGATGATTTATCTAAAAAAGCTCCATCTAGATATGTTCAAAAGAATCATCCAGAATCTCAAATTTTGGGAGAAAAGGGATCAGGTGTACAAACAAGAAGGACTCTTGTGGGATCTTCTAGCTATCTGGCATTTCTATCCACTATTGAACCACATAATTTCAATCAAGCTAGCAAAGATGAATGTTGGATTCAAGCCATGAATGAAGAGCTTGATCAAATTGAAAAGAATCACACTTGGGAATTAGTACCAAGACCTCATAACAAAAATGTCATTGGAACTAAATGGATATTCAAAAAAAAGTTAAATGAGAATGGGGATGTTGTAAGAAACAAAGCTAGACTTGTTTGCAAGGGGTATACTCAACAAGAAGGTATAGACTTTGAAGAAACTTTTGCTCCTGTAGCTAGACTTGAAGCTATAAGAATGTTTCTTGCTTTTTCAAGCTTCCAACAAATCAAAGTTTATCAAATGGATGTTAAATCTGCGTTTCTCAATGGTGATCTAGAAGAAGAAGTTTATATAGAACAACCAGAAGGATTCATTTTGGGAAATGATGAAAAACTTGTTTGTAGACTTAAAAAGGCTCTATATGGTCTCAAACAAGCTCCAAGGGCATGGTATTATCGCCTTGACAAATATCTTCATCAACAAGGATTTTCAAAGGGGTCTACTGATAGCAACTTATACACAAAAATTGAAAATGATAAACTATTGATTGTAGTGGTATATGTTGATGATATCATTTTTGGAAGTAATGAAGAATCTATGAGTCAGAAATTTGCTTCTGTCATGCAGCAAGAATTTGAAATGTCTTTACTTGGGGAACTAACATTCTTCCTTGGCTTGCAAGTGCATCAAACTACAGATGGTATATTCTTATCACAAGCAAAATACCTTAAGAAAATTCTGAAAAAGTATGGCATGGAAGAGTGCAAACCTGTAAGTACACCAATGATAATCGGATGTAATCTCAGTTCTCATGATGATTCTCCCACGGTGAATCAACCAGAATACAGATCTATGATAGGAAGTCTACTTTATCTCACTGGGACTAGACCAGACATTATGCATGCAGTTGGGATTGTTGGACGATTCCAAGCTAATCCAAAAGAGTATCACCTTCAGGCTGTCAAAAGAATATTCAAATATCTACAAGGAACTCAAGACTTTGGACTATGGTATCCAAAGAATGCTGATCTCACTCTTCATGCTTACACTGATGTAGATTGGGCTGGAAATGTTGATGATCGGAAAAGCACTAGTGGTGGTGAATTCTATATGGGGCCCCGGTTAGTATCTTGGTTCAGCAAGAAGCAAAGCTCTATTGCCTTATCTACAGCAGAAGCAGAATATGTGGCTGCCGCATCATGTTGCACTCAACTTCTTTGGATGATGCAAACCTTACAAGACATTCAAATCAAATGTTCACCTCCTATCTCCATTATGTGTGATAATACAAGTGCCATCAGTATCTCAAAGAATCCTGTTATGCATTCCAAGACCAAGCAAATTCCCATCAAGTATCACGTCTTACGTGAACAAGTGCTTGAACAAAAGGTGAAGTTGGAGTATGTTCCCTCCAAAGAACAAGTTGCTGATATATTTACCAAAACTTTACTGAGGGAAGAGTTTGAATATCTCAGACAGAAGCTGGGAGTAGTCTCTGCCATGCAGAAGATCAGATCTATTTAAATACAAAAGATTAACTTGGATATGCGGATTTCCTAGAGGACAGTCGCGTATATACGCACGTTTATACATAGAAAATTGCGTATGGGTGTTTGCTGACAAAATTTGTTTTGGGTCAGCATTCTTCAGCACAGCTGTGGTGCCGTTGGTTATCTCTGGTGATGTTTCATCTCTCATATTTCTATTTCATTCTCTGATATTTGATGAAGATGCATTGATGATTTGCTGTTGAAAGTCTTTAGGATGCACAAGCTAAGGGGGAGCTTTGGTCATATGGAAAGGATGAATTGTTGGCATTGTAATTATTTGCTGTGGTCTGATCTCATGCTTGAGATTATTTGGTCTTGATTGTATAAGTTATTTCTATAATTTGATGAAAAGGTCATGTTAAGACCTATGATGTAAAATTGCAATATTCAGTCATGTAAGGACTTGTTCAAATTTGTAAACCCACTTGGTTGGGTAGTTGAGTCAAATATGTAAATCAATTTGGTTGGATCATTGATGTAATTATGAGTCCTTGGTGATAGGATGAGTTATAGAGTCATGTACTTCATTGAAAAATATGTTTTTAAAATTCAGCATAAACTCAGGGGGAGCATGATACCTTCAGTGCACATCAGATCTACAGAGCTCATCCTTATACAAGGGAAGAAAAACCTTGTGTTGGTTTTGATCTTTCCTTTTCCCTTGATGTCAAAGGGGGAGAGTATTATGTATTATGGTGTTTGAATAATGGTGATTTCAGTATCAAACACCATCATGGTTGCCATCAAGTCCAAAGGGGGAGATTGTTGGCAATATGATGCAATGTGTTGTCCTTGATGGAAACTGACTTGATGAGTTGTCTTTGGATAGCAACCTATTTGTTAATGATGTAAATCTGATGTATCTACAGGCAAAGCCTATAACAAAGAAATAAATTTGTTAGAGCGCCAGAAATAATGATGAATAAGATATGTCACAAAGCATTAATGCTGGCTTGTAAAGCAAAGTAGCTTATGGCGCAGAAAAGCACATGTACTGGTGGAGTTATGCCTATTTGCGCTCTAAATTTATAAAACCAGGGGACTTGACCATGGTATTGGCCCACATTATTGAGCGCTGGATTATCTATTTGATCCCATCCAGGAATACCATCAGCGGTTAAGTGGTTTTGACTCATGGTGTTGATAAAGGCTAAAACTATATAAGGAGAAGAGGATCATAGTGCAAGGTGTGCATGAAAAAAAAAAAAAAAGCTATTGAGGAATAAATCTATTTGAGAGATATCTGCATGGTTGAACTATGTTTCTGATAGATCTAAATTTATGATGCACCCATGGATATGATGAAGGTTCAAGATCTCTAGATCTAGAAATGATGAATCTCTAGGCTGATCTGCAAAAGAAATGATGAAGAACTGGCGCAAGTCTGCTGATGATAATGAAGAAATCTGGGTAAGTTTATAGATCTAGTATATTTTGCAATGTCTACCATTTACAAATCTATACGCTAGTTTGTCTTAGTAAAAGCGCGTGTATAGGTGGCTTCTCTTAATAAAAAGCGCGTATTGAAGTTAGGGTTTCTGAAGCTTATTTATATATATTACTTCTGTGATTTATGTTTTCTCTCTGCTATCAGTCAATGAAGTCTTCTTGAAGTTCGGGGTTGATTGAATATGGAGTATGCTGCTGATTTGATAATGAACAAATCTAATCACTGATTGAGAAAACATGATGAAGCATGAGTGACTATCTAAACAGTTCTGCATTGCTGATAGATTGTCTGAATTGAAAGTTTCAGATCTGAATATGAGTCTAAACAGATTTTGAAAGAAATCATACGCTATTTTGTTAAAAGAAAAGCACGTGTATACGCGGAAACTGTGAAGGAAAGTCGCGTATTATATCAAGAATTAAAAAAAAAAAACTAGCATGCACTGAAGCATAGGCAGGTTGCTGTGAAGAAAGACATGTATATACGCGGGTTACATAAAGAAAAACAGCATATGGTATTTGAATTAATTTTTGTTCAAGGTTGAATATGTATCTGATTATCTACTCTGAATTCTGGGTTATTTCTGATATTCTGGTTACAGTGGTCTTACTATTCTAATTGAAGTTTTGGGCAAAGTATGGTTGTTAATGATAAGGGGTTGTGTTGAAGTTGTTTAGATCCAGTATGAAAATTGATGAAATGTGGTCTATAGTGGGTCTGAGGGTTGAAGACTTTAGTATGGAAGTAGAAGCTTTCATCCAGTAGAAGCTGGTGTTGAAATCAGGGGGTCGTAGCTCCCTTCTAGGAGAGGCTGGTAAACGAGATTAGGGGGTTGGAGCTCCCTTCCAGTTGCAGCTAGAAAACGAGAGAAGGTTGCAGCCTTCTGCAGGTTTCTGCCTACGTACTGGTATAAGTCTGCATCAGTACAATGTTGTAAAATGTTTTCTATATAATAAATATTGAAGACAGAGACGACCGCAGCAGTGGTTTTCTCCCGAATTGGGTTTCCACCTTAAATATTGGTGTTCATGTGTGTGATGCTTTATACTGTTGATTACTGCTCATAACTTCTGATTTTCTAGCCTTAGTAATAACTAATAAATCTGGTTAAAAGACTATTCCTGAGAAATTCTCTAAATATGAAAGGTTAATCAGTATACGCTAGTTTCCTTCTATATTTCCACATGCATACGCTAGTTCAGTTCATAAAAACCACGTATGGAAATCTGCTCAAAGAAAAGGTTGAATTTATTTTATAAACTCTAAATACTTTATCTACCCCCCCCCTCTCACAAACATTTTCCCAACAATTGGTATCAGAGCAGGTCCTTCTGAAAAAGCTTAGCCGCTAGAAGGAAGATCAAACAAGATGAGCAATCAATATGGAACAACATCTATCAGGCCTCCACTCTTCAACAGAAACAATTTAATCTTCTGGAAAACAAGGATGAGATCCTATCTTCAGTCTCTGGGAGTAGATGTATGTGCTATTGTTGAAGGATGATATCAATATCCAGCCGCAGTACCAACAGATCCAATGACAAGAAAGAATTATGAAACAAGTGCAAAGGCGGTCAATGCTCTATTGGGAAGTCTAACTGAATCAGAATTTGTCAATGTCATGCAGCTGGATACAACAAAGGAAATATGGGACAAAATCATTCTAAGTTATGAAGGTGATGCAAAGGTAAAAAGTGCTAAACTCCAAACTCTCAGAATTAAATATGAGAATCTAAAAATGCATAATGAGGAGAGCATTGCCAATTTATTTTTATGTCTTGATGATATTGTAAATCGTATGAGAAATCTGGGAGAAACAATAACCGAATCTATTTTGTTTGAGAAAGTTTTAAGATCACTAACGGCAAAATTTGAGTCAAAAGTTTCTGCTCTTGAAGAAAAGCAGGATCCTAAAAATCTTACTATGGTGCAACTTCATGGCATACTAACTGCATGTGAAATGAGAAGAGAAGGACCATCTGAAGTCAAATAAGCCATCTTTAGAGCTTTTACAAAAGGGAAAGAAGTATAAGAGACAGAAGGATCAGGGTATATCTCAGAAGAAGATGAGGTAAATTTTGTAAAGAAACTCCAACTTGGCACAGGACGGTTCAGAGGTAAGCTTCCTTTCAAATGTTTTGCTTGTGGAAGAGTTGGTCATTATGCTGCTAAGTGTCCTTACAAAGAAACACATGGAAAAGGGAAGGAAGTAGCAAGAAGGAATAAGAATCGGTTTAGCACTAGAAAAAGTTACTATACTCATGAAGATAGTGATGGGTTATCTGACAGTGAGGAAGAATGTGAACAAGATCTTAGACTTCTCATGGCATTTGAAAAAAAATCTAGAGAAGAAAAAGATACTTTTATGGATGCTTTAGAGGACAATGATTTTCTTGATGAAATCAATCAACTCAAAATATGCTTAGAAGAAAGTAAAATATCCATAGAAACTCTGAAAAATCAGCTTGAAGAAAAGGTGTAACACAATGAGAAATTAGAATGTGAAATAGTAAGTCTAAGAAAATAAATTGAGAAAGTAAAGACTTTGAATCTTAGATTTTCTAAAGGATCTGAAACCTTAGATGATATTATCAAGGTACGACGTTCTCCTTTTATAAATATAGGTCTTGGATATATCGAAGAATCTTCTCAGACTTCAGCACCAAATTATCTAAAAGCAGCTATAGCCAGTATAAAACATTCTGCCACTCAGCAAGGGAATAAAGAATCTTCACAGGTAAAGCATGACCATCTCAATTCAAAGAACACTAACAAGAATACCTTTCAAAGAAACACCAACCAACAAGTAAATTCAAGTAGAATATTTCATGATCACAGAAATTTCTTCTTCAATGGACAATGTTTCTCATGTCACAATTTTAGTCATAAAGCTGTTCAATGTGTTGCATATAAAACCATCATGACAAGAGAAGAAAGAAAGAAAAGGATTGATATTGTAACAAAGAAGAATACCTATAACAACTTTTCTCCTCTTCAAAATGAAGTTGAATGTGCTTATTGCAATAACTTTAGCCATGAAGAATCTGAATGCAGGAGCAAAGTCCAGCAAAAAGAGCATTTTCCTTCAAGCTCCAAAGTGTGAAAAAAGAAGGAATTACAGGTTGAAAATTGTGGCATATATTTATTTGCAGAAGGTGAAGAAAATCAATGGTACATTGATAGTGGATGCTCAAAACACATGACAGGTGACAATAACAAACTTCTTGCATATAGTGCTCTAGAAAAAGAAAAGAATGTTACATTTGGAAATGATACTCCTGCTGTCATTAAGGGAAAAGGGTCTGTTTTTATAAAAGAAAAGGTGAAAGCTAATAATGTCATGTATGTGGATGGATTAAAGCATAACCTGTTAAGTGTAAGTCAAATGTGTGATCAAGGAACTGAAGTTGTATTTAGTTCAAAATAATGTGTCGTACGTGATCTTGATATAGGTAAAACAATTATAAAAGGAAACAGAACTCCAAGCAACCTGTATGTATTGAAGAACTTCAAAGAACAATGTTACTTGAGTAAATATTCAGAAAACTGGCTATGGCATAGAAGGTTGGGGCATCTGAGCTTCTTTCAAATCAACAAATCAAGCAGACTTAAAGTTGTTCGTGATCTTCCCAATATTACTCTACCTGAAAGTATCATATGAAAATCTTGCCAATTCGGTAAGCAAACCAGAGTGAAATTTAATGCCAAGGAAGGATCATCAAGTAAGCCTCTTTAACTCATTCATACTGACATATGTGGACCTATGAGGAAAAAGTCACCACATGGTGAACAATACTATATCTTATTTATTGATGATTTCTCTAGAATGTGTTGGATTGGGTTGATTAAACACAAAGATGAAGCATTTGAGAAATTTCAGATCTTCAAAGCACTGGTTGAAAATGAATTAGATCTAAAAATCAAGTGTCTTAGATCTGATCGAGGAGGAGAATATACATTCGATGAATTCCTTGAATTTTGTGAACAACATGGCGTAAAAAGACAATTTTTTGTAGCTGGCACTCCACAACAAAATGGCGTAGCACAAAGAATGAATAGAACAGTTCAACAAATGGCTAGAGCTATGCTTGATGATTCTGGAACACTTGACACATTTTGGGGAGAAGTAGCACATACAGCAGTAAATATTCTTAACAAGGCACATGTTCGTGTAAATAGTGATAAAACTCCATATGAACTATGGTATGGTAATTCTCCCACTGTAAAGCATTTTAGAATTTTTGGAAGAAAATGCTTGATCAAAAATAAAGAAAAAAATTGCAAGTTTTGGAACCACAGCAAGGAAGGAATACTTCTGGCTACTAGTCTTATAGAGCATATAAATGTTGTTAAATAAAAGACTTCAAGATTGTTGAATGCATTGATGAGTCTCCCCGTACCTCCAAAAGAAGAAAAACAAACAACAAGATGAAGACGATGGTGATATTATATCCTCTTGCCAACAAATAGAAATGATATAGACAGTGGATCCAATGAAGAACTTGAAGATGATTTATCTGGAAAGGCTCCATCCAGATATGTTCAAAAGAATCATCTCGAATCTCAAATTTTGGGAGAAAAGGAATCAGGTGTACAAACAAGGAGGACTCTTGTGGGATCTCCTAGCTATCTGGCATTTCTATCCACGATTGAACCACACAATGTCAATCAAGCCAGCAAAGATGAATGTTGGATTCAAGCCATGAAATGAAGAGCTAATCAAATGGAAAAGAATCAGTTGACTTGGGAATTAGTACCAAGACCTCATGACAAAATGTCATTGGAACTAAATGGATATTCAAAAAGAAGTTAAATGAGAATGGGGATGTTATGAGAAATAAATCTAGACTTGTTTGCAAGGGGTATTCTCAACAAGAAGGTATAGGCTTTGAAGAAAGTTTTTATCCTGTAGCCAGAATTGAAGCCATAAGAATGTTTCTTGCTTTTTCAAGTTTTCAACAAATCAAAGTTTATCAAATGGATGTCAAATCCGCATTCCTCAATGGTGATCTAGAAGAAGAAGTTTATATAGAACAACCAGAAGGATTCATTTTTGGACATGATGAAAATCTTGTTTGTAGACTTAAAAAGGCTCTATATGGTCTCAAACAAGCTCCAAGGGCATGTTATTATCGTCTTGACAGATATCTTCATCAACAAGGATTTTCAAAGGGGTCTGCTGATAGCAACTTATACACAACAATCAAATGATAACCACATTGTGGTTGTATATGTTGATGATATCATTTTTGGAAGTAATGAAGAGTCTATGAGTCAGAAATTTGCTTCTGTTATGCAGCAAGAATTTGAAATGTCTTTACTTGGGGAACTAACATTCTTTCTTGGCTTGCAAGTGCAACAAGAAACAGATGGAATATTATTATCACAAGAAAAATATCTTAAGAAAATTCTGAAGAAGTATGGCATGGAAGAGTGCAAACCTGTAAGTACACCAATGATAACCGGATGTAATCTCAGTTCTCATGATGATTCTCCCACGGTGAATCAACCAGAATATAGATCTATGATAGGAAGTCTACTTTATCTCACTGGGACTAGACCAGATATTATGCATGCAGTTGGGATTGTTGGACGATTCCAAGCTAATCCAAAAGAGTCTCACCTTCAGGCTGTCAAAAGAATATTCAAATATCTACAAGGAACTCAAGACTTTGGACTATGGTATCCAAAGAATGCTGATATCACTCTTCATGCTTACACTGATGCAGATTGGGCTGGAAATGTTGATGATCGGAAAAGCACTAGTGGTGGTGCATTCTATATGGGGCCCCGGTTAGTATCTTGGTTCAGCAAGAAGCAAAGTTCTATTGCATTATCTACAGCAGAAGCAGAATATGTGGCTGCCGCATCTTGTTGCACTCAACTCCTTTGGATGATGCAAACCTTGCAAGATTTTCAAATCAAATGTACACCTCCTATCTCCATTATGTGTGATAATACAAGTGACATCAGTATCTCAAAGAATCCTGTTATGCATTCAAAGACCAAGCACATTCCCATCAAGTATCACTTCTTATGTGAACAAGTGCTTGAACAAAAGGTGAAGTTGGAGTATGTTCCCTCCAAAGAACAAGTTGCTGATATATTTACCAAACCTTTACCCAGGGAAGCGTTCGAATATCTCAGAAAGAAGCTGGGAGTAGTCTTTGCCATGCAGAAGATTAGAGCTACTTAAATACAAAATATTAACTTGGATACGCAGATTTCCAAGAGGAAAGTCGCGTATATACGCGCATTTATACATAGAAAACCGCGTATGGGTGTTTTCTGACAAATTTGTTTTTGGGTCAGCATTCTTCAGCGCAGCTGTGGTGATGTTGGGTATCTCTGGTGATGTTTCAGCTCTCATATTTCTGTTTCATTCTCTGATATTTGATGAAGATGCCTTGATGATTTGTTGTTGAAAGTGTTCAGGATGCACAAGCTAAGGGGGAGCTTTGGTCATATGGAAAGGATGCATTGTTGGCATTCTAATTATTTGCTATGGTCTGATCTCATGATTGAGATTCTTTGGTCTTGATTGTATAAGTTATTTCTATAATTTGATGAAAAGGTCATGTTAAGACCTATGATGTAAAATTGTAATATTCAGTCATGTAAGGACTTGTTCAAATTTGTAAACCCACTTGGTTGGGTAGTTGAGTCAAATATGTAAATCCACTTGGTTGGATCATTGATGTAAGTATGAGTCCTTGGTGATAGGATGAGTTATAGAGTCATGTACTTCATTGAAAAATATGCTTTAAAAATTCAACATAAACTCAGGGGGAGCATGATACCTTCAGTGCACATCAGATTTATAGAGCTCATCCTTATACAAGGGAAGAAAAACCTTGTGTTGGTTTTGATCCGCCCTTTGCCCTTGATGTCAAAGGGGGAGAGTATTATGTATTATGGTGTTTGCATAATGGTGATGTCAATATCAAACACCATCATGGTTTCCATCAAGTCCAAAGGGGGAGATTGTTGGCAATATGATGCAATGTGTTTTCCTTGATGGAAACCTACTTGATGAAGTTGTCCTTGATGGAAACTGACTTGATGAGTTGTCCTTGGATAGCAACCTATTTGTTAATGATGTAAATCTGATGTATGTATAGAGAAATTCAGAAGTAACAAAGAAAGAAATTCCAGTAAGTGCCAGAGTAATGATGAATAAGATATGTCACAAAGCATACGTGGGTTTGTAAAGGCAAAGTAGTGTATGTACGCGTAAAAGTATGTACCAAGTAGCGTATGCCTATTTGCGCTATAAGTTTATAAAACCACGGGACATGACCATGGTATTGGCCCACAGTATTGAGCGCTGGATTATCTATTTGATCCCATCCAGGAATACCATTAGCGGTTAAGTGGTTTTGACTCATGGTATTGATAAAGGCTAAAACTATATAAGGAGAAGAGGATCATAGTGCAAGGTGTGCATGAAAAAAAAAAATCCATTGAGGAATAAATCTCTTTGAGAGATATCTGTATGGTTGAACTCTGTTTCTGATAGATTTAAATTTATGATGCACCCATGGATATGATGAAGGTTCAATATCTCTAGATCTATAAATGATGAATCTCTAGGCTGATCTGCAAAAGAAATGATGAAGAACTGGCGCAAGTCTGCTGATGATAATGAAGAAATCTGGGTAAGTTTATAGATCTGGTATATTTTGCAAAGTATACCATTTACAGATCTATACGCTAGTTTGTCTTGGTAAAAGCGCGTGTATACGCGGGTTCTCTTAATAAAAAGCGCGTATTGAAGTTAGGGTTTCTGAAGCTTATTTACAGATATTGCTTCTGTGATTTCTGTTTTCTCTCTGTTGTCGGTTAATGAAGTCTTCTTGAAGTTCTGGGTTGATTGAATATGGAGTATGCTGTTGATTAGATAATGAACAAATCTAATCACTGATTGAGAAAACATGATGAAGGATGAGTGACTATCTAAACAGTTCTGCATTGTTGATAGATTGTCTGAATTGAAAGTTTCAGATCTGAATATGAGTCTAAACAGATTTTGAAAGAAAGAATACGCTAGTTGGTGAAAAGAAAAGCGCATGTATATGCGGAAACTGTGAAGAAAAGTTGCGTATTATTTCAAGAATATAAAAAAAAAAACTAGCATGCACTGAAGCATACGCAGGTTGGTGTGAAGAAAGATGCGTATATACGCGGGTTACATAAATAAAAACAGCGTATGGTATCTGAATTAATGGTTGTTCAAGGTTGAATTTGTATTTGATTATCTACTCTGAATTCTGTGTTATTTCTGATATTCTGGTTATAGCGGTCTTACTGTTCTGATTGAAGTTTTGGGCAAAGTATTGTTGTTAATGATAAGGGGTTGTGTTGAAGTTTTTTAGATCCAATATGAAAATTGATGAAACGTGGTCTGTTGTGGGTCTGAGGGTTGAAGCCTTTAGTATGGAAGTAGAAACTTTCAGCCAGTAGAAGCTGGTGTTGAAATCAGGGGGTCAAAGCTCCCTTCCAGGAGAGGCTGGTAAATGAGATCAGGGGGTTGGAGCTCCCTTCCAGCTGCAGCTGGAAAACGAGAGAATCTTGCAGCCTTCTGCAGGTAGAATCCTGCGTACTGGTATAAGTCTGCATCAGTAAAATGTTGTAAAAGGATTTCTATATAATAAAGATTGAAGACATAAACGACAACAGCGGTGGTTTTCTCTCGAATTGGGTTTCCTCCTTAAATATTGGTGTTCATGTGTGTGATGCTTTATACTGTTGATTACTACTCATAACTTCTGATTTTCTAGCCTTATTCATAACTGATAAATCTGTTTAAAAGACTGTTCCTGAGAAATTCTCTAAATCTGAAAGGTAAATCAGTATACGCTAGTTTCCTTCTATATTTCCGCATGCATACGCTAGTTCAGTTCATAAAAACCGCGTATGGAAATCTGCTCAAAGAAAAGGTTGAATTTATTTTATAAACTATAAATACTAATTCACCCCCCCCCCCCCTCTCGGTATTTTTACCAACATTTGTTTGGTTGGTCAGGTATGATCTTTGATTGGATGGAATATCAAAAAATGAAAGAGTTCAGAAGGTGAAGATGGAAGCATATTGAGAAGTATTCAACATATAGGATTAGCATGAAGAAACTTTAAACTATTGGGCAATGGAGTCACAAAAGGGTTTAATTTCATAACAATGTCAAGAGTGATCCAAGGGGAAAGTCATCTATATCAAAATATCCTTTAGATTAAATGATGGGGTGGAACATTAAAGGTGTTGAGAAGGTGGAAAAAGCCCATAATTTCAACAAGGATTTATCAACTTTTCATACAAGAAAAGCATTTTTAAGCAATTGTTTGAAACCAACCAAAGGACAGGGCTAACCATAAGCTTATTTGGACAAGCTTGTATTAAAGCTAACTTATCAGACAAAAAATCCAGTAATCCACATGACTACTTTCAGAAGGGATGAAAATTGATAAGAAAACAAAGTGCAGCTTAAGATCAAGTTAGATGCATTAAAATCTAGGCCTGCTTTCAACATACTCTTAGGGAAACCTTCAAACAACCTTTGGAGAAAAAACTAGAAGATAGGGCAAACCATAAATTTTTCTAGTTCTACTCTACTTAGCATGTAATGAAAATATCATTCAAGAACTTCCTTTCAAGTTTTGCACGTTAAGACATGGACTAACCAACATTCCTTGATAATTTTAACACTTAACTTAAGTCATTCTTAAATACACAAAAGAGGAAAACATAAATATAAAGCTTATCAGTGAGAGTAGGGTACTTTTGACAGTAAATCCTAGCTCTATATTTGTTGTTCTTTATTAGAGAAAGATGCACAAAATGGCATACATGAAAGGAAAACAATAACAGTAAGAGGTACTTCACCAATGATATAGACCAGGATCCCAAAAACCAGCTTGTATATTGATTGTCAATCCAGTTACATACTTCAAGTCCAACGTTTCATCACAGCAACAACTTCTCTTCTCAGCCTAACTTCTTCAATAGCTTAATAGAGCTTCAGAACTTCATAATTTATTTACATTCAACAATGATTCGATACAGCAACTATTACATCATAAATCCAATAACCAACCCTTTACAATGTGCTCCTCAAGGAGATTTTATAAGAAAATGAGGAGGTGGGATCAAAGAAAAGATCTCTAAATTCAATTAATACAAGTTAATGCTTCTCGGCCTTTGAGGGGCTCAATAGAGAAGTTTTCTGATATTTTCCATGTATTAATTGGTTTTCATTAAGTTTTTAGGCTACTTGGCAGATTTTTTTGACTTTAAAGCTCTTTAGGCAAGTTGGCAATAACTCTGGCTGCTTTAAACAAAATATCACTGACTTAGGCAATAACTCTGCCTTCTTTTGATTTATGGAAGCTGCAGGTGGCTCTTTGGTAGCTGGAGAGGATTCAATTATCCTCTGATGTGGCAGTGGAGGCCTTTTGGACTGATATATCTCTTTGTTTATTCTTAAAACACTTTTAATCTACTTTACTCTGTGTTTTAGGCCTAATTAGGCCTTGATCTTCATTTCTGGTCTTTATCCTTTAACAAATTTGGATTAGGCCTTTGATTCTCGAATTGGTGCCTTAATCCCTTTAAAAAAATTTTAAAATCATTAATCTTCACTTATGCACTGATCTTCATCTTTGAGACTGATACTCTTCATTTTTGACGTTTACTATGTTTTGCTGTGTTGCAGACGTGCAGAAGGTTTTATAACATCACCAATTCTCATGAGGCACAGGGGAATTCATAGTTTTAAACCTTGTAGACTCCTTTTATTTGTGAATAATGGCCTGGGGGATCATCATCCCTGGCCTTCGTTTCATTTTAAAATTGTGGAGAAACCTTTATATCCTGCAAAAAACACACAAAAGTTATAAAAAACCTGCAAAGAATAGGTTCAAGGCTACTTTGGAGGTTTTGGGCGCAAGGTTAAATCGCAGCCGTCGGATGAGAATAAACAACATTCGAGATTAAACGGTGGTTTGATTTGGGAGGTTAGATGGTGGGGAAACACAATGGAGGGGAATTTAAATCGTGACTGTTAGATTAAAATGAAAAACGGTGGAGATCGACGGATGAAGCTCTTGGGAGAGTAGAATGGCTGGCGGATGAATAAGGGAGAAATTAAACGAGAGTCGTTCAATTGGAATAATGAATGCTCAAGATCACTTGGTGAACTATTTTGGGAGTAAATCAAATGAAAATTGAATAGGGGGATGGGATTAAAACAAGACCGTTTGATCTCATAGATCAACAGCTCGGACTAAATTTGAAAAGACATTGCGGAGGGGAAAAGTGGCAAGGTGAAAAACTGACAGTGGTTTTCGCATTTTATTTGGGTGGTAAGCGGGTTTCACAAAATAAAATGTGATATGGTACGCCTGCTGACACCTGTCGTTTTCAATACCACTGGTTTCAGAAAATTTTTGGGTGTTAACCTGCTGTCACAAAAATTTTGTGAAACGCTGTGTCCGCCATGGGATTGGAGGCTCCAGATTCGACGGTGCGGATTCCATGCGACGAGGAATTTTCGGGGTGAACGGTGGTGTAGATCCTGACCGTCAGATCTGTAGGAATGGATGGCAGAGATCTTTCGATGGGGGAGAATGAGAAGGGTGGGGTTTTAAAGCAGAAGTAATGTGGACCGTTGGATTTGAGAAGATCAACGGCGAAGATTTCATCGCAGAATCGCATCGACTGGAGGAAAATGAAAAGTGGCAATGCAATGTGCCAATGTGATTGAGTGCGAATCATCTGATCTAAGAGAGATCGATGGTCAGGATTAAATCCGTGGGTTAATGTCGGAAGGCTAATGAGCGGAGCACGATTGAATCTGGGCCGTTGGTTCTTATGGATTCAACGGGTGAGATTTAAATCGGAGGATCAACATCGGAAGAGGAAAAGGGAAAGGATAAAGGGAATTTTGTGATGCGATGGTGTACTGACTGTCAGATCAGAGGGATGATCGATGGTCCAGCTTAAATCGGGGATCGCATCGGTGGAGGGCAACATGATGGATGGGCGCGATGCGATGAGATCCGGAACGTCGGATGAAGGTGGATCAATGGATGAGGTTTGCTCTGAGGGATCGCATCAAAATTTTGAAAGACACGAAAAAAGGAAGGACCCATGTGAACTTGTGATGCGATGAGCCAATGGCCATTGATCTGCAGAGATCGACGGCCCAGATTTATTTTAAAATATTCATGTTGGGAATGGAAAAAACAAAGGAAAAGGGGTTCGGGAAAGGGTTTTTTAGACTTTTAGCACCCGATTGCGGGGATTTAGGGCATATGAAATAGGGGCTAATAGGATATAAGCCCTTGGGGGCTTAAGTCCTATAAAGTGTAAAAAAGGTGATTTTAGGCCTAAAAAACAGGGTTTTAAAGCCAAACTGAGGGTTCCGGTAGAGGAGATAGGAGTTTTTAAACCAAATGAAAGGGGAAAAAATGGTTTAAAAGGGTGTTTGGAATGATTTAGAGGTTAGATGAAGGCTTATGGAGGGATTTTATGAAGGAAATTAGAATGAAAAATTGGATTGTTTTATGAATGAAAGGAGGGGTAAAATGAAGGGGTAAATGGGCTTTTAAGCAGTCTTTCTCTTGGAAAACAGCAGGTTCATTTGAGGACAAAAGGGAAACAATAGTGAAGATTAACTTAAAGGATAATGATCTTCATAATACTTTAAGAACTAACAATTTGAACACGAATTGTTTCTTAAAGGCTTAAAAAATATTTTAGCCACCATTTGATATGACAAATTTTATAGGTGGCTAACAGTGGCTCCAACTTGGGATGGAAGCTCCTTGGAGGTGTCAAGAACCTCAGAAAAACATTCTTTGGATGTATATTAGTGGATTTTTACCTTGACAACCTTTTCCTTTTGCTTGATCAACTTCTTGAAAGATGATTAGAACATTTGATATCAGTAGAAAAATTCTTCCCCAAACAACTACCTACACAACCTACTTCCTAACATTTTTTCTTCAAAAAGGTGCATTTGGACGTGCAGACCTTAAACATCGGCATTTTATTCTTTAATGAAAACATAAAAATATCTAAGTCTACCCTTATTTCTCCATGAACTCAGATTA
Source organism: Pinus albicaulis (assembly GCA_034641835.2). NCBI lineage: Eukaryota > Viridiplantae > Streptophyta > Pinopsida > Pinales > Pinaceae > Pinus > Pinus albicaulis. The sequence goes on along the minus strand of CM076582.1, from coordinate 186,461,415 downwards.
AGCAATTGAGTTCATAAGCTTCTCTACCTAACTATTATCTGTCAGGATTAGGCTGTCTGACAGATCTTTATTCTCTAAATTCTAAAACAGAAATTTAAAAACAGTCAAGCCAGGATTCAGCAGTCTAACTTGCTGTGAATATATGGCATAAAAACAAGCTGCACATAGAATATTATTTGCAGAAAATTAAAGAAAAATGGTGAAGGCTTGAGGTCTGAAAATCAAGAACATTCTTCATTATTTCTTCAGCTCTGTTTTGAATTTGTTTGAGCTGTCTTTCTTTCTTTTCTGGTTCAAGTTTTGGGCAGATTAGAACCAGTTTGTTTTCTACCTTTGGCTCAATATTTGATTTGATTAGAGCCTTTCTTCGTTTGAATTTCATAGGTTCATATTTTGAGCTTGTTTGAACCTTCATTTCTCTATCCTAATCTAACTTACTGATAAGCCAAGATTGAGCTGTTTGGCTGATCTAATTCACTAACCTATCATTTGTAAATTGAAAAGATAATTAGTCATGATTAGACTGTATGACTAACCAGAAGTGTGTTTTTAGGAGTGGCATTTGAGCTTGCACACTTTCATACTTTGTTTCTCTTTTTTGGTATGGGGTTGTACCTTTCTTATTTTCGACCTGCCCTCTTTTCTTTTCTATTTTTTTTGTATTTTTCTTTTTCTAACTTTGAATGCAATGATGGATGTGATATTTATAATGAGGAAAAAATAAAAAAGATTCAAACTGGTACAGTCAAGAAAAATAATGTTTGAGCATCCTGCCATTGACAGGACCTTCAAAAAGTTCAGTTCCATTCACTTCCTGCAAGAAATAACCATTTTTACTAGCAGTAGAATGAATGAGATAAGGGCCCATCCATAAGTTATCAAATTTCTCATGTTTTCCCTTATCTTCTCTCCTGGAATCCCACCTTAAAACTTTGTCACCAATGCTGAAATCACTGGCCTTTGTTCTTTTATCAAACAGCTTCTTGATGTGTTCTTGCCTATGTAATGCTCTATTGTAGACTTGCTCTCTAGTTTTTTGAATATGTATAGTCTAATTGATTCTTCTTGTCATATCATTGTCCTCAGACTGTACTTCTTGGATCAGCTTCATGACTGGCACTCCTAGACTGGTTGGAAAAATTGCATCTGCTCCATAAACAAGCTGGTAGGGTGACATTCCAATTTATTTCTTAAGTGTTAATCTGTCAGCCCATAATGCATGTACTAGCTTTGTGTGCCATGATTTCTTATTGTCTTCCAAATTTTTTTTGATTATATTTACCAAAATCTTATTTGAGGATTCTGCTAACCCATTACCTTGTGGGTAATAAGCAGTAGAATGGCCCAATGTAATTTCATATTTATGACAGAATTCAACCATATTTTTGGATCCAAATGCAGCAACATTGTCAGTGATAATCTTCCTTGGGCAGCCAAATCTAGATAGGATATGATTTTCAAGGATTTTTATGATAATAGAGTCATTGGCTTGCCTAGAAGGGATGGCTTCTATCCATTTGGTAAAGTAATCTGTTGCAGTGAGGATCCATTTATGTTGGGCAGATGAGGCTAGATGGATTCCCCCGATGAAGTCTGGACCCCATTGTTGAAAAGGAGCTTCAATAGTGATTGGTTGCAGAGGAAAGGGAAGAAATTTTATTTTGCCTTCAAAGAGTTGACATTTATGACAGGAAATAATCATTTTATGGACATCTTGAAAGAGGGTAGGCCAATAGTAACCAGCTCTAAGGATTTTTTTGGCATTTGTCTTCCAATAGAGGTGGCCTCCACATTCTCCTTCATGTAATTCATGCTTGATCTTATCTGCATCAATCTCAGGCAAACATTTAAGCAATAATCCACTAGCATTTTTCCAATATAGAAATTTATCCAAAATAAAGTAATTAACAGCTTTCAACTTTAAAAATATTTCCTTTGTTTTAGACAAACCGGGAGGTGTATTCAAATTGAGCAAAACATATAAAATATCAGCATACCAAGATGAAAACAGAAAATGATCTTCAATAATGGGAGTTGGCAACTCCTCCCGTTCATCTAATGCCTCTAACATGTTTATATCAAGAGCTTCAAAATTAGACTTAGCCATTAATATTGCTATTCCTTGGCCTTTTATGAGCTTAGTGGGTTTGATTTCTAAATCATATTCAAGTATCATAGCAATCCACTTTCCTCTTTTGCCATCTAGGTCCTGGGTTAAAATGTATTTTACAACTGAACTTGGCTCAAATGCAATTATGTGGGAATGTAAAATGTAAACTCTGAAGTATTTTAAGGCTTTGACTAAGGCAAAGGCTTGTTTTTCCATGATATTGTACTTCAGAGGTGCATCTCTCAATGCCTTACTAAATAATGCAATTGGCTGCTCTTGTCCCTTCAAATTTTTCTGTAATAGGACAACAACCACTATGTTTTCTGATGCAAATGAAAAAATGAAAAAATCTTTTGTAAAATCAGGACTAATGAGAACTGGTGTTTTGGTTAATGCTTGTTTTACCAGTTCAAATGATTTCTTTGCTTCTAAGGTCCATTTAACTCCTTGTTCCTTTTTCAACATGTTTGTTATGTTTCTAAGGAGTTCAACTAGATTGGGTATGAGCCTTCTCAAGAAATTAATCTTTCCAATAAAATATTGAAGTTCCTTGATGTTTCTAGGATGGTTGATTTGCAATATACCATCAATCCTCTTTGGGTCTATCTTTATCTCCTCTTCTGATATGATGTGTCCAAGTAGTTTGCCTTCTTGGAGACCAAACATTTTTTTCTTTGGATTTAAAGATAATCCATATCTTCTGCATTTCTCAAAGACTTTTCTCAAGTGTTGTAGATGTTCTTCATCTGTTTTAGAAAAAACAGTGATATCATCAAGGTAAATAATGATGAAGTATCCTAATTCTTCTGAAAATGCTATATCCATGGCTGTCTGAAATGTAGCACCAGCATTCATTAAACCAAAGGGAATTTTCACGTACATGAAAGTACCCCAAGGTGTGGTAAAGGCTGTTTTGATTTGATCATTAGGATGCACTAAAATTTGGTTATAACCTGAGAAGCCATCTAACAAAGAAATCCATTTAGAACCAACTAAATTTTGTAAAATATGATCCATCTTGGGTAAAGGGTAGTTGTCCTTCAATGAGGCTCTGTTTAAGTTCCTAAAATCAATACAAAGCCTTATTTCTCCTGTCTTTTTCCTAACTGACACAAGATTGGATACCCAATATGAATATCTAATAGGGACTATAATTCCAACATCAAACATTTTCTTAATTTCTTTCTCAACTAGAGGTAATTGAACAGGGTTTATTCTGCGCAATTTTTGTTTATAGGGCTTCTGGTTTTCCTTGAGGGGTATCTTATGTTGAATTATCTCCGTGTCATAGGATTTTATAACTCCATGAAAATATATCAAAAAATTCCTTGAACAATTCAATATATTTCAGTTTGATGTGAGCTAGCTATTTTTTAGACAGTTTGATCATTTTTGGTTTTTCTTCACTGCCTATGTTACACTCTTCTACTTCAGTTTCAACAGGTTCCAGTTTTTGTTTTTTGGCAACATCATTGAAATCAAACAACTCTTCTAATGGGACCAGTCCTTTTGGCAAGATTTGAGTGTTAGATTGCATCATTTCTAGATCTTCTTTTTCTGAATATGCACTAATTTCTGTGGTATGTTCAAGTTTATTAGCTAACAGATTTATAACATCAATCTCTGGAGATTTTAATTCTTCATCAAGTGGGTTTTCTTTAATAGGATAGTCATTTTCATACTCTGAATCTGAACTTGGTAGCTCAAATTCATTTCTGGACTATAGGAAGTCTTCTATTTGTTTATGTCCATCAAACACTTGCCAATATTTTTCATTGTCTGGGGCAACTGGTCTAAATTTGATTTGGGTGGTGCATTGTTTGGTTTCATAAGGTGTTAGACAATTTCTAGCAGCAAAGGCTAAACCATTGGTAGAGATATTTTGGTTTCTTGCGATAAAAATAAGTTGGCATTCATTGAATGTTTTTAATAAGTCAATGACATTATTTCTATAGGCTCTAAGTCTGGGATGTTTGGCACTATATTCCCCATTCACTTGCCTAATAATCAAATCCGAATCCCCATGAAATTTTATCCTTTTGGCCCCTAATTTCTTCAATAAGTGTAGGCCTAAAAGAGGGCTTCATACTCAGCTATGTTATTTGAACATTGAAAATTTAATCTGTAGGAATGCCCTTCAGTATAATTTTTCTTAGTGTTATGTATCCATATGCTTGCTCCAACATTATTCTTAGTGCAAGACCCATCAAAATTCATACTCCAAAGAGGATTGTTTTCATAATTACTAGTTTGACTAGTATCCTCTTTATCTTGTGTGCTTTTAGATTGTTTTTGTAAGTCATCACTATGTTGAAATTGGTTTAGTTCCTCATGTTCTTCATTATGTTGAGGATTCTTCTCTTGACTCTCAAAGTTAACAACTAATGGATGACTTTTTTGTAGCTTTAGACCTTTAATTAGTTTGCTGTGGTTTTTTGTTTTGGCAAACTATTTTAAAGCTTTTGTCTTGTCTTCTTCCTTTTCTGTGTTTGCCACTATGTTACAGTGAGAAGTGGCCACTAGATCAGTTAAATTTTCCTGCTCATTAAATATTTCATGATTGAAAAGAATAAATGAGTCAAGGCTTGTATGCACAGAATAAAGAGGAGAGTTTTCTGGTCTCTCTTGGCTACTAACCATGTATTTCATGTGAGATTCCTTATAAAGTCTTCTAGTTTGATTGAAAACAGGGATGGTAGCATATGTCATATCCATTTGCATTGTTCCTTGTAACTTAGCTCCCCAAGATCTTGATAACAACATACCATACTTGGGGGGTACATCAGCCACTACAATATCCATCACTAAACACTTGGCTGGTATTTGAGCTAATTTTACACAGAGGTCTTTGATTAAACCTAAACATTTCACTCTACTGGAGTCAAAGGAGTATAAATATTTGTATGGTCTGGTGATTTCAAGGCCTAGACTCTCCATTAATGCTTTGGGCATTAAGTTATGAGAGGCCCCTGAGTCATGCATGGCATTGTGTAAAATTTTGTCATGAATTTTCAAGCTAACATAAAAAGGAGGAACTGGCCCTTCTTGGTATCTTCCTTCAATCTTAGGACCAAATAAGAGTTCTGGTTGGTCATCATTGAGGTTGATAGTGTCATTATTTTCTCCTATGTTGAAAGCTTTCAAAATTTGTGATCTATATACATCTTGGGTGACTAATTCAGTGAGGGTAACATAGATCTTAATCTTGGCAACTTCCTGTTCCAAACTGAAAGGCATCTGAGTTTTTACAATGTTTGTTTCAGCCTTATTAATCACCACTTTATCAGCAAAACTAGCTTGCTGATTTCCTCTATTTACATTGGTCAAAATTGTTTTAATAGGATCAATAGCTGAGGTTCTAACACTGCTAAGATATGCACTCTTTTTTTCATTCATTTGAGTGCCTTTCTCTTTGTCTTTATTAGAATTTACAGCCATTGTTTTTTCCTTTTTTCTAATGTTTTTGGGTTTGTTCACAGGGCTGTTTTTTGCAGAGTTTTCAGAGGTTTTAGTTTTGGGAGTTTCTTGATTCCTTTTACTCCTAAGGTCATATTATTTTGGAGTTTCTATGATGACATTTTCCAGCTCTTGATAATAACTTTCATATTCCATTATTCCATCATCATAGGGTGTGTATAAACCTTGTCTCCTACTATGAGGAATACTAAAATAATCATTGTCTACTCCCAGCATGTTTATGTCATCTTCTCTGTTTGTTCAATTGTTTCTTCAACCTCACTTACACAGTTTTGATGAAAAGGAGGAATAATCTCCTGATCAAGGTCTCTTGGTCTATTTTGAGGTTGATTTCTCCTGAAATTTTGATTTTGATTTTGAGATTGATTTCTGTTTTGGGGAGCTGATTGGTTTTGAATAGCTTGTGCTCTCTCAAGTATGCTCATCTTTTTCATCATTTCCTCCATCATTCTGTCCATCTTTGAGCTAGATGTGGAAGGTGCAGATTCCTCCTTAAATGATACTTTCTTCTCATTCCTCATCCTTTCTCTTTTCTCCATCAAATTCACTTCCACAGCAAGAGCTCCTTTTTGCATGTCTTCTAGAGTTAAAGGGTCTCTTTCTCTCAGCTGATAGGCCATTTCAGGATCAAATCCTTCAGGAAACTTGTTCAAGGTTGAACCTTGTGGAGGTTTCAATTCTGGGGGTAAGGCATTATACACACTATTGAATCTAGTGCAGTAATTTTGAACACTTTCCCTAGTGTTTCTTTTGAGGTTATTATAATCTGCAAGTATTTGGAGAGGGTTTTTCTTGACTTCCCACTTGTTTAGGAATAATTGATGAAGGGCTTGAAGGTCATTGATACTATTAGGGGTTAATCCTTTGAAAAATTTTCTTTCTTCTCCCCCTAAAATTTGAGAAAATAATCTAAATTTGACAGTTTCATCATCAATCTCCTTTCTGTTGAAATAGTCATTCATCTTGTCCACATGTTGTGAAGTAGCAGTAGCACCACTAGCATCATATAATGGTATCTTGGACTGATAGTCCTGTGGAATATTGACTAAAGGAAAAGGAAGGATTAGAGGGGCATACCATGTGGCCATGATAGGAGGTTGTGGAAAGAATGGGGGGTTTATAGGTGGAGGATGAAATAAGGGAGGTGGCTGGTGAAATGGTGTGGTTTGAACAATGGATGTATGTGTAACAGAAGTGGATGGACCAACAAGAGACTATTGAGTAGATCTAGGATGAGAGAAACCAAAATTATGGAGGAAATGTAAATCAAGTGGAGTAGTTTCTCTTCTACTAGGACGTTCACTTCTATTTTGGGATGAAGGTGGAGAGTCAGAGTCTATCTGAATTATATCATCAAGTGACCTAGTTCTGAATGGGTTTCTTAAGTCAACTTGTGAATCTTATAGAGCTGTGAGGTTATCAGGAACAGAAATAGCTCTATGGACTGGTCTAACAATAGTTGAATCTTGAACCTTAGGAGACTTCCTAAGTATGATTTCAGGATTATAAACTATCCCAGGAGGATTTGGGTCAGGATGGGCTCTAGTATGGATTCTTCTAGAAGCCACTATGCTATGTTTTTAGACCCAACAACAAGAAAAAGTTTAACCAAATATGACAATCTTTAGGAGGCAAACTGATATTTAGCAAGAAAAATTTAATCCTAAAAGTCTTCTTAATTGAGTTTGTATGATGTTATGAGAGTAATGGGTTTCCCAGTGGAGTCTTTAGGTCTGTTCAAGATTGTGGAGTCACCAGGTGGAAATTTTTAGCTTTAGAAGATAAAAAATTTTATGGTCCACCACCATTTATTTATTTGAATACCAATCTCAAATATTTTTGGGTTTTCTGAGTTTTTTCAGTCCTATGGGTTATGAGAGTATCCGAAATCTGTTTCAACACTTAGCTACGGTGATGAGACAAAGAAAGTTTACTCTTATGGCTTAGCTAGCTGATTCCTTCAAGGTTTGATAAGCTCTATGAGAATCCTAAGGGTTACTTAGCTTATCACTGATTCAAATAAGTCCTATCATGATTACCAACATGCTTGGTAGTGCTTGAAGAGAGCTACTTATACTACACTGAATACTAAGTGTTGTGTTTTAAGGATTTTACTCAGAAGTCCCCAATGGAGTCACCAAAATGTTAGGTCCCTGTAATTTGCAAGAATGGAAATAAAAACTGCAGAGCCTACATATGAACCACTTTGGGATTCTAGGATCCAACCCTCCTGAATCCAGAGAGGCGTCTCTCTATAAGTGCAAAGATTGATTTATCTTTAAAAAGCTTTTAGTGTGATATTAGGCTAGTTATTAAGAACAAGGGTGTTTGTTTGTTTGGTTGGTTAGGTATGATCTTTGATTGGATGGATTAACAAAAAATGAAAGAGTTCAGAAGGTGAAGATGCAACTATATTGAGAAGTATTCAACAGATAGGATTAGTATGAAGCAACTTTAAACCATTGGGAAATGGAGTCACAAAAGGGTTTAATTGCATAACAATTTCAAGAGTGATATAAGGGGCAAGTCATCTATATCAAAAGATCCTTTAGATTAAATGATGGGGTGGAACATTAAAGGTGTTGAGAAGGTGGAAAAAGCCAATAATTTCAACAAGGATTTATCAACTTTCCATACAATAAAAGCCTTTTTAAGCAACTGTTTGAAACCAACCAAAGGACAGGGCTAACCATAAACTTCTTTGGACAAGCTTGTATTAAAGCTAACTTGTCAGACAAACAATACAGTAATCCACATGACTACTTTCAGAAGGGATGAAAAAAGATAATAAAACAAAGTGCAGCTTAAGATCAAGTCAGATGCATTAAAATCTAGGCCTGCTTTCAGTATACTCTTAGGGAAACCTTCAAACAAACTTTGGAGAAAAAACTAGAAGACAGGGCAAACCATAAACTTTTCTAGTTCTACTCTACTTAGCATGTAATGAAAATATCATTCAAGAACTTCCTTTCAAGTTTTGCACATCAAGACATGGACTAACCAACATTTCTTGATAATGTTAACACTTAACTTAAGTCATTCTTAAATACACAAAGGAGGAAAACATAAAGATAAAGCTTATCAGTAAGAGTAGGGTACTTTTGACAGTAAATCCTAGCTCTATATTTGCTGTTCTTTATCAGAGAAAGATGAAAAAAATGGCATACATGAAAGGAAAACAATAATAGTAAGAGGTAATTCACCAATGATATAGACTAGGATCCAAAAAACCAGCTTGTATATTGATTTTCAATCCAGTTACATACTTCAAGTCCAACGTTTCATCACATCAACAACTTCTCTTCTCAGCCTAACTTCTTCAATAACTTAACAGAGCTTCAGAGCTTCAGAATTTATTTACATTCAACAATGATTCGATACAACAACTATTACATCAGAAATCCAATAACCAACCCTTTACAATGTGCTCCTCAAGGAGATTTTATAAGAAAATGAGGAGGTGGGATCAAATAAAAGATCTCTAAGTTCAATTAATACAAGTTAATGCTTATTGGCTTTTGAGGGGCTCAATAGAGAATCTTTCTGATATTTTCCATGTATTAATTGGTTTTCATTAAGTTTTTAGGCTACTTGGAAGATTTTGTTGACTTTAAATCTCTTTAGGCAAGTTGGCAATAACTCTGGTTGCTTGAAACAAAATATCACTGAATTAGGCAATAATTCTGCCTTCTTTTGATTTATGGAAGCTGCAGGTGGCTCTTTGGTAGCTGGAGAGGATTCAATTAACCTCTGATGTGGTAGTGGAGGCCTTTCAGACTGATATATCTATTTTTTATTCTTAAAACACTTTTAATCTTCTTTACTCTGTGTTTTAGGCCTAATTAGGCCTTGATCTTCATTTCTGGTCTTTATCCTTTAAAAAATGTGGATTAGGCCTTTGATTCTCGAATTGGTGCCTTAATCCCTTTAAACTTTGTTTAAAATCATTAATCTTCACTTATGCACTAATCTTCATATTTGAGACTGATACTCTTCATTTTTTACGTTTACTGTGTTTTGTTGTGTTGCAGGCATGCAAAAGGTTTTATAACATCACCAATGCTCATGAGGCACGTGCAAATTCATATTTTTAAATCTTGTAGACTCCTTTTCTTCGTGAATAATGGCCAGGGGGATCGTCATCCCTGGCCTTCGTTTCATTTTAAAACTGTGGAGAAACCTTTATATCCTGCAAAAAACACACAAAATTTATAAAAAACCTGCGAAGAATAGGTTCAAGGCTACTTTGGAGGTTTTGGGCGTAAGGTTAAATCGCAGCCGTTGGATGAGAATAACCAACAGTCGAGATTAAACGGTGGGTTGTTTTGCGAGGTTAGATGGTGGGGAAATGCAATGGAGGGGAAGTTAAGTCGTGACCATCGGATTAAAATGACAAACGGTGGAGATCGACAGATGAAGCATTTGGGAGAGTAGAATGGCTGGTGGACGAATAAGGGAGAAATTAAACGAGAGTTGTTCAATTAGAATAATGAAAGCTCAAGATCACTCGGTGAACTATTTCAGGAGTAAATCAAATGAAAAGTGAATAGGGGGACGGGATTAAAACAAGACCGTCTGATCTCATAGATCGACGGATCGGATTAAATCTGAAAAGACATTGCGAAGGAGAAAAGCAGCGAGGCAGAAAACCGATAGCGGTTTTCGCATTTTATTTTGGTGGTAAGCAGGTTTAACAAAAAAAAATGCAATATGGTATGCCTGCTAACACCTGTCCTTTTCAATACCACCGGTTTCAGAAAATTTTCAGGCGTTAACGTGCTTTCGCAAAAATTTTGCGAAACGCTGCGTCCACCGTCAGATTGGTGGCTCCAGATCCGATGGTGCGGATTGCAAGCGACGAGGAAGTTGTGGGGTGAACGGCGGTTTAGATCCTGACCGTTGGATCTGTAGGAATAGACGGTGGAGATCTATCAAAGGGGGACGATTAGAAGGGTGGGGTTTTAAAGCAGAATTAATGTGGAATGTTGGATTTGAGAAGATCAACGGCGGAGATTTCATCGCAGAATCGCATCGGCGGGAGGAAAAGGCAAAGTGGCAATGCGATGTGCCGATGTGATTGAGCGTGACCGTCCGATCTAAGAGAGATCGAAGGTCAGGATTAAATCAAAGGGTTAATGTCAGAAGGCTAATGAGTGGAGCGTGATTGAATCTGGGCCGTTGGTTCTTGTGGATTCAACGGCTAAGATTTAAATCATAGGATCAGCATCGGAAGAGGAAAAGGGAAAGGATAAAGGGAATTTTGTGATACGATGGTGTACTAACCATCAGATTAGAGGGATGATCAACGGTCCAGCTTAAATCGGGGATTGCATCGATGGAGGGAAACATGATGGATGGGTGCGATGCGATGAGATCTGGAACGTCGGATGAAGGTGGATCAACGGCTGAGGTTTGCTCTGAGGGATCGCATCAGAATTTTGAAAGACAAAAAAATTAAGGACCCATGTGGACTTGCAATGTGATGAGCCAATGGTTGTTGATCTGCAGAGATTGACATCCCAGATTTATTTTAAAATATTCATGTCGGGAATGGAAAAAACAAAGGAAAAGGGGTTCGAGAAAGGGTTTTTTAGACTTTTAGCACCCAATTGCGGGGATTTAGGGCATATGAAACAGGGGCTAATAGGATATAAGCCCTTGGCGGCTTAAGTCCTATAAAGTGTAAAAAAGGTGATTTTAGGCCTAAAAAACAGGGTTTTTAAGCCAAACTGAGTGTTCCGATAGAGGAGATAGGAGTTTTTAAACCAAATGAAAGGGGAAAAAATGGTTTAAAAAGGTGTTTGGAATGATTTGGAGGTTAGATGAAGGCTTATGGAGGGATTTTATGAAGGAAATGAGAATGAAAAATGGGATTGTTTTATGAGTGAAAGGAGGGGTAAAATGAAGGGGTAAATGGGCTTTTAAGCAGTCTTTCTCTTGGAAAACAACAGGTTCTTTCTAGGACAAAAAGGAAACAACAATGAAGATTAAATTAAAGGATAATGATCTTCATAAGACTTTAAGAAGTAACAATTTGAACATGAATTGTTTCTTAAAGGCTTAAAAAATATTTTAGCCACCATTTGATATGACAAATTTTATAGGTGTTTAACACGGTACCGAATGCTTCGTGGACAAGTAAAATACCCTTGCGAACTTGTAATGTTCCCAATTTTAGCCTCATCTAAAATGGAACATTATAGTGGCATGTTTTATTTTTGCTTAATAAAATGGGTAAGGAGACCCCTTAACCATTGATGATAGAAAAATAACACTCCTTATGAGGAAGGAGGATAAATAAGCAGCTGAAATAAACACCTAATGGTGTGAACATGATGTGGATCACCTTGAGTTGACCATATTAGACCAAGTCAACAGCGCTACCTTAGAGGGGTGGCTTGCTTGAGAAGACAACGCAGTTTTTGGAGGGAAATCATTCAAAAGTGAACGGAAACCCTAATTGTGGGACCTATGGTGAAAGAGAGTTCATTTGCTTTATAAGAAAGAAGAAGCAGCTCATTTGGATTATGCTTTGATTCATAAATTTAGTAGTGAGGCCAAGGACTTGCACATCCGGGATATTTAGCAAGATTGTAGTGCTCTTGAGCACTGGGGGTGTTCCCGGGAGGGGATCCCCCACCTCTTCCTCATGGGAGGAGAGCATTTGAGCTGCATTTACTCATTCTAGCATTTGGCCAAGCTCACTCCTTCAGTTTCAGCGTTATTTTTGTAGCAGGATGGTGCTGTGTAGCTGGGGTAGCAGCAGAGGAACTCATGGAGTCCTTCCTTATTTTCCTTTTCAGTGGAGAATGTATTTTTTCATTGGAGGAGCTATAGAGAGGGATATTGGAGCACATTTTAGATATTTGGCATTAGGCCACTCATTCACCAACTCCCACTGTGCAGTCACTTGGAGAAACTGCGTTATTCCATGAGGGCAATGTTGAGGGAGATTCATGTGTTCATCAGGAGGAGTGATTTTGAGTGAAGGGGGGATCAGCCCCTTTTACCTTGAGGGAATTATCAGAGGAGTTCATCAGCATTTCAGATCAGCCACAACCTCATATTCATTTGGTTTTAGTTGCAGTGACAACTTGTTTGTCACTATTGTATTTTATCCATCATTTCTAGCAATCTCCCTGAGATTGGCTAGAAATCCCATATTGAGCCCATTTTCCTATCTTGGGCCATTTTATTGTATCTTTTCAGCTACACTATCATTTTTTATGTATTCAGAAGCTACATCTCTCATAGATACTGCGCAGTCACTGCCTCCGGCATTTTGTGCAACAACAACATCTCATGTATTACATTGTTTATTCATTGGAGGATTGGTTCTAAAGATTGAGGGTCTTATTCCTCATGATATTTCTGTATAATATTGCTGATATATTAATATGATGACGGATTTAGTATTTACCCTCTCATGATACATTCAGATTTGCAGAGTTTCAGATTGATGTTATGCATATTGTTGTAAGCTCTCTCATTGAGCATTATTTTAGAGATCTAGTTTGGGGAGGTCTATATAACCCATCTAGAATCATTTATTTAAGCTCATTTTCTATAGGGAAGTTATATTAGATGTTTTCTAGGGCATCCCAGTGTTGGTTAGCCTTATTTATGTAGAAGCTTCCTTATACAGCGTCCTCAAGGACCCTGTGGCAGAAATTTCTGAGGTGGATTATTGTGTATCCATAGGTAGAGTCTGTGAAGGGCCAGCTAGCCTCAGGATCTCTCCCTTATTTGAAGGAGACATATCCTATAAATGACCCAACAATCAATCTCTGAAATGGACTTGTAGTATCTCACTGAAGAAGGAAAAATGGAATATCTTAAGATATTCCCAATGGAGCAGAAAATCCCTTATTTTGGATATTACAGAACTTCGAACTTTGTGGACCAGTAAAATACCCATCTAGGGTGTTAAATACATCGGCTAAACTACAGACCTGCGACATTATTTTTAAATCTCCTTCCAAGCATTAACATCTTCAGTGAAATTATGGAGTTTGATAAAAAACATATACCAATATATATTTTTCTTTTGTGATATTATAAAATTATTCCTTCAGGTTGTTCCCCAACCTCTAACACTCCTGCTAACATCAACATTAGGGCACAACAATATATTAATTTAAAATTTAATAATTCATTGTATTTAGGTAATAACGCGGGAATTTTTTGCTAAAATCATAGATATTCTATTGGTTTTATTTGATTATGATTGTTGTGGTCGTTCTTTTAGTAGTTTTTTTTCTCTTATAAAACGTGTGTAAATATAAGAGATGACATGTTGTGAGTGATTATGTTTTATAGTTTTTTTTTAATGAGTGATTGAATTTGAAAACATGAACATTGCACTAAGTAAAAATAAAAAATAAATGAATTAAATTATTTTATTTTTAATATTAGTAAATAGATTATAATTGTTTTATTTTTAAGTTAGTGTTAGAGGTTAATAGGTCATATTAAATTACCATGGAAAAAACTTATAGTTGAGAATATGGGAATTTAGTACATTTTGCATAATAAGAATAGGTAGCATGGACTTTACTGTTCCTAACGAAGGAAATAAACAAAAAGGGACTTAAGTTGTAAATAATCAATGGCCATTAAAAAACCTTCAAATCACCACAATACCTATATTCTCTAAGGGGTATTTTTTGGCCTCTATGAGGGATGTGTCTTCCATTCAAATGTTTTTCACACCATGATTGGGTCTTGGAGCCTCATCATTGGACCTTAATGAAGATTCTACGTAGATGGATTAAGAGACCGCTTTGTCTCTAAATTTTAACACTGCAAATGGATTCAGAGACCCTTGTAACGAAATGTAACGCTTCGGTATCAAAATTAAAAATTTTCATTTTTGGAGTGACACAGTTAAAAATTACTAACATAAATGACTAATTCATATACTTGTTGTACTTGTTCTTTGGTCATATTTTTATTCTTAGAATATAATAGTCATTTACGTTAATCATTATTAATTTTGTCACTTATTATCTAGTCATATATTTTAGTCCTAGACTAAATTAGTCATTTAAGTTAGTCGCTTTTAGTTTAGTCACTTATTATCTAGTCGTATATTTTATCGCTAGACTAAATTAGTTGTTCAAGTTAGTCAGTTTTAGTTCAGTCGCTTAAAAATGATCAAATTTAGTAGTAATTCACTTGGAATAATTGCGGTGACTAACTTTTTTAGTCAACTAGTCACTAATTTCATCATTTTCTACTAGTTCCCTTGGGGGAACACTGTCCTTGATATTCAATGACACCTACAAACCATCAAACCACTGAAAATAGAGCATACTACCTATGGAACTATATAACACAGCTCGTTGCAGTAGTTACAATGAATAACCCGCTCAAAATAAAAAACTATCATGCAAATCATACCGTGTATTGGAGCTTTATAACACATCTCATTACGGTATTTATAATAGTATACACATATACACATTTTCTCCAGCAGCAAATAAAAGGATACGATGCCCATATCAATGACAAGGGAATCTAGAGGCTCACACCTCCACCCTCAAAGTAGTACAAGGATTCACGTATTTCCCAAGAAGTCCATAATCCAATTCCAAAGTCAAAGCTGCATCCAAAATCCCATGCTACAATCCTATGTTATTGTACCCTTAATGAACAGTTACTAGATCATTGTTCCAGGGTGCACTTCTTATGTTCATATGATTCCATTTGGAAATGATAATCAACAAAATAAACCCACCCGAACCTTCCCTTCTCTACTACAAAGTCCCCCAGGAAATACAGTTGCCACCTTCTATGCAGTCACACACCTTCGAAGTTATGTTGGCACCCCCATCCAGGGTAGTCCATCCCTTGGCAAGGCTTCCTCACATTGGAAGATTCAAAAACTAAGGCATATCCCTACCTCAAAACCATCATACTGGTCATAGAATGCTCACGGAAATCAATGGACACTATTGGGTACTAATGTCCCACAATGGCCCTTCTCTTGAAGTGCTTTACCAACAAATTTTTGCATTTTCCAATTATTTTTGTTGATGATGCTAATAATTGTAGTCATTTCCAATCACCCAAGAAGGAATTTTCGTGCTTCCTTTACCAAGAACATAATTTCCATTAGATTCAAAATAAATTGAAATAACTTCAAATGATACCTCATTTCTAGATCATCAATAAGGTACACTTGCAATCCTATTTACTTCCTATCATAACAAGTGAAACTAGTTTTTTGATCAAAACATCATGTATAAACATATCACATCTCGTTAGCTAAAAAAAAAAACCATCCTAGGTCAAAATAATGAATTGTATGCAATCATCATAAACCATAATCATAAATCGCATGTAACCATCATAAGTCAAAATCATAGATCACATGCATAATAGAAATGAAATAGCTTATTGATACTTATCCTTCATCAATCCTTACTTCTGCCTTTGTTCGTTTGTACACACACTGGATCGGTTGCCACACCCAACGAGCACGCAATCCATTTGCTTCTCTTTAGTCACGTACATATACACATATTGTAAATCACAACACGTACACCTTCATATGACATACAACACCATACAATACACACACCCACACTGGCATACGACACATACACCTACACCCAGTGTACAACACAATACATATGCGTACACCAACATAAAAAACATACACCTACACTCGGTGTACAATAAAACACAATACATATGCCTACATCGGCATACAACACATACACCTACATACAATGTAAAATACAACACAACAAACTACATATACATATGCATAATACCACACAGTGAATACACATGTCACGATGCCACAACTGCACAATGCACATATATAGTACAACATGCCTGAAACCAAACATAGATGAAATGAAAACAATGCCACATGTATACCAATACCATTTTCACAACATGTGCACAATACCACCTATACACAACACAACCCACACAATATGTGCACAACATCACATGTACACGAAACCACCTGCACAATGTGTACACAACGCCAAATGTAAACAACGACACTTGTACAATGTGTATACAATACCACATGTACACAACACCACATACACGAAATGTACACAACACCATATGTATAGAATGCCACATGCATGACATGTACATGATACCACCTACATACAACACCACATGTATAATATGTACACAACACTACATGCACACAACACCACATGTACAATCATGCACACAACACCATATGTACATAGTACTACATATACAACATGTATTTAACACCATACATACACATCACCACATATCCAACATGCACACATCATATGTACAAAATACTACATATGTTACATGTACACACCACCATAGGTACAATCATTGAATAGACAACATGTGAAACATATACAAAATGGTAGAACTGCACATCCATAGACCACACATGCCCCACAAGCAACCTTTCTTCTATTACCTTCACTTCGTTAATGTACCCCTCAACATCACCTTTCCATAACATAAACATAGGCATAATACAAATATGTAATATAAATTCATATCCACATGATACTGACCTCGTAGATTTGTCAGAGTTTCTCCTCCCACTTGATACCTCATATTACCAAGAACCTCTTCATTCCAGTCACCTGCATAAGAAATAATTCCTCCACAAGAACGATCCCTGACAGCCCTGTCAAATAGTGACATAGATACATATATACACAGATGTATAACATTATCATAAAAAAATCATTATCATGTCAGAAAACGTCATACATACACACATATATACATATAAACGTTTAGCATCAAATAACCATGATCCATGATGAAACAATCTGACACAAAATACATACATATACATGTATACATAAGTATATTGTATCATCAGGAAACCAACATAAAATGGTATATCTCGTCGATATGAATCCAACGACACAAAAAAAATGCAAAATGGAGTCCGTAGGAAGAAGATATGAGCAGTCAATTGTTTTGGGACTGAGTGCAAAGGAGGTCAAAGTGGGTCCCACAAGGGTGACGCAGCATTATACAGAGAGGAATTGTGTCATATTCTAGGGAAGCCATGTTGTGATTGTATGAGGGGTGAACTCCATTATCACCTGGGTTTTCATTTTGACTCCGAGCCCTGCTCCAATGGCTTCCAATGGAGCAGGGCTAGGAGGGGTGAACTCCGTTATCACATGGTTTTTCATTTTTGTCATTTTGAGTTTCAAATATTTTTGTTTCATCTTTAAGCTATTTTTAAACTTAACCATGCATATTTGAAGACCCAAATTTTATACTTGAAAAATATATAGCGAAAAATCAATTCATTTTTAGATCAAATTTTGGTATCAGAGCCTACATTGCAAAATATTGCAGGTTGATTTTTGCAATGGGAAAAAAACATGAAGCAAATTTGGTTACAGGAACTGGAAGAGTTTAACCAACAGTATCGAAAATATAATGTTGAAATTTGCTGAATGGTGTCGACATTGCAAGAAGATAAACAAAGATTGAAAGCAAGGATCTAAGCCATGCAGGAAAGTTGAAAGAGGGGAAGTCCCTTAGACAAAAGTCCATCTGTTGTTGAAGACAATGTAGTTTACCCACTTCATCAACAGTTGGATGAAGAATATTCTTATTCATCTGATACAAAAGAGGACTAATCTGTAGAAGAATAAATTGGGACTTTTTTCTCACCATCTAAGGACTGATATTATGTACTGACCTTCCAAAACATTGATTCAAGAAGGGAAAAATAGGATGCTTCAAGTGAACATGAGTTTGGAGTATTCAAAAAACATACCAAAGGAATTGGTATTAATTTGATGAGAAAAATGGGGTATCGGCAAGTACAAGGCCTTGAAAAGCATGGCCAAGGTAGAATTCAGCCAACATTATTCTAGGAGAGACCCCAATATGGAAGGAAAGGCCACATAGAAGATCTTTGTTGGACATTGGATCATGAACAATTGTCAAAGAAGATGCAAGACTGTAAAGGCAAGAAGACAAGCCATTATAGTACTGATTCAAGCGGTAATTCACCTTATTCTCAACATTTGGTCATGGAGGCCATTAAAAGGACGTACCCATGCACTTTAAGAGGAAGTAATCACCATTGTGTAGTTGAATGTTGGAAGCAGGAATTCTATAGTAAAAACGTCCATGCAACAAGGAGTGTTTTGTGAAAGGGTGATCCCAAACTGCAAGTGAAGAAAATTCTTTACAAGAAATTAGTGCTTCGAGTATTTTCAGAGGAAGACTCAGTATAGTTAAGGAATGACTCATGAAGATCGAGCAAGAAACCAACCAAGGAAAACTTAGGACAAAAATTTTGTTTACAATGTAAACTAAGGGGTCATTTAAAGATTATGATGTTACCACGAGAATCAACAACAACATAATCAGCACAAGAGAATTCAAAATAAGTTGAGAATAAATAGTGTAAGTATTCATCATCCAAATATGGGTTTCTTGTTTGGAACTGGGAATATTTCATGCCTTATGTTTGATTGTTATCGAGTCTATAATAAAGTGATTAGTCATATGGAAATCACATTAGTAAGTCTAGTTGACTTTGTAATAGTGTCTAGATTGTTAAAGTATCTAGTGATTTATGTAATAAATCCATTGATGTAATAAAATTTTGGTTGACCAAAAATATTTTTAGTGGGGAGGTATGATCCAGGAGGATCTTATTAGTTGAAATGAAATTGAGTCTAGTTATATTGTAAACCAATATGGTTATGTCTAGAGACGAGGATGGTCATGACCAGGAAAATTCTAATGCCATATGGATATCAGTTGATCTCGAAAATCTGAAAAATTAAGAATCTTGGATCTTTATATAATGAGCATCGAGTTGTAGAGCTCATCAATATGACTCCAACGATACAAACGACACACAAAACAGAGTTGGTATGAAGAAGATATGAGCAATCAAAGCTTTTGGGATCAAGTGCAAAGGAGGTCAAAGTGGGTCCCACAAGGGTGAAGTGGAACTTTACAAATGAGACACGTGGTAACTTTTGGTGAAGTCAAATGGTGATTGTACGATGAAGTGGTGGATATGTACAATGACATGTCAGATAATGATGTCAGTAAGGGCCAATGTGGACCACTTCGAAGGTGACATGTGGCATGATGACATCAACATGATGTCAGCAGATGTCAAGTTGGCAGGTGACGTGGCATGATGACATTAGCATGATCTCAACATATGCTAATTTGGCAGGTGACGTGGCATGATGACTTCAACATGACATCAATGGATGTCGAGTTGGCAGGTGACATGGCAGATGATGGCGTCAACATGTCGACATGATGGTATGATTGATGATGTCAGTATAGTGATATGGTAGCACGAGAGGCTGATACATGTCACTCAATTTTGGAATTTTTAAATTTAGTTGGACCAGTCACATTTTACCATGTCATAGTTCGTACAGTGACGTGGTAGGTACAGTTGGCAGTACGGTAGCTAATGTGGCACTGACGTTGTGAGTATAGCTAGTGGGACAACAAATGACATGGAGATGATGCGAAAAGTATAGTGAGTAGTGCGGCAGATGACAGAGAAGTGATGTCAGTAGCTAACTGGGCTATATGTATGGCACGTGGGCCAATCTCGTGAGGGCATGTGGAAGTACGGTGCGTGACTGGGTAGTGATTTCAGCATGGTGACGGGGTTGTATGGATAGCACATGGGCCAATTCAGCGAGGAAATTTGGAATGTACATATGAGGAAACTTGGAACTCTCTCATTGGTTTAATATTGACCAATCCCAAGGTGATGTGTGGTCCCATCATAGGGCAACACGTGGCCTTGTGTGATTCATTAAAATTTTTATGTGATTAACCGACAGACTAGATGGGATTCAATCCCACAACCTCTCAGCTACAAACTCTATGGCTTGTCGTTTGGCTACAATGGTGGGTATTTTTTTTTGTTTTTGTTTTTTTACAGTGGGATCGGCAACTAGGGCAGCCTCGTGACTCGCATTACATGGGGTCGATTCTGACCGCTACCACTATACCCACTGGGAACATGCGCCTGCCCCTCTCCACACGTTCCATTTTAGTCCAGGGGATTTGAACTCGTGACCTCCTGTATGGGCTCGCCTTACAAACGAACTTCAACGCATTTCAATTACCAACTTGCCTACCCCCGTGGGGTTACAATGGTGGGTATTGTTATCTATATGGTGCCACAAATATTTGAAGGGATAAGGTTATTTAAAAAACAAAACAAAAAAATGGCGGAGCCCGCCAATATTGATGGCCCCACCATATTGGTTCTTTGCCATATTTATCGAACACCACCATACCTCTGCCATATTCCACAAAGGTTTAGTGAATGCATATGATATATCCTTGGGTGTTTGGGGATAGCTTCGGTAATGGAGTTTGGTCGATGGGAAGCAAGTGGTGTGGTATTGGCTGACATATGGCCCACAGGCCATTAATAATATTTTTATATTTGGTATGGTGTGGGGTGGTGGGTCCATTGACCCTACCACCAAATCATTTAAAAAAAAAAAACTATATATTATCTAATATACCATATCAACTTGCCTACGAACTATCACAACGAACAATTCCAAATTTGGATCGAACCCCCTACCTAGGGTTTTATAACCAATGCACTCGACCATTGGGCCACAAACATATTTTGTTGAATGGTTTGCAAAGACAAACCTTTTTGTATTTGTTGTAGAAACTTATTTTGGCTTTTTGAGGCCATATGGAGGTCTTTTTTAGCTCTTGAAAATCCTAGACAAGGGTTTTGAGGCATTTTGGATGTAGTGGAAGCATCAATTTCTTCATTGGAGCAGCCTATTTTTTAGTCTATTCTCAGTTTTCATTTGAAAAAGACGATGATGACACTTCTTGTAGAACCAACTAAATTTTATGCTTTTGATATCGATATGCGTACGAGGACCCGTTGCCATGTTCAGTGAGAGAGTCCTGTTTGTTTTTGGCGCCATATTTTATTTGTAAAAATGAGTCAAATTGCGAGTGAAAATTGTTAAATAAGAGAACTTCTTGAAGATAAATAGTGCCACAACAACATCTTCTTTACTATGTAATATAAAGAACTTTTATGTAATCATTTTGTAGCTGAGATCAATAAAGCGGCCTAGGCATTGGAGCAGCGCTCGGAGACGTAGCACGGGAGGGGTGAACTCTGTTATCACATGGTTGTTCATTTTTTTCATTTTTAGTTTCAAATTTTTCTGTTTTATCTTTAATTTCTTTTGAAACTTAACCATGCATATTTGAAAACCCAAATTTTATACTTGCAAAATATGTATCGATGAATCGATCCATTTTTAGATCATCGAAACTACATGTAACTTTCTAGAACCATGATTAAGATGACAACAATTCTAAACATTCAAACTTGAACAAGATTTTTACCATGACACACCTAGTATACAACATAAATTTTGTCAAAAATATGGTAAATATGAAAGCTATAGAACATGAATGCATATATTATCATAAACTTTTGAATTTCATTTGAGAATCACTAAGAAGGATCCAAGCCCTCTCTAAATAGTTGCAACAACACTTGTTATTCCATGAATTCATCAATGATCCAGTACTTAACAAATGTTGTATAAGAGCCATAGCTAGAGCACATCATATAACCAGGTATATAACCAGCATATAGCCAAAAAAGAAACCATAAAAAATCAGCCATAATATCCAGCTGATAACCAGTACAAATTCTTATAAATCACAATATAAAAATAGATCATATTAACATATGAAAATTTCAATCAAGTTAGGGACTTCCGCATATCACTCGACCATAGATTAGGCTTAACCAAATATCTCTTTCAGTCAATCACCCCCACAAAATATTCTAATCATGAATGTGGGATCACATGGGTTAAACCAAAACAAAACCAACCAGTGCCTCTAGAGCTCAAACCACCTCAACATCAAGCAGAGTGATCTCACCTATATGGTCTAGAAATCACTAACACCAACTAGATGTGTCTCTACCCAAGATGTCTAGGGCTCCAGGAACTAGTCACTCAACCCATAACCTCTAGGGAACCTGAGTTCTTCCAAATCTCCAGAGTATTTTTCCCAACCCCAAGGATCCAGGGACTAGTAACTTAACCCATAAACTCTAGGGAAACCCAAGTTGATCCAGGGCTCTAGAGAATTTGTTCTAACCCATAGCCATAGGGAACCTAAGAACCAATCAGAAAAATTCAAGAATGGGGAGTCCACTATACCATGGTTATCCAGGAAATTGCAAGGAAAGGTTGAAACCATTTTCAATCCAGGAAAATCTCCATGACATTGATAACACATAACCAAGGAACCACATGCATAAACCATTCATCTAAAAATAATCAATGAATCACACATGCAACTTGTTACCTGCAAATTATCCCTATTCTAGTTGTTGATCCAACAGACTTTTCTCCCTTCCTTTATTTTTCCTTGTTTCTCCAATCTATGTGAATGCTAAAGTGCTCCAAGCATGCTCCAATAATTCTCAAAGTGTCCAAGAGTATGAGAGAAAATGAACAAGAGCTAAACTCAAAACTGTAAAAAGTTAGCAACTGATTCTCTGATGCCATTTTATCATAGGTGTCTCCTTTTTCTACATTTTCCTTCATTTTTCCTCTAATTTCCTTTGCATGTAAATTTATGTCTCTTCACCCTCATTTTCTTTTATTTTACTTTATTTTTATAATTAAATGTCAATTATTCCCTCTTTTCCTTTTCCAATGCCTTTTCCAATTTCCAAAGCCATTAATTAATCACAAGTGATGTCCACTATAATTTTTTCCCCACCATTCAACTTGTAAAATGTGTCCCATGACCTTGGTCTCATTTTATTTACATGGAAAATAAACCATGGGTTGTTACAAACCCCTCACCCTTGGGGGAAAATCGTCCTCGATGTTTAATAGTGCTTATAACCAGACAAACATGTTTCTCATGGAGCTTTATATCACAACTCGATGCATCATTTACATCATACCAAACTGTTGAAACCATGAACACCATACTGCTTATTGGAGCTTTATAACACAACTCGGTATAGTATTTACATCATACTGCTTATTAGAGATTTATAACATAGATCATTGTATTATTTACAATACACATATGCATATATAAATATAAACCAAATGCATCTTCTCAACCAACAAATAAATAAGGATACAAAGCCCGCATTTGATCATCCATCTCCCATGTAACTTCATAGGGCCCAAAATGCTTCCACTGCACTTTAAATTGCTCTATTGCTTAGTGTTGGTGATTCATATTTATGTAGGAACGCAACAGAATAC
The DNA here is from genome assembly GCA_034641835.2 of Pinus albicaulis. Taxonomy (NCBI): domain Eukaryota; kingdom Viridiplantae; phylum Streptophyta; class Pinopsida; order Pinales; family Pinaceae; genus Pinus; species Pinus albicaulis. Next base: position 186,437,541 of record CM076582.1, on the reverse strand, counting down.
ATAAATAACCATAAACATATAAATAAAATGGAAATAAGGCTTCATTTAATTAATATCAAATCACAGAATTATGCTTACAAACATGATGGAAATAAAATAGCTAGGGTGTTGGTGAGGGCCTATTTATTATGGAGAAATAATGGAGAATTATAAACGTCCAAAAACTTAACCCTAGGAGATGAAGCACCAAAAATATGGGCCCCGTTTGGGTAAATTGGTGTTTCAACTTCCCAGGGATGTAACTTCGGCATACTATCTCTGTTTGGGGCTTCAAAATGGCTTTGGAAGTTCAGGACCTGAAAAACTACTAAAAATAGTAAGTTGTGAAAAAAAATGAAAGAGACAATGGTGGTGCCCCAAGTGGAATAGGCGGGTGGCCACCAATATCCACCTGGATCATTCCTCCCCCTCAGGAAGCAATGGTCCCCATTGCGTTGAGTTCCTCCATGAGATGAGGAAAATTATGCTGAACTTGGTCCCTGGTGAACCAATTGCCTTGGTGCAGGAGTTGGCCAGCTTTGACAACCCGATACAGTTGGATCTTCTATCAGCGAGTGTTCTTGATTTTCATGTCCATGATACGGTCTGTGGTGGCCTGCTCCATGTAGTCTGGGTTTAACTCTTTTGGTGTGAGTTCTTCTACAATGTCAGAGGTGTCCAATAGAGGTGGGAAGTAGGGACTAAGGCGGTCTACATTGAATACTGGGTGTAGAACAAGGAATGGTGGAATACTGAGCTCGAAGGCATTGTTCCCTACAGCCTTGGTGATGGTGTACAACCCATATCGGAGCGGGCGAATCTTGCGGTGGGGTCCAGTGAGGCGCTCCTTTTGCAAATGTAGCCACACTTTTTGGCCCACCTAGAAGTTGTGTGGCACCCGATGTTGATCATGTCATTGCTTGTACTTAGCATTGGCTCTATCCAATATGTCATGACCCTGTTGGTAGATGTGTTGAATGCGCTCGATGAAGTTGTTTGCTTTGACAGCTTCAGACTGGACAAGAGCCGAATCGGCCTGAGTAGTTGCAAATGGCATGGCTACGTCAATGGGACATAGTGGCTAGAATCCCAAGCCCACCTGAAAGGGCTTGTGGCCAGTTGAGCTGTGGAGAGCCCGGTTATAACTGTGTTGTACATAGGGAAGGCTCTCATCCCATGTGCGTGGATGCTTTTAATTTTACATGCGTAGAATGTGTACAATCATCCTGTTGACGGCCTCTGTCTAGCCATCAGTTTGGGGATGGAAAGCTGTGGACTTGGTGAGCTTGGTGTCCAACATTTACCAGAGGCTAGACCAAAATGTGCTGAGGAACCTGCTGTCACGATCTAATATGATAGATTGTGGGATCCCAAAGTGCACCCACACTCGTTCAAAGAAGAGTTTTGTAGTGGCTTCTGCTGTGATATTCTTCTTGTAGGCCGCCATAATGGCCATCTTTGAGAATTTGTCGACGACCATGAAAACACAGTCGTTTCCATGCTTAGTAGAAGGAAGGCCTAACATGTAATCCATGGAGATGGATTCCCAAGGTCGACGAGGGGTAGGTAGCAGAGTATAGAGCCCTTGCTTCTTGATGGTTGGTTTGGCAATGGCACACACAGTGCAGGACTTGATGTACTTCCCGACATCCTGTTGAAGGTTCAGCCAATAGAAATACTTTTTCAGTACTGCCACTGTTTTCTCAACCCCAAAATTCCCAACGACTCAACTGTAGTGCACTTCCCATATCATCTTGGCACGCTCGCTTGAAGGAACACAAAGATGTTCTAGGTGACATAATAGTGCATCTTGAAGGTGAAAATTTGGAACTTTCATACCCCCCAAGAGTGCCTTTTATGTGTGGCTGAATTCTGGACTGGTCTTGTAGAGAAGTGACCAATCAAAAGTATCATGCCCACAAGAGTTGAGAACGGTGGTTATGGCCATGATCGGTGGTCGGCTGAGGCAATCTGCAACATTATTGGTGCTACCCTTCTTGTACTTGATTTTCAAATGAAATTGTTGCAGATATGTGGACCACTTCTGATGGCGATCATTCTGCAACTTCCCTTGTGTCTGTATGAACTGCAAGGGTCGGTGGTGTGCGTGGATGATTGTGTTGGTTGTGGAGCCTAATTATCTTGTTTACTTTGTATCATAGAATTGGACCCCTATACCTTAAAAGGGGCGGCAACGCCGCCCATAATTAATCACTGCCATGGGGGCTCCAGGGGGGGCGGCAACGCTTTTTGGAGCCCCCCCCTGGCAGGGGGTTTTGGGGGCAGCGCCCCCGAAGATAAAAACAGATGTAAAATTGCCTTGTAAAGGTATAGTAATTTCTAGTCAATCTGGGCCGTTCATAGGTGGATGATCTGATGGTAGAAGTTATGTTTAGTTTAGGGTTTTTTTCCCTAGAAGACAACCCCCTTGTATATATGATGGTATTGTATTGCGGCTATGTATGGTATGTGTATTCTCAGAGTGAGAAATAGATAGGGAGACTGTGAGAGAGAATAGAGGATATTACAGCGGATTTGCTGTAGGTTTTGTCTCTTCATTTTTGCTAGATAATAGAAAGGAAGGACTGGCTGTTTGGGGTGGACGTAGCCCAAACTGGGTGAACCACGTATATCTGTGTCTCTCTAGTTTTATGTGTTTTGTGTGCTTGTATTTTTTTGCATATTTTATGTGTTGCATTGCTCCATAATATATAATTTTCTAACAACTGGTATCAGAGCCAAAGGTCTATTTGGTTGATAAACTCGCAGGAAAGAAGGGTTCCTGGTTCGAGTGGGAGCAATGGCAGAAGATGGTAAATTTAGGGTCAAGAAATTTAATGACCAAAACTTCTCGTTGTGGAAGATGCAGATGGAATATTATCTGTATCAGAAAGATCTGTACCTACCATTGAGCAGAAAAACAAAGAAGCCGACGGCCATGAAAGATGCGGAATGGAACATTCTCGATAGAAAGGCACTCGGAACAGTACGGTTGTGCCTTGCAGTGTCAGTCACCTTCAATATTTCAAAGGAAACAACAACAGAGGGTTTGATGTAGATGTTGGTGAAACTATATGAAAAACCCTCGGCCTCAAACAAGGTATTTCTTATGAAATGATTATTTAATATGAAGATGTCGGAAGGTGGATCTGTTGCAGACCATTTAAATGATTTTAATACAGTTACTAGTCAGTTAAGTTTTGTTGGGGTAAAATTTGATGATGAAGTTAGGGCTCTGTTGACGGGAAAATTTGTCCAGCCAACAGTAGGGGATCTCCCCAGTAAAAAGTCCCAATTAGACCTTAAACAGTTTGGAGTAGGGATCCCATCCGGGGTGTGGGTCCGGCTACCGCTTAAGACGCCTTCCCTCCTGGTCTCAAAAGAACCTGATTAAACCTGCGGACACACACTTATCCATAGGATACGAAATACATGATTGATGCATGGAACATGTCTACAACACTATGCGTAGCAAGAGAATGAATAAGACACATACGCCCGAAGAGATGCAGTTAACGGCACGTCTTTAGGGTCATGCTTGCAAGGTATCTTACCACAGAAGAAATAGTTCTTAATGGCAAGATTCCTTCTTACTTCTGAAAGATAAAACGAAATGCTAATAGACAAAGGTATTAACATTCATTTAGAAAGCGATAAAACTGAACATCATTAACACAAGCATAGATAAACATGATGCATAAATGATATTATTAGAAATTTAGTTTCATTAATCATAGGATGTTCTGAAACTGCTCAAGAAATACACATAGTGCTGTCACAGCAACATACATCATCCGACAAAGGGGTTTTAGCAAGTATTCGTATTCATATGTCTAAGAATATGGTCTTTCAATACAATACAATGTAGCTCTTGAGTATTCCAAAAAGAAAAAGCCCTGTTACAAGCTCCCGTAGGAGTATTTATAATGCCAAAACTGCCCGTTGGGCTTCCTTGACTGTTCACCTTCTTGACCGTTGGGTTTCCTTGCGACCCATTCCTTTTGCGACCTGCGACCTGGGCCGCTGTTGCGACCTGCGACCTGGATGTTGTTGCGACCTACGACCTGGCTGCTGTTGCGACCTGCGACCTGGCTGCTGTTGCGACCTGCGACTTGACCGGGTCGCGGGGTCGCAAGGTGTAAGAAAATGAGAGAATGCGACCTTGCGACTTTGCGACTAGGTCGCTGAGTCGCGAGGTCGCAAAGGTGGACAAACCAAAGGTATGCGACCTTGCGACCTTGCGACTAGGTCACTGAGTCGCGAGGTCGCAAAGGTGGACAAACCGAAGGTATGCGACCTTGCGACCTTGCGACTAGGTCGTTGGGTGGTGGGGTCGCAAAAAGGGAAAAACCGAAAATATGCGACCTTGCGACCTTGCGACTAGGTCGTTGGGTCGCGGGGTCGCAAAAGGCAAAAAAACGAAGAGATGCGACCTTGCGACCTTGCGACTAGGTCGCTGGGTCGCGGGGTCGCAAAAGGAGAAAAATCGAAGAGATGCGACCTTGCGACCTTGCGACTAGGTCGCTGGGTCGCAAGGTCGCAAAAGACGGAAAAGCCAAAGAGATGCGACCTTGCGACCTTGCGACTAGGTCGCTGGGTCGCGAGGTCGCAAAAGGCGAAAAAGCAAAGAGATACGGCCTTGCGACCTTCGGTCCTCCCTTCTGCATTTCTCTTTCAGCGTTTTCATAACCTTGTTCTTCCGGGGCCAGCCTTAGCCCTCGCCATGCGTGAAAGCAGCTTTGATCTGCCGGTGATGTTGATCATCCACATAATACTAGGTTCCGAGGTTGATTTGAAACACAGCTTCGCATCCTCGGGAGGGAGTTCGCAGTCTTCTTAATTTGGATGGGCATTTCTGTTTCCTTGTATTACCTACAAGACAACAGAGTGGATCAGTATCTTTTCATATAATCTGCAGATATGCGAATTAAATCAGCCATGTGTGACCTGTTAAATCAGCCTTACTCATACAAATATTTTATGCATGTTGAGGAAATTATGAATATATCAACGTAGATGCATAAAAGCTATATTGGCATATAAAACCAGGAGATTTTAAGGATCAGCTTGGCCCCCTGTATGGTCCTAGATAAAGTGGGTATTGCAGAGCAAGAGGCTTCCTCAGATTGTCTCCAGGTACACCACCATGAGTAAATCAGAATGTGGCTGCTAAATGTTTAATATCACCCGCTTTGCTGTAGAGAGGACGAACTTCCATTATTGCATCCAGCTTGAAATTATCTGTTTGTTGAGCTGGGGTTTCTACATGCTATATGGGCGCCTTTCAGGTTCATTTCACCTTTTACCACATTGCAGCCAGCTACTCATAAAAATATGCCCAATACGCGTTTCAAGAATGCAGATCTATGTTCAGATGGGCGTGGGCGTTTGCCATCTGAGGGAGGTTGCATTTTGGGGCGACTCTGCGACCTCTGGACAGTTGTGAGCTCCTCCTTGTCGTTTCAACATTTGGAGTGGTGCGTTTCAGCACCTATCGTGGAACTCCTCTGCAATTCGAACACTCCGCTTTCACTTTTCTATCCAGCGATGCGTTGTAGTCTCATCACCATCTCTTTCATCTTAACCTGCATGCAAACAAATGCATCAACCTGTCTCTTTTACCGTGGCTCGTTCTGGTGCAACACTCGATTATCATCATTCCGCTTCCATGGTGAGAAGCTCAATCCGGCATGAGCCTGCAAATGGAAAATGCGCTGAATGAAATCGCGTGGGATGTGATGATTAGGTTTCTTAGTGCGTTGGGACAGAGTACAGGGAAAACGCCACCGAAAATTAGCTCTATGGAGACAGCTAGACGTTGTCAGTAATGACAACATTGAAAAATTAGATCCCAGCGAATCTGCAGAAATAACGTCTTTCTAAAAGTGACTAGTGCAGCGGATTTAAGGAGTGATTTTCTCCTGGAATATTTCCGTTCGGGTTACAGAAGGCAGCAAAAATCACTGGGATTCTATTTCAGCACTGCATGGTCTGTCCATGACAGTTGCCATGCAGACTTGGGGATAAACTCATCCAAAATTTCATTCGTGCAGACCAATCAATGTATTACAATCACGTTGCCACGTTTCACTGTAGCGAGAACTCCACCATCGGCATGCTGGCCTCCAGCTGTATGTGGCGAGGTGGCTCTGCCCCACGTTGAAAGGCTGACTGCAACGTATATATATTGTTTCAACGGTAAGTTTGGCTCCATGCAACGTAAATAGCGAATGTTGGGCTCCATGCATCGTGTCTGTGTGGTTCTGCGCCGAGTTTCCAACTAAGGTTGACCGTCATCTACGCCTGGTCCACGTGGATTATAACTGTCCGCTTCATATCATAAGTTGAAAACGCCTTCAAACTTTTAACTTATTTGTAATCCCTTCGTTTACTTGATGTGATCTCGCTCCTCCAACATAACGCTCGAAGCATGGTCGTATATTATCATCCATCACATTATAATGTGCCACCATATGTTTATTATAACACCCCGCTCCATGTTTCAACAATAACCTTTGACCATTATATATGCTCAAGACTATGCCAGGCACAAGGCTTAGGCTTACGGGTATGGGCCATTTCAAACTCATAGGTCTCCCACAAACAACCGGCTTGTATCTCCCTAGATAATAAGTTTAGACTCATAGGCATCTTGTTGAGAAAGCGCTTTGATGACTGGTCCTAAGAGAAAGCTGCCTCTTAGGATATCCACCGCAACCTCACGCAAAACAATGGGGTTACTGTTTCAGCAATCGGGGAAAAACAAAACTGCAAGGTGATAGGGTTGCAATGAGGGCTCATGAAGTGGCAGGCGATATGACAAACATGATGTGAGGGAGAGAAAGTACGACACGATGTAATAAGCAAGGCTCAAGGTGCAATGCAATGCCATGTGCGAGAGCGATCAAACAGTTGTAAGTGCAAATACAAGCAGTGATTATTTATGCAACAACAAGCAACTGAAAAGGAATTGAAAGGAAAATACTTTTAACATGATGATGTCTAAAATATTAATCATAAATAGAAACAACAAACACACTTTTAAACTATGAAGTAAAAATTTTGCAAGTAAACCTAATTAACTCTGAACTAAAAATTTTATTGCAAGTCCTAGCTAGCCTACACCTAAACCCTAGTTTAACCAATGATGCGGTCGGGTTAGGTAAAATCAGTTTTCCAGTGCAGCCACCGCATTAGTTCCTGACCTGCAAGAGCAACAATGATCAGGATCAGAGCTAGTATCCATAGAAGTGCAGCAGCAACAAAACTTACCTGAGGAGCAGGTGCCACGGTAAGATGATCAGAGATACTTACCAAAGAACATGTCAGAACAGACTGTGCAAGCTGAATCCCATTCTTATCTTGATAACCAGCAGTATTTTCTTGAAACTCAACATTATGGATAAATGAAATAAAATCATTCATGCATGATCCTGGATTCGAGGGGTGATGGGTAAGCCAATTCCTATTTGTAAGCACATTCACCGAATGGGGTCGGTTGAGTTGATCGACAATCTCATCATGGTGTTGGGGACCATCAGTTTTATGGAATGGAAACAATAAGCAAGTGCCAGGCGAATTATAGATGCATGCACATCCAAGCGTAGAAATTCTAGTTTCGAAAACCCTAGTCTGGGGTTGCTCCTGGGTTTGGTTAATGGTATGGGGATCTGAATCCACGTTTAAAGGAGCCTGAAATTCCTCACTGCCTTGAACAAACTCTGGACCTTCGAGCAAGGGGCTTTCCAACTTTGACTGCGTGGCGAGATTGACAGGCGAATGGGCGTGACCATCAATTGTAGTGATTTGAAAGATGTCAGTGGGCTTTGTATCAATTTGGTCGAATGTTTGCGCACTGACAGATTGATAATCCAAAATGTCGTTTTCTCCAGATTTGACAAAATGGGGTGAATTCGACGTGTTTATGCTGGAAGGAGCATGGTACTGGGGAATGGTCATTTCAGAAACGTTCGACGGAAGCTATCGCGTTTCAATTTTCTGGTGGGTATTTGAATCTTTCGAAAGCGAATCATCGAATTCAGGTGTCTTCGTATGGTCAGCAAAGAGATTTGAGTGACGATCGTCAGCGGTATGATTGAATATGTTTTCAAATAAGGATTGATCGCTACAACCATCGGTTTGGTCAAGTTCGGTACCTAGCAAGTTAGGCTCCCTGGGGTTTACCAACTGGGATGGATCGATAGAGGGAACATCTTGAAGTTTTTCAGACGGGGAATCGCTCCTATGGCTGTCTAAAGATCCCAAGTGAGAAAAATCAGATTTAAAAGATTCATCGATTTTGGACTGTGATTGAGAAACACCATCTGCGTGCTTATGATTGTTGCCAATACCAGAATAAGGCAATTTTGAATGTCTCGAAGAAATTACTGGTGTGGCGGGATCGAGAAACAAACTAGGAAATAATGAACGAAAAGATTGAATCGCAGGGGTGTTAACCACACGAGGCTTTTCAACACACACATCCGTGTCGTTCAGAGGACACAATGATTTGACAGGCCTTGTAAGGGAATAAACTTTATGCGGGGTAGGAGTCGATTCATAATACGTATGTGAACCAGATTTATAATCCGAATCTGAACCAGATTCATAATCTGAATGTGAACCAGATTCGTCATCCGAATCTGAACCAGATGCATAATCCAAATATGAACCAGATTCATAATCTGAATGTGAACTAGATTCATCATCCGAATGTGAACCAGATTTATAATCTGAATGTGAACCAGATTTAGGACTAAGTCCAGGGAGGCATCGAGTGGGCTCGGGGTAGGTTTCATGAGCCAAAAGAGATAACGAGCCACTAAGATGTTCAGATTAGACATGGTACGTGAAAGACTCATGGTCAGAACAACCATTGACTTGCGGGTTGTCATAGGGAACACTAGGCTCAGGTCGTGTTGCTAACTGAAATGGTTCAAGGGAAACGAGAATCGCATACGCGAACTGTTCTCTTAACAACCTCCAATCGACCTCCTTTTCAGGGAACTCAAAACAATAATGAACGAATCTGATAGAGAACTCATCTAAAGATTCCTGAGGTTCCATTCTGATGTCATTTATCTTTAGTAAAACATTATGAAAATCATACATGTGAAAAGCTTGTTGTAATTCACTGGTGAGTTGTCCAAATGAATGGATGGAAGATTCCGGCAAAGTGCAGCACCATTGCTTAGCGCGACCTTCGAGGGTGAGGAAGAAAAGCAAACAAAACAAACCCTCGTCGTCAATTTCATAACACTCACCAAAGTCACAAAAATCTGAACAGTGTTGGGTTATGGACACCCCATTTTAACCATCAAATTTTAACTGGGTTAAGTGATACATAAGTTTATCGGGGATGAAGTATCCAGGTTCATAAAACTCCGATAAACATCTCGAGAGAATGATTTGGGGACGAGCCATTACAGATATGAGATTAACTGCAGGCTCTAAGGGATCAGCTTGTCATCTGCCCCCCCCCCCTTTTCGTTAAACATCTGGTCGGAGGTTCGGCCCTCCTTCTAGCGCCAAATCTGTTGACGGGAAAATTTGTCCGGCCAACAGTAGGGGATCTCCTCGGTAAAAAGTCCCAATTAGACCTTAAACCGTTTGGAGTAAGGATCCCATCCGGGGTGTGGGTCCGGTTACCGCTTAAGACGCCTTCCCTTCTGGTCTCAAAAGAACCTGATTACACCTGCGGACACACACTTATTCATAGGACACAAAATACATGATTGATGCATGGAACATGTCTACAACACTATGCGTAGCAAGAGAATAAATAAAACATATACGCCCAAAGAGATGCAGTTAACGACATGTCTTTGGGGTCATGCTTGCAAAGGTATCTTACCACGGAAGAAATAGTTCTTAATGGCAAGATCCCTCCTTACTTCTGAAAGATAAAATGAAATGCTAATAGACAAAGATATTAACATTCATTTAGAAAGCGATAAAACTGAACATCATTAACACATCATAGATAAACATGATGCATAAATGATATTATTAGAAACGTAGTTTCATTAATCATAGGATGTTCTGAAACTGTTCAGGAAATACACATAGTGCTGTCACAGCAAAATACATCATCCGACAAAGGGGTTTTAGCAAGTATTCGTATTCATATGCCTAAGAATATGGTCTTTCAATACAATACAATGTAGCTCTTGAGTCTTCCAAAAAGAAAAAGCCCATTTTACAAGCTCCCGTAGGAGTATTTATAATGCCAAAACTGCCCGTTGGGCTTCCTTGACTGTTCACGTTTTTGACCGTTGGGTTGCCTTGCGACCCATTCCTTTTGCGACCTGCGACCTGGGCCGCTGTTGCGACCTGCGACCTGGCTGCTGTTGCGACCTGCGACCTGGCTACTGTTGCGACCTACGACTTGACCGGGTCGCGGGGTCACAAGGTGTAAGAAAATGAGAGAATGCGACCTTGCGACTTTGCGACTAGGTCGCTGAGTCGCGAGGTCGCAAAGGTGGACAAACCGAAGGTATGTGACCTTGCGACCTTGCGACTAGGTCGTTGGGTCATGGGGTCACAAAAAGGGAAAAACCGAAAATATGCGACCTTGCGACCTTGCGACTAGGTCGCTGGGTCGCGGGGTCGTAAAAGGCGAAAAAACGAAGAGATGCAACCTTGCGACCTTGCGACTAGGTCGCTGGGTCGCGGGGTCGCAAAAGGAGAAAAATCGAAGAGATGAGACCTTGCGACCTTGCGAATAGGTCGCTGGGTCGCAAGGTCGCAAAAGACGGAAAAGCCAAAGAGATGCGACCTTGCGACCTTGCGACTAGGTCGCTGGGTCGCGGGGTCGCAAAAGGCGAAAAAGCAAAGAGATACGGCCTTGCGACCTTCGGTCCTCCCTTCTGCATTTCTCTTTCAGCGTTTTCGTAACCTTGTTCTTCCAGGGCCAGCCTTAGCCCTCGCCATGCGTGAAAGCAGCTTTGATCTGCCAGTGATGTTGATCATCCACATAATACTAGGTTCCGAGGTTGATTTGAAACACAGCTTCGCATCCTCGGGAGGGAGTTCGCAGTCTTCTTAATTTGGATGGGCATTTCTGTTTCCTTGTATTACCTGCAAGACAACAGAGTGGATCAATATCTTTTCATATAATCTGCAGATATGCGAATTAAATCAACCACGCGTGACCTGTTAAATCAGCCTTACTCATACAAATATTTTATGCATGTTGAGGAAATTATGAATATATCAACGTAGATGCATAAAAGCTATATTGGCATATAAAACCAGGATATTTTAAGGATCAGCTTGGCCCCCTGTATCGTCCTAGATAAAGTGGGTATTGCAGAGCAAGAGCCTTCCTCAGATTGTCTCCAGGTACACCACCATGAGTAAATCAGAATGTGGCTGCTAAGTGTTTAATATCACCCGCTTTGCTGTAGAGAGGACAAACTTCCATTGTTGCATCCAGCTTGAAATTATCTGTTTGTTGACCTGGGGTTTCTACATGCTATATGGGCGCCTTCCAGGTTCATTTCACCTTTTACCACATCGCAGCCAGCTACTCATAAAAAGATGCCCAATACGCGTTTCAAGAATGCAGATCTATGTTCAGATGGGCGTGGGCGTTTGCCATCTGAGGGAGGTTTCATTTTGGGGCGACTCTGCGACCTCTGGACAGTTGTGAGCTCCTCCTTGTCATTTCAACATTTGGAGTGGTGCGTTTCAGCACCTATCGTGGAACTCCTCTGCAATTCGAGCACTCCACTTTCGCTTTTCTGTCCAGCGATGCGTTGTAGTCTCATCACCATCTCTTTCATCTTAACCTGCATGCAAACAGATGCATCGACCTGTCTCTTTTACCGTGGCTCATTCTGGTGCAACACTCGATCATCATCATTCGCTTCCATGGTGAGAAGCTCAATCCGGCATGAGCCTGCAAATGGAAAATGTGCTGAATGAAATCGCGTGGGATGTGATGATTAGGTTTCTTAGTGCATTGGGATAGAGTACAGGGAAAACGCCATCGAAAATTAGCTCTGTGGAGACAGCTAGGCATTGTCAGTAATGGCAACATTGAAAAATTAGATCCCAGCGAATCTGCAGAGATAACGTGACCAGTGCAGCGGATTTAAGGAGTGATTTTCTCCTGGAATATTTCCGTCTGGGTTACAGAAGGCAGCAAAAATCACTCGGATTCTATTTCAGCACTGCATGGTCTGTCCATGACAGTTGCCATGCAGACTTGGGGATAAACGCATCCAAAATTTCATTCGTGCAGACCAATCAACATATTACAATCACGTTGCCACGTTTCACTGTAGTGAGAAATCCACCGTCGGCATGCTGGCCTCCAGCTGTATGTGGTGAGGTGGCTCTGCCCCACGTTGAAAGGCTGACTGCAACGTATATATATTGTTCCAACGGTAAGTTTGGCTCCTGCAAACGTAAATGGCAGATATTTGGGCTCCATGCGCCGTGTGCGTATTGGTTACTTTCCAAGTTTCCGCTGAGTTGACCGTCATCGCTTTGGTCCACGTGGATTACTATTTATCCTTCATATCATAAGTTGAAAACGCCTTGAACTTTTAACTTATTGTTTGGGCTATAGTTTACTTGATGTGATCTAAATCCTCCAACATAACTTTCGAAGCATGGTAGTATATTTAATATCCATCACATTATAACGTGCCACCATATGTTTATTATAACACCCCGCTCCATGTTTCAACAATAACCTTTGACCATTATATATGCTCAAAACATTTTAACGTAAGTTGAAACTGTACCACAGAATTGTTTGAGCCCTGTTGTCATGAGTTTATCATATGGTTCTGATCGCTTGCGCCTTAGTTGTTGAAGCTGACCGTTGTAAATATATATTTGTCCTTAAGCCTTTACGTAAGTCGAACCTACCATCGAACATTTGCGCCGCATGCAACGTGTCCATGTCATCCTGCGCTGAGTTTCAAAGTTGACCATTACATGCAACGTAAATATTTCATGTTTGAATCCATGCAGCACTGTTGGACCATTCTGCTCCCAAATATTTACCATAGGACGCAAACTCGCCTTCGACCTTTTCGCCTATTTGTAATGCACCATACGTTCCAAAGGTTAGTCATAAACTTTGGCCATTATATCATGTATGTCATGAATGTTTGACTCCAAAAATTCCTTTGACCAAATATTTATGTCTTCCCCAAAGAATAAAACTCCGCCCCAATGAATACAACTCTTGCACATCGCTCCACGTTTTCAAAATAAGACACGACCATTATATATTCACCTAATACGTAGACTTCAGCGTGGAAAAAGTTCGTCCATATATAAGTCATGCAACGTAGACATTGGTTTCGTTCCACCATTTCAATCTTTAAAGTTGACCATCGTATATATATCTGCCTCGAATGGATTAAAAAATCATATGTATTTTCCCCTTGGCATAAATATACAACGCAACTTTGATCCCTCGCCTGCGCGCCCTTTATAAAGTTATGCCTTCGTTTTGCCCCACAATTTCTTATGGCCTTGAAACCACCTTAATTCTGCCTTGGTTTAATTGTACTAAACCATAACTTTGGTCCACACATTGGCGCCTGCCTTGTAGCTTGGGGTTTGACAACAACTTGCTTCTCAAAGGTACATTTAGATATTTGAAATTGCGCCAACACTATTAATGCACCCATTTCCTGAACAATCATCTCTACCTCTGTACTTTGATGGATGAGGAGGTACTGAAAGGAGAAAATTCAAATTGAATCACCAAATTGACAGTGATGACCTCTTCGATGCTTATCAAGACGCATTTCAAACCCGTGAACCATTTCATTTAACTATGGAAGATAGAAGAAACCCCTTTTACTATGTCATTGTCTTGCCAACATCAAAATGTGTGTTCTTGAGATGGCACCTCCGTTAATGACGAGAGAAACCCTTATCTTTTAATATCAACGGGTTTATCATAAGATTTTCCTGGTGCCCAGTGCCTCCTTGTTTCTTTGAGTGAATGAACACACAACACATCATCATCCCTCTGAAAATGTTAACTTGCTCTTTCATCACACTTGTGGGTGCATCCTTGTCATTGAGCTTAATCGTATTCCCTTAGTTCCATGACAATCATTGATGAGTTTATTTGTCGGGGATTGACCTACATAAACACATCACATTAATTAGTTCATAGTTATTCTTCGCGAAAGGTGTCCCTAGATAAAACATATGAGACCAATGAGCCTAAGAGAGGTATTCAAACAACTTGCTTAATGACCTATGGTGAGGGAGCTATTAATGATCGATACAAGACAGGTTTCTATTCAAACATATGCATTTCAATCTTATTACATAAGGCTTGACTGCGATAAGTGTGTTCGGGTGTACACTAGATGATCCCTCCCGCATATGACGTGATTGCAGCAACCGCATCTGATCATGATGGTGAGAAATCTCATGAGGGGTTGGGGATAGGTCGGCGGGATGTGATCGATTGCGGGTCGGGTTAAGACTCCCAACGCCTAAGCGAGCATAGGGGGAACAGAAATTTTAAATATACCAAAATTTTGGGTGGTGTTGTAGCGGCTGCGGGCTCTTTTTATTCTTGTGCTCATTTCCAAAGAGTTGGAATGGTTTAGTAATGGCCATTAGTAACTATGTATCTGGATCTAGTACTTTAAAGTTTGATGATGTTGTCGGTGCTATCCTTAGTGAGGAAATGCGACGGAAAAGCTCTGGTGAGACATCGGGTAATGCTTTGAGTGAAAAGTCTAGGGGAAGAAGAATGGAAAGAGGAAAGAGCTTGGGTTATCGCAGTAAATCAAGGAACGGCAGATCCAAGTCCAGATCGGGGATAGTGTGCTGGAATGCGGAAAGAGAGGACACCTAAAGAAATATTGTAGATCTTGGAAGGAAAAGAAGGAGATACACATCAAGAAAACAATCATGAAGCAAATGTGACAGGTGATGTGTTACAAGATTCTTTTATTCTTTCTTTCGAAAATGTTACTGATTCTTGGGTTGTAGATTCAGGGGCTTCATTCCATGCCACACCTGATAAGAAATATTTGCATGACTATGTTCAAGGATATTTTGGACAAGTTCGTTTAGGTGATGATAAACCCTGTAAAATTGTTGGAATCGGTAAAGTTCTTGTAAAACAACAGAATGGAAACCAGTGACTACTAAAGGAGGTAAGGCATGTTCCAGATCTGAAGAAAAATCTGATTTCAATAGGGAAGTTAGGCAATGAAGGTTTGTGTGACAACTTTCACAGATCGCTTGGAAAGGTCTCGGAGCACGGTAATATCAAAAGGCGAAAAGGTTGGCACATTGTCTTTATGCAATGGTATTTTTAACTCTGTTAATGATTTAACTTCCAAAGGAGCAGATGCAGCATTATGGCATCATAGGCTTGGACACATGAGTGAGAAGGGGATGAAGATTCTTCACTCAAGAAATTTGTTGCGAGGTTTGAAGAATGTTGATTTGGATTTATGTGAAAATTGCATTTATGGAAAACAGAAGAGAGTCAGATTTCTCAGAGTTGGGAAAGAAAAGAAGAGCGAAAAATTGGAGCTTGTGCATACAGATGTATGGGGACTGCTGCTCGAGGTATCATCTCTCGGTAGCTCTCACTATTATGTTACTTTTATTCGTGATGCAACTAGAAAAACTTGGATTTATTGTATTCGAAATAAATCTGATGTATTTGATATTTTCAAGAAATGGAAAGCTTTGGTTGAGATTGAGACAGGGAAGAAGTTGAAGTGTCTCAGATCAGACAATGGAGGTGAATATTGCAGCAAAGATTTTGATAGGTACTGTTCAGAGCATGGAATTCGTAGAGAGAAGATAGTTCCAAGAACACCACAAGAAAATGGTGTGTCAGAAAGGATGAAAAGAACAATCATGGAGCATGCAAGGTGCATGAGATTGCATGCGGGATTGCCTTTACAATTTTGGGCAGATGCTGTAGATACTGTTGTTTATCTAACAAATAGAGGGCCTTCAAGTTCCCTGGATGGTGGTATTCCAGAGGAAGCATGGACAGGTAAAAAGGTAAACTTCTCCTTAATGCATAACGAGACTTGGGACTTAGTCAGGTTTCCTATAGGTAAAACTACATTGCAGAATAAATGGGTTTACAGGCTGAAGGAAGAAGATGGAGGAAAACAGAGGCACAAAGCTAGACTTGTGGTGAAGGGGTTTGCACAGAAGAAAGGTATTGATTTTGATGAAATATTTTCTCCTGTTGTTAAAATGAATTCAATCAGAACTATTTTAAGTCTTGTAGCAGCGGAAGATTTACATCTTGAACAGTTAGATATAAAGACAACATTTCTCCATGGAGATTTGGAGGAAGAGATATACATGCAGCAACCAGAAGGATATGAGGTAAAAGGGAAAGAAAAATTGGTGTGCAGGTTAAAGAAGAGCTTGTATGGCTTAAAACAGGCTCCAAGGCCGTGGTATCTAAAATTTGACAAGTTTATGTCTGAACAAGGTTATACTAGATGTCACTCTGATCATTGTGTTTATCTAAAAAGGAAAAATGATGGAAACTATATTATATTGTTATTGTATGTAGATGACATGCTTGTTGCAGGGTCTAACATGCAGGAAATAAATGTGCTCAAAAGAAAATTGGCAAATTCATTTGCAATGAAGGATTTGGGAGCTGCAAAACAAATCCTTGGTATGAGGATAACTAGAGACGGGAAAAATCGCAAATTAACACTGTCTCAGAATGAGTACATAGAAAAGGTGTTGAAAATATTTAATATGCAGAATGCAAAACCAGTTAGTACACCTTTTTCTAGCCATTTCAAACTTATTAAGGAGATGTGCCCCAAGACCCAAGAAGACATGGATTATATGTCTAAAGTTCCATATGCATCAGCAGTTGGAAGCTTAATGTATGAAATGGTCTGCACAAGGCCTGATATTGCACATGCAGTGGGAGTTGTAAGCAGGTACATGAATAATCCAGGAAAAGAACATTGGATGGCAGTAAAATGGATTCTCAGATATTTGAGAGGTACCACAAATCAAGCATTATGCTTTGGTGGTTCAAACATTGCTCTACGGGGATATGTTGATGCAGATATGGCAGGTGACAGAGATAACAGGAGGAGCACTACAGGATATGTATTTACTGTAGGTGGAACAACTGTCAGTTGGGTTTCAAAAATCCAAAGTGTTGTTGCACTTTCAACAACAGAAGTCGAGTATGTTGCTGCTACAGAGGATAGTAAAGAAATAATTTGGTTACAAATGTTTATGGATGAACTGGGTAAGAAGCATGATATGAGCACGTTATGCAGTGATAGCCAGTGCCATTCATACTGCAAAGAACTCATTTCATTCCAGGACTAAACACATACATCTCAAGTACCATTTCATACGGTCAGTATTGGAAGATGGAGAGTTGAAGCTAGAAAAGATACACACTAGCCAGAATCCTGCAGATATGATAACAAAAGTTGTAACCAGGGAGAAACTGAGAATGTGCTCAATTTCAATTGGTCTTCAAGGATGACGATGAAGATGTGGAACAACCATGTCCAAAGAGGAGTCATTGTCCAGCAAATGAAGCAGCGGTGGAGTTGCTACAATTAGTCTCTAAGTGGGAGATTGTTGGGTGTGGAGCCTAATTATCTTGTTTACTTTGTATCATAGCATTGGACCCCTATACCTTAAAAGGGGTGGAAACTCCACCCATAATTAATTGTTGTCGTGGGGGGTCCAGGGGGGGCAGCAGCGCTTTTCGGAGCCCCCCCCTGGTGGGGGGTTTTTGGGGCAGCGCCCCCAAAGCTAAAAACATATGTAAAATTTTCTTGTAAAAGTATAGTAATTTCTATTCAATCTGGGCCGTTCATAGGCAGATGATCTGACGGTAGAAGTTATGTTTATTTTAGGGTTTTCTTCCCTAGAAGGAAACCCTCTTGTATATATGAGGGTATTTTATTGCGGCTGTGTATGTAGAAATTTGAATAACTGATATATTATTCACCGAGATTCTCTTAATCACACACTATTTTAACTTCATGCACAATACAGAATCTCTTCTACCATTGATCATTACATGCGGAAATAAAAACAATCGCATGCACACATTAAAACCATAAAAATTCACACATATGAACACAATATTTCATGGGAAAGCTTAAAGCTAAAAACCCCCAACTATCTGTATATTTTATGTCATAGAGATCATGTAACAATCATTGTACAATGCTCCTCACAAGCTCTCAGCACAACCTTCAATTGCTACACACTAATCAAGCTAGATCTAGCAAAACACATGCTCCAATCTCTGCCACTTGATAGCCAGCCTCTATTTCATAATCAATGTTGTAGGATGGCTCATTAAATAACTTGAACCACCTGGCTTGTACTGCGCAATCCTCATGGGCTTCTCCAATCACTGGTTGTTGCAAATATGCAACAGTATAGTCACAACTGATAGTTAACCTGCTCTTTCACCTATCTCTTGCACTAGTCTGCACTAAACTGTACATGCACTGAGTTAACTGATGTGTTATTTTAGTTGAATAATGAGTTAATAATTAGTGAATTAATTAATAATTAATTCACACCACTCTCACTAATTGTATCAATCAGTTAAACTAGATACAAATAGCTCAACTATGTTTAGATTAGTTAAACTGAACACAACTCCATTAACTCCTCAATCAACTCCACCAAATTCTCTCGCATGAGTTCTAACTAAAGTATTCATGAAATAGGTCCACTTAACCCTAAGGAATAGCGTAATTCCTTCTGTCATCTCCTGTGCCACATCTGTGCACTTAACTGAAGTGCTCCAAGAGAATAAGATAATGTTTAGAGTCCAAATATTATTAAGAGCTAATAATATTCGACATATCTATTTTTAGACTGGAAATCTAAAAATAGATTCTGCCCAGTATGTCTAAAAATATAATTCCATCTATTTTTTCTGACTTGGCCAACCATCCACAAATAGCATCCTGAAACTCATAGAACATGATCCATATGTCTAAAAATAGACATAGTCTAAAAATAGACTTTGCGCCAAAAATAGCCTACGGGCCCACTTAGTGAAGGTGAATCCTTTCCACTAAGCTCATCATCTTGCTGCAATCTCAACACTCCCTCTCAAAAAGATAAGGATTATCTGCCACCCCTATCCTACCTCTGTGGTATTCGAATTTGCTCTCGGTGAGCGCCTTCGTCAAGATATCAGCATCACGATCCTCTGTGGGAATGTAAGAAAGTAACATGATCTTCCGCTGTACACAATATCTGATATGATGATACCGGATGTCAATGTGTTTAGATCTATCATGAAATACTAGATTAAACGAGATTTTAATGCAACTCTGATTATCACAATAAATCACATTAGGATCTAAGTGTGAACCGAACAACCTGACCAGGATCTTCCTCATCCATATAGCCTCGCATGCAGCCAAACTCCTTGCCATATACTCGGCCTCTGCTGAACTGAGTGCCACGGATCTCTGCTTCCTGCTGTACCAAGAAACTGTTGTCTACCTGATACTGAAAATCCCTCCAGATGTGCTCTTTATGTCTGTTGGGCTCCCTGTCCAATCTACATCCATGAAGCCACATAGCCTCACCTCATCCGACTGTCTGTACCATAATCCATATCCCGATGTGCCTCTGAGATATCTCAATACATTTTGCGTCGGAAAACTTGGTAGGCTTAACATAACTGTGAGAGGTGGTTAACAACATAGCATATGTCGGGTCGTGCTGTTGACCGGATGCATGACACGACCCCACCAGCTGTCGATAAACAGTGGCATCCACTACCTCCACCGAAGTAGCATCCTCCTTCCTCCAACCACCAGGAAGAGGAGTATCAACAGGCTTGCAGCCATGCATGTTGAACTTCTCCAGTATCTCCCGGGCATACTTACCCTGAGAAACAAACAGTCCACCACTGCGCTGCCAAATTTCCAATCCCAGGAAATAATGAAGAAGGCCCAAGTCCTTCATCTCAAACTCTTTTGCAAGATCCTCCTTGCATGAGAGTATCAACAGCTCATCACCTGTCAAAATCAAATCATCTACATAAAGTACAATGATCATCAACTTACCCTCCACCACAATCTGGTATAGGTTAGGATCCACCTCACTCTTGGAGAATCCAAGTCCGGTGAAATAACTGTCTATCCGTGTGTACCAAGCACGAGGTGCTTGTTTCAACCCATACAACGCTCTCTTGAGCCTGCACACATGCGACTCGCTGCTGAAGATCTCGAAAACTTCGGGCTGCTCTATGTACACCTCCTCCTTAATGACTCCATTGAGGAACGCAGTCTTCACATCCATCTGATGAATGTGCCACCCCATATATGCTGAGAGAGCAAGAATCATCCGTATGGAAGAGTTCCTTGCGATAGGTGCAAAGGTCTCCTCATAATCGATCCCCTCAATCTGTGAGAAGCCTCGGGCAACAAATCTTGCCTTGTAATTCTCCACACTCCTGTCAGCTGATTGCTTCACTTTGTAGATCCATCTTGAACCCACCACTAATTTCCCTTCCGGCCTTGGGACAATCTCCCATGCACTGTTTCTGACAATCGAATCATACTCTTGCACCATGGAATCTACCCATGCAGGATCCTCCACAGCTTCCTCGAAAGAGGATGGCTCTGTCACGATACACTTGCTCATATGAGCCATGTATCCAGTATACGGGTCAGGTGACTGTCTCTGTCTGTGCTGTGATGTAGGTGCTCCTACAACCTTCTCTGCATATTGAGCCAGTCGCTCAACTTCTGTAGTGCGCTTCCGCCCTCTGATGGTTGGCGCTGCATGAGTGGTCTCTTCCACTCCATGAACCTCCTCTTGTGGCTGATCCACATCCAGAGACTCATCCTTAGGAACTAATAGCTCCTCATCTACATGCAAGTGTGGCTCCCTCTCAAGCGAAGACTTCATGGCTTTCTCCTCATGAAATTTGATATCCCATCGCACAACAGTCTTGCGAATGTCTGGGAAATACACACGATAGTTGTGGGGTGTATCAGTGTACCCCAAAAATATCCCAACCTCTGCGGTCGGCTCCAGCTTCTTCCTGGCATCCTTCGTCACATCAATGTAAACAGGTGAACCAAAAATCCTCAAATGGGAAATATCAGGCTTCTTACCAGAAAATGCCTCCTCTGGTGTACTCATGCCAAGTATCTTGTGAGGACAACGGTTCTGCACATATACTGCAGTATTGCATGCCTCAGCCCACAAGTGTATGGGAAGGCCCTGATCATGCAACATAACTCATGTAACACCCACGATCGTTCTATTCTTCCGCTTAGCAACCCCATTCTACTGTGGGTTATGAGGTGCTATAAGCTCTCTTTGAATTCCTTCTGCGTTGCAAAAGTCCTTGAATTCACCAGAGATGAATTCACCACCATTGTCTCTCCTAAGAGCCTTCACCTGCTTCCCCGATTCTTTCTCAACCAGTGGCTTGAACTCACAGAACTTTGAGTATGTCTCGCTCTTCTTATACATGAAGAAGATCCAACACTTACGAGAAAAATCATCAACAAATATCACATAGTACCTGTGCTTTGCTGTCGAAGCTACTGAGAAAGGTCCACACACGTCTGTGTGAATTCTCTCAAGGATCATCATGGTGCGACTATCCTTCTCGTTAAAGGTGGCTCTCACAAATTTTCCCAAGGTACATCCCTTGCTAAAAACAACATCATATCCCTTGCCTTCTAACATCGCCACAGAGATAAGATTCTTCTTCAATCCTGGAACATGCATCACTTCCTTTAATACAAAGGGTTTACTAGACTCCCTCTCAAAGGAAATGGTACCAATACCAGTCGCATTGTATCTACCATCATCGCCCATCTCGATGTGCACTCCAAGATCTTTCTCATCTAGATTAGTAAACAAATATTGATCTCCTATCATGTGAAAAGGCGCACCACTGTCAAGAAACCACATTGATCCCATCAAACTTGAGACCATGGATAATTTTAGGGGCGAATTTTAAGGGATTTTCAATTTTAATAGGGCTAATTTTTTACATAAAACCCATTTTCTATAGTTTAAAAAGTTAGCCCAATAAATATTTTAAAAATAATTAATTATTAAGTACTAGCCCACCAAAAAAAAAGGGCGCATAACATTGGAAAAATGAAATAAATGAAATTCGCCCTGATTTTTTTCTTATGGAGCAAATTTCCATGGCATTCACCTAGATTTACAGGGTCCAAATGAGGAGTTACAATGATTCGCCCCAATTTTTTCAATGATTACGAGAGGTGGCTGGCCACTGGACACCGATCTTCTTGCTGGCTGAGCCAGGCCGACCCTATCTGGTCCGTTCGTTGTTAGGGCCCTTCCAGTTGGTATATAGCAGAGATATACAGTTCGAAAAATATGGTATTGGTGTTCACTGTTGTGGGAGATAACACTCACCAGAGCCGACGCCCTCGACCTCAAGCGCATGCCACATTTACAAGCTCGCTCAACGCTCTCAGAGTCCAGACTCCAACGCCGCTTTTCGCCAGTCTGTTCAAGGGTATGCACCTTCAGTCCCTTTCTTGGAGTGATTTGAGCTTGGATGTTGTTTAATCTAAAATATATCTGACAATTATCCTTTGTAAATTAAGTATTTAATTCATATGAAATCATGATGTAATGCTTCGCACATTTCTCTATCTTGAGCCCGCATTGATTCCTGTCAAGTAATTCGGATTCCGCATTCAAGTGCAGATTCATTCTCCCTGTATTTTTCTGTCTTCAGCCCACACTGATCCCTGTCAAGTAGTTTGGATTCTGCATTCAATCATAGATTCATTCTACTCACATTGGTTCCTGTAATCCGCATTTAAACCCAGAAAATTTTCTTTCAGTCTACTCCGTCTTATATTCCAGACTTGATTGTACTAGTCATCTTCGAGACCAGACAAGTTAACCATGGTAGTGATGGGAGTGGATTTAATTTAATTTTGGATATTGTTGTAAATCTTAATGAATCATTTCATGAATTCTTCTACGTTTTCATATGTTTTTTTTTCACCATGGAAAAATCTGTGAGATAGTATTGAAAGTCCTTTTTATCACCCCATTGAGCACAAAATGTTATTTCCAAGCTATCAGAAGAGTGAAATTAGTTAGAAGGAAGGGTAAAAAATCATTTTTTTACATCTCCTTCAAGTGTTTGCATGAATAATATCATGAACACATCCTCATCTTCTATAATGAAGTTGTCGGTGAAGTCTTGGAATGTGCTAACATTTTCCTCAGTGGTACCTTTTTCCCTGCCACTAAACCTGGGTAAAAACTTCAAGTAATTCTCGGGCATGTCATGTAATACTGAAGAAGAGCCAATGGGGCATATCATGTTCTTACCCAAGCCAATGGTTGATTAGGTTGGATGGGTTGATTATGGGTTTGATCTTGTCCTTCCATGATGTGCTACAAGGTCACGTCCCTAGAAGAAAATGATATTGGAGTTATATTTCCTGTCGTAGTATTTAGATTCATCCTTTTAGATTTATGTCAGGGAATTATTGACTCAAAGTGTTCAAATTTTTTTTTTGAAGGTATGGTGTTCTTCTGAATTGCCTCAAAAAAGATAACTGAGAAATTACTGTTGAAAACGATGGAGATTGAATGTTGGTAATTTTACTTCCTGGGTTGTGTAACAAGGTATATAAACATCAAGGTATTATCTTTCAACTTGATTTGCACATGACCATTGTCTTCAACACAGTGCTCCCTGTCCTTACGTAAAACCACTGTATTGACCTGGGTTATCTCCCACACTGAACAAATTAGTGATTTTTGTTAGTCTCATGTTTAGATGCTTTGAAATAAAAAAGTTGATCATCTGTCGACTTACCCCACTTCTATAGTGCTATAAAAGCATAATAATAGGCTTCTCCACATTCAAAAACGTTTTCTTGTTTCTCCTTGATCTTCTCTTGGTTGTGTTGGTTATCCCAAAACCACTTCCTGTAATTATTCCTCATATGCTCATATTTACCACCGTAAAAAATTTCAAATCCTTAAATAATTTATGTAGACCTGAAAGTTGCCTCTGCTGCTTTTGCTTTCTTTTTCCTTTAAATTTGGTTGCAAAGGCACTCTTGGATGCTCCACTATTGGCTGCAAAGGCACTCTTGGATGCTCCACTATCACTGCCACTTCCACATTTCTCTTTCCACTTATCACAAATCAGATTATATTGAGAAGGACATGTTTTTTCTTTCCATGACCAAGCACAAATTTTAAGATTGATGTTAATTGTTTCGAAAGGACACTAGGCACCTCTGTGTTACCACATCCCTTTACACATCCTGTATGTGCAGCTTAATCTAGCCATAAATGCTTGGTTTTAGGGAGTCACATTCTGATATAGAAATTTGTGTTGAAGGATGTAAAAGTACAACATTTTCTGAAATAAGACCATATCATTACACCATTCGTCTAGGACACAATAGGAACCTCTCTTTAGCCATTTCCATATTGAAATATATAACACCATTCACTGTGACATGTACAATAATCATTCTATTTGTAGCAGACAGAAATAAAAAGGAGAAAAACCCTGGATTTTAGAAGATGTTTGGATTGCATTGACGATGACACAACATTGAATTAACACTCAAGTTTTATAATAGAACTTTCAATAATCTTTATGGTCTCGAAAGCATGCTGACAAACTAGCTTTTGGTGTGATACTGAAAGAGATTTTCCTTGTAATCTTGCCCTTAATTTTCTTCAAACCTGTAGATTGACAGAGAGTTGAAAGAACCATAGTCCATAACAACTTAAACAAGTAATTAGTACTGTTCATGCGGTTCTTTTTAGAGTGCGCAACATACCATGATACCATAGTCCATGTAACTTACATCAACTACTTCAGTCAAACGTAACCATATAATTGTGCATTTTAAACTTCCAAACATACAGAGGGCGCTCGTTTGACAAGAGAATTGAGATCTGAATACTGAGAAAGATTGTTGTTTTTCTCTGCTTGGGAAATCAAGAGTAACCACATAAGTTTTAATGGATCCCCCAGGGAAATTGTCACAGATCTTGAGTTGGTTTCCCATATTTTACAGAAAAAACAGAGGACCATACTTAGTATGATGATTGGTGGTTTTCAGCATTTGGCTGTATACATTTGGACCAAAGATGAAATTGATCCATAGGTTTTTCAGAAGCAGGAGATGGATCTATCATTGAACTCAAAAAATGTTAATTTTGAGTCTAGTATAGCTACATTTTTGAGCTATAAAGTCCTTAGATTTTGCAGTTGGGTGTTAATAATCATGAAGAGCAACAATTCATGTCAATGGATCAGCAGTTCTTCAGGAAGAGCTGGAAGGATATTAAAGGATATGGTGGCATGCATGATTTGGGTTATCTTGCTACTTGATTGGATTCTGGACCTTCTTCACCACCTGTGTCATAACAAGTCAATGGATATGTAGATAAAGAACTGTACAGGGACTTAAATGAGACGGTTTCTCTGGTGTATTCCTTCATTTTATGTTTGTGATCAATCTTATCTATTTTTCCATATGACCCAAGTCTTAAGTTTTCATAATGAGTGGACATCAATGGGCTTTGGACTTGTGTTTTTAGTTGATATTCATGCAATTTTGATAAAATAGTAGCCCCAAATCCTTAAATGGTTGAAACCATCATTTTGTTTTCTTGAATCACAAACAGAAATGTTGCATAAGAATACAAATGAAAAAGATTATTCTTATTCTATGTAGTTGGCATTGCCCATTCTCTTTACTAAAAAAATATTTCCATCTATAATGTGTGTTGCTTTCATTGGGAGGCTTCATGATTTTAGTTGCTAGATATTTACATCTTGGTTTTGGCAGTTTTCTAGTGTGATGCCTTGGAGTATGAGGCTTCTGCTTATTTAATCTGCTACAGTGACGCTGAGTGCCTTTTCCTTTTCAGTGGTCAAATTCTACGAGGATAAGGTTAATTATGGAAGATTATAGGGTGAATAAATCCTCTCACTATGCCACCCTGGTGACACTCCCACTCTTAGGGACTTGTCTACTAAAAAGGTGAAACTGGATTTTGGAAATGTGCATATCGTTAACCAAAGCTCAATATCATCAGTTTTGCGGGATGCTGGATTGCAGTCATTATTTTTTCTTTCACTGTATTTTGTCACTGCAGTTGGAAGATTTAATGACAAGAAGCAATGTGACACAATGTTGTTTCTGGTTTTCTATTTCTTCTTTCGAGCATCACCTTAAGGGAGCCATGTAAATTCTAGAAAGGAGTTTTTTTTTTAGAAATTGAAATGGGAATCTAGGTTGTTAGTTGGGCTCATTGTAATCTTTCCAATTAGTAGGAGTACGATGAGGTGTTGGGCATTGCTTCAGCAAAAACACTGAGCATAATGGAGATTTCTATATTTTTTTTGGTTTTCAAACATAAGAGGAGAGAAAATAATACTGAGAGCAAGAAAAAAAGTGAAAACAATAAGTGCTAAAGTGGTGGCACTTTCAATGAGGAGATACCAGGACATCAAGGCTTGGTAACAGTCTCTTGGGTAGAGTAGTTCGTGCAAGTGCAAGTCAACTCTCAGAGAAAATTAATGGAGCTTGAAGCAATTTTCCAGTGAAAACTTTCCTCCTGCTCTAGGTTATTAACTTATTATACAGCAAATGCATTAGCTACAATCATTGGGAAAATAGGTGATTGGGATGTTTTAGTAGCTGGTATTGTATTTGCTGCAATTGAGGGAATTGGCATTGTTGTGTATAGAAACCCCATACCCATAGCCAAGCTACAGTATCTAGTTACAGAAAACTTCTAGAAAGCGGGAGTCTACTTAGGTATTTTTTTAGATGCCTTCAAACTTGGAAGCTACAGATTATAACACAAGTGACCAAAGCCGCAGATGGATGCTATTTTTCAATTCTGAAATTTGCATAAGTAAATAGAACATTTGATATTCATTCCAGTGCCACAATTTCATACACCACTAATATTTAAATGGGATGTCACTTATCTCCTGTATAGTTATAGCCAGTGCAAGCTATTACAAGGGCCTTCTATCCCTACACGTGGAGTTTAATTATAAAGCACATGATGGATGCCACTTTTTCAACATCTTTGTTTATTAATAAACAGATCCAGGGTAATTTGGGGAAAGAGCTTGAGGGTTTGATTCTTTTTAGACACAGATAGAAAATGAAGAGACCACTCAGGTTGAATTCAAAGGGGGGAAATTTGGTGGTCTACTGAAACATGCAGAGTGGCATCATGTGGTAGGAAACCATCGGAAAGGACATCATGCCAGATGTTGTGTATATGTATCAATTGTGGAGCAGAATAACAATGGGAACAATAATTCAAATCCTCAAGTTCATGATGATGAGAAGATTTAAAGTAATTTTTTTGTGGAAAATGGTAGTAAGAACAGTCAATCTGTTTCAGAGCATGCATCATGTCTTGATGAGGCAACAAAAGTCTTATAAAAGTTTTGATAGAGGTAAGAGAACTCAAGGAAAACAATGAAGGTTGGGTTGATGAGTTGTGCAAAAATTTACTGTATTGGTCATTCTCTAGAGAGGGCATTAAGGCATTCCAAAAAAAAATATCCCCCACTCTCTTTTTTTACTTATGAGTAATGAGAAGCACCATTGGCATGGGGAAGGAGGGAACTTGTTAGATTTTATATCAAATGTTATCACAAATACAAGCGCTTTTGGTGCTTCCTGGAAGAGCAATACATTCACCCTATTGTTGAAAAATTCATGTGTGATATTAGTGTATTTGATAAATCTCTCTCAGACCAAAGCAACTTAAAAGCCCAAAAATAATTATGTGCAGTGGGTCTGATAACCATACCAATGCTCATTTAGCACCATACCAATAGATGGGAACGCTGGGAACGCAGAGGAAGGCTGGGAACGCAGAGGAAGTGTCACTGTGAAACATGGTAGATATATTGCATTATCAGACAATCGTATTCAATGTACATATTATAACTTTGGTATATTTTCATGCCCTTATGAGTCTCCAAAAAACTAAGTCAAAATGAGCTACAAAAATCCAACTTCCAAAATAATTAAAACCACTAACCCATATCTGCAAAATAAAAATGGACAAAGCCTATTACCAATAGCAGAATGGACATAACAGAGAACACCAAAAAATGAAACCACTAAATTACTAAGGAAGCCAAATAGCCACATTTCTAGATATTTAAATGGTAAAAATCATTCCTCTAGGAAAATTTGGAAGGTTGTATGTTTTGTATTCGAGGAAAAAAGGATTTGAATGGTAAAAATCATTCCTAGAGTGAAATTTGGATGGATGGACATTCTGTAATCTAGAAGAAATAAATATCATAAAGATTAAAGTGAAGAGATATATACATAGATCTGAATGACACGTCACATGCCATAAAGAATGACATGTTGGATGTTAAGTCATATACCATGTAAGTGAAGAGTAGTCAGGTGAGAGAAATTTTGGATATATGGATGGCTTAGAGATAGGATGCTAATATCTAT
Source organism: Pinus albicaulis (assembly GCA_034641835.2). Lineage (NCBI taxonomy): Eukaryota > Viridiplantae > Streptophyta > Pinopsida > Pinales > Pinaceae > Pinus > Pinus albicaulis. Next base: position 186,409,057 of record CM076582.1, on the reverse strand, counting down.
GATCTATAATATGAGTAGAGGAACACTAAATCTAGATATCCCAGATTTGGGTTCCATATAGGATGAATCATCTTAGATAACACACATTATTAATGATGATACATCTAACACAACATAATTTCACATTTGTGATGCCACATAACCTAACATGCAAAAAATTATGATTACCCAAGTGATATGTTAGAAATATCATAGGCCACATGTGATGTCAGATGCAAGTGGACAAGTGGGTGAGTTGGAACTGAGTAGAATGATTCAGATATCCCAATAATTAAGGTAAAACATTATAGCAAGGAAAACTCATAACTTAGAAAATTTGAATCTGGGTCTTTCTTTAAAATCTAGATATTTGAATATTTGGATTTTAAAGAAAGGTCCAGATTTTGGATATCATTATGATAGTGCAAATAACACAGTATGCATATTTCATATTTCAAGGGTGCATGATAGTTGAAATGTTGGTGTTAAGTGGATAGAGCAAAAATTGGGATCTAGATGTTGAGTGGTAGGTAAAACATTATGGATTCCAGGTGGTAGGATATGTTTGGGCCACATGAAATGGATTTTCAAGCCGCTCAAAATGAAAATGACAGAGATTCCTTACATTTGGAGGTAGATTCCTTTAGAAAATATCTTTCATAAAAGCAAATATCAATGAAATCCTCCTCATGATTTCATCCTGACTTGAAACACCAGTTTGATACTACCATAGAGAAGTTAATAGCTTACATTGAGGAATTCATTTAATATTATACTTTGGAAATTGTTCCTTGCATGGAGAGATTGTCTTATCTTGATACAAGCCTCCTTTTTTCTTATTAAAAAATAGAATGTAGTTAATTCTCATAAGTGAACCTGGTTCATAGATGTTTTTTTAAGCTTGATTTTGATTATGGAAATTCGTTGGAAAAATAAGCTATAATTTCTTTGGACATGTTCCTCAGAGAAATATTCAATTACGAAGAAAAGGAAGTAGACCTTATAAATGAAAAGTAAATGTGATGAATTCAAATAAAACCTCAAAATGAAGAATAAATTAGGGAATTGAAGGACCTTTTATGTAAATTTTATGAGAATTTTAAATAAATGAGAATGGATAAGAGAAAAATAAGAACTAATATTGAGCAGACAGAAAGAAAATTGTTGTCAGTTAGAGAAAATCTGATATTTAAGACATCTGATATTTTTGTTTCTTGTATCATGATGATTGTTTTATTTTCCTTTTTAATTCGATCTTTGAGATATCTCTTCTTAATCTAGTTCCTTGACATTTTGTAAATGGCATGTATACGCTGGCAATGATGGTAGTTATACAATTGTCGTTCATATTCTTCATTTCTCAAAACGTAAAAAGCATTTGTTTGATGCACTTAGTTTCTTTTTTGCATTCATAACATTAAAGGAACTGAAAAGAAAAACTTGCATTTGCATGTAGGATTGTGTTTTTTTGCAAAAAAGGAACATTAGGAAATCTGCATTTAGTTTTGTGCTAAATGTTTTCTTTTGTTCATTGATTTGCTTGCTCACAAAATTATTTGCTCTCTTCCCTTTGTAGCTAGGTCTTTCATTGAAAAACTAAAAGTGAAAAGTTTGCTTATCATTCTTAGTTTGCATTTAGGAATTTCTACATACATCATCGCGATACCATTGAAAGGAAAATTGTTAAGCAAGATCAACATAAAATTAATCTCAGTTTATCTAAAAATGCATTGGAACCATAACAATAACATTTAGAAGGTCTAGGCTAGAGACGTGTTCCAGCGTCGTAAAACATAGCAGCTGTCGTTAACTTGTCTGTGATACATTCCGAGTGTGATATCTCACCCCACATACGTAAGTATATCGTAGCACGTCCCTTGGGGCGGCGTTACAGTACGATAAGTATATAGGTGGTGCTCTCACTGTGCGGTTTCGCATTAGACAGCGCTATTACGGACTTGGGCCTCCACGTACCTTCGGGTATATTTGGGAGGACGAATTTTAGGTGCTATCCATCCATAGTGAACCGAGTCGGTTGCCTTTAAATTGTGATACACCGAACACAACATTTTGGGAGATTTCCTGCCCGTACTTCTTGGCTTGCCAGGAGGTATTCTGCAGTTCACAGTTTACTGGTAAACCCTTTTGCCTAGCATTACCCTCTTTTTGTTTATTTATTTTTGGTTAAAATTAATCAGCAATCGTGGAAGAACATAATCCTACCCCCCGTCGTTCGCGTAGATTAGCTTTAAAACCACATTTACCACTAGAAGTTACTTCTAGTAGGCGAAGGCGATCAAAATCTGCCCAACAGTGATGTTGATGTTGTGGATGATATTACTTGATGCTTCATGATGGGTGTTCTTTCTCACTTTCACATAATCTTGTTATAGCCTCTGCTTGATGCTTTTGTTGCTATGGTCATGTCAGGAATTAATTAATTGTCTTCAATGATCAATGTGTGAAGAGTGAAAATGTTCCCTTGATGTAGTTTAAATTCAGGCACAATAGACTGTTGTTATGCACCATGTTTCCCTGGCTCCTACATATTGGAATATGCCCAAAATGATTTTGGAGAGTGATATCCATTCATGGAAGGATATTTGCACTCGTCTTTCATGGAAGTTTATTTGCACTTGTCTTTCATTCTCTCATGAACCAAGTGAAATTTCTTGGGGAATTTCTAATCAACAAGTTTTAGGAGTTTGTGTCAGATTTGGGTAGACTCGTAGAATGATTAGCTTGTGGCTGCTATAAACTCTTTTTGTCAACCCATGGATGCATGCGTTAAATTTTCACTTGATTTGCAGTTTCCAATGATTTGACACTAAGAATCATTGGCTGACTGTGGTGATTCGTTGACTTCTTTTCTTCTTTTTTGCCCCTTTCCCTTAGATGGTCATTCATGGGAGGGGAAGTTCCAGTGAATGTATGATTTGTGGTGTGCATTTATCTATTGGTTAACTCTTTGGTAACATCCCATGACTGTTATTTCAATGGAACTTGGTTAAATAACAAACACTAAGTGCTAATTAGTAGTTTTAAATGTTTGATACAATAATTAATTTTGCTTTATAGGATCCCAAATGTGCTTTTTTGGGCCTGAAACTTTACATGGCACCCATGTGTTTACAAATCATGGAAAAAATTTGAGTCTTTTTAGGTTATTTCATGGCCATACTGGACGTGTTTCACTATGGAAAGGAAATTATGGTCAACAGGAGGACAATGTCTTAAGGGATTTCTTTCCATTGATAACTAAAAGAATCACTAGTAACTGACTAGTTTCCTTCCTCACTTTTATCATGGAAAATGATAGAGGATATGTTTCAACTTCTTATAACCAATTCTTTACAACTTAAGGGAGAGGTGTTTTGGAAAGGATGATTAAATTTATTGTAATATTTTGTTGTTTTGTTTAAAGCTTTCAAGTGTTCATTAGGTGATTTGGAGATATGATTTAATTTAGTGGAAATTTTTTTTATATTTTATATTTGAATGATGTTCTTTGTTTTATAGATGATGACTCATGATGTTATTGTTTTGTGTATAATGATTTATTTCTGCTTTTGGGCTTGGGCCTTGGCACAACATTTTAATAAAAAATTGCATAATGGTTTTTGTGAACATTACACTTATTTTACTTTGAAAGCTACTTACAAATCTAGTAATTCTCAACTCTTGGAAACTATTGATGCAAGTTTCTAGATCGATTTGAAATTTTACTTCTGGAATATTCAGTGAGATGTCAAAATCTAATCTTGGGAAGAAACTATCAAGGCAAATTGATGTATTATCATACTTTAAAAAGTCTCAATCCAAGAATACACATTCTCTTCATGCTTCAAGCTCCTTTGAACAATCTATTACTGAGAGAGATGTTAAATCTTGTGAAAATGCATCTGATATCCATATGATGGATGAAATAATAGGTTCCTCAAGTGATCAGGGTGAGATAAATGCAGTTTCAACAGAAATTAATGATGAAAATGTTAAAGATATTTCCTTGGAAGGTGACACAAACCATTCACGAAAAAGGAAAAAAGGCCAGTGGACCATAGGGAGAAAATTCCAAGATGATTGGCTCTCAAGTTTTCCATTTATTGAAGAAATACCTTCTACAAATGAGGATTTACGAGAAGTTAAATGTCTTGCGTGTAGTTGGAAAAGTTGCAAGGTAGTGAAATTTCAGATGAAGCTAGATATAGTACAAAAGCATGCAGGAAAGGTTTATGAAAAGAAAATTGTAAATGGTAAAGAGAAATCTATTGTCGGATGGAAATCTTTGGAGGAATGCCGACATAGCCAATGTGTGGAAGAATACAAAAAATATTTAATAAATAAGAAGAAACTTGAGGCAAGTGGAGGAACCATCATATCTCAATTTGAAAAGACGATGGAAAGAAGTTTGTTATCCAAGACGATACAATTGAGCACTGTATTTCACATCTTATGTAAAGGTCATCCTATGAAAGATTATCCAGATCAGATGAAATTTCTATCTTTTCTTCACGTGCCAAACTTTCCATCTTCTCATTGGTCCGTAACTAGTGGTTGGGAATGGGCAAGATATCTAGCTCAAGTAGAAATTGATGATTTGAAACAGGAGATTGCAAATGCTAGGTTTTTGGCATTGTCTTTGGATGAGTCTACAGCTATTGATAATACTTCATGGATTTGCATGAGCATTTATATGGTTAATGACCATATTAGGCATTCCTATCTACTTGGGATTAAAAAGATGAGAGAGACTTCTACAGCTGAAAATATTTATGAACTTGTTCTTAATACTTTGAAGGAAAGTGGTATGGATCATTTAATGATTGCAAAAAAGTTGGTATGTGTTGGAGCAGATGGAGCATCGGTAATGCAAGGACAAAGGAATGGTCTTTGTGTTAGACTACAACTATCAGCTTCGCCATGTATGATTAATATTCATTGTATGGCTCATAGGATGAATCTTGCATTTGAAATAGTAAGCAAGTTTCCATTAGTTTCAAAAGTTGAAGATCTTGTACGTGAGACTCATGCATAATTTTCTCGTAGTCCCAAACAATATTTAGAGTTTCAAAAATTTGCAGATGGTGTTACGAATGGAAAAAAACTACTGAAAGATGTTGATACAAGATGGATCTCATTAAATGGACCAGCTCAAAGACTATTTAGTGAGTTCAAATCTTTGGTAGGGTTGATGTATGAAAATTGCTACAATGTAGACAAAGCTCAAGATCTTCTTTTTCGACTAACTGATATAGAAACATTATTGACATTGGCTGGAATTCTTCCTATGCTACATGAAATGAATGTCCTCGTGAAAATGTCTCAAAATCGCACAATGTATATTGCCGAATACACAAATGCGAGAAAGTCAGCATGCCTTGCATTGGATAATTTGTATATGATGCCGGGCTCTTTTACTGGTCCAGAGTTTACAAGTTGGACTAAGATCATCAATATAGAAAATACTGAAATTTTTTTGACGTTTGATGAAAAAGGGATACTATGTATCATAGTGCATGGGTATATGGTCCCCTTTCATTATATTAGTAAGACAGGATGAATCACCAAATATTGCCCCGTGTCAAGAGACCAATTTGATAATATTGTTATCTCAGTGAGAAAAAATTTGATAGAAATTGCAAGATCACTATCATCAGAGATAAGAGAACGATTTCCTCGAGATGAATTGTTGGAGGCCATGTGTGTGGTATACCCTCAATATTGGAACAATTGTCAATGTTCAAGAAATTTAAAAGCCAATTTTCAAAAGAGATTAAAATGTTTAGTAGACCACTTTTGCAAGAAAGTCTCGATACATGGAGAACAGATTGAAGGTATTTTAGATTCATCAAAATTGTATCAACAAGGTGGACGCTTTGCTGAAACAATGTGGAAGCAATATCATTTTTTGGAGAATCCTAATGAAAACGGTGCTATAACAATATTATGGAATACTTTAAGTGCTAGCCAATACCTGTAAGAAAACATATCAGAATATTTTAAATTAGCAGATTTGTGTCAAACTATGATTTTGGGATCAGTGGAGGATGAGAGAATGTTTAGTGCACTATCATTTTTGAAGTAAAAGTTGAGGAACAAGCTTGATAAACATGTGGATACATGTTTAAGATTATATGTAACAAAGTATGACGTTGAAAATTTTCCATATGAAAGAGCACTAGCGCTTTGGCGATCAGATTGTGATAGAAGGGGAGAAAACAATATAACAAATTTATCTAATGAACTTGATACAAAACATAATGTTTTGGAGGCTCATAATGATAGTACATCTGGAGAAGATCATGTTCACAATGTAGAAAATGATGACCAAGATGAGAATTGGGAAATTGAAATACCCTAGGACTCTTATTTTGGTATACATGTTTCGTTGATCATGCAAGATTACTACATGTCAAATTCAGGTAAAAATGGGTTCTATATTTTGTATTTTTCATTGTAACATTGCAGCTACATTTCTTTCATGTGTGTTATTTTAAGACTAATGTTTCATATTTAATCCTTACATTGTTTGCTTCTTATTTGTGACAGGAAATGAAGCTGGATTTGATGATTTTGGGACTTATTTTCACATAGATAGCGTTTGACTAGTATTAAATGAAAAATAACTAATTTAACAAGACTAATGCAAAGCATCAATGGGCTCATTCAAGTACATGAAACTACCTTGATGTCTAGCTTTGACATCTTAGAAAATTTTAATGGTATATATGTTGCTTGTGTTTGGGGAATTTTGCTGAGTTTCGAGTTTTATATTTTCTTGGAAAATAATTATTGATATTTGGAAAATGTGTGATTTTATATTGGTATTGGAAACGAAGATAGTTTTGATCTTTGATTGGAAATGAAATCAGATTTGATGAAGTTGGGACCTATTTCTTTTCACATAGATAGTGTCATAGTATTAAATGATAAAGAACTAATTTAAGAAGTCTAACGCTAAGCAACAATGGGCTTATTCAAGTACATGAAATTGTGTTAATGTCTAGCCTTGATATCTTTGAAAATTTTAGTGGTTTGTTTGTTGCTTGTTTTGAGGATTTTGTTGAGTTTGAAATTAGTCTCTTGAATGCTTATGGTTCTCATATCATGCATATATCGATAGATCGATAGATCTAGTTCTATTATTATAATCATTATTGTTTTCTTTATATATTTGGTGGTTTGAGGAAAGATATTTTATTTCCTTTCACTTTGTGGCATGATTTCGACATCTTCACCTTTTAGAATATAGTAAAATGTTTTTCTTATTATAGATTTTTCTTGGAAAAGAATTATTGAGTGTTAGGTGCAAATGCACAATGTTGTGTAGCATTAGTGTGATAAAGATGGGATAGTGCAAAGCATAGTTTTGAAGATTAGTCTAAGTTGACTCGTACCTAATCAACTCAGTCAAGTTGATTGTTGGTTGAACGACTAATTGTTGGTTCAATGGACAGAAGGTCTTGCAGGCACAAATACCAAAGGGAAAAATGGAGCCCATCATGGGGTACTCTTTGTAATTCTCCACCACTGCTACCTTTCCTCAAACTCCTCTCCAACCTCAATATCAGTGCTAGTAGTAGCATGAAAAACAACACTACACTTAGCAGAACTAGAAGAATGTGTTTTCCAAACTACACGAGAACTACTTCCCTCACGAGTCACCATGTGCCATGCTTGGTCTCGGTGGTTCTCTTCCTTCTACTCCTGGTTCAATTACCATATCTTCATTGGAACCAACACTTTGAACTCCACTAGACAACGATTCACCATTTTGTAGTAGTGATTCGCCATTTGTACTGGTGATTCACCATGATTTTACAGGATAATATAATCTCGTGAGAGATTCGCCAAAAAATTATATATACATATTATATTATTAATAAAATCGCCTTCCATTTTTCCTATGTATCATGGGGATTCACCTATATTATCCCCGCTTGAGACCAAGCATGCGATCAGTGAAAAATCCAGCTCAAACTGCGAGGCTAAGGCCTCTCCAGCTGCAGTCCCAGCAGCCTGCTTATTTTTCTTCTTTTGTGGACAACTAGTAGCGTAATGTCCGTGTTGGTGACAGTGAAAGCACTTCACCTTGGACATGTCCTGCTTCTTGCCTTTCACACTGGATTGAGAAGCTTTCTTGCTCTTCCTTCCTTGCTTTGCGCCAGCATGGCCTTTCTTCATCGTAGTTCTTTGATGAAGATCCGTCTCCCGGGTACTTCGCCTCTCCTCTCACACAAGATCCGACCAAAGTCGCTCCTGTATCCCGGCAATTTCTTCTCCCATCGACAGAGTCCCGATAACTATGCCAACTCTTCGTAAGCCCAAGGAGAGCCAAGCTCACCAACTCCTCGTCATAAACAATAACCCCCACACTTCCCAGCTCATCCCTACATTGGATGAACTTCGTGAGGTACTTGGGCATACTGTCGCCTTTCTCCATTTTTATGTTCCTGAGTTTATCCTTGAGCACCAACTTCCTCTGGTCGCTCTTTCTTTGAAATAAATCTGTCAAATCTTTCCACATCAAGAATGGAGAAGCCTTAATATGAATTCTGGACACTATGTGATCCTTCACACCTTCCAACAGAATCCTTCGACACTTTGTTGTCTTCTTTTTCCATGCGTCAAGTACGACAGCATCACTAGAAGTAGGCTTTGGAATTTCTACATATATGAACTCCTTTAGCCCATTGTCATCCAACACCACCTCCATCCTGTCCTTCCATGCAATATAATTTGAGCTTCCCTCAAGGGCATACTCCAATCACAATCCGTTGAAAGAAATCTCAACTTCGACACCAAGAAAACACTGCTGCAAATTCGAATTCCACCAGCACAAAACTCAACCGCTTCAATGTTCTGCAATTGCTCCAATGATCAATATAGCTCTGATACCATGTAGAAATTTGAATAACTGATATATTATTCACCTAGATTCATCACACACTATTTTAACTTCATGCATAATATAGAATCTCTTCTACCATTGATCATTACATGCGAAAATAAAAACAATCGCATGCACACATTAAAACCATAAAAATTCACACATATGAACATAGTATTTCATGGGAAAGATTAAAGCTGAAAAACCCCAAATATATGTATATTATATGTCATAGAGATCATGTAACAATCATTGTACAAAGCTCCTCACAATCTCTCAGCACAACCTCCAATTTCTACACACTAATCAAGCTAGATCTAGCAAAACACATGCTCCAATCTCTGCCACTTGATAGCCAGCCTCTATTGCGTAATCAATGCTGTAGGATGGCTCATTAAATAACTTGAACCACCTGGCTTGTACTGCGCAATCCTCTCTATGGGCTTCTCCAATCAACGGTTGTTGTAAATCATGTAACGGTATAGTCACAACTGATAGTTGACTCGCTCTTTCACCTATCCCTACTGTTTGGTCTCCTTTAAGAAAGCTGTCATACCTTGAAGTTAGCGATGTATTCTTTAGTTGATTAATGATTTTATAATTAGTGGTAAATTAAGTTATGAATTAATTCACACCTCTCTCACTAATTGTATCAATCATTTAAGCCCAGATACAAATAGCTCAACTATGTTTAGATTAGTTAAAACGACAACTCCATTAACTTTCCTCAATCAACTCCACCAAACTCTCTCACATGAGTTCTAGCCGGAAGTCTTCATGCAATAGCTCCATAACACTCGGGGAATACCATCTCGGTCCTTCTGTCGGCTCCTATGCACTTAACTGAAGTGCTCCAAGAGAATAAGATAATGTTTAGAGTCCAAATATTATTAAGAGCTAATAATATTCGACATATCTATTTTTAGACTGGCAATCTAAAAATAGATTCCGCCTAGTATGTCTAAAAATAGAATTCAATCTATTTTTTCTAACTTGACCAACCATCCAAAAATAACATCCTACAACTCATAGAACATATGATCCATATGTCTAAAAATAGACATAGTCTAAAAATAGACTTTGCGCCAAAAATAGCCTGCGGGCCCACTTAGTGAAGGCGACTCCTTTCCACTAAGCTCATCATCTTGTTGCAATCTCAACACTCCCTCCCAAAAAGAGAAGGATTATCTGCCACCCCTATCCTACCTCTGTGGTATTCGAATTTTCTCCTGGTGAGCGCCTTCATCAAGATATCAGCATCCTGATCCTCCGTGGGAATGAATGAAAGTAACATGAGCTTCTGCTGCACATAATCTCTGATATGATGATACAGGATGTCAATGTGTTTAGATCTATCATAAAATACTGGATTAACTGTGAGTTTAATGCAACTTTGATTATCACAATAAATCATAGTAGGATCTAAGTGTGAACCGAACAACCCGACCAGGATCTTCCTCATCCATATAGCCTTGCATGCAGCCAAACTCGCTGCCATATACTCGGCCTCTGCTGAACTAAGTGCCACAGATCTCTGCTTCCTGCTGTACCAAGAAACTGCTGTTGACCCGATACTGAAAATCCCTCCAGATGTGCTCTTTCTGTCTGTTGGGCTCCCTGTCTAATCTGCATCCGTGAAGCCACATAGCCTCACCTCATCCGACTATCTATACCATAATCCATATCCTGATGTGCCTCTGAGATATCTCAATACATGCTTACCTGCGTTCCAGAAGAGCTTGGTAGGTTTAACCATAGCTTGTGAAAGCTGGTTAACAGCATAGCATATGTCGGGTCATGTATTGACCGGATACATGAGCGACCCCACCAAATGTCGATAAACAGTGGCATCCACTACCTCCGCTGAAGTAGCATCCTCCTTCCTCCATCCACCAGCAAGAGGAGTATCAACAGGCTTGCAGCCATGCATGTTGAACTTCTCCAGTATCTCCCGGGCATACTTTCCTTGAGAAACAAACATTCCATCACTACACTGCCAAATTTCTAATCCTAGGAAATAATAAAGGAGGCCCAAGTCCTTCATCTCAAACTCCTTTGCAAGATCAGCCTTGCATGAGTGTATCAACAGTTCATCACCTGTTAAAATAAAATCATCTACATAAAGTACAATGATCAGTAACTTACCCTCCACCACAATCTGGTATAGGTTAGGATCTGCCTCACTCTTGGAGAATCCAAGTCCAGTGAAATAACTGTCTATCCGTGTGTACCAAGCAAGAGGTGCTTGTTTCAACCCATACAACGCTCTCTTGAGCCTGCAAACATGCGACTCGCTGTTGAAGATCTCAAAACCTTCGGGCTGCTTTATGTACACCTCCTCCTCAATGACTCCGTTGAGGAACACAGTCTTCACATCCATCTGATGAATGTGCCACCCCATCTGCGCTGAGAGAGCAAGAATCGTCCGTATGGAAGAGTTCCTTGCGAGAGGTGCAAAGGTCTCCTCATAATCGATCCCCTCAATCTGTGAGAAGCCTCGGGTAAAAAATATTGCCTTTTACTTCTCCACACTCCCGTCAACTGCTTGCTTCACTTTGTAGATCCATCTCAAACCCACCATTGATTTCCCTTCCGGCCTTGGGACAATCTCCCATGCACTGTTTTTGACAATCGAATCATACTCTTCCATCGTGGCATCTACCCATGTGGGATCCTCCACAGCTTCCTCGAAAGAGGATGGCTCTGTCATGATACACTTGCTCATATGAGCCATGTATCCAGTATACCGGTCAGGTGACTGTCTCTGTCTGCGCTGTGATGTAGGTGCTCCTACAACCTTCTCTGCATCTTGAGCCAGTCGCTCAGCTTCTATAGTGCGCTTCCACCCTCTGATGGTTGGCACTGCATGAGTGGTCTCTTCCACTCCATGAACCTCCTCTTGTGGCTGATCCACATCCAGAGACTCATCCTTAGGAATTAATAACTCCTCATCTGCATGCAAGAGTGGCTCCCTCTCAAGTGAACACTTCATGGATTTCTCCTCATGAAATTTGATATCCCGTCGCACAAAAGTCTTGCGACTATCTGGCAAATACACACGATAGTTGTGGGGTGTATCAGTGTACCCCACAAATATCCCAACCGCTGTGGTTGGCTCCAGCTTCTTCCTGGCATCCTTCATCACATGACTGTAAACAGGTGGACCAAAAATCCTCAAATGGGAAATATCAGGCTTCTTACCAGAAAATGCCTCCTCGGGTGTACTCATGCCAAGTATCTTGTGAGGACAACGGTTCTGTACATATACTGCAATATTGCATGCCTCAGCCCACAAGTGTATGGGAAGGCCCTGATCATGCAACATCGCCCGTGCATCACCCACGATCATTCTGTTCTTCCGCTCAGCAACCCCATTCTGCTGTGGGTTATGAGGTGCTATGAGCTCTCTTCGAATTCCTTCTGCACTGCAAAAGTCCTTGAATTTTCCAGAGATGAATTCACCACCATTGTCGCTCCTAAGAGCCTTCACCTGCTTCCCCGATTCTTTCTCAACCAGTGGCTTGAACTCACAGAACTTTGAGTATGTCTCGATCTTCTTCTGCATCAAGAAGATCCAGCACTTACGAGAAAAATCATCAACAAATATCACATAATACCTGTGCTTTGCTGTTGAATCTACTGAGAAAGGTCCACACACGTCTGTGTGAATTCTCTCAAGGATCGTCGTGGTGCAACTATCCTTCTCGTGAAAGGTGGCTTTCACAAATTTTCCCAAGGTACATCCCTTGCAATGATCTGACTGTGCAAGATTACCCTTAGGAAGCCCAGTAGAAATCTGCTGTAGTATCTTCAAAGCTCCATGGTGAAGGTGGCCCAATCTCCGGTGCCACAACTCGCCATCATACCAGTTCACCACTCCTTCTGCCTTGCCTGCCATTGCTGCACAACCATCTACCTGCAATTGATAAAGGTTCTTAACTTGAACCCCTATCCTCTGGGTCTCACCAGTTGCCTTATTGCGCAGGAAAGCCTTTCCCTCGCTAAAAACAACATCATATCCCTTGTCTTCTAACATCGCCATAGAGATAAGATTCTTCTTCAATCCTGGAACATGCATCACTTCCTTCAATATGAATGGTTTACCAGACTCCCTCTCAAAGGAAATGGTACCGATACCGGTCACACTGTATCTACCATCATTTCCCATCTCGATGTGCACTCCAAGATCTTTCTCATCCATATTAGTAAACAAATCTCGATCTCCTGTCATGTGAAAAGACGCACCACTGTCAAGAAACCACACTGATCCCATCACACTTGAGACCAAGCATGTTATCAGCGAAAAATCCAGCTCAAACTGTGAGGCTAAGGCCTCTCCAGCTGCAGATCCAGCAACCTGCTTGTTTTTCTTCTTCTGTGGACAATTAGTGGCGTAATGTTCGTGTTGTTGACAGTGAAAGCACTTCACCTTGGACATGTCCTGCTTCTTGCCTTTCGCACCAGATTGAGAAGCTTTCTTGCTCTTCCCCTTCCTTGCTTTGGCATCCAAAGCAAAATTTTCTTCATCATATTTCTTTGGTGAAGATCCATCCCTGGTACTTCGCCTTATCTCCTCTTGCACAAGATCCGACCAAAGTCACTCCCATCCTGGCAATTTCTCCCGACCATTGACAGAGTCGTGATAGGAATTCCAACTCTTCAGAAGCCCAAGGAGAGACAAGCTCACCAAGTCCTCGTCATCAACAGTAACCCTCGCACTTCCCATCTCATCCCTGCATTGGATGAACTTCATGAGGTACTTGGGCATACTGTCGCCTTTCTCCATTTTTATGTTCCTGAGTTTATCCTTGAGCGCAAACTTCCTCTGGTTGCTCTTGCTTTGAAATAAATCTGTCAAAGCTCTCCACATCAAGAATGGAGAAGCCTTACCATGAAGGTTGGACACTATGTGATCCTTCACACCTTCCAACAGAATCCTTGGACACTTTGCTGTCTTCTTTTGCCATGCGTCAAGTATGACAGCATCACAAGAAGTAGGCTTTGGAATTTCTGCATCTATGAACTCCTTCAACCCATTGTCATCCAGCACCGCCTCCATCTTGTCCTTCCATGCAATATAATTCAAGCTGCCCTCAAGGGCATACTCCAATCGCAATCTGTTGAAAGACATATCAACTTCAACACCAAGAAAACACTGCTGCAAATTCGAATTCCACCAGCACAAAACTCAATTGCTTCAATGTTCTGCAATTTCTCCAATGATCAATATAGCTCTAATACCATGTATAAATTTGAATAACTGTTATATTATTCACCGAGATTCTCCTGATCACACACTATTTTAACTTCATGCACAATACAAAATCTCTTCTACCATTGATCATTACATGCGGAAATAAAAACAATCGCATGCACACATTAAAACCATAAAAATTCACACATATGAACACAGTATTTCATGGGAAAGATTAAAGCTGAAAACCCCCAACTATCTATATATTATATGTCATAGAGATCATGTAACAATCATTGTACAAAGCTCCTCACAAGCTCTCAGCACAACCTCCAATTGCTACACACTAATCAAGCTAGATCTATCAAAACACATGCTCCAATCTCTGCCACTTGATAGCTAGCCTCTATTGCGTAATCAATGCTGTAGGATGGCTCATTAAATAACTTGAACCACCTGGATTGTACTGCGCAATCCTCATTGTCTTCTCCAATCACTGGTTGTTGCAAATATGCAACAGTATAGTCACAACTGATAGTTAACCTGCTCTTTCACCTATCTCTGCACTGGTCTCCACTGAAACTGTCCATGCACTGAAGTTAACTGATGTGTTCTTTAGTTGATTAATGAGTTTATAGTTAGTGAATTAATTAATAATTAATTCACACCACTCTCACTAATTGTATCAATCAGTTAAACTAGATACAAATAGCTCAACTATGTTTAGATTAGTTAAACTGAACACAACTCCATTAACTCCTCAGTCAACTCCACCAAACTCTTTCACATGAGTTCTAACTGAAGTATCCATGCAATAGCTCCACTTAACCCTCAGGAATAGCGTAATTCCTTCTGTCAGCTCCTGTGCCACATCTGTGCACTTAACTGAAGTGCTCCAAGAGAATAAGATAATGTTTAGAGTCAAAATATTATTAAGAGCTAATAATATTCGACATATCTATTTTTAGACTGGCAATCTAAAAATAGATTCCGCCCAATATGTCTAAAAATAGAAGTCCATCTATTTTTTTCCGACTTGACCAACCATCCACAAATAGCATCCTGCAACTCATAGAACATGATCTATGGCAAAGGAAGATGAGCATGATAAAATGAACTTTTGCTAAACCAGCACAAGATTTACCAGTGTTGTTCTTTCACTAAGTCATCATCTTTGTTTAAATCTCAATAATTGTTATGGTTATGTCTATCATCGGAAGTGAGAAACGAATGGGGAAGTGAGAGAGAACAGAGGATATTACAGCGGATCTACTGTAGGTTTTGTCTCTTCATTTTTGCTGGATAATAGAAAGGAAGGACTGGCTGTTTGGGGTGGACGTAGCCCAAAATGGGTGAACCACGTATATCTGTGTCTCTCTGGTTTTATGTGTTTTGTGTGCTTGTATTTTTTCACATATTTTATGTGTTACATTTCTCCATAATATATAATTTTTTAACAGATTGTCTCCTTCCCCAAAATGTAATGCTTCCATTGTCAACAAGCCTGCACAATGGAATACATTTCTTTGTCATAAGTGGGATACTTTCAAACTGTGTCGGACAATGTATCACTGTGATATGCCACTGGATGCCCCTGCTGAGTAAGAACTGCCCCAATAGCATAGTCAGAGGCATCTATCTCGATCTCAAATGGTTGTTGCAAGTCTGGTAATGTGAGCACTGGGGTAGAACAGAGGCGATGTTTCAATTCTACGAATGCCTTCTGTTGAGATTCTGACCAAAAAAATTTTGATTTCACTCCTCCCTTGGTGACTTGACTCAAGTGCCAAGTGATATGAGAGAATCCCAACACGAACCTGCGGTATAAATTAGCAAGACCCAGAAAGCTGCGAAGCTCTGTTAGGGTGGTTGGGGCTGGCCAATCCCGAATGACTTGGATCTTGGATGGATCCACATGTACCCCCCTTTCATCAATAGTGTATCCCATATATTGAACCTGGGTCATGCCAAAAGTGCACTTCTCCAAATTGGCACACAACTTGTGTTGCCGCAGTGTTTGGAGGAATTCTCGGATGTGGTGGAGGTGCTCTTCCCAAGTATGGCTGAAGATAATAATGTCATCCAAGTATACCACTACAAATGAGTTGGTGAATGGATGCAAGATGTCTTCCATCAACCTCATGAAGGTTGTGGGAGCATTTTTCAATCCGAAAGGCATGACGAGACATTCAAAAAGGCCCTCCTTGGCTTTGAAGGTAGTCTTCCACACATGAGAGGCTTCGATTGGTACTTGGTGATACCTAGACTTCAAGTCAATCTTGCTGAAATATTTTTCCCCTTTGAGTTGGTCTAGAAGGTCATCAATCCATGGGATTGGGTACCTATTCCAGACAGTGATCTTGTTCAGCACTCAATAATCAATACAGAGTCTCCAAGTCCCATCCTGCTTCTGTACCAACACGATCGAGCTCCCACAAGGCGATGAACTTGGTCGGATGTGACCTTTCTGCAGTAGCTCCTGAATCTGCCCCTTGATTTCCTCATTCTCCAGAACAGAGCGCCTATAGATCGGTCCATTGGGTAGCGACGCACCTGGGGTCAGGTCAATGGGGTGCTTGACCTGACAATGTAGAGGCACCCTTGTGGGTGAGCTGAAGATGTCCCCGTACTCCTCCACAACCTTGTCCATTTGTTGTTGTCGTGCAGAGGAGCCATGTATGGAGCTCGTGGCCACAGTCTTCTTCTTGCCCTGGGGGCGGATCATCAGAAAAACAAATTTCTTGGTTTGGGAAATGAGCTTACTGCACTGTTTTGCAGTAACAAAAGAGATAGTGGGAGGCGGTGGTACCTATGGTATCCTGTACAATTTATTTCCCAAAGTAACAATAACAGCGCGAGGTTGGGACTCATACACAACATGTCACTTCCACAAGTATGGTTGGCCTAATAATACATTAGAAACATCAATAGGAGCAATGTCACACAATACCTCATCCGTGAAGGGCTTGATGCTATAAGGAAGCGACACTGCTAGCTGACGCGAAGATACCGTCCTTGGTGAAGCCACCCGATGGTGTATGGTTGTGGGTGCACTGTGGTCGGAAAGCCCAACTGCTTCATGAAATCTATTGAAATGAGGTTCTTTTGGCTCCCATTTTCGATAATGAACCGTAGCGGGGAACCCTTTACCCACATCTAGGAGTGGAAAAGATGCTCTGCCTCCTTTGGATCTTCTGGTTCCTCCTTCTGGATCTTCATAATGGCAACAGTGGCATTGGGATCTGCATCAATAATCTGCTTCCCTTTGTCATTCACCTTGTCAGGTTCTGATTCAGAGTTGGAGCATGCATCTAATTCAGAAGCCCTCATCTTGGCCACCAACGACTGGTTGGCCCGACACTCACTTGTGTTGTGAGTGGAACTCTTATGGAACTCACACCACTTTACCGTGTCCTTCTTTGGCTTCGCGGTGTTGTTCTTTGCTTGTGTCTTTGGCAGGTTGTATTGGGACGTCATGCCTTGGCTTTGTCCTTTGTTCTGTGGTTTGGGGGCACCTTTCCCTTGCTTTTGATTCACAGATCCAAAGTTTCACTTCTTCTGTTTGAATTTCTTCTCAATCTTGGCAGCATACTGGTATGTCGTACCAAGCGAGGAGATGTCGAGGAACTCCATTTCCTCCTGAATGTATCTATGCAGACAACCATGATACTTTAGCACCAAATGTTTCTCTAAATCTTTGATACCCAACTTTGTGCGCAGGGTATGGAATAGATTCGTTAGCTCATGCACATCTTGATCCCTTTGTTGTCGCAGCGTGGTCCATTTTATGTACTTGTCCTCATAGCTCCCCATGGGATAGTATTGTTCCTTATGGCATCTCAGAATGAATTCCAAGTGGGTACGGCTGAGAATAGAGAGGGTTCTATCTCATTCATTTTCTCACAGTAGGTTTCCCACCAGTCCTTGACATGGGGGGTAGCTTTGAGGAGTGAAAAAATAATCTTCTCCCGGTCGGAAAAATCATGAACTGAGAAATATCCTTCTAATAGATTCAACCATCTATCTACGACATCTGCATCTATTTGACCCTCAAATATGGGAATGTCAAAGTTTACTTGTACCTTAAAGGGATTCGCGCCTCCAGAGTGGCTGGTGAATGCAGTTGCGTCGTCGGTGGGAAGTCGTTGAAGGATCTGGGCAAAGTTATCTATCATCGCATTCCTTTGTTTTTCAAGGGCATCCTTGACCAATATTTTGATAGGATCTCCTTCTCCCTCATATTTTTTTTCGCCCCCCATGGGTGTCCATCGGGGTTTGTGAGGCTGATCTTGCAAAGGTTCCACTAGATCGAGCCCTAACTCCTTATACCCCTACCTCTTTGGGGACATGCAAAGAAGGATCGAGAAAAAGCAGACCGCTCTGATACCACTGATCCTGATTTGTTGGAGCTAGGATCCCCGCGAAGTAACCAAGCAAGGAAATACTCCACGGATCGAGGAGCGGAGCGCGCAGTGCGGAGTCCATTTTGAGTCATAGGGTCTTTGGGGTGAGTCAAATCCCCTGATTATGTAATGGGATGACATATTTTGTGAACGTTGGACTCCGCCCATGGTTTTGGACCATGGTGTTGTAAATGCCAAATATATATAAGGATTCTAGATAGAAGTAATAAGAAGAAAAAGTATAATTTGAATAATGCATTTATATGTAATATTTATTTGAGTCAAAGTTTGTTTTTTGGTTAGAGGAAAAGGCTCCTGCAGCTGTGTATGAGGAGACCTTAGAAAGTATGTAGTTGTATGCGCAGGGTGGAAAGTGTATGTATGAGGAGGATCTTGATGTTAATGAAATAACTATTGAGACAGATCTGAGTTATATTGAGGTGTTTTTCTCTTACTTGCTATTTTTGAATATTTATGCATGAAAAAGGATTTTATCTATAACTGAGTAGTGTAGTCTTGTTTATGAGTATTTACTTTTTTTAATGCAAGAATAAGTAAGATCGCAGAACCTATGAGTAAGTTCAACAAATGTATTGAACCTGGCTATTATTATTGATATATTTTTCCTGTGAAGCTTTGTTAAGAAGGAAAAGCCCTAAATTCATAGTCTTGTGTCCCTCTGGATGCAGAAAATTGGTTCTAGCATCTCCCTATATTTCCTCGGGTGAGACTTTGATTTTCACAAGCAGATTGTGTTGAATATTGCAACAAGAAATAGTGAACATTGGGGAATTTTGAGGTCTAAAATGGGCCTCCTAAGGAAATTATAAAATAATAGTAGAAATAATAAAATAAGATTTTATTACATCATCAAATTTTAAATGGAAAAAAGAAAAAACTACTTTTTCAACTCATATTTTCAACTTATCTCCCAACGTTTTTACTCAAATTTCGAGCGAGAGTATTTTTTGGATGCAAAATTTAATTCCTCATCCAAGGATTACCCATGTTGCATACTTTCGATGTATCATGATACACTAAAAATGAGAAATACATGAAAAACGTTTCATGTATTTCTCATTTTTCATGTAGCAGGGTTCGTCAAAATTATGCAACATGGGTGCTCTTTGGATGAGAAATTAAATTTTGCATCCAACGAGTACTCCCACTCAAAATTTGAGTAAAAAATTTGGGAGATAAGTTGAAAATACAAGTTGAAAAAGTAGTTTTATTATTTTACTATTTTTTAATCTTTTCACCCTTTTACTTAAAAATTGGTGAATCATCCCCCATGTTTGACATCATCATCTTAAATCCCATTGGTTCTTATAAAGTTTATTTTTGTTGTACATTTTTCTTAGGAGACCCATTTTAGACCTCAAAATTCCCCTAATGATTGGCATCCAGAAACATCATCCTTGATCCTAGTGAAAAATAAGCACCTACACTAGGTGGGGCCCACATAGGCTATTTTTAGGTGTATGTCTATTTTTAAAATGTTGAGCATATTCTATTTATAGCGGGAGTATATTTATATATGGTTGAGTAAATTCTATTTATAGATGAGATTATATTTTTAGATGCATGGGTTAAGTCTATTTATTGATCGCATGTTGGTTATTATTAACCCTTAATAATAATTAGACAATAAATAATAATCTATTCTCTTGAAGCACTTGATTTCAGTTAAATGATGTGGAAAACCAGTTTACTGAAGGAATTTTGAGTTCTAAGGTTGGTTGGTGTGACATGCAGAGTGACTGAGTTACAACTGAGTGATTCAAAGTTGTAACAGAGTTGGATGTGTAGTTATGTGAGTTGTTATTTAGTTTAACTCAGTTAAGTGAGTTAAACTCAGTTGTGCTCGTTGTAACTAGTTGTAACTTAAGATACACTAGTGATAGATTAGTGAATTAATTATTTAATTAATTACAAGTAGTGGTATCACATGTAACTGAAGAAATACTACTGTTAACTACATGCACGTCAGATCCATTGAAGACACAGTTGAGAGATAAGTGAAAGGGTCTGTTTGACTATCAGTTGTGACATTAGTGGATGCTCAGTTGCAACCACACACAGATTGGATATGCCTATGAGGATTTCACAGTCAAGGCTGGCCATATCAAATTCATTTAGAGGTTCTTTCTCAGCAGGAATTTTGCAGTGGAGGCAGGCTATCAGAAGGCAGTAAATTGGTGCATGGAGATGAAAATTTCTGCATGACAGTGTGAGACGATTGTATATTGTACTAAGAGCTCTTGGATTAGAGTTTTATATGAGATTTTTTCATGATCCATGATATATGCATAATATATGATAGTGGTGTTTTTAGCTTTATGCTTTCCCGGTAAAAACATCTATGTTATGTGTGATTGATCTTTCTTCATGTGTTTGCAATTGGCGATTAAATTTCTGCAAAGATTTAAGTAGAAGGATTCTGTATTTAACAGTGCCATATAATTTTTAGATTAGGAGAGTCTAGAAATACATAGTTGTATTAAAATTTCTACATGGTATCAAATCAAAGAAGATTTCAATATTGAAGAAGTAGCTGAGTTTGTTGGTGGAAACAATTCGAAATTGTTGCAAGAATTTCTTGGTGCGACGGTTGAGTAAACATCGAAACGACCTTCAATGGTTTGTTGCTAGAGTGTGCACTTGAGGGAAACTCGAACTGTATTGCATGGGAGGACAGGATGGAGGCGGTGCTTGAAGATAATGGCTTGAATAATTCATCGACAGAGATGTTCCTAAGCCTACTTTGACAGATGCTGCAGTACTTATGCATGGAAAAAGAAAGTAGAAAGGGCAAGGAGGATTATGTTGGAAGGTGTGCAAGACCATATTGTCTCAAGCCTTCATGGGAAAGCCACTCCATATGCTATGTGGAAGGCTTTTATGGATATTTTCCAAAGCAGCAGTGACCATAGGAAATTGGCTCTGAAGGATAAATTCAAAAAGATCAAGATGGAGAAGAACGGCACTATTATGGTATACTTAAAAAAGTTTGTCCAATGCAGGGATGAGCTTGGGAGTGTAGGAGTAAGTGTTTCTAATGATGATTTGGTGAGATTGGCTCTCTTGCGAATTCCTAAGAGTTCGCACAGTTATCAAGACTCTGTCAATAGATGGGAAATTTTTTTGGATTGGGAATGACTATGGTCGGATCTAGTGCAGGAGGAGTTTAGGCAGAACAAAAGAGATGGATCTTCATAAAGGCATGATGATGAAGAGGATTGTGATTTGGCTGCCAAGGTGAAGAAGGGGAAGGGGAATAAATTCCATTCTAAATCTGAGGCCGGTGAAGATGGCAAGGAGCACAACATGTCCAAAGTGAATTGTTTTCAGTGTCACGAGTATGGACATATTGCCACAAATTGTCCACATAAGAAGAAGAACAAGATGGCTTCTAGAGCTGCAGCTGGTGAGGCTCTTGCCTCACAATTTTAGCTTGAATTCTCATTGATTGAATGCATGGTGTCTAGTGCATTGGAATCGGGGTGGTACTTTGATAGTGGTGCTTCCTTTCACATGACGGGAGATAAGAAAATTTTTCATGACTTGGAGGAGAAAGATCTCCAAATGCATATTGAGTTGGGCGATGATGGGTGATACAGTGTGACCAAAATTGGTACCATTACCTTTCATAGGGTGTCAGGTAAACTATTTCAGTTAAAATATGTTATGCATGTTCCAGGTTTGAAGAAAAATCTAATCTCAGTCGCAATGTTAGAGGATAGAGGATATGATGTTGTCTTTAGTGAGGGAAATTTTTTCCTGCGACACAAAGCAACATGGAAAGCCAAGAAGGTTGGAATTAAAGTTAAGAATCTCTATAGACTTGAATTATATGGGATTTCTACTAAGCTTCCTACTATTGGGAATTGTGAAAAAGCCATGCAATTGATGCTTGAGAGGGAGCAAGATTTGCATGCAGGTAAGAGTGAACCTTGGGATGTGGAGCAGCCACAAGATGAGGATCATGGAGTGGGAGAAACCACTCATGCAGATAAATTTCGAGCCAGATGTGTAGAGGGAGTGCATGAAACTATACCACCACGTGAGAGGTGGGGTGACATGCATGAATAATCCCAAGAAGGAATTTCTAGGCAGGATTCATTGAGATGGTGTGGATCTCATGAATTAAACTTGGCTACGAGGAGCCCACAGGACAATAGTAGTAGGATCAGTTGGATTAATGTAGTTAGATCAAAGTTACAGTGTCAGATACTAGAGCATGGATCAGAGTTGATAGCAAGTGCAGAGTGCATGGGTGCAGAGTTCAACAATGCAGTGGATCCAAAAGACATGTGCAGTAGCTAAGTAGAAGTCAGGAGACTTTGATGACATATGCATTATACTGATTCAGTTGTTTGGAGGCTATTCGGTTTCGGAAATGTTTCATGCAAAGGGTGCATGGCGCATGCATGGAGTTGCATGGTGCATGCATGAGTTTGCATGGCACATGCATGAGGTTGCATGGCGCATGCAAAGGTTGTAGGGCGAATGCATGGAGTTTCATCTCGCATGCATGGAGTTGCATGTTGCATGCAAAGAAATTCATTTCTTGTTGAGGAAGATTGCAACAAGAAACAGTGAAATTGGCATCCGGAAACATCATCCTTGATCCTAGTGAAAAATAAGCACCTACACTAGGTGGGGTCCATACAGGCCATTTTAGGTGTATGTCTATTTCTAGAATGTTGAGCATATTCTATTCATAGCAGGAGTCTATTTATAGATGGTTGAGAAAATTCTATTTACAGATGAGATTATATTTTTAGATGCATGGGCGAAGTCTATTTATAGATCACATGCCTAAAAATAGATCACATGTCGATTATTACTAACCCTTAATAATAATTAGACAATAAATAATAATCTATTCTCTTGAAGCACTTGATTTCAGTTAACTGATGTGGAAAACTAGTTTACTGAAGGAATTTCGAGTTCTAAGGTTGGTTGGTGGGACACGCAGAGTGACTGAGTTATAACTAAGTGATTCGAAGTTGTATCAGAGTTGGATGTGTAGTTATGTGAGTTGTTATTTAGTTTAAATCAGTTAAGTGAGTTAAACTCAGTTGTGCTAGTTGTAACTAAATATACAATAGTGAGAGATTAGTGAATTAATTATTTAATTAATTCACAAGAAGTGGTCTCACATGCAACTGAAGAAATACTACTATTAACTACATGCATGTCAGATCTAGTGGAGACCCAGTTGAGAGATAGGTGAAAGGGTCTGTTTGACTATCAGTTGTGACATTAGTGGATGCTCAGTTGCAACCACACACACATTGGATGTGCCTATGAGGATTGTGACGTCAAGGCTAGCCATATCAAATTCGTTCAGAGGTTCTTTCTCAGTAGGGATTGCGCAGTGGAGGTAGGCTGTTAGGAGGCAGTAAATTGGTGCATGGAGATGAAAATTTCTGCATTATAGTGTGAGACGATTGTATATTGTACTGAGAGCTCTTGGATTAGAGTTTTATGTGAGATTGTTTCATGATCCATTATATATACATAATATATGATATTGGGGTTTTTAGCTTTATGCTTTCCCAGTAAAAACATATGTGTTATGTGCGATTGATCTTTATTCATGTGTTTGCAATTAGCGATTAAATTTCCACAAATATTTAAGTAGAATGATTCTGTATTTAACAGTGGCATATAATTTTTAGATCAAGAGAGTCTGACAATACATAATTGTATTACAATTTCTACAGATTTTTTCTGAAACGGACGGTAATAGTGGGTTTTATTGGACAGCGCAATCACTTTGAACCTAAATCTAGGCCCCATCAGGCCAAAAAATGGTTTTGTTGTTAGGACCAAGATCTGACTAAGGGATAGCTAGATGTGGAATCCATCTAAGGAAGAGATTGAAAATTGGGTTGATCGAAAAGAATGTGAATATGTTGTGAAAGAAAATAGAAATCTGCGCATCTCTAGTGAACATTGGCTACAAAATAGTATATATACAGATCAGTACAAGATATTATTCGCATCATTTTCTAGCGATTTGTACGAGTGGATATCAAGACTAGCATCGCAGGTGTCTTATTTCAAAAGTAGACCCATTTCATGGACCTTAGAGATGATTGAGAAGCTGAAATGTACTGATAACGAGATCGCAAGGGTTTTTAAATATTGGATAGACACTGTTATCACCAAATTACGACTAATTGAGTTGTCAAATAGTCAACTTGTGTAACTATTTCAAACCACTTGGGTTGGAAGTTAGCCCTTTCAACCAAATAGGGCTCTCTCAAGAAAAAGGTAAGATATTAATCAATAAGCTTATAATGAAAATGGCTAACTCTTATATGTTTTAATATGATTTTTGTAGGTGGAAGATGAGTGAGGGATACCATTCGGCATGTATTCAACATGGAAATTCAATTACAAATGAGTATTATTCATGGAAACTGAGGCAAATGAGATTTTACAATAACTTTGACAACTAACATAATACATAAAGGAAGTTGGAGCATAAGATTTTATGAATTCCAAGTAATCATGTATAAGCAAGCTGAATCACTATTCAAGATATAAATGGACACAAACACATAAAATCTCAATATGAATCTCAGGTCGGAATAAACACTTATGCAACTGTGTATTAACTGAGTGAAAGAAAATTACATAGTAGCTTGGTCATTTACATCCATCAAACACCTCTAATTCTAGAAAGATCTCATTTATAGAGTGAGATATATTTTACATAGGTCTACCACCTAGGCTAGACTCTCTAACCTAATCTAGATATCTTATCCAAAAAGAATTCCATTACATTGAGAAAAAATAGAGATATTTTGTTTGAGGGAATTTGTAGTAAAAAATAACTCAATAACAATTAACTACATCAACAAAAACATTTAATAACCCAAGCTAATGATGGCTATTGAACCAAACAACCATTCTTAGGTGGAAAACTCTCATACTAGATTTTAGGTCTTGATATACCGAATTTGATGATGAGTTTTCCATTGGTGAGGTGGAAAAAGTGATGTGTTGTTAGCCATGTCAATCCTCTGAAGTGTATTGTTGAGTTGTCTTCATTAATAGATGTCCCAATGACATTTCATAATCCCTTTTGATGTCTCATCTCCTTCCAGAAATGCATTGAATTCCTAGAAAAGACTGAAAATTTAGAACGCTGGAAAAACATAGCATTTAGGCAGTTTCATAGTGTAATTTTCGTAGCATATTTGTAACATCACCTTCTACAATTTTTTGAATCTCATACCTATGGGAGGATATTCCTTGGGTTTGATAAGGTAAATACATGCCTCCAATTACCCATGATATGGTATTTTTTATGGATTCTTTCATTAAATAATTCTATAGTGAGTTCGTAGAGAAAATTCAGCCTCAAGCCTGGAGCTCGCTACAAAATTGCCTAGTTTCACAAAATTTTGCAATTTTTTCTTCCTAACCCCAAAAAAATCTTTTTAGCCTTGTATATGCCTTGCTATGATATCTGAAGACAAAAATTAGTAAAAAATGTGTGACTTACCATCCTTCATGGAGCAACAAGCTCATCCTCCATCACAATCATCCTTAGACCTTTTTTCTTCAACTCTACTTGCACCATCTCCATTTGTATTTCCAATTCTCTGACCTAGCTTCGTAACTTCCTTCTTTCTGATTGCAACTGCATGTTCCTCCTGAAGAGGTGTTTCATCATTTTGTGTAGAGACAGTGTCCTCTTTAACATCTTCCTTCACTCCTCTACAACCTTATTATAAAAATATATCTGTTTTCTCATTTCTTTTCAAAGTATGTCATCTTCTACCTCTCTTGTTTGAAGTTTGCTAACTTGAGCTTAGTTTCCAAAATATCTTCTCTAGCTTCCTTAAGTCGCTCTTTTAAGAGCTCCAGTTCATATTTTTCTTGAAATTTTTCCTTTCCCTTTTTTCCCTCGATCCCCTCTGCCTCCGTTGGAGGTATCAATTATTTCTTCCATTGCTGGTTTTTTCTCCTTTTCTGTTTCCCTATGCAGCTTCTTAAAATTTTCTGATCCCTTTGATAATTTTGACCTAGTGAGTGGCTTCCTAGGTTTAAAAATAAAACTTGAGTCTTCTTTGGAAAATTCTAATTTATTAGCTTTAAGACTCTTTTTCTTGGTTTTTTCTCCCTTAACATCCATAGGCTTCACAAAATGAGATTCCTCAATGTCAATTGCCTACAAGATATCTTATAGCTTTCCTTCCCCTTTTGTCTAACTTCTAGTGATCCTTATGTGGGTTTTTATGTTAGTTTTTATTTTATTGCTGGTAGAGGATTTTTAGGCACCACTGTCTCATATAATTTCTCAATTTATACCTCCATAGGCTCCACCATGAGCTGCACCTCTGTTTGCACTTCCACCTCATATTCAACCTCTGTTTCAGCCCTAGAGTTTATATTTCTTTGGAGTATTTTCCTTTGATCTAGGTGTCTTTCTAGGAGTGAGGACATCAACCTCACACCCACTCAAGAATAGAAAAGTTGACCAATCCCTATTTAGCCTTTTTAATTCGTCCATAACAAGCAATTTTATCAAACCATGGTGGAAAATGGAAGTGTCACTGCTTTCAAGTTTAGCTTGAACCTTATCAGCAATTTTTCCTAAAATCGTAAATAGAAAAAATGGTAAATAAAATGGTTGTTTACCTATGAAGTGAAGCGGCAATCTTAAGTGGTATTGATATTTCATGTGAAATATACCTTCACAAGTGAAGTATTTCCGAATCACCATCAGTAGTTTTGAATAATTGTCCTTGAGGAAAGTCTTGGAGATGCCTGAGTTCATGTCTATGCCTATGTGCTCCTCCTTTAAAAAATCATCATATTTTTGCATCTTGAACTTAATTTCTTTAAAATGCTCCTCTTTAGACCCTGGGATCTCATTTGCATGTGTATTTGTGTCAGGAGACACCAAAAAATTGAGGATGCCCAACTTCGAACCTGTACCAATGAAATTTATAGCAAAGTCTTTAGACACCTGTGCATGATACCCTTGCAGTTTATGGCAGAAATGCATGCAACTTGCATTGGAAAAATCTTGTGAGGAGCTGGGGTATTTTGAAATTAGCCTCAGATCCATGGGTTCATATATGACCATAGTGCCACCCTTTTTTGGCTTTTTATGTGATGCCATACTTTAAAACACAACACTGATCAACTCCTTCTTTGACACTTGTAGAATTATTTTGAGACAGCAAGAAACTCCCTTGAAACAGGTAGCACTTAGCCTAAGACAACTACAGGACAAAATTCAAGACTCTAGACTATTGGCAAAAGTGTTCAAACAAATTACATACCTATGAAGTTGAGATTTTTCTTTCCGAATTAGGAATCAGAATAAATTAGGAAAGAGGAAATGAGTGGGAAAAAAAAAATGATGTGAAGAGTAATGATAACTACGCATGCATATGACATATGATGAAAAATAACATGATGGTACCATGATGACCAAGTGTACAGTGACCAATGAAATCATGACAAAACACAAACTTTCCCACCGTTTGCAGAAAAAATAGATTTCGTAGTGTTTCCAGTACTCGAGAGGGAAAATTCGCTACGGAATTGTCAGGCACTTCTGTAGCGAAATGAGGCTATTTTACACTGACTACGCTACGAAATTCAAAAAAAATCCAAGTGTCACAAAATGACCCTATATCACCTATGCAATCATATTTTTCGAATTTACCTTGACATGACCTTTATTGCATGACTAATGACTATTAAAACCTCTTAAACTATGTACAATTTTTTGAAAATTAAGGAACTTCGTGACCTTATTTTCATCCAAATGACCAAACCTAACTTACCTAAGATCAACCTAGAAAAACCTAGTTGTTATCATAGATAACAGTGGCTCCACTGGGGATGTTGCACCCCTGTGGTGCAGTAAAGAACTAGCAGCTCCAACACCTTATTGAAAACTGAAAATTATGAACTTGATGAAATATTCTTCAAGTTTTTATGGCCTTCTCCTTGGGCTCAAACTTTATGATAATATTTCCTTCATTTGCAAACAAAGAAAAAGAGAATGGCCTATATAAAATTATGCATATTTCAGAATAATGAATTAGGAATATTAGTGTTTTAGAAACCTACCATTAATAGTTCATCCTTCACATAGCTTTCCATTCATTTCTTGAAATAAGAAGGTGTTGTTCACATGATTATGCTGCTATCATATAAGGTCCTTTCGAGATATTTTCAAATTTTCCATGTTTCCCTTTATCTTCGACCATGGCCTCCACTTCGAAACCAAATCTTGAAATTTAATTTTTTCTTCCTTTGTCTTCCTGTCAAAAATATTTTTGACTCTATTTTTTTACTGCTAATGATTAGTGTACACTTCCTTCCTTATTTCTTGCAAAACAGTGAGCTGATTTATCCTTATTTGGATTGCATTTGGTTCTTCTTCCAACCACTGCATTAATTTCATCACTGGAACTCCAAGGGAGGTTGGAAAGATTGCTTTGGTTCCATATATTAGCTCATAAGGAGATGTACCTATAGACCTCTTGGTACAAATTATGTCAGCCCATAAAGAAAATTTTAACTTCAAATGCCATGGCCTTTTGTTTTCTTGCAAAACCTTCTTGATAATTCTGACTATGCTTTTGTTTTATGACTTAGCCAATCCATTACCTTGAGGGTAATATGTTCTGGAGTGACCAATATTAATATGGTATTGATTATATAAATTAATCATTTTTTTATACTTGAAAGCTTGAGCATTTTCAGTGATAATTTTCATGGGACATCCAAACCTTGATAAAATATTGTTTTCTAGAAAATGAATAATGGCTGAGTCTGTAGCTTGCCTTGTAGGGACAACTTCAATCAAATTTAAAAGTAATTAGTATCTATTAAGATCCACTGATGTTGGCCTGAAGATGCAATATCCTTTATATTCTTTATTTTAATTTGCAAAAATTCAAGAAAAATAAAATAGAAAACTACCAAAAAATATGTTAAAGTATTAAAGTTTCATATACTTTATCATAAAAATATATCTGCTCATTATAGTAAACTTTAAAGTTTAAATACTTTAAATTCATTATGGAAGCGGGTCCGAGTTCAAAGATTAGATATCGAGCATTTTATGGAGTGGGATTTGATGATTTGTCGAATGGTGAATAAAAGGCTCAACCTGCAGGCACTTTAAGCGTGGGGGTTAACATGGAGGGTGCCTCCATAGTTGACCGTGTTGACTACGGAAGTAATCCAGATGAACGGTTGAGATTGACTGTGGGGGCATAAGCCAAATAAGTCCTTCATATCCCGCAGTGACATATGCTGTCAAGTTGGTGACAGTTGTATTCCACGTCAGAATTTCTTAACTGTGTTTTGGCGCATCTTATCAGCATTTAATTTCAAAGTCCGCACCACCTATTTAAGGGGAATTTTCACTCTTTCTGAAGTTATTTTTGGTTAGTTGGTGTTTGAAGTTTGTTTGTGTTGCGTATTTTTCAATCTTTAGTCACCCTGTCAATTATTGGTCACCCTGTCAATTGTCTACCATCCTAAAGTTGAACTATGGCTAAACGCTCATCTCTGTCAGGTTCTTCTAGTCAGATCCCTCTCATGGATACCGGGAGAGATATTCAGGACACAGATTGTTCCCTTTACCACCTTTATTTTTATCAGCAAGTCCTCCTAAACGATAAGACTTATCCAATTTACACTGCCATGGCAAAAACTGGTGTGTTGTCTGCATGTATCTCGACAACTCATCTTTTTCCCGAATTTATCTATTAGCTAGTGTTTGTTATATACCCTGGGAAATTTTTTATAATGAATTGAATTTTTTGTAATGAAAATTTTCTGCAAGTGTCAGCCCAATTAATTTGCCAAGCTATATGTTACCCTGAGTTGGAGTTGTATGTCCAATTCTTTGATAATTCCTTGATAACAAATTATGATAGTCTTTCAGGTCAGGAGTTTAATCAATTCATTCATTTTATGAGAGTAAAGATTTCCCTATGGAGGTTTTTGATATTGAAGTCAAACCAGTGCTGAGCAGCATTGCAAATATTTTGGGAAAGGATGATGACAGTACAGTGGAAAAGTCAGTTCTGGAAATTTTCGCCATGTTGATGAAGCCAGGAGTGGTGCTGGACATTCCATCTTATTGGCAAGACACTGTTAACTCTCAACTCATGAGCTTATCATTAACGGGTTCATTCAGGTTTCCCTCAGGTATTGTTTACTTATTTTTATATCAACATGTAGAAGAATTCATGCATCTGGGGTTAAACATTATGGATATAAATAAGAGAAGACAATTAATGATATTTTGGAAAGATATAGTGAGAAAAGAACTGAATGAGGGTGGTTTGTTTGATTTTGCTGGTCATTTTATGTCGACTGCATATAAATTTTTGAATGGAAGTTCTTCCCCCTATTTTTTGCCCAAAGCTCAAGAGTTCTTTCATTTGGGGACAAATTGTAAGTTTGGTGATTGGTTTGTTTTTTTAAATTATGTTGAAATTAGACTTTATGGAGCTAGTGTAGAACCTTATAAGCTTCTTGTATTTGTGCCTATGAGATTATTCGCTCTGGATTTCATTAGGAAAAGTTTAAACGTTGACCAAATACACTTTGTGCCTATGAAGAAAGGTCATATGTTCAAATTTTCAATGACTATGGATCCCTTTTTAGTTAATATGAGACAAGCAATTGATGAAGCCACTAAGATGTTAGATGAAATTCACCTTCTCTTAGGAGAGAAGTGGGCTTATGACCCTCACAGTGTCATTTCTAGTAGAAGAATTGAAAATGGATATTCAACCTTCATTCATGAGAGCAGACTTGATCTAGAAAAAGTGACAAGTAAAGGTGTT
Organism: Pinus albicaulis; assembly: GCA_034641835.2. Taxonomy (NCBI): domain Eukaryota; kingdom Viridiplantae; phylum Streptophyta; class Pinopsida; order Pinales; family Pinaceae; genus Pinus; species Pinus albicaulis. Next base: position 186,377,737 of record CM076582.1, on the reverse strand, counting down.
GTGGGTTCAGTGAACTCAAATGTTCATACTCCTGTCATATCAGAGAAATCAAATAAGAGAGGTAAAGAGGCAATGGTTGATTCAGAGGACGAAGAACAGAGGGCTGAGAAGAGAGAAAAGTTCAATGAAGAATCTGTAGATACTCAACCTGGTTTTTCATTACAATTGGGAGATGAAAAAATGTCCCTGCTTCACCCAGGAGGCATGAGAGCACTCATGAACAAGTGCCTCTAATTAAACAATTTTTTTCCCAGATTGCAGAGAGAAATCAGAATATGAAGGCAAGCATGGAGGCTCAAGCTGAGTACCAGATAGCTCCAGACCAAACAAGACTTTTAACTGTAATGGATCTTAAAAATGATCAATTCAAAATTTCCCTTTCTCATCCCTCTGATATGTCTATTGGTTCTTCTAATAATTTTAATGCTGTGAATTTGACTGTAGATGTGAAGAAAATTCCATTGTTGGACAAAGTGAACCTACACATGCAAACAGGTCAACTGATTGTGAATGGCCTAACAAAAACTAATGCAATGGCTCTGAAGGCAGATAATATGTTAGGAAAGGTGATAAAGCAGTTGAGGTTAGAGAAATCCAATTCCAGGGCTTTGACAATCTAGAACAAAGAGCTCAAAAAGATCATAGTGAAGATTGGAGGAGATCCCATTGAAAACTTTGCTGTGCAGAAGCTTCTACGAAGTGCTGAATCAGAAATATCTATACTGAAGAAAAAATTGAAATTACCTACAGGAGAACATTCCATGGCAACAGAGTTGTAGAGGTGGAAAATGAGAAATAAAAACTTCTTCAACAGCTCATGCAAAAGGAAGAAGAAGTCACTGAATAAAAGAAAATTGCACTGTCATTGCAAAATTATATTGAATCTCATACTTGCACTTTTTTTCCATCAAGTAGTGAAGATCCATCATCACAAATATCTCAATTAACCACTGAATTGAAGATGGCAGAGAGATATTGAAAAAAAGCACAAGCTGATTTAGAAACAACAACAAAGATTATAAAAGCCATTGAGGGAGAAGTTAGTAAATACAAAACGGACTACCAAACTGCCGATGTTGGGATTAAAAATATCAAAGAAAAATTGAAGGGAAATGTATCCTTAATACAGGCTAAGGATATCATCTGGAATGATATTATTGCAGAAATGAAGACAATCTGGGATTTTTTGACTGTGTTTGCAGAAGAAAAAAGTATTATCAAGGAATTTGAAGAACAAGTCATGGCAGACAAGAAAAAAACAATTAATAGGGCTATTTGGGCAAGAAATTTCATTAATTGCTTGATTCCAAAATAGATCAGTAATTGGAAGAAAATGAAATCAAAGACGAGATTTTATATGCTATGGAAATTAATAAAATGATTTCCAAAAATGATTGCAGGAAGTTTACAGAAAATAAGTTGATTAAGCTTAAGGAAGCAGTGAACCAATTTGATAAATTATTTGATAAAATAGCAAGAGCATGTTTACCATTATGCTAGGGTCTTGGAGGTGGTTTGTTATCATGGAATTCTTATGAACCCTTACTAGTGTTGGCAAAAAGTAAAGTAGACAGTACTCATGAAAAGGCTCAGTTTCTTAAAGGAGTAATAGTGATCAATTTCCTTCAAAGATATTTTCAGGTGTTGTGGTTAGTGAAAATTTTTTTTGCAGAGAAGCCATCTTTCAACAAAATTACTTCTTTCAGATTGGAGTATCACAAGTTGGTTCATTCACCCAAGATGAACATTGAGATATGGAAGAAATGCAGAGCCTGGATGAAATATTTACCAAAGGACCCCTTCAATTCAAAGAAGGATAAACCAGCCAGTCAAGGAAATTCAGCATCATTGTCATCAATTCACATTCAGCATATAGATTAGGATTTTAATTTCATGTTATTTTCCTCTTTAAAAGAGAATATAATTGTAATAAGACATTTTGAGGACATGTAATAGATAGTTGACGAAGTCCTAAGTAGTTGAAGTAGTTAGGATCATTTACAGCAGTTACAAACTGCTTTCTATTGTATTTAATGAGATGGACAAGAAATAAAAAGGTTCCGAGTTTTGGACCTTCAGACTGCAATTTTTGGACTCAAATTTCAAATGATTAATGAATGAAAAGAAAGTTTTTGGCATTTGTTTATGTTGATGTGTCTTCTAGTTTACATGGTGTACTTTCCATCTTTTGAATAAAATTAAGTAATGAAGCTGCAAGTCTCTTTTTACTTGTGTAAATAAGATTTAAAATCCTTAATAGGCGCTCCTTCATTTTCACTGTTTCTTTTCTTATAATTCTTCTGGAGTTTGAGGTGATATATTCTGTACAACAACATATCATTTTGGGCTTCTTTCTTACATGTTCTTCTGATCATTCCATTCTGTATCAACAGACAATATCATTGTGGGACATTCATTATATTTTATATTTTAGGGTTTAATGATAAATATTTGAAGGTGATTAAACAAAGACCAATATTTCTGTGACATAACTATATAAATGTCTTAAGCATGGATTCCTTATCATAGATAAGGGATTGTATCTTAAGGTACAACAACCTCCACAATAACCCTTATGAAATTCATCAATTACCCTCTCATCTTCATCTTCTAGCAAGCAATTTAAGAGTATCCCATTGGTATCCCTCCAATATAAATTCTTATTTAAAATGCAATACCTTAGAGACTTCAGCTTTACAAATATAGATTTGGACTTGGTTAATTCAAGAGGAGCCTTTTGATGCTGAAAAACATAAATTACATCCCTATGCCACTCAGACATAATGAATTTTTCCTCTACATTGACCAATTTCGCCTCTTGAACCACCTCTGAAAATTCTACAATAAAATTCATATCTAGGCAATCAAAATTTGATTGTATCATTGACTTTTCTAGCCCCTGGCCTTTTACCAACTTTGTAGGCCTAATATCCATATCATACTCCAACAAAGTGGCAATCCACTTAGCTCTTTTTCCATCTGGATCATCTTGAGTCAGTATGTCTTTTACCACAACATTAGGCACAAAGGCCACAATGTGAGAATGTACAATATAGATCCTGAAATCCTTAAGCGCCTTCACTAGAGCATAGGCTTGTTTCTCCATAATGTTGTACTTTAGTTCAGAATTTCCAAGGGTCCTACTGAAGAAATAAATGGGTTGTTCATTACCTTGTTATCTCTTTTTCAATAACACTCTCACAATTGTATGTTCAGAAGAAAAATTAAAAACCAGAAAATCCTTAGAAAAATCAGGATTTATGAGCACCAAAGGTTGCATAAGGTCCTTCTTGATCTATTCAAAATAATGCTTCACCTCTGACTTCCATTTAATATCAGAATCCTTCCTAAGCATCTTAGTAATATACTTAACAATTTCTGCAAAATTAAGAATGAATCTCTTAACAAAATTTATCTTGCCTAAAAAGGATTGAATCTATTTTCTGTTTCTAGGAAAATATATCTTCTGAATGGCAGTGAACCTACTTGGATCAATCCTTATTCCTTATTTTGATATTATATGACCCAATAAGTTTCCAATTGTCAAAGAGAAAACAATCTTGCTAGGATTGAGAGAAAAACCAAAATTTCTGCATTTTTGGAGAATTTTCTCCAAGTGCTTGAGATGATCTTCTTCCTTCTATGAAAACAGAGTGATATCATCTATGTAAACCACCAATGATCTATCCTTTTCTTCACTAACTTCAATGTCTATCGCCATTTTGAAAGTCACTCCTGCATTCATGAGATCAAAAGGTATTTTGGCATACATAAATGTCCCCCATGGTGTAGTGCAGGTGGTTTTTTCTTGGTCATATTGAAATGCACTAGTATCTGATTATAGCTTGAGAAACCATCCAACATAGACATCCTTTGGGATCCAACAATGTTTTGCAATATTTGGTCCATTTTTGGATGAGGATAATTGTCTTTAAGGGATGCCTTATTCAAATTTCTGAAATCAATGCATATCCTAATCTCCCCATTTTTATTTCTCACAGGTACCAAGTTAGAAATCCACTTAGAAAATCTCAATGGAACAATGAATTTTTCATTAAACAAATTCTTAATTTATTTTTCAATCAATGACATAAGCAATGCATTGATTATCCTCAATTTATGTTTAAAGGGATTTACATTTTCTTTGATTGGTATTGTATGCTGAATGATGCTAGGATCATACCTCTTTAAGTCTAGATAAATCCATGCAAAAATATCAATGTACATTTTCATCAAATCAACATACCTTTATCTCACCTCTGAAGAAATAATTTTGGACAACTTGACTAACTTGGGAATTTCTAGCAATACCAAGGTTACAACTTTCAACCTCTTCATCATCAAATTTCATCTTTGGATACTTAAACACATCATTATGATCAAAAAATTATTCAAGAGGTATTACACCTTTATGAATGAAATTATTCTTCAGCTGAAGAACCTCTGTATTAGCTCTGGTTTCAACAAACATGTTCTGCTGATCTACTTGAATGTTTTCAAATTCTTCTTTCAACTCAAGAAAGTTTATGACTTGTTGATCACTATCAAACACTTTCCAATTGATTATATTACCAGGGATAGTTGGTCTATGCCTAACCTAAAATTCATAGCTCTTGATGGGATGAATAGGTATGATAAACAAGCTGGTTGAGATAGTCAAGGAATCAACCACAGAATTTTGGTATCTAGCTTTGATAGTGAAACTATATTCTTTGAAATTTTCAAGCATTTCAAGGGTCAAATTTCTATAATCCCTCATTCTGACATCTTTAGTTTGACAATATCCTTCTAATTTCTTGATTAATAATTCAGAATCACCACAAACTAAAATTTTCTTGGTGCTTAAGCCTTTCAAGGCTTCTAGACCCAAAAACAAAGCCTCATATTCAGACATGTTGTTTGTACAATCAAAATTCAATTTGTAAGAATAAAATTTACTCTCATTCCTGGGGTTGGAAATCCACATACCTGCACCATCTCCCTCTCTTCCATTAGTGCCATTAAAGTGCATATTCCACCAACCTTCTTCATTTACCTCCTCAATCTGTTCAATTTTTACTTGCTGATTTTTTTCCAATTTCTAATTTTTTGTTTCATTAATGATCTCAATGAAAAAAATGGAAGAACCCAACTCAATTTATACTACATATATTAGGAAATTTTTTGGTTTATCTTTGATACTAACCATATATGCCATCCTATATTATCTATACATCCTTCTTTGCTTTCCAAAGACTGGAATAGTGGCATAAGTCATGTCCATCTGCATAGTTTCTTTAATTTTAGTAGCTCAAGATCTAGATAGTAGCATACAAAACTTTGGAGGGATATCAACCACAACTATCTCCATTAACACTATCTTAGCATGCACTTGAGCTAAAACAACAACCACATCCTTTATCAGACCAATACACTGAACTCTTTTGAAATCAAAGGAAAACAAGTCTTTGTAAGGTTTGGTTATGTCTAAACCTGTTAGTGTAAATTCTTAACGCAAGTGTACGAAAAGAGCTCACTTAGCTGTGTGTGACAACTAGCCCTAACAAAAAATATGGTTTCTTAAATTCCTTAGATATGCAATAAACAGTCGAAACAAATGATGCCAAAACCTAGATCTATGCAGTAACAACAGTTAAACAGTAAAAAGAAATAAGAGTTTCTCCATGCATCCAACAAACAAGACAAGAGATAAATAGTTTTATATGTATTATAAAACTTGGGAAGCGAACAAAGAATGATGTTACCAGTCCCCCTCAATGGGATGGGTTCTTGTTTGTCCTCAACACTTCATTTCCAGAAGTCTCTCTCTCTCGATGGTATAGAAAACCCAAAATGTGTTGAACTCTATGGGAGCTCAAGAAGTGAGAAAATAGTAGCAGCAATGCGAATGATCAAAACGCGACAATGAAAGTGAATAATGGATGGAAAACCCTCCTATTTATAACAAAATATTGAGCTATCCTCGATAATCTAAAATAATAAAATATTATTAACCAAGATCTATATCTAACTGATTGGAATATTTTATTATATTTTGTTGGAGGGAAAAGGTATTTAAATTGGTTAAATACATTTATTTAGAAATATTAAATAAATAAATGATTTATTTATCATTCAAGATTGGGGTTAAGGAATAATTAAAAAATAATGATTTTTAAAATTATTTCTAAGTGATTTAGTCAAATTTAACAAGGAATAATAACTAAATAATGATTTAATTAGTTATTCCTAGAGAAAAATAAGATAAATAATGATTTCTCTAAGTATTTCTCATAATTGGGTTAAATATGACTAGGAATATTATTTAAAAAGTGGTTTAATTAATTATTCCTAGAGGAAAATCAAATAAATAATGATTTATTTAATTATTCCTCATGGGGTTTCATGTTTGAACAAGAAATAACTTAATATAATATGGTTTATTAAATTATTTCTTATAGGGAAATCAATTTTACTATGGTAAAATTGATCTTACATGGTGTGTTTCGATCCATATAATTTTAAATGGTTAGATGACCAAAAATTTGTGTAACATATTTCCCCCCAATGTGCGAGTGTTAGGAGCTAATTGTATGACCGAAGTACGTTGTAAGAACAAAATCACAAGACACTGAAGGGGACACAGAGAGAGATAAATACATAGATGAAGTGAAGTGAGAGAGGATAATAACCGAGGGGGCGAGACCTACAAATGATATAAGTCTCCTTTAATGTTTGGGTAACTATTCTCATTGAGGTGGGGGAGGCATACCTATGCTCGCCGAGATGACAAAGTACAAAGAATAATGGTGCGCCCAGTAAAAGGAGACTGAGTTATAAAGTACATGATAAATGGTACATGACATGCTGGCATAAAATGGAGTAGACAAGGATATAATGGATCTAACATACATACTATGCATGGGACAATAACCAGGAATGAATACAATAATATCTGAGTACATGAGACATAATAACAACCAAAGAAGCCCTGATAAACAAGAAAGGGCTCTAAAAATATGAATGGGTCATCTGAGTGATACATGCATGCTCTAGGTAGTGCAAGCGGCTGGAACCGAACCCATCAAATATGTGGTGCTTAATCTAAGACTGAAGAATAAGGTGAGGTCATCCAAGCATGTGGAGGGCTACCTAAAGGGTGACCCCCTCATGAGTTCTCAAACATCTCACACACACCCGGGAATCACTGGTACAATCTGTTGGATCACCGAACCATCAATTATATGAATCTCGATCATGCGATAAGGAGCTGAAGCTGAGTGGATGAGACACAATCAATTCAAAAGGAAATGATGAGTCCATTTACCTAACCTGAGGCACCGAACAAGAATGATAGATGGAACCAAGGTACACCGCCCTCTAGACATGTCTTCTAGAATGAATGTGTTGATGTCGACATAAGGAGATCTGCCATAGGCGAGGCAATGAAGAATATTAAACTAAGGCACGAGGGATCATAGTAAGTGACTAATGGACTAACACCAAGAATGATGATGGAATGGGGGGTACTAAGTAGTAGAAAAACGACTTCCCTTGTCAAATCATAAAACGCATGGATGACCTGGCGGCGACTGAATCGACTCAGAGGGGGTGGGGGACAATATGACTGGAGGAAAAAATGGGAGACACGAGAGAGGGACAAGGAAAAAATTGATGGAATACTGTAATAGGAGGAAAAGGGACTCAGGGGAGACTCCATGAATGCGATGGTGACTCAATTCGAATGCTTTGAACAAGGGTGACTCGTTGAGGCTGCCACACAGAATAGGCCCGGTGGGGACCATAAAAGCATGAGAAAAATATGGTTACTCATGAAAAAAATTGACACACGCATTCACAAGTATAAAGCCAAAGTGGTGTCCCAAGTACAAGAAGCGCAAGTGAAGAAATCCAATTTTGAGAGGCAGCGAAGTGACCCTTCTTGGAAAAATGGCTTCCGGGTGAAGTATCAAATCACCAAAAACAAAAGGATACCCATTTTAGAGCTCAGTGAGAGATTTCCAATGGTTTTGATAGTTTATAAAACCAAGATAGAGTTTGGTCGCAATTGGTGAAAGAAAAATTTGGTTTTTTCTTTTAATACGGTGATTTCCCTCCAATTTGATTCATTTTCTAATGGAGTTCTAGTGAATTTGGAGAGGAGGAGAAGGCCCTAAATCTTGTGGCGATTGTAGTTGAAAAACCGAATATTGGAATCAGATTCGTCAATTGCAGGTTGGTGGCATAACCCTACTCTACTTTCTTAGCAGTTCAGTTTTTCAGATTAGGTGTCGGGAGCCCAGGAACAACACTCTTCCCATCCTCACAGGTGGCTTGCACTTCCTATGCCCTGTACTGTGACCTGGCTTGCAGTTTCTAGAGGGGAAAACTACGAGCTCGCTGGTACAAGGCTAGAAAATTGCAAGTTGCCCAAAAAGTGGGTTTTTTCCTATTTTTTTGCTGGGGACGGGTACTTGATGATTTGGGATGTAGTTTTTATTTCTTTGAGCTGACAAACATATTTGGTTTTTGAAGGTATGGTAGAGCTAAATATCAATTGGAGAGATAGGGATTTGGATGAACTTCGTGTCAAGATCCATGGGGATCAGGTGGTCTTAGGTGCACTTGCAAGGTACGAGGTTATCAAGTTCATTGATAACCCACTGATGAGAGTAGGGGAGCCCTTGCTGTCTAGGTTAGTCAGTTACTGGGATCCAGACCTGGAGGCATTTATAGTGCAGGGGCACAGGATTGAGTTGACCATACATGACATCTACTTCTTGACCAGACTCTCACCACTAGGGGTGGTGGGAAATATACATCCGATATTACCGCGGAGGTGGACTATCTTAGAGTTTGTGGAATGCTACTACAGACCAGATGTTCATGCTAAGGGCATGACCCTACTAGTTGATGATCTAGTGAGGCTAGAGACACAGGTTTTCATCACAATAGTACTACAGATCCTAGGAAACCAAGCATTCCACCACATCACTAGAGGGAAAATGATGTTAGTTGAGAGTGTACTAAGTGGGACCTACAATGGGTGGGCCCAGATAATGCTGTCATCGGTGAAATGACAACTATCACTATGCAAGAGACAGGTGAACTATGATTATGGTTTCGAGATAGTGTTATGCTCGTTCTTCTTCGAGAATATCCCCACACTTCGGCCTCATGTAGAAATCCAGGATGGGGGCCCACGGGATCCCAGGATGCACTACTAGGGTTAGCTACTATGGAGAGGAGGAGGCGGGGGAGTTGGACGGGTTTTATGACTCGATTTCTTCACACATTGGGATCATATGCCCCTGTATATAAATGAATATCCATACAGTGGTATGAAATTTTAGGAGGACCCTCACTTGCCACTTATACTAGGTCGAGCATGAGGATCAAATGGTAAGTTAAAGTTGTTTATATTATAATGCATTTTAATTTTCTTATAATATGTATGTGGTATTGATTCATTACTTTTTGTATGCAGATATAGCACGGGTTAAGATGGCAGGGTATATAGGATGACCTGTAGTGCCAGGGGTTGCAGATTCTAGTGGAGCGAGAGGAGACCAGAGACCTGATTATCAGGCTTAGTTGGAGGATGTCCATCGTACTTGTAAGCTGATGCTGAATTGTGTATCTGAGCACAGATGGAAAGATATTGAGGAAAAGTACATCGAGGGATGTATAGGGCTACCCTCGAAATGACGAGGGGTCATGTGGTGCATGGCGATGGCCGAGCAGGTTGTGCGGGATCTACGGGTTGCTGGAGCTGATCCATTGGCTCAGGACCCTCCAGATAGTGATTAGATGTAGGGGCATGTGGTGCCCCTAGTTTTTAGTTTCAAAACATGCTATGGGCACGTTGAATGTACTAGAGTAGTGGACTCCTATAGGTTTTAACCCTGAACAGCAATTATCTACACATGAATCTTATAACAAAAAATAAACAATAGCGAGAGCATAAAACATAAAACAGATAAACATAGAGATTTTCTCCTGGATCCCAAATCGGGACGACCAGCTTGATTTTTCATTATATTCCTTTTAGTGTTACAACACATATATATACATGTCGTGCTATTATAAACCCCCACAACTTAACAATGATCGGATTAGAACACAATCCAGTTCCCTCGACCGGATCTACAAAATATTGTGCAAAACCATCGTACCCCAAAATCATGCAAACTCACAAACATGGGTGGGTCCGCACACCAAAAACAATTTTCATAGCACCCGCCTGCATCCTCCCAACAGCTTGGCCTCGCCTTCTCCCTTGTGACCCCTCTATCGCGCCTCTCGGCAGCACTGCAGCAACAAGGTAAATAGTCGAAAGAATATAACACACTCAACATTCTCCCCACTCATATTTTCCACGGGTCCACAGAGAACTTAGCTCGGCTGAGCCAATTCTTCAACACCCATTGTTTCTCTACAACAAGAGAACTTCTGAGTGTTCACAGACTTCGTCAATGCATCTGCAACATTCTTCAAAGTGTCCACCTTTACCAGCAACACCCTTTTAGCCTCAACCATATCTCTAACAAAATGATATTGAACATCAATGTGCTTTGTCTTTGAATGATAAGTAGGGTTCTTAGCCAAGAAAATTGCACTTTGGCTATCACAGTCTATCCTTATAGCTTGCTGTACCAAACCCATACTTGAACACAATCTCTGCAACCAAACTGCTTCCTTGCTTGCATGAGTGGCTGCTATGTATTCTGCCTCTGTAGTTGAAAGCGCCACTACAGACTGTCTTTTACTCATCCAACTGACTGCACCTCCAAATAGGGTAAACACATACCCACTTGTAGATCTTCTTTGGTCCAGATCTCCAGCCCAGTCTGCATCAACAAAACCATGAATGTCCAACATTCTTTCCAATCCTGGTCTTCCCTGGTAGCACAAGCCATAATCACTAGTGCCACGTAAATATCTGAAAACCCGCTTCACTGTTGTCCAATGCTCCTTCCCCGGGTTTGACATAAACCTGCTCAATACTCCCACTGCATGTGCAATGTCTGGTCTAGTACAGACCATTGCATACATCAGGCTACCCACTGCACTTGCATATGGAATGTGAGACATATACTCCTCTTCTTCTTGTGTCTTGGGACACTGTTCAGCAGACAGCTTTACACCTACAGGAATAGGAAAATTCACCGGTTTACTATCCTGCATATTGAACCTCTGCAATATAGTCTCGACATACTTCCTCTGGTTTAACCAGAGCTTCCTCTTTGCCCGATCTCTCTTAATTTCCATGCCCAAAATATATTTTGTAGCACCAAGATCCTTCATGTCGAATTTGGAGAACAGTTGGGTCTTCAAATCTTGGATAATTTCTTTGTCATTTCCAATCAACAACATATCATCCACATACAAGACCAAATAAATAACACGGTCACCAATTAATTTAAAATAAATACAGTGATCCTCCTTGCTTCTGGTGAAGCCAAGTCCCCGTATATAGGTATCAAATTTCTGATACCACATCCTTGGTGACTGTTTTAACCCATACAGAGACTTCTTCAACCTGCATACCAGTTCTTTCTTACCCTTCACCATAAAGCATTCAGGTTGCTTCATGTAGATCTCCTCTTCTAGATCCCCGTGAAGAAATTTCGTCTTCACATCCATCTGTTCTATCTCAAAATCAAATGCAGCAGCAACAGATAAAAGTAATCTAATAGAAGTAACTTTGGCAACAGGAGAAAAAATATCACCAAAATCAATTCCCGGCACCTGGGAATAACCTTTGCTACCAACCGAGCTTTGTATTTCTCCACCTTGCCTTCTACATTCATCTTCTTCTTAAACACCCATTTGCTCCCAATGGGCTTCCTTCCAGCCGGAAACTCCACCAAATCCCATGCATCATTTTTGTGCAAGGATGCCATTTCATCAACCATGGCCTCCTTCCATAGTTTTCCATCCTCTAAATCTACTGCCTCCCTGACAGTTCTGGGTTCATCATCAGTTATAGTTAAGGCAAAACCTGAACAGAAAGCAGATGGACTATACCTTTCTGGTTGCCTTCTTTCCCGAACCGATCTTCTCAAAGCTGGAGTTTGTGGCTCTTCATCTTCTGAGTCTTCTTCTGTTGTAGAGTCTGATTCATCCTCCTTTAGCTCAAACTCTATCTTCTCAGGTTCCTTTGGTAGGACTTCATGTTTAACAACATCTTTCACTTCTCTAAACACCGCATCTCGACTGTACACAACCTTCCTTGTTTCTAGGTTCCAAAGCTTGTAACCCTTTAAACCATCCTTGTACCCAATAAAGATGCACCTTTCAGATTTATTATCCAACTTGGTCCTTTTCTCCTTTGGAACATGTACATATGCATCACATCCAAATACCCTTAGATGTGAAAGAGAGGGTTTCTAACCAGTCCATACCTCATGTGGGGTCTTATCCTCCAACGCTGATGAAGGTGATCTGTTAACTAAGTAACATGCAGTCTCCACTGCCTCTGCCCAGAATTCTTGTCCTAACCCGGTACCACTGAGCATGCTTCTTGCCTTTCCCATCAGTGTTCTGTTCATTCTTTCTGCAACTCCATTTTGCTGAGGTGTGTATGGAGTAGTCTTCTGTCGTGCTATACCACACTTCTTACAGAACTCTTTAAATTCCTTCTTGCAGAACTCCCCACCATTATCTGTCCTCAGCGCCTTTATCTTCTTCTCTGTCTGGTTTTCCACCAGAGCCTTAAATTCTTTAAATTTGTCAAAGACTTCAGATTTCTTCCTCAAGAAATATATCCATGTATTCCTTGAGAAGTCATCTATAAATGAAACATAGTACACAGACTTTCCCAGTGACGGAACTGACACAGGCCCAAACACATCACTGTGCACAAGTTCTAATATCTTGTTCGCCCTCTTAGCACCAGAGGGAAAACTCACCCGATTCTGCTTCCCATATACACAATGTTCACAGAAATCGAAATCCAGAGAGAAATTAGACATACCTTCTACCATGCCATTTCTATGCAGTATCTGAAGGCCCTTCTCTCCAATATGTCCAAGCCTTTGATGCCATAGCATGGTCTTTTCTCCAGAGACAGCTAGGCTTTCCGCTCCACTTTCAGGAACCATAGAACTGTTACACCCATCAATAACAATGCTACCTTGTAGCTTGTACAGAGTTCCAGTCCGAACTCCCCGCATTAATACCAGTGCTCCCCGAACCATCTTGCAGGCATCTTTCTCGAACACTGTTTTTACACCTGCATCATCCATCTTGCTTACATAAATCAGATTTCTGGCCAATGCAGGAATATGCAGAACACCAGGAAGTGTTCTAATCCTTCCACCTTGCAGCTTCAGCTTGACCTTTCCACGTCCGATGATTCTGGCCCTCCTATCATCCCCTAGGAATACATCACCACCACCATATTTCTCATACTCGCAGAACCACTCCCTATGGGGAGTGAAGTGAAAGGATGCACCTGAGTCAATCAACCATGACTCATGATCTACATGTGTATTTGAAGAAGTAGCCAAATACACATCCCCACCTTCATCCGAGGTGGTTTTTGCCTCTGCAGAAGGACCTTCATCAGATCCCTTTCCTTTCTCAGAAGCTTTAGATCTGCATTCCTTTTTGTAGTGCCCTTCCTTTCCGCATTTCCAGCACACCTTTACAAACTTTCCAGGAGATTTAGATCTCCCTCTAGATTTAGATCTCCCACTCGAAACCTTATTCTTGTTTCTGTTTTGGGACCTTCCTCGTACAGATAAGGCATCTCCATTCTAGCCCTCCATATTTCTCCGTCTCATTTCCTCCGACAACAAGGCTGAGACAATGTCATCAAAATTCAAGGTAGTTGTATTGCTACCTATTGCAATAACCAGACTGTCCCACGAGTCTGGTAGAGAACACAATAAACTGATGCACTTATCTTCATCTGAGATTTTAATATCAACAGATGACAGCTGACTTACCACAGTATTGAAGGCGTTCAGATGCTCTGTCACCGAGTCTCCATCCTTCATCCTCAGGTTATACAACTTTTTCCGCAGGAACAACTTATTCACCAGAGACTTAGATTAGTACAAAGTCCCAAGTTTTTCCCACAAATTCTTCGTCGTAGCTTCCCCAGATACATTCAACAATACTGAATCTGAGACACACAACCGTATTGTGCTCTTAGCCTTCCGATCCAGTTTCTTCCAGTCTTCATCTGACATTGCCGTTGGTTTAGTACCTGGATCTACCACGATCCATTGATCTTTATCCACCAGCAGATCCTCCATCTTGAGCTTCCACAACTCAAAACTCTGACCATTAAATTTCTCGATCTCTATCTTTCTGCCGCTCGCCATATTCTTTCACCGCAAGAAACGCTCCCGCGTATCTCCCAATCGAATGTATTCACCAAAACTGCCGAAAAAAACCCCGCAGGGGCAAAGGCGTCCCCTTAAGCCGAAACAACTCTATTCCAAATGTAGGTTTTAACCCCGAACATAAATTATCTACACACGACCTTATAACAAAAACAAACAATAGCGAGAGCATAAAACATAAAATCGTACAAACATAGAGATTATCCCCCTAATTCCAACTCCAGACGACCAAGTTTCTGATTTTTCATTATTATATTCCTTTTAGTGTTACAACACATATATATACATGCTGAAGCATACATAAACCCCAATCCATTAACCCTAGATTAGAACATAACTGTAGTTCCCTTGACCGGATCTACAAAATACCAGGGGCTGAAAACCATCGTACCCCAAAACCATGTGCAAACTCATGCAAAAAACATGGGTGGGTCCACACACCAAAACAATTTTCGCCGAGGCGCTGCCCCGGACCCCAACAGTGGGGGTTACCTCCCCCCTTGTGACCCCCCTGCTGCGCCCGGCACAACGTATAGCGCGTGGGGCTAGTCGTGGAAATAATATAACACATACCCAACAACTCCAACACATTTATGATATTTTCGACACATATTGTGGATATGCATCTTTTTATATATGACGAGTATATGGTTTTTCATTTTTTTATGATTATTGTCTTGTGTTAAGTGCATGTGCTAAGTTCCAATCTAGAATATTGTTTGCAATGCCATCTACATAGTGATTTTGGGCTCTAGGTACATGACTGAATGAAATGGTTTCAAATTCATGCACTACATCACTTGTAAATATCTTCTCAAAAGGACATGGTTATTCACACGATACCTGCATTCAATTGCATGAAAAGAAACAAGGAATCTAAACGAAGATGAATATGAAGGATGTGATGATCAAGGGAATCGACTAACAAACCTATCACTTCATCATATTTGGCCTGGTTATTGGTGGCAGATCCAATGCATATGCCATTGGAGAGGACTGACGAATGCATGGGGGTAAAAATGGCCCAAGCTATCGAGGCTAGATTCCGGGAGAAGCGACTTGCACTATCGGCATAGATGATATATGGTGTCGATCATGGATCCATCTGAAAACAAATGAGATGATAATGCACCATGAAAGCTACCTAAATGCATGACAAAAATAAAAAACGCATCTCAATGGGATATGTTATTGGTAAAATCTCTTAAGGTAGAGTGCATTGTGGGGGTTAGGAAGGATTTGGCCTTCTAAATCCTCTAGAAGGTGTGCCCCCTTTCCCAAGTCCTTACTAATGATGTAAGGTCCTAGCCATAATGAATCAAACTTCCCATGACCAAGGACATCATGAGTCTGGTCATACACTAGAATAAGATCGCCTTCATGAAAGGTATGAGGGTGCACTTTTCGGTCATATTGAGCTTTGGTGTGATTCTTAGCTGCTTCGATGGTTGGCAATGCAACATGATAGTCTTCAGAAGCATGCTCAAGCATGATAAGTCTTTGTTATCAAGGTTGGGTATTAGGGAGAATTTTGACGACTAAGTGAAGGGAGGGGATTTCACACTCAATCGGTAAGACTTCCTCCTCGCCAAAAAGAAGGTAGAAACGAGTAAACCCAGTGGCAGTTTCAACAGGATTTCTATAGGTCAACAAAGTAGGGAAGAGCATAAGGTTCTAGTTGGTTTTGTGCTTGTTCATCATTCGTTGAAGCATAATTTTATGGATTTTATTGACAGCTTCAACTTGAACATTACCTTGGGGATAATAGGACGATGAATATTGGTGCTCAAAGCCCAACCGAGATGATAGCTCATGCCATATCTCATCTTCGAAATTTCGCCCATGGTTAGAGACCAATTGTCTCGGAACCCCGAATCGATCGATAACATGGTTAAAGAAAAAGAGAGTTGCAGTAGCTGTCGTGTTATTGAAAGTTGGAATGGCCTCAGCCCATTTGGTGAAATAGTTAGCCACCACAATGATATACTTATGGTTACCATTAGAAGGATGATGACACTCCATAAATTAAATGGCCCACTTACAAAAGATACCAACTGATATAATAGGATAGAGGGGAGTGGGTGGAGCTCACGGCTTTGGGGCGAATAGCTGGCAATTGGAACAGTGTTTGACTGCTTCAATGCAACCACCAAAGAGAGAATGCTAAAAACACACAACGCGCATGATTTTCTAGGCAGTAGAAAAACTAGATAGGTGGCCACCACAAGCGCCACTATGGAAAGCATTAAGGACTTGTTCAGCTTCAGCGTGCATGACAAAAAAATGGAGGAAAGAATCAACACTGTGACGATAAATGTCGTCACCAATGAGAAGATAGCGAGGGGCTTGGTGTCGTATACGTCATCAAGCATCACGATCAAGATGGGAAGTGAAATTTTGGGTTCACAAGTAGGTAAGGATGTCACCATACCAAGTATCATCTGAAGTAATGGAAAACAAGTTCTCAACAAGTAAATCATCATTAACTGACAGATCACATGTACCATTAAGCAATTTAGAAATGAGTTCACATTTCTTACTCTTGGGCGTGAATAACTCAAGATCGAATTCCTGAAGGATAACGATCCAATGGGCGTACCTACCATTGATGATCTGTCAACTCAATAGGAAATACATAGGGTTAGAATTGGTCACGACCTTAGTGGAACACGTAAGGATATAATGACGAAGTTTTTGGACCGAGAACAAAACAATCAGCACCAAATTCTCTTCATGCTTAGGACACAGGGAGACCCACAAGGTTCTTACTAACATAATAGATAACATGTTCGTTTCTAGTTTTATCTTCCTGGATTATGACCCCAGGGACTAAATGGATGGAATCTGATATGTAAAAGATGAAATCCCTTTCAAATTTAGGAGCACTAATCAAGGGAGCAGAAGTGAGAGCATGTTTCAGGGCATCAAAATGATGTTGATCATATTCATCCCAAATAAATAGAATTTTAATTCTAATGATTCTTAGAAACCCATGTGTAGTGGTGGCATAGCCAGGGACAAACCGATGAAGGAAGGTGGATTTTCCTTGGAGGCTTTGTAACTAGCCCAAGGTACGAGAAATAGGAAGTTCAAGGATGGCTTGAACTTTTAGGGGATCAAGAGTTATGCCATATTTGGACACAATGAAGCCCAAAAGACGGTCGGCGGGAATGCAAAAGACACTTCAGTGGGTTGATGCAGATATTATACTTATGACATCAGAGAAATATGGTACGCAAATCATGTATGTGTTGTGCCCGATGCAATGAGCAATGAGGTCGTCAAGGTAGGCAAGGATGAGAAAAATCATGGAAATAGTATTACATGGCCTTCTAGAAGGTGCCTTTGACATTATTTAGGCCAAACTAAAGAAACATTTCTACACTGACTAATGTACAGAGTTTTTAACTGATCATCACGATGGATAACAATCTGTTGTACCCAGAGAAACCATCCATAAAGGATAGAACCTTATGCCTCGCACACTCATCGATGATCTCGTCACTAAACGATGTGGGGAATTTGTCTTTGGGACAAGCTTTGTTCAGGTCGTGAAAGTCAGTGCAGAGACAGATGATGCCTTATTTCTTGAGAATAGGAACTGGGTTAGAAATCCAAGTGGTGTATTCAATGGGATAGATAAAACTAGCCTGCTTGAGCTTATCGATTTTGGCTTCAATAGCCTCTCATCTCGAAGGATTAATGGGTCTCAAATTTTGATGGACATGATTGTCATCGGGCCATGTATTGATATGGTGTTCAACAATGGTGGGATCAATTCCAAGCATATTTGAATAGGACCAAGCGAAAACATCACGAAATTCCTTGAATATCTTGATGTAAGCCTCAATTTATTTCGGGATGCAATGTGCCCCTAAGGTAATGTTTTCTTATATGCCTGGATTATCAAAAATTTTAATTTTAATGGTAGGAGAGATATTGCCCATATTTCCTTCTTCAAAAGCATCTGGTGCAAGAAGGGGATTTCTAAACCAATCAACCTCATTGGGTATGAAGTCTTTAGACTCCACAGCATACTAGTCATGGGACTGCCATAGAAGGAAGTATGCAGGGTGGTGTTATAGCATCATTTATCACCATCATATACTTGATTACTTGTGCTTTGGCCTTGGGCAACCCTTCCCTTCATACTTGGACATATTTCTCAAAAAATAGTTTCTTAAAACCCATACACACATCTGCCCAGACTTTTCTGTGTATATACACGATTCCATACATAGAGAACCGCGTATGCCATTTTAAACATTAAAAAAATATATATTTTCCCTATTTTAGAGGTGGGGTTTACAGTTGTTCCAATAACTTAACCACCCCAGCCCATGGCCTAACTGTTCCCAACTACAAAAACTAATTTGAGGGAGTATAAAATCCCCTCAAGGGAATGGCCTGAAGGAGGAAGAGAGAGAGAAATATAGATATTATATGTTGTTGGAGCCCTATCCAAGTCCGATATATTCCCTGTGCCTCCTGCACTTCCCAAATATTTTCAGGAAACCCTTGTTTCCTTGAGATGCTCACCACCCTATGTGACATCCATTGTGCTCTACTCTTGGTAGAAATCTTGAGAGGCTAGGGCTGGACGGATCCAGAGGACGGTATGCTCTAAGGCCGTGGAAGATTTCAAGTGATATATCCACATTTGTTTACTGTACATGTCATTAATAATAGAAGTACCATATTATTCCTGATATTTACATGTCCATAATATTTTATACATGTGTAATGATCTTGAATTGTTAATTTAATATTGTTTTTATGATATTATACATGATTTTCACTAACATCTAGAACATATATATGTTGTACAACTAGGATTTTTGTGCTTGTTCTTTGGTGGTTTACAGATTTTTGAGCACAAAGAGTTGCAGGGGGTTTGCACCCCACGAGATCTACTACAACCGAAGGATATCGGGTAAGATATGCAACTTGCAGTTTCTAGTTATTAGCATAAATGTTGGTTAAGTGAGTCCTTCTTGTAATGACATGCCCATGATCTGTGAAGGTTTATCAACCCAAGATATTAGGGTTACTTTACCCGAAACATAAATGGTGACTCCGCTAGGGATTACATCTATGTAATTCCTAGTTTGGGTTTTTTTATCTGTGTCGTAGGTTCCCTGACAGGTTTCTCACTTTTGACAGTCTAGCAAGTCCTTTTTCAGTCAGACAGAAGACCTAGTCCCTTGATCAGGCTTGAATTTTTTTCTTTTTCCTTATCTTTTGACCTCCTGTATTTTCCAAGGGGACCCGCGTATATGTGATTTTCCTTGGTTATAGTCGCGTATACACACTAGTTGAATTCTGCAAAACCGTGTATGCCTGGGAAAATTTGAAAATTTGAGTTTCCAGCCTCTATAGTCTTTTCTGTCTGGGTTGAACCATTCTTGTGGTGTCCCTAAGGTTTCTAGACTATCTTTATGGTGATTGCATATCCATTTCTCTCCTTTTTTGTGAAAACCTAGCCATTTGGCGAATTCCCTACTTTGTGTGATTGCGATTGCGGCTGAAGCTCCAATATATTTTCCTGAAGTTCTTGGCTATTCTCACCATTCAGAATAGTGAGCCTCTGCTTGTTTTCTCTTCTTGGCCCTATGCATTGTTATGCTTGTGGTTTTAGCTCTCTTGGTATATTTTGGTTTTCTTGATTTCTTGCACTTGTCTTGGTGCAAATCTTGAAGAATCTATTTTTGGTTTTTTGAGTTGTTGTTTGTTGAAAGATTGTGCTACTGTGTTGAGTCAATTGATTGAGTTTTTTGTTTCTTCTTGCTCATTTGAGTCTCCCTACAAAAGTAGCATAGTTGGCTTGAGCACTTTGAAGCCTTTGTTGAGACTCATTTTTCTTGATTCCAGTTCTTTGGTATTTTATGTTTGTCTTCTTGAAATCTTTGTCTTCCACTATAAGTTAAAATCCCAAAAACATTTTGTGTTTTTTGTAGATTTTTTCTTTGAGTTTGTTTACGGTTTCATCATATCTTTTGAAGATTTTTCGTTGGTTTCTAGTCTTTGGTTCTTGTCTTGATTATGAAAGAAGTATTTTCTTGATTTCTCTCTTTTGTATCAAGTGCATTTTGGCGTTCTTATGCGTAGGAGTTATGTTTGGAACTAGCCTTGTTTTTCTGTCAAAAATTCATTTATCTGTTTAGTTTCTAGAAAATATTTTTCACTTCTTTAGTGTTAGCATCTTAGGATTTGCATATCATTGGTAGTTTTAAATAACCGGATTTGAGCATTTTAGTCTTTTTCATAGCTTTCTTGATCATGTGAAGTGTGAGTGTTTGAAAATAAAATTTTTTTTTTTTGCTTATGTACTTTCATAGAACCCATGTAGAGATCGCTTTTCATCGAAAGGAAATTGTTGCATTTGCATGTAACTAGGTTTTCATTGATTTCTTCTGTATCATCTAACACCATCATTTTCACTTTCATATACCCTTGACTTAAGTAACAACCAATTTAAAACAAGTGATATAATTAAAAGCAACTAGAATTGTTTGTATTATTCTCATTAATTATACACCAAATAGCTAGGTTGTAGGGCCTTGGATTAGGTGAGTGGAGAGTTAACTCTCCAAGGCCACTCAAAATGTTAAACATAGAAAGTTTATTAAAGAGCGAAATCCAACACCGTTAAGTGGACCGGGAAATCTCTCCTCCAGAGAGTCAAGCGTGAGGGATAGTGCATGCAGATAAGAGAGATACCCCCTCTCCTATTTGTTGAATCTTGACCTAAGACCATTCTGCTCAGCTACCGATATGGATTGGTGCCCTTAGTTGCCTATCCTAGGGACCACACAGGTGACTGCGGGGGGGAATACTCATGGTATCTAAGACAAACGTTGCATCACTTCCATCAGTACTTCTGGAGGGTGCCCTTGTGAAGCTTGGGGACTTGCACCAACAAAGGCTATTGTTAGGAGGTCAGTGTAACTATTTCTGTTACCTTCGCTAGTAGGCCTGGGGCGTAATTACGCCAGACTATTTTTAGAAGGTCCTATTATTTCGCTTTCTTGTATTTTGGTGTCCATTTCTCATCACCCAGAGCAGAAACGCCAGAGAGCTGCTTGTCTGGCTGTATCTTAGGAACTTTTCAGAGTGTGCTCTTTGCTCCTATATTTCTTAGCTTCTTATATTTTTTGAGTCTAAAATTAATCTCTTAAAGTGGCTGACCGATCACCTCGTCGATCGAGGAGGCTTCGTGGGATTTCTCCCATGAGTGTAGAGTCTTCTTCAAGAAGGCGTAAGAGTAATTTGGTGAGTGATTTTCATCCCCTGGTTTCGAATGCAGCAGAGAGAGATCCTCCATTGGGGCTTATTGTTTCTGTGGGTGGTTCTAGTGTCAGTGTCAATATAGAGAGGAGTGTTCCACTCATCTCTAGAGTTTTATTTCCAGCAGAAGAAGTAGTAGAGGAAGTCCCTTAGCCTACTGAGTCTCTTCAATCTCCTCTTCCTTCTAGTTTTCCTAGCATTATTCGATACATCAGGCCCGATTCTCAAAGACTGACTAGTCCTTTTCCATCATATCCCTTTCTTTTGATGGCCACGGCTGGGAAAACCGTTTCAGTTGTGAACACTGCAAGTGTTCAGACTCCTATTTCAGTTGAAGGAGGAGGAACTATTTCCATATCAACAATCACTTATAGTGCTATTGTGCTTGGCTCTGGCAACAACTAGGAACATGCTTCTCAGTCTGCTCCCTTTTCTTATGGAATGCCCACTAGTGGAATTCCTTCTTTCTCCTTTTCTGCTACTTCAACTGCATCTGCACCCATACCTTCTATGGCTAGTGGATTAGCTTCATGTCAAGGGTTCCCCTTTGGAAGTGGGCATATTACTCATTCAAAACCTTCCTTAGGATCCTTGCCTTTCACCTCTCAGAGTCAGGGTTTAAATCCTTTTTCTGGAGGTCAAAGCTCTAATGTATTTTTGGGATGGAAACCGAATTTTACACCGTTAGGAGTAGGGAGTCAGTTTCTCGCTAGTCAGTAAGGGAATGTTCCTTTCCCTTCATAGAGTACTTCTCAGGCTTTTTATCCATTTGCAAATGCTTGGAACCCTTACCGTGGGTTTTCTCCTTCATTCAATACCTCGGTGGGAGGGAATGGTCCTGTGTATAGTAACTCTATGTTGGGGGGTGGGGGGGGGTTCCTTCTCCAAATGTTGGGTCGCAAGGATTTTCTTATGGCCCAACATTCTCTACGAACAACATCTGGCAACATGGTGCTTCAACAAATCCAAGTTATTCTTTTTGGAATGTGGGGAATCCTTCCTATGGTGGATGGAATTCCCAAGCTCCTCCATGCTTACCATTTCTGGCAACGTTAAACTTGCCAGATCTATCAAAATTGACTAACGATCCTATTCGGTATAGTCTGGGTTGGCCTCCGGTCCCCACCAATCTCCCCTCATACATTCCAAAGTTTGAAAGGAAAACTAGTGAGGATTCGGAAGATCATATCACCACTTTCCATTTATGGTGTTCATCGAACTCCCTGATCGATGATTCGATTAGGTTGAGATTATTTCAACGAACCTTAACTGGAAATGTGGCCAAATGGTACATAGAGTTAACTGGCAGCAATTTTTCTACTTTTTGAGAATTCGCTACCATGTTCTTAAATCAATTTTAGTTACCTGTCCGTTATGACCCTAGGACTGATCTCCTGGCCAATTTTCAGCAAGACAAGGCAACTCACATTTCTGACAATATTCAGGAAGAGGCTCATTAAAGCCCAAATCCTGAATGAATTCCTTCTTGAATGGTTTTTGAAATCTTTACAGCCAGAAATTTCTAAGGATGTATCCCTTTCAGGGGTATTTTCTGAAGAGCGGGCTATTTTCAGGGATCGACAGCTAGAACTAATTTATTCTCAGTCTAGAGTCCATAATAAAAAAATTCCAGATGCTCCTCACTCCAAATTGGACTTAGCCAAAACTAAACATGGTTCTCATGGTGATGGGCTTAACGGTTCTATTGATAGTGGTACGACTAATCTCCTAAGTCAATTGTAGCAAATGTCTATACAATCTGCTTCTTCTGGTAAGGTTGTGCCTTCAGTGTCAACTCCTTCGCAGTGCTTGGCAATTAGTGTTGTTCAAAATTATAAGCCTAAAGGAAATCAACAATATAATGGGAAGAATAAGGGACAGAATAATAATAAAAAGGACAAGGATGGGAAGGGGAATGCGAACAAATCCAACGATCATGTTGGAGAGGGTAAAAAGGATAATAAAAAGAAAGTGAAATTTCCATGAAAATTGTGCACTGGAGATCATCTTATACACCTTTTCCCTAAAATTCAAGATGCCCAGCACTTGTTAGCTCAACAGGGTTCTTCTAGTCCCCAGGTTGTGTTGACAAACTATTTTCCCCAACGGAATCAATTAGTTGTTGGTGCGAATCCAAATACTGGGGCTCCCTCTAGGGGCAACCAGGAAGGGGAAAATACATCAAACATATACATGATGAGTGCTCATGCAGATATCGCTACGAGATCTCATGATTATGGCAAAGCTGAGTGTTTGAAAGCTAAGGGTGCTCCTGATAGTACTGAGCCACTTCATATTACGAGGCTTATTGTTGAGCATATACCTCGGATCCCAAAAGCATCTTCAAAACGTACGACAATCAATCCTAATTCGAAGGCTGCCCAGAACTACTTGATTGTAGAATATATGGCTCAAAGTCCTTGTGCCATGTCTGAGTTAGAGGTGCTCCATTCTTGTCCTTCTCAGCAGAGTGCTTTACTCACTGCTATTGTGGCCGTTGATCCAAAGAATTCTCTTATGATTACATTTGACATGTCAAATTTT
The DNA here is from genome assembly GCA_034641835.2 of Pinus albicaulis. Lineage (NCBI taxonomy): Eukaryota > Viridiplantae > Streptophyta > Pinopsida > Pinales > Pinaceae > Pinus > Pinus albicaulis. The sequence continues at coordinate 186,353,570 of CM076582.1, read as the reverse complement.
AAAAAGAGACTTCCTCATCATATGGATTTCCATATTATATCAACTTATCGGAAATTAAATATCTTTTGAATGGTTGTTGATGAAGGCACTTCCACGTGTGTAATTTATCTTGCATGCTGGAAGGGTATTGGATCTCCCACAGCTATTCCTTCAGCCACTCTTCTGACTGCGTTTGATGGTCATTCTCATAGGCTACATGGTATTGTTCTAGCTTTTCCCATCTGTCTTGGGGAAAAACTGTTAATATCAAAGTTGAGATAGTCGATGCAAGCTTAGACTATAACCTTCTTTTGGGGCAAAACTGGATCTATGAGATGGATGCCATTGCATCCTCATTATTTTGTATTGTTTCTTTCCCTCACAAAGGGAGAATTCTCACAGTTGACCAACTGGATTGTTCTACTGTAGATCTGAATGCATCCTCTAACTCAACCATTCCTTTGGTGAAGGATACCAAGCAACCTGTTGAGAATCTTGGGGTTGGAGTATACACTTCCTTGATGGGTAATTTTAATCTTACACCTCCTTCGGTTCATATCAATGCTATTTCATCCTCCAGGGCTCCTATTCGAAGAGATTTGTTTAGAATTCATTATTTTTTGGACCCTTGGACCTTACATTCTCCTACGTCCACATTAGCAGAAGGTCATGTGGGTGGAATGGAATTTCCTATGTCTACAAGTGAGATTTCTTATAGCTCTATTGTTGACTCTGCAAATTCCATTCAAGTTTCTCTTTCACTAGAGGAATTGGATGGAGATGTGGCTCCAGCTTGGACTCTCAGTTTCATCTTAGCTCGGGATTTCCTTGATGCCACTCTTCCATTTGAAGAGACTATCCTCAAAGCAATGAATGGTGTAGAGATACGAGTGGGATGATTTACATCATCGACCTTACTTTCTATCGGACTTGCGAGAAGTTGAATTAAGTTTCTCTAGCCCTCGATCTTCTAGACCTATTCACCCGATGCGAACCCTTTAGCACCAACACGGGTTTTTTACGAAGGGAACATGGTTGTTATTTTTTCTACTACCCCGAGTGAACTCTCCGGAGATCCAACATCATAGAGAATGTCTTCATTGGAGCCAAGTTTTCCCCTTAGGAAATTCGAGGAGTTACACCGATCTCTTTCGAGAATTTCGGGATGTGTTTTCTTGGTCTTATGAGGAAATGCACAGTATAGATCCATGTGTCAACATGAGATCAAGATATACAAAAAATCTAAGCCTATCGAGCAAAAGCTTCATCGAGTCGACCCTAGGAAGGTAACGACTATCAAGCTAATGTTGAAGGCTGTAGGCGGAGTTTCATTGCAGTTCCTTTCGCCCGAGTGGGTTTCAAATCTAGTTCATTTTGTGAACAAGAAACAAGGAACGATTCGAGTTTGCATCGATTTACGGGACTTAAATAAATCACGTCTTAAAGATAATTACCCCACCTTAGTTTATATATCGGATCATCGATGAGTGTGTAGAATGAGATTTTCTCCTTCATGGATGGTTTCTCTGGATATAATCAAATCACTATCCATCTTGAAGATCGGCATAAGGATGCATTTCTTTGTCCCTCGGTTACCTCTTCTTACGAGAAAATTCCTTTTGGCCTCAAAAATGCTAGAGCTACCTTTCAACGGGCCATGTCTTATGCCTTCCATGACATTAAACATATTATCGAGGCATATTTGGATGATTTAGCTTCTCGTTCTCATAAGAGAATTGATCATCCTTCTCACCTTCATCGAAGTTTTTGAACATTGTCGGCATTACAAAATTTGGTTGAACTAGAACAAGTCTGTTTTCGTTGTCACATACGTTCGGTTGTTGGGATTCATCATGTCTACGGAAGGGATTGGTGTATCCCTTCAAAGGTTGAGGCAATACTTCAAATGCCTCCCCATCTTCAATTCGTCAACTTCAAAATGCGCAAGGAAAAGCTAATTTCCTACGAGAGGATTCATCATAAATTATGTCAAGATTACAAGGGATTTATGAGATTATTAAAGAAAGGAGTTCCATTATTTTGGGATGACATTTTGTGCTCAACCTAGTCTCTAAATTGAGTTCATTTAATTGTCAACCGGGGTTGGTAAAGTTGCTGAAGTTGAAGTGCACCATATGTGCCTAAGTAACCTCTTCCTACTTCGTTGTGTTTAGTGTTTTCTGATGTTTTTGGTTTTATGGTTTTATGTTCACAAGGAAAAGAACTAAATGCTAGTGGAAGGAAGCTACTGGTTAAAAACAGAGTTAAGCCTAATTTATTGATGACCAATGACAAATGCAAATGCAAATACTGAAACAGAATCAAACCTAGACTATGACTAAGCAGAATACAAAGCTTGATAATGACTTCAAGAAAATGAATCAAAACATAAACTTAGCTTGTCCAATTCTTTCATTAAAGGTATTTTGGAAGAGCTTGAGAAATGGGCAGCTAAGTATACAAATTCTCCTAACTAAACAATTAAACAATCAACTTATAATGATACAACATTTTATCCATGATTAAAGATTTGTTGAAACATATTTGGAGAAGAACATTGGTAACATCATAAGATCTCTACTCTAAGACTAGCTCCTAATTCTATTCTGCAACTTAGTTTAACATCACTAAACCTTATTCAAAAGTTATAGATTTCTTTTTAAAGTAGTCTTTTGAGGAAAGGCTTTGTTTATGAAGTGGTAAAGAAGTTGCAAAAGTACTTCAGGCCTTGGGATGATACTATCTTCTGTTCAGATGGTTATGAGTCAATTATAGATTTGGAACAAAAGAGATTTTGTAAATAATGAAGGCTGTATTGTTTAAGTTTAACAACTAATGTAATCTAATATGCAATGGATGACAACTAAATGTGGAATGTAAATACAATGAGCTAAGCTAAAACTGAACTAAGATGTCACTAGTCTACAATAAACAGTGCTGAACTAACAAGCCATTATCAAATTTAAAACAAAATAACAGAGCATGAATTGAATGCACTTTGACTCAGGAGTACCCTAACTAAGTTATCATGCAATTAATCTATGGGATTCTACAGCCTATTTTGTCCATCATGAATGGTATTTTGGAAGAGCTTGTTAGAACAATCCTGGCTGTACAATTCAGTGCAAATGCAAACATAAAGACTGAAAGAAATTTAAAAACTAAGACATCACAGCTATCTCCTACCCATTATTATGATATTTTGGAAGAGCGTTTTAAGAGTAAGATCAGCTATGCTACTTAGTATAAACAAACAACTGAAACTTTCAGTATCACAGTCATGCCTTAGACATCATAAGGATTTTTTGGAAGAGTTTGCTTAGAATAAGTTCAACTGTGATAATGAACAAAAGAAATTGCAATTAAAACCTACAACACTATAGCCATTTCTCATTCATTATCATGATCTTTTGGAAGAGTTTCTTAGAACAAGTATAGCTATAGTGACTAATGAAATTAACTATGATTCAAAAACTAAAAAAAAAGAAATCAAGATACTTATCTAAATTATAAAACAGAGCTGCACAGGAGGCAGGGGCCCTCCACCACCTGGTAGCACGCAATCTAACTCAAAATCGACTCAACACGTTCACAGAAATGATGTTTCTTTCATTAAAGGAGAAAAATACTGAAAAACAGAGTATTCATGGTTCTGAAACTTAACAGCAAAAGCCAAAAATCTAACCAGCGTTGCTTGGTCTCCCAAGTCATATTTATAATGAAATTACATAACAGAACTTGAGATAATGTAGGGATTACTGTCTTTCCCATTCCTATTCGAATTAAAACTCTTATTGAAGGTTGCGTACTTTGCTGCAGACAGCTGTAGAGTTTGTGTCTCGGTAGAACTCTACCTCTTGGTTTTGGTTTCCCACGTGCATAACCACATGTAGAATTGTGCTCAGACTTTGTAGGGAGCAAGGAATGATGTGGATGAAGTCTGGAATTTGCCCATATGCGCCTTTCTTTGAGACGACACCTGTAACCCACTTAAACTCTAAAACAGCTGCGGAAAACGTGATCAGCTACGGAACGCGTGATCAGCTACGGAACGCCTGTATTCTGTAGCTATTTTGCAGAAAATTATTAAAACAGCAAAAATCATGAAAATACAATATGTTAATCGATTTCATGTAACCTTTAAGCAATCCTAATCATTCTTCATTGATTTTAGGCTTATGAAGTGATAAAATAATGATGAAATGAAGTGAAGGTTTGTAAAAGAGAAGGCAATTCTAAGGCTCAACATACCCCCACTGCAAGACTATTGCATGTCCTCATGCGATTTCATCAAAACTTATTCCATATGCTTTGAAACCTCTGTTAGAACATCCAACCTTATCTTTCTGCTTCTTTTGGCCCTAATCTATTTTCTAATCTCTGTTAACTTTTCAGAGATTAGTTCTTCATCTTCCTTTTGTAGTGGAGTGTCAAGTTTATTTTCAATAACCATGTCAGTTTTTCTTCTTCTGCTCCATCAAAAGATTTGGCGAAAGATTTTGTAATCTCCTTATGGAAGCCATCAAATTTCTCGATAAAATTTAGCCTCCCTGCTTGTTGTAGTAGTTCCTTGACTTATGGATATCCTTCCAAATACTTGACTTCAACTGATTTTGTCCTGACAATTAGCCACATTCCTCCTTTGTGCAGATTATCTTCCTTTCAGAATTACTTTTCTATGCTTGAAGCTAGATTGACTACAAAGTCTAATGCTTTATTTTGAAACTGTATCTCTGTGTCTGAAGATGGATTAGTTGAAGAATGATGCTTCACCCTTAGAATTACCTTTTTGCACTTAGAGATGGATTGGCTGCAAAGTGTAATGGAAGTGAATGGATGGAGGTAATTAAGCTATAAGGGAAAATGAAGTGGCTATGGATCTGATGGAGAATTTATGATGAACTTGTGGTGAAATAAGTGAATGATACAATCTTAAGGAGATGTGGAATAGTAGGTTGGAATGTTGGATAAGGGATATGGCCAAAATATGTTAATCAATTCGAATGATAGGTTGTTTTAGGAAACATATGATTATACACATTGTATCTATTTCATGTTTTAACTTTTTGCTATTAAAATAATTTTCACAATTTACCTCAGAATTTTGACCTTGTTAATTGATGTGCTTGATGTTGTTCCTTTGGTCCTCTTTGAGCATGTTGGTCTTCAAAACAGAATCCTTCAATTTCCTGTAATCATCATCTCTTTGTAGGCTGTACAATTATGTCAGAACTGTTGAATAAGATGTGGCTGCAACATGCAATCTGTAAAAAGAAATGAAGTATGAATATGGAAGATGGATGTGAAATGTAATGGAGTGAAAGTGGAATAGGACTTTTGAAATGAAATGAAAATGGCGTGAGATGGAGTGAAAGTGGAATGGACTTGTGAAATGAAATGAAAATGGCGTGAGATGGAGTGAAAGTGGAGTGAGATGGAGTGGAATTATAGAATGAAATGAATTTTGCAATTTCTCTCAAATGGTACATCAGACTTCCCTGAAATTTTCTGAGGTTGTCACCAATATTATTATGCATCTTCCGACGAAAAATCTCTGCCATTGGTTACACGGATCTCCCGGAAAATGAGAAATGGCTGTAGGTGAAAGTGGCCAATTTCTTGAAGAATACATACTGAAATTTTCTGAAATTTTCTGTGTTTATTCACCCTACCTCAATGCATTTACCATAAAAATTTTAGGACCAACGGATGCACGGTTTGAAAGTTATGATAAAATCAATTTCTGCCCTGTTTCACCCTTCATTTTGCCCAATGTTGCAACAAAAAAGTACGCCACGGACTCATTTTAAGGCCAAATTGAGTGATTCCAAAGGGAAACTGTGTATTTTTACCTTCTCTACTGCCACATGCTTCCAGAATTTCATTTTGATGAAGAAAAGGTGCTGCTGTGCAAAATTACTCAAATCTGTCCTAATCTGTCCAAAATGCTGAAAAGTGAGAATCTGCCTGAAAAACCCTTCTGAAATGCCCTTAAAAATTGTTTTTTTCCAAATTCTGTCCGCGTCTTACTCAATTTATCATATTCTGAGAAAACCCAGAAGCTCATAATTTTTTATTTCTGCTCCAATCTCTTGCAAAAATTGCACCAAAACTGCCTTCTGGAAAAAGTTGCAAAAAAAACAAGAACAGGCTGCTACAGCAATAGCTGCAGAAACTGCCACTTTCCGCAGCTGTTATTGAATTGACAAAAAGATGAACATGCTGCTACAAGAAACTAATAAAATTCATTGCTGCAAGTTGTTGTTGATTCCATAAAACCATTAGTCTTCATCAAAGCCAACATTCATGGTACAATTCTTACCATGCGAATAAATGTGTCGAAGTCGAGCATGGGAAGAAATCATTGGATTACCGATCAATAATGAAAATCGTTAACCAATGCGAGAAAACTCACCGATAATGTAAATGAGTGTCAAGGTACCTCGGTGCATCTTGACAGGGACGAATGAATGTGTCGAAGTCGAGTCGCCTGCAAGATTTGACAATCAAGAGACATTGTTGTATTCCCATTGTTATCAATGAGGAGGCTTGCCATTGATGAATGCAAGCTCCAAGGCACTCCAAATAATCTCTAATCTTGATCCCAGATAAAGTGTTGAGGTCGATGGGACAAGATTTGTTGGAAGGTGGACCTTAAGGAATTCCACATCATCCAACTCGAGCATAGAACCAAGAATGATTTGAAGAACCATGAAAGATTGAAACCATCATGAAATTGCAGAACTTTATTGTGAACTTTGCTCGCCAGTTGCCTGGTTTTCAAGCAAAGCTCATGTCCAATTGCGCCAACAAGCTGGTTTTCACAATAGGACTTTTTTTTTTTTTTCTCTACTCTTTTTTTTTTTTTTATGTCCTACTCTACTTGAAAAAGAAAATCTTGTTCAAGTATATGAATACTTCCAGTGGAACCATGTCTGTAACAAGATGATAGATGAACTCATATGCAGGTTTGAAAGACACTCTTTGATATGTACCTGTATATGAGATGCCAACTGTCTTGATTTAGATGATGTCAGAAGATATTGAATAATTGAGCATTGGAATCCAATGACTGAATTGAACCAAGATTCAATGTAATCTTGTCTTCCTTGTCTTTCCTCTATCATGAAATCAGAGATGTGATCTTCATTCATAGAATCTAGTTATAGGCATGCATGAGACTTTTCAATCTCTGGTTCCAATATCTCCTCTTTATCAATAGACATCCATGATTCTTGGACCTTATCTGAGTCTTCTTCTTCTGGTTGTTGTTCTTCAATGATAGCTGATGAATCATTTTGCAATACCTCAGAATTGTAAGTTGATTGAGGTGTTTTATTGTTGGGGATATGAAATGGTTGTGGAGGTAGTGGAGTGGGGAATCTTTGGGGTGCTTGTGTGGATGGTAATGGGAAAGGTTGAATTGAGGTCAAATGAGGGTGATATTGATGTTGTGGTGGAGGCGAATGGTATGAATAACATTGATGATGGTATTGAGGATAGAGAGGGAAAGATTGAGGATATGGTGGATTTCCTTTATAGGGCCTTTGCCAACTTTGTTGCCAAAATTGGTTTTGAGGTTGGGATTGAGATGGCGAAGGTTTCCAAGGTTGATTTTGAGGTTGGGATTGAGATGGCCAAGGTTGCCAAGGCAAGGGTGTTCTCCAATTACCTTGAGGTTGTTGTGCATAACCTTGAAACTGTGCATAAGGATATTGCATCATATTGGGTTGATGAGGCTGCCATAGTCCTCTTGGAGATACATAACAAAGTTGCTCTTGTGCTTGATTTGCTCCATTATCCTTCTGGTAAATTTCCTTCAACCCTGGTAATGATGGGCAATCTTCAGTAGTATGTGATCCTGCACAAATTTTACACATTTTAATGTTATCAAGTGGACATTCATGCAAAGTATGTTTCTTTCTACATTTAGGGAAAAATATAAATGAAGCAACTTTTTTCTTGTTTTGCATTCTTAGCATGTCATTTTGTTCATTTAAATTACCAAGAATGTTTAGCAAATTGTTAGGTTCAGTTTGACTTACCAATCTTGATGCTGACTTACTTACTCTTGCCATAAATGGATCTTGAGGGGATCTTACACACTTTGCTTTTCCTCTTGATATGTTCTTGCATAGTTCACAAATTTCTTGAAATGGTAATTGATAGACATCTCCTTTTCCCACAAGATTAAGAAGATCAATCCATTCATCCTTTATAGCATTTAGTAGGAGAGTTTTTAATGCATCTGATCCTAAATTATGCAATTTAGATATTTTGATATTATAAGTAAATCTCTCTACTAAATCTTCTAGGCTTTCATCCTCTTTTTGGTTCATCTTAAAGACTTCATTTCTAAGGCCATGGTGCATGCAATAACCTTTATATTTTTCCAAAAATACTCTTTTCATATCATCCCATGTCCTTATATAATTTGTTCCTAAAGTCATGAACCATCTAAGAGCTCTATCCTTCAATGTTGCCGGAAACAAATTCAATTTTTGCATGTGCAATGAGTAGCCATAAGATCTACAAATTATTTCAAATTCAAAAAGAAAGGTTTCCGGGTCTTTTGATCTCATACCTTTGAAGTTAGGAAGTACAGATGGATGGATGTTCTTCATTTGAATGTTGATATCAGTTTCTTGAATGGGAAATCCAAAAGGATCTTCCTCATTGTCATCATCTCCATCCATTTCTTCAACCTGCTTTGTCACCTCTTCTTCTACCTGAAAAAATATGAATTCATGATGTGGATGTGTGGCTCTTACTGCACCACATGGTATAGTGGGTGTGGTAGGTGATTGAAGTTTTGTTTTTGTTTTTGGATGTAAGTAAAATTTACCTAGTTACACTTCCTAAACAGCAGCGCCAAAATGTTTGTGTGCTCAACCGAGGTTGGTAAGCTGTACAGTGAAGTGCACCATATATTGCCTAAGTAACCTCTTCCTACTTCGTTGTGTTTATTGTTTTATGATTTTTTTGGTCTTTTGATGGTTTTATGTTCACAAGGAAAAGAACTAAATGCTAGTGGAAAGAAGCTACTGGTTAAAAACAGAGTAAAGCCTAATTTGTTAATGACAATTGACAAATGCAAAATGCAAATACTGAAACATAACCAAACCTAAACTACGACTAAGCATAATACAAAGCTTGATAATGACTTCAAGAAAATGAATCAAAATATAAACTTAACTTGTCCAATTCTCTCAGTAAAGGTATTTTGGAAGAGCTTGAGAAATGGGCAGCTAAGTATACAAATTCTCCTAACTAAACAATTAAACAATCAGCTTATAATGATATAACATCTTATCCATGATTAAAGATTTGTTGAAACATATTTGGAGAAGAACATTGATAACATCATAAGATCTCTACTCTAAGACTAACTCCTAATTATATTCTGCAACTTAATTTTACATCACTAAACTTTACTCAAAAGTTATAGATTTCTTTTTAAGTTAGTCTTTTGAGGGAAAGCTTTTTTTATGAAATGATAAAGAGGTTGCAAAATTACTTAAGGCCTTGGGATGATACTGTCTTCTGTCCAGATGGTTATGAGTCAATTATAGATTTGGAACAAAAGAGGTTTTGTAAATAATGAAGGCCGTAGTGTTTAATTTTAACAACTAATGTAATCTAATATGCAATGGATGACAACTAAATGTGGAATGTAAATACAATGAGCTAGGCTATAACTAAACTAAGGTGCCACTAGTCTACAATAAACAGTGCTGAACTAACAAGCCATTATCAAACTTAAAACGAAATAGCAGAGCATGAATTGAATGCAATTTGACTCCCGAGTACCCTAAATAAGTTATCATGCCATTAATCTATGGAATTCCACAGCCTATTTTGTCCATCATGAATGGTATTTTGGAAGAGCTTATAGAACAATCCTGACTGTACAATTCAATGCAATTGATTACAAACATAAAACTGAAAGCAAATACAATTTAAAAACTAAGATATCACAGCTATTTCCTACTCATTATTATGATGTTTTGGAAGAGATTTTTTTAAGAGTAAGACTAGCTATGTTACTTAGTATAAACAAACAACGAAAACCTACAGTACCACAGTTATACATTATTCATCATAATGGTATCTTGGAAAAGTTTATTAGAATAAGTTTCACTGTGATAACTTAACGAAAGAAATTGCAACTAACGCTACAGCCATTCCTTATTCATCGTATTGATCTTTTGGAAGAGTTTATTAGAAAAAGTGTAGCTCTAATGATTAACGAAATTAATTATGATTCAAAAACTAAAAAAAAATGAAATCAAGATACTTATCTAAATTATAAAGTAGAGCTGCACATGAGGCAAGGGCCCTCCACCACCTGGTAGCACGCAATCTAACTCAAAATCGACTCAACACGTTCACAGAAATGATGTTTCTTTCATTAAAGGAGAAAATGACTGAAAAACAGAGTATTCACGGTTCTAAAATCTAGTAGAAAAAGCCAAAAACTAACTAGCGTTGCTTGGTCTCCCAAGTCATATTTATAATGAAATTACATAACAGAACTTGAGATAATGTAGGGATTACTGTCTTTCCCATTCCTATTCGAATTCAAACTCTTATTGAAGGTTGCATACTTTGCTGCAGACAGCTATAGAGTTTGTGTCCCGGTAGAACTCTACCTCTTGGTTTTGGTTTCCCACGTGCATAACCACATGTAGAATTGTGCGCAGACTTTGTAGGGAGCAAGGAATGATGTGGATGAAGTCTGGAATTTTCCCATATGCGCCTTTCTTTGAGATGACACCTGTAACCCACTTAAACTCTAAAACAGCTGCGGAATGCGGGATCAGCTACGGAATGCGTGATCAGCTACGGAATGCCTGTATTCTGTAGCTATTTTGCAGAAAATTGTTAAAATAGTAAAAATCATGAAAATACAATATGTTAATCGATTTCATGTAACCTTTAAGCAATCCTAATCATTCTTCATTGATTTTAGGCTTATGAAGTGATAAAATAATGATGAAATGAAGTGAAGGTTTGTAAAAGAGAAGGCAATTCTGGGGCTCAACACCACTG